>CM077092.1:134760711-135360711 GCA_039513925.1 Platanthera zijinensis
CGATCTCGCCAATTCTAGCGGGAGCTCCTCCTACCCTTGACGCTGTCGTCGCTGCTGGACGTGACGTTGAGTGAGTGGAGCTCACCCAATGCCCTTGTTGCTTACCACGACGTTGAGTTAGTGGAGCTCACTCCGCGGCGTTGACACCACTCAACGCCTTCTCGCTCACTTCTGGTCACGGGCGGGATCTCGCGTGCTCCTATGCGGGAGCTCCTCCGGCGCGAGAGCTCTTCTGGTCTTCAGTCCCAAGCTAGCCCGAGGCTAGTCCAACCCCGACCATTGATGCCTCCGGGTCCTACCCAGCGAATATGGGTTGTACACAATTCCCGCTCGTTTTGAGCTAGCTCTGCGCTCGAAAAGACACGTCCAACCCATGAATATTCACTGGGCACGTGTCACTTACTGCAAAGAGAATCTATTAGTGGGCCCTACCACGGTTATATATATATGCGTTGATAGACGGCCGTAAATCTGCCCCTGATCATTGTTGCTCTCCTGGGATTTCGGGCGACCTCGCGATGTGACCCAAACAAGCTGGCAAGCCACTCTCACAGAACCTTCAGGACCGCATAAATGCGGCGCAGGCGCGAGCCCTCGCCAATAGCGCCCTAGTGGCTCCTTGGCTGGCGAGAGAGGCACCCGCTGTGAAACCTCCGCCGTCGTCGAAAGAGAAGAAGAAGAAGGCTAAAAAGATCCGTCGGGACCCCTTGCAAGAACACTGAGCCTCTCCCACTCCATCCCCAAGCCGTTAAGCCGATCCTCTTCTGCTGCAGAGGGTATGTCTCGCGGACTAGCGGACTGCTGTACTTAAGAGTCGGTCACTGATCCTTTCTTGGCAGGTGGTCCCGGAAGGTGGTGTTGGGCTCCCTCCGGTGCCACCGAACCCATCGACGCCTCGCCTACCTGAGGAACAGCCACAGGATCTGGAAGGGGCTCCTGCCGATGGTTAGGGACCTCCAGGTAGCCCATCCTCTCTTTTGCCCGTTTTTTGGTCACTCTAACCCTTGGGTGGGACTCTCGCAGCACCTGCTTCCGCCCTCCCGGGTCTTACCTTGCAGGGAACTGACATAGGGGTTGCCACCCGTGATGATCCAGCAACCAATCCCCACACATTCGCAGAGGAGGCACCTGTCGACCCATCCTTGACGCCGGAAGCCAACCCTTCCGTGAGGGAGCACGACCCTCCTCAGACTTCGGGCCCGGCGGAGGTTACGGTGCGTGAGATCTTCCATCTGGACCGTGGAAAGCCACTCCATCTCCTGTTCGGGAGGGACGCCGAGGGAGAGCCCGGGCCTTCCTGCCTTCCACCGGCCGACGGATCTCGCCATGCTGCAGGTATTCCACACACCGCTACTGCTTTTACCATGTTCTCGTACTGACCTCCAGATTGTCTTCTCAGGAGATCTGGACCTGCGATCGGGAGCTGACGAGGATGAGGATGATGACAGAGATCAGGAGGAGGAGGACGAAGATAGCTCCCCCTTCCCTTCTTCTGATGAAATGGAAGGAATCCTGATCGGCGCGGGAAGCGCGAGAAGACAGGGTAAGAGGGTCGCGGCTCTCCTCTCCAAACTCGCGCGGTGGGAGCGGGCCCAGGCCTATGCGGCGAGAGAGTTTTGCAGGTTGGTGGAGCAAAGGTTGGAGGCCCTGGAGCGAGATTACTTCCTAAGTGAGATGGAGCGGCCGGGCGGCCCTACTGCAGGATCTTCTCCCGGGAGGTGCCTTGCGCGGATACGAGACCAAGCTCACAGGATCAATATAGGGTGCACCGTACTCTACTCCTACTTCAACCCGCTGGCGCCTCCGAGGACCCGACAGTGAGAGCGAGGACGCTAGCGCTGGGAGCCTTATTGATTCTTGATATCCCGCCCCTTCTTGCCTCCGACCTTCCCTTCTCGTCATGTACCCTGCCTTTTAATTTTATCTTGAACCTTGGACTGCTTGCAACCTTGTGAACTGCTTTCATTAGTTAACTGTTATTGTTACTGCTATTATCTTAGGTCTCGCCTAGCGAGAACGTTCTTTTCTTCCACGTCTGTCATGCCACGCGATTCTAATAGCTAGCTTGCGCGAACTAGGGTTGTCGATCAGTAACTATTAATTCGGGCGGGGAACCGAGGCGCCGCTGACCTAGGGCATGATAGTTGTACCTCCGCCGCCCTTTCTGGGAAAATCATCATTTATCACGGCTTCCTATAAATAGGTGGATCCACCAACCACATTTATTTCCCTTGTCCGGAACCTTCACTTTTCTTCTTTTTGGTCTCGCGTTCTGCCGAGAACATCTTGCTTTCACCTCCCTTCCCTTCCTTCTTGGCTGGTCTTTCCCTCTCGCCTCCTCTCTCGTGACTTCGCCTTCGAATACTTTAGACACAATGCAGGGTGAGAACAAGGGACGCTCTAATTGCGCGGAAGCTTTCCGGAAGCACCAATTTATGCCGTGCCATCTGACCATAGAGGAGTATCGGCTGATTACCTCCTAATACATTCCTGCCAGCTTCGTCGCGAGAAACCCAGGCAATAACGATAGGGTGAACACCGCGCGAGAGGGGGAGCTCACGATCCCCCTCGAACACTTCGAGGTGGGATTTTGCCTCCCTCTTTGGCCGGAGATGCGCCTGGCCCTCCGCTACTACAGAGTCGTTCCCGCACAGCTGAATCCAAACTCGGTCGCCATCCTTGTAGCGTTCATCTGCTACATGCAATCCGAGAAGATAGAGTTCAACCTTTCGATCTTCCGGAAGCTGTTTACCTTCGGCGCGAAGGGAGGAGTCGTCTTCTTCTCCGGGCAGCTGCTCAAGACAACCGGTCTCGCCAACAAGCATCATCACTAGGGAGAGAAGTTTGTCTTCGTCTCTGGTGACTTCAGGAACGTTCCGCTTGCGCCGATCCGGTATGAGGATTTCGCCTACAAGCCGCAAGCCCTCGGGTCCCGCGAGAGCGTGCTCCTCGAATTCTTTGGGACTAAGGAGTTTGACGTCCTCTTCCTCAGGCGGGACGTCGACTCTCTTCCCCCCGTTCTTTCTGGCAAAGGTTGGATCTCGTCTTTTCTTTCTTTTGTCTGGTAAACACGTCTCACCTCAATGCTGAGCGTTACTGTGTTGTCCTTGCAGAAGAGCGGGAGATCCCCTTGCTCCATCCCTTCCCCGAGATGCAAGCAGCCGAGGGCAAGACTGCGAGAGATCTGTATGCTCTCGCGAAGTTTGCGGCCCACGCTTGCCGGGACGAGCTAGCTCCACCTCCGCCATCTGGTGCCGAGAAGCGGAAACCCAACGACTTTTCGTCTCAGCAGATGAAGAGGCCGAAACCGTCCGCTGCCGAGAAGGGGAAGTCTAAGGTACCTTCGCTGCCCGACCTCTCCCGCCAGGCCAGTCCTTCGCCGAGATTTTAGCGGCGGTCAGCGAGATAAAGGACTTTACCAGGAGCAGTGCTGGGGCCCCTGCCGAGAACCCTCCGGTCGCGATCGAGGCGGGTGGCGAGGTGGGCGCTGAGCCAGCGGCTGCCGAGATCTCTTCCAAGCTCCCGCCCAAGCCTGTGCCGAAGGGGCATAGGAACTTTAGTTTAGGCGTGAAGAGCCTTGATGCGGAAGGGAGCCCCTTGCTACAATGGGACCCGGAGGCCAACCAAATATCCCTCTCGACGTTGCTCCCAAGCTGGGCAGAGCGTGACGAGGTCACCGGCAAGGCCTTCACGCTGGGCTATGACCTCTACAGCCGGGAGTTCACGGGCCTGTACGACCAACTGCCCACTCGTCTCCTCGCTTTTGACTCCATCTGGGCTTTGATGCGTGGGTTCGAGCTTGCGCACATGTGTGCTCGCCGAAGCATCACCATCGACCGGAACTTCCTCGATATGTACAAGGCAAGATAGGAAGTGGTGGCTCGGGCGGTGGCCCTGAAGACTGAGCTAGAGAACGCCCAGCACCTTCTGTCCCTGCTCCCGGCGGAGGAGGTAAGCGATACCCTTTCTTACATTTGTTCTCGCCTATGAGATCCATACACTCGTTCTTGATGCTGATAGAATGCTTTTATGCAGGACTCTCCGTAGGTCATGGTGCTCCGTGCGCAGCTAGTCGGGGTGGATTGCGAGAACGCTCTGCTGAAGCACCAAGTCAAGTGACTTGAGACGGCGACAGCTGCGGTCCCGCCCCCTCCCACGCTGGATGAAATACTGAAGAGCCGGAGTTATTCTAAGTATGATATCGACAAGCTCTTACAGGTCAACGCCCAAGCGACGACCAGACTGATGATCGAGACGCTGCGGGATGTGGGATGCCTGGACGAGGGTGGCGAGACTCTGACCGCTCCCCAGCTCGTTCCCTGGCTCTTCGAGCCTATCCCTAATCCACCCGGCGCGCCCGACTCTCCGCTCCCGGACGTTCCGAGATTTCGCACGACTGTTGGCGAGACATCTGGGGGGAGCTCGGGCGAGATCTCCAGCAAAAACTCAAGCCGGAGCTCGAGCGGGAGCTCGAGCGGATATAACGCTTCTCCCTGAGTGGTTTCTTCTTCTCTTCTCTTCTTTTTTTTGTAATAAGCGAGACACTCTGATTTTTGTAATCATATTTGCATATATAAATGGTTAGTGTTTGCACCCCTCTCTTTCTTTTTTATTGATAACGAACGTTGCTCAAGAGAGCTTCCGCTGAAGCCCCTGGCCCCCCTCTAGGATAGTCTCTCTTAGCGGTCAATAGGTGAGAACCTGCCGAGAGCTCAAAGCTTAAACACGTCGTTCCCGTGTTCTGCCGAGAACCATTTGTCATGAGTGTCATTCATAGGCTAAGGGAAGACTGCCCCTCCTTGCCTTGTGCGATCGATCAGGTCTCCTTGCCTAGACCCGCCGATAACTTCGTTTGGCAAGATCCCACAGTGAGGATCTCCTTGCCGAGACCTCTCCTGGTTGAGACCTCTCATGGTCAGGACCTCTCTTGGCCGAGACCCTTTTGGGTCTGTCTTTAGGGTGTGTCTTTTGCCTAGCCTAGAACATCCGTATCGAAACATTTCTAAACACTAAACCTATCCCCCACAGGCGAGCCTTCAGACCTGCCAGCTAGATGAGAGCTTGCGCAGCGGATCTACCTAGGGCCAAGCCGAGCTCGGGGTGTTGATGAAGACTCCACAACCAAACCTCTCCCCCACAGGCGAGCCTTCGGACCTGCCAGCTAGATGAGAGCCTGCGCAGCGGGACTACCTGGGGCCGAGCCGAGCTTGGGGTGTATATGAAGATTTCACAACCAAACCTATCCCCCACAGGCGAGCCTTCGGACCTGCCAGCTAGATGAGAGCCTGCGCAGTGGGTCTACCTGCGGCCGAGCCGAGCTCGGGGTGTTGACGAAGATTTCCTATCCAACTTCTCCCCTACAGGCGAGCCTTCGGACTTGCCAGCTAGATGATAGCCTGCACAGCGGTATACCTGGGGACGAGCCAAGCTCGGGGTGTTGATGAAGATTTCCTATCCAACCTCTCCCCCACAGGCAAGCCTTCAGACCTGCCAGCTAGATGAGAGCCTGCGCAGTGGGTCTACCTGAGGTTGAGCCGAGCTCGGGGTGTTGATGAAGATTTCCTATCAAACCTCTCCCCCACATGCGAGCCTTCAAACCTGTCAGATAGATGAGAGCCTACGCAGTGGGTCTACCTGGGGCCGAGCTGAGCTCGGGGTGTTGATGAAGATTTCCTATCCAACCTCTCCCCACAGGCGAGCCTTCGGACCTGCCAGCTAGATGAGAGCCTGCGCAGCGGGTCTACCTGGGGACAAGCCGAGCTCGGGGTGTTGATGAAGATTTCCTATCCAACCTCTCCCCCACAAGCTAGCCTTCGGACCTGCCAGCTAGATGAGAGGCTGCGCAGTGGGTCTACCTAGGGCCGAGCCGAGCTCAGGGTGTTGAAGATTTCCTATCCAACCTTTCCCCCACAGACGAGCCTTCGAACCTTCCAGCTAGATGAGAGCCTGCGCAGTGGGTCTACCTGGGGTCGAGCCAAGCTAGGGGTGTTGATGAAGATTTCATAACCAAAACCTATTCTTATTCTAACCTTTAAAATGAAAAGAGTTGACAGCGGATCAAAGTATGGGATGAATTATGGTAACAAATGATAACATGATAACATTTAGAAACAAAATTACAATCACCTCCTCCCCCTCACGGGTAGAAGCGCCTTAGATCGTCACCGCTCCAAGTGTGCCTCAAGGTCCTCCCTTCCACATCCTGGAGGTAGTAACTTCCCATTCTAAGGACCTCTTTTACTATGTAAGGACCTTCCAAGTTCGGGTTGAGCTTGCCGACGGGGGCTTACCTTCCCGCCGCGTCAACCTTTTTTAACACCAGATCCCCTTCGACAAACTTCTTTATCCTTACATACTTGTCAAAGTATCTTGCCATACGTCGCTTGATCTCTTCTTGCCTGATGATTGTGACATCCCGCGCTTCTTCCATCATGTCCAGCGAGTGGTGCAACCCTTCCTCATTTCCCAACCTCCATGTCTCATCTCCTTCCCCTGCCGCTGCGACTCGTGGGGACCGAACTTCGAATTCCACTAGCAGGACCGCCTCGTACCCGTAAGAGAGATTGAAGGGGGTCTCGCCGGTGGCCGTGTTCGGGGTCGTTCTCAAGGCCCATAGAACCGAGGGGAGCTGTTCCACCCAATTTCCCCTCAGGTTCTCCACTTTTTTCTTTGCAGGTTTGCGATAATTTTATTTGCTGCTTCCACCTGGCCGTTGCTCCGGGGGTGGTGGACAGAGGCAAATCTGAGATCTTTCCCCAGCTGGGCGCAGAAGCTGATGAACTCCTCATTGGCGAACTGAGGACTGTTGTCTGTTACTATCGCTTGAGGCAGCCCGTGCCTGGATATGATCTCCCCCCAGACAAAGTTCCTTATGACCTTTGAGTTGACTTTAGGCAAGGCCTTAACCTCCAGCCACTTTGAGAAGTAATCGATCATGACCAGGAGGAACCTCCTCTGTCAACTAGCCGGAGGAGAAGGCCCGACCAAGTCCATTCCCCAAATGGCGAAAGGCCATGGTAACGTTATTCTCCTTAGTCTTTGAGCGGGCAAGAGCTGGAGGGGGGAGTACAACTGGCACTTTTTACATCTCCTTGCGAAATCTGTCGCATCCTTCCTCAAGGTTTTCCAGAAGTACCCCTGCCTGACCACTCTCGCCTCTAAAGTCCTTCCCCCCCGAGTGACTGCCGCACTCTCCTGAGTTTATCTCCCCAAGTATGTTCGAGATTTCTTCCTCGGTCACACACCTGGCTAGGAATCCCGATGACATCTTACGGTGTAACCCCCCTTCCAACATCAGGTAGTGAGCTGCCTTGCGCCTGAAACTCCTTACATCCTTTACCACTTCTGTCAGTTCGCCGGTTGAAAGGAAGGTTACCAGTGGGACCACCCACGAGGGTCGTCGACCTATCTCCATCAAGTCCCCTTCTTCGATCGCTGGTCGGAATAGTTCGGTTAGGGTCCCTCCTCCCCGAGGTCCGAACTTCGCCAATCGGTCGACAACCACACTCTCCTCCCGGGGGACGTGCTGGATTGAGAAGAATTGGAAGCCTCCGATGACTGCACTTACCTTGGATTGGTACTTTATGAGGGTAGGCTCCCGAGCTTCAAACTCTCCTCGAATCTGCGATGCCACCACCATCGAGTCCATGAAGACCTCCACATCCTGGATGTCAAGCTCCTTTGCCAAACGAAGACCAGCTATCACAGCTTCGTACTCTACCTGATTATTGGTCACCGAAAAGTGATAGGCCACCGCCTATTCTTTAGCTACCCCCTGGGGGCTTACCAACACAACTCCTCCCCCCATGGAATGATTTCCCGAGGCCCTATCAACCATCACCTTCCACGTCCCCTACTGCCGCGGCTCCTCTTCCCCGACTTCAACAACATAGTCTGCAAGGAAGTCCGCCACTGCTTGCGCCTTAATGGAGAGCCTTGGGACAAAAGAGATGTTGAACTCGCTCAGCTCAATAGACCACTTGGCCAGCTTCCCCGAGTGCTCCACCCCTTCAAAGATCTTGTGAAGAGGATGGTCGGTTACCACCTTTATCCTGTGCGCTTGGAAATATGGCTAAAGCTTCCTTGCCTAAACGATCAGAGCATACGCTAGCTTTTCGAGGATGGGGTAACGGAGCTCCGCCTTCCTCAAGATCCGGCTTACGTAGTAGATGGGTAGTTGCTTCATCCCCTCTTCCCTGACTAGAACAGAGCTCACAGCTTCCACTCCCACCTCGAGATACAGGGCTAGGTCCTCCCCTTATTTTGGGCTTTGAAGTAGGGGAGCCTTGGAGAGCAATCTATTCAGCCCTTGGAAGACTTACTCACACTCTGCTATCCACTCAAACCTCTGGTTACCCCTCAACACCTTCAAGAATGATGAACACTTGTCTCCAGACCGAGAAAGGAACCTGCTTAGTCTAGCCAGCTTGCCTGTCAAGCGCTTGACCTCCATGACATTGCGAGGTGATTCCAGGTCTAGGATGACCTTCACCTTATCCGGGTTAGGCTCCACCCCTGCCGGTGTAAAGAGATTGTTGGAGTTACCATGGTGATCTAGAAGTGGTCAAACATGTAATCTCACTGCCAACGCGATATGAGCCTGCAGGGTCGCATATAAGAGCATGTGGAGAAGTTGGAAGATTAACTGTGTTGGTAAGTGATGAGTCCTCTTTATATACCTATTTTCGGACTCATCTAGGCTTATTTTCTTGTCTTTGCACGCCGTTTAGCGTCATGTAACGACCCCATCCGTTAAATGACGTATAGTAGAAGGTCCGGCCGGGGCCCCACACTATATGCCACAAACAGACGGTGAGGTCACAGGATAATACCAAACCAAATACGAATCCTAACTCAGAGCATTCTAGCGGAAGCTTTAAGTTACAACTTTGAACTCTTAACCGGAATGTCCAATATATATAAAACCACCTTTATATATAAATACCACGGAATGTACACAACCACAAGAGTTTGGCCTTAAGGCCTTACAGTTCCTCTGAACGTACATCATGTTTTACAAACCTCGGCGCGCAGGCCGGCCATACATGAGTAAAAAGAGAAAACAAAACAATGGCTTAGCCTTCCAGGCTAGCCGCAGCAGCAGCAGCAACAGCAGTAGGGCTCTCCCGCCCATCACTTACCACTTGGCTCTCCAGCACCTGCACGGGAACAATCCACCCAACCGGTGGCAAACAATGCAACGGTCAGCATTCAGCTGACCCAATTATAACAATCCTACCCCTTTCTCGGGGCATGAGCATTCTTTCCCTGCAAGCATGGCATCATCAATAGCAACTATGTGCGCGCAGGCACATTCAAGCCATCACAACCATCGGCCACCCGGCCCGACAGTCCGTGCACTCAGGGCACATTTTCGGTGTACCGGAATACCAGGGTCAACACCACCGTCTACACGGTATTTGAGCATTTCTAGTCTTTCCGGCGCGCGGGCCTAAGACTCTCATTAGGCGCTCCAACAAAACCTATACCAGGCTTCCAAGTCGGACGGACCTAACGCAGGTACGGATCAGCCACCCCCCGTTGCTCAAGTCGCCGAGCCACCTCGAATACGGAAGTATCCATGGCATTTTATAGGCGCGGGTCGGTTTCACCTTTCCTGTTCGGCAATCTGCCTTTTTATCGAGTTGCAGCCCAACGGCTCAACTACTCACAAAGTGGCAACGCACGGCCACAAGAGTTGCCGCCAACCCTCTTCATTTCCTGGACATCGTCCAGTACTTCCTGCCGCACCAAGCAACAGGTAGGAACAAGGCATCACAAGCCATAGGCATCACAAGCCATTATCACGGAGCCTTCTCCGATATGCAAACAAGCATCACCAATCCAGATTACATCCAGATGGGTTTCACACAGCATGCCTAGAGCCGTACTCCAATTCCGGCCTCTAACAAGGGGGACTTCACATATCTACCCCAAGGGACACCACAACCCACCGCACACTCGCGGGGAAGGGCTTTCCCTATGCAATGCAGAAAAGAAGGACTTCACATGTCCAAGGAGGGAGATCGTTACCCTTGTCGATCTCTTCGGTGCCATCGAAAACTAGCCGGTGAGAAAGAACCGCAGCAGCCTTGCCGTCACAACGCCGGCTTCGGATCACGAATCGAACCACGGGAGCTCCGCCGGTGGCTTGGTCTCCTCCTCCTTCTTCCTCTCTCTTTCTCTCTTTCTCTCTTCCTTAAGGATAAAAGAAGAATGAATCTCCTTCTCTCACGACTTATCCAGCCCAAGAAACCACCTGAGCCTTTGGATCAAAAGAGAGGAAACTGAACGGCCAAGATTGTCCCAAAATTTCACTTTTTGGCCGACACGGCCTGTGACACGCCCGTGTCACAGGCCGTGTACCCCTTAAGCGGTGCACACAGCTTGAACCGACTGAACAACACGGGTCATCGACACGCCCGTGTCGGACCTGACACGCCCGTGTCAAACCTGAGACACGCCCGTGTCTCCTGCTCCATCGAGCTGCAACCAGAACACGGGTCGGAACACGGCAGCTGACACGCCCGTGTCCAGCCTGACACGCCCGTGTTCCCGGCCGTGTTCAAGGCCGTGTCCGGCTCTGACCGGAATAGGCCAATTTTGCAAAATAAATAGAACACGCCCTGGGACACGCCCGTGTCCCAGGCCGTGTACACCCGACACGCCCTGGGACACGCCCGTGTCCCAGGCCGTGTAACCTGACCTGCTACTCAAACTTCAAGTTGAGTCTTTTGGGCCTTTTTGGGGTGTTACAACCCTCTCCCCCTTAACAAAAATTTCGTCCCGAAATTTGCACGGTAAGGAAACAAAACCAGCAATGCTATAACTCTGTTATAACAAAAAGTACACGGTCTACAGTTTATACAAATAACTCGGGAAACTCAGCTCGCATGGTCTGCTCTCGCTCCCATGTTAGCTCTTCACGGCCACAATTGTCCCATCGGACCTTGACCATCCCGATCACTTTGTTCCGCAACTGTTTCTCGGCTCGATCCTCGATCCGAATGGGTCTAACCCTCGTCGTTAGCCCATACTCGACCGGTAGCCGATCAGCCTTCACGACTTGAGCTGGATCCTTTACCGCCTTACGAAGGACTGCGATGTGAAACACATCATGTAATCCACCCAAGTCCGCTGACAGTGCTAGTCGATAAGCAGCTTCCCCAACTCGCTCCACCACCTCAAACGGACCAAGATACCTCGGACTTAGCTTTTTCAAACGCCGAATCCTGGACACACCTTTGAAGGGTTTGATCTTCAAATATACCCAATCACCCACCGCGAACTCCACGTTCCGGTGCTTGGCATTGTAGTACTTTGCTTGACGATCTTGGGCTATCAATAGCCTCTCCCGAATAGAGCGTATGAGCGAAGTAGCTTCTTCGACTTCCTTTTTCCCACTCAGCTTCGATTCGCCTGCTTCTGCCCAAGCTAACGGTGTACGGCATTTCCGACCATACAACGCCTCGAATGGTGCCATACCAATACTCGCTTGGTAGCTATTATTATAGGCAAATTCGACGAGAAATATATAATCTTCCCATCTCTTACCAAAGTCTAGCGCGCACATGCGGAGCATGTCCTCCATCGTCCTGTTGGTTCGTTCAGTCTGGCCATCCGTTTGGGGATGAAAGGCCGTACTAAACGCTAATTTTGTACCCAACATTTGATGAACGAGCCGCCAATCATTCGATGTGAACCGCCCATCACGGTCACTAACGATGCTCCGAGGAACACCGTGCAGTCGAACAACCTGCTCCACATACAGCTTGGCCAAGGTTTCCACTGAATCGTCTCTTCTGTTGGGAAGGAAGTGCGCCACTTTCGTCAACCGGTCCACAATCACCCAGATGGAATCATGACCGCGTTGAGATCTCGGCAACCCGTGCACGAAATCCATCGAAATATCATCGAACTTCCACTCCGGAATAGGTAACGACTTCAGAAAACCGCCAGGCTTCTGGCATTCTGCTTTCACCAACGCACAGGTGTTGCATTTAGCCACATAACGAGCCACATCTTTCTTTAGTCCGGGCCACCAGAACAGCTTTTTCATATCCCTGTACATCTTTGTGCTCCCTGGGTGAACTTAGTACTTTACAAAGTGAGCTTCGTACATCAACTCTTCCCTCAGTTTACCCACACTTGGGACGCATACTCGACCATTTCTCCGTAACAACCCGTTATCCCAAGAGAATTGATCATCCGGCCCATCTTTAGCATAGCGCTGGAGACTTTCATCAAGCTCCGTTGCTCGCCGAATTCTGTCCGTAAGGTCATACTGCACCTCCGTCCAGTTCAAGCACGCATCGGTTGACGCACCCTTGTCAACACACGATATCTCCATTGCCTCCAATTCTTGGATCAAACGCTGATCATGCCTCTGCAACCAACTTGCCCGTACCGGAGTCTTCCGACTCAAAGCATCAGTGACCACATTTCCCTTCCCGGGAGTATAGTGAATCTCGAAGGTGTAGTCCCCGAGGAACTCCATCCATCTTCGTTGTCGCATATTCAAATCCTTCTGATCCAACAAATACTTTAGGCTCTTGTGATCCGTATAGATATCCACTTTGACGCCATATAGATAGTGCCGCCACAACTTGAGCGCAAAGATTACCGCCGCCAAATCCAAATCATGGACGGGATAATTCCGCTCATGCACTTTCAACTGACGCGAACCATAAGCAATCACTTTCCCAAACTGCAGAAGAACGCAGCCTAAGCCGCTCCCAGATGCATCACTATAGATCTCATACCCATCGGTACCACATGGCGATGTCAACACAGGCGCTGTGGTCAAACGACTCTTCAAGTCTTCAAAAGCTCGAGCGCACTCCGGCGTCTAGATGAACTTTTGATCTTTCCTCGTCAGCGTGGTGAGAGGTAAAGCAATCCGTGAGAAGTTTTCCACAAACCGTCTATAGTAGCCCGCAAGTCCAAGGAAGCTCCTGACCTCGGCCACTGAAGACATCATTGGCCAATCTCGGATGGCACTTATCTTCAACGGATCCACCGCGATACCCTCTCCGCTTACCACATGGCCTAAAAAGGCTACTGAAGAGAGCCAGAACTCACACTTTGAGAACTTGGCAAAAAGCTTATTCCTCCGCAGGGTATGCAAGACCAACCGCAAATGGTTTGCGTGATCCTCTTCCGACTGAGAGTATACTAAGATGTCATCGATAAACACAATAACAAACAAATCCAAATACTCTCGGAACGTTCGATGCATTAGGTCCATAAATACCGAAGGCGCATTACATAGGCCAAACGGCATTACCGTGAACTCATAATGACCGTAGCGTGTTCCAAACGCCGTCTTGGGAATGTCACCTTCCCGAATCCTTAGCTGATAATATCCCGATTTCAGATCCAACTTGGAATAGACCGTTGATCCCGCCAGCTGATCAAAAAGGTCATCAATCCGTGGGATCGGATACTTGTTTTTCTCCGTCAGCTTATTCAACTCGCGGTAGTCAATACACAACCGTAAGCTACCATCTTTCTTTTTCACAAAGAGAACAGGCGCGCTCCAAGGTGACATACTTGGGCGTATATATCCCTGCTCCAACAACTCTTGCAGTTGGACTTTCAACTCAGCCATCTCTTTTGGCGCGACGCGATATGGAGAGCGGGCCACAGGTTTCGCACCTGGCACCAACTCAATAGAGAAGTCAATCTCCCGCTGGGGTGGTAACCCAGGAAGATCTTTAGGAAACACATCGGCAAACTCTGACACAACTGGCACTTCACCGACACTGGCCTTTGGCTCAACAGCCTGAATTAGCGTGAAGAATAACTCCGCGCCCTTCCGCACAGCATTGACGACTTGGAGTGCAGACAACAACGTTCCGCCAACTCCTCGCATACCAGCGAACTTCGTCACAAGCCCGGTATTCTGGCCCAGTGTAATATCTTTGGAGTTGCAATCAATAAAGGCACGCTGCTCCGAGAGCCAGTCCATACCAAAGATCACATCAAACTCCGATAACGGTAGCACAGCTGCACTCAAACCGAAATCCCGACTTCCTATTTGCACATCCACATCGCAAGCCCTATCCGCAAGCATCACACAGCCATTCGGCAATAGCACCCTTGTACTATCCACCGTCACATGACTCAGTACCCCAATGCGAGATACGAAATCCTCAGACAGAAAAGAATGTGAAGCACCCGTATCAAACAGGGCTCTCGCTAAGTTATTCCGAATCAGGACAAAGCCTGCAGCACACACACATCATGCACAAGCTAAACAAAACCAAAACCAAAAGCACAGCAAGTAAACTAACTCAACTCGTACCTGTGACGACGTCACTTTGCTTAATCGCTTCCTGTTGGCCAAGTTGATAGATTCGGGGCTGCGCTTGGGAAGCAGAGGAATCCACCACCGCTTTGCCCTTCTCAGCATATGACGCACCCGTCTTCTTTTCCCCTTTGGGCTGCACAACTCGACAGTCACGAGCAATATGCCCCACCCGGCCACAGTTATAGCACGTACGAGCATCCGGCCTTGATGTCGCTCCCGACACAACGGTCGTAGTCACTTGCCCAGATGGCTTGGACCTCTTGCCCCCTTTCTTCTGGTAAAACGACTTGCCTGGGCGAGGTGCTTGAAACTCTGGCTTAGACACCACCAAGCCCTTATTCCCTTGCACTCGCCTCATGTCCTTTTCCAATGCGCACGCAGTATCAACCAACGCCTGAAACCCTTGGCTCACAGAACTCGAAAGCAGGAATCGTAACTCATCCCGCAATCCTTCATAGAACCGATTCGTTTTCCTTTGGTCATCCGCGAAGATTGTTCCCGCATATCGTCCCAACCTGGTAAACTCGTGCAAGTAGATATCCACACTATCGTCCCCTTGCTTTAACCGTTGGAACTCATTTTCCATAGCAATACGTTGCGCCGCTGGGACATGTTTCGCCAGAAATATCCGAGAGAACTCCTCAATCGACACTTGTGTTAATTGCCTGCCCGCCAAGTGGTGTAACTCAACCTCGTCCCACCACAACCGCGCCTCCCCTTCAAGCATGAAGGTGGCTAAGGTGACCTTGAGAGTTTCCTCCGCCCTGATCGCTGTCATTATCCTCTTGACACGCGACAACCAATCTTCCGCCTGCGTTGGGGATCCCATTCCCGCAAACGTCGGAGGACTGAAGCTCATGAATTGCTTCAACTGTCGGTCAGCTGCTCGTGGATCTACAGCCTCAACCGGCTCGGGTCTTACATCAACACGAACTGGCACTACTGCCGGCTGCGCTGGCCCGGTCGGCTGAATCATGGCAAAGAGCGCCTCAGCAACTAAACGAACAGTTTCCGCAGATGGAGGAGGTGTTGGCACCTCAGCTGGTGCCGCACTCTCATCAGAACGCTGGGGCTCAGACTGCCCAGCACCACTACGTGTCACCTATAGGTGGACAAGACACACATTAGCGAACGTATGCAAGCAAAACAACACAAAAAGGAACGCGCAGATTCCTCAAACAAGAGTTTGTACATTCCTTAATGGACATTCCAGAGTTCATTAGCGTTACAGCAGGTCGCACAAACACGTGCTCGCCACCCCACAAAAGAATTCGACCACGAATTCGAAAGAGGAAGACCGACAAAAAGCTGATACCAAAATGTAACGACCCCATCCGTTAAATGACGTATAGTAGAAGGTCCGGCCGGGCCCCACACTATATGCCACAAACAGACGGTGAGGTCACAGGATAATACCAAACCAAATACGAATCCTAACTCAGAGCATTCTAGCGGAAGCTTTAAGTTACAACTTTGAACTCTTAACCGGAATGTCCAATATATATAAAACCACCTTTATATATAAATACCACGGAATGTACACAACCACAAGAGTTTGGCCTTAAGGCCTTACAGTTCCTCTGAACGTACATCATGTTTTACAAACCTCGGCGCGCAGGCCGGCCATACATGAGTAAAAAGAGAAAACAAAACAATGGCTTAGCCTTCCAGGCTAGCCGCAGTAGCAGCAGCAACAGCAGTAGGGCTCTCCCGCCCATCACTTACCACTTGGCTCTCCAGCACCTGCACGGGAACAATCCACCCAACCGGTGGCAAACAATGCAACGGTCAGCATTCAGCTGACCCAATTATAACAATCCTACCCCTTTCTCGGGGCATGAGCATTCTTTCCCTGCAAGCATGGCATCATCAATAGCAACTATGTGCGCGCAGGCACATTCAAGCCATCACAACCATCGGCCACCCGGCCCGACAGTCCGTGCACTCAGGGCACATTTTCGGTGTACCGGAATACCAGGGTCAACACCACCGTCTACACGGTATTTGAGCATTTCTAGTCTTTCCGGCGCGCGGGCCTAAGACTCTCATTAGGCGCTCCAACAAAACCTATACCAGGCTTCCAAGTCGGACGGACCTAACGCAGGTACGGATCAGCCACCCCCCGTTGCTCAAGTCGCCAAGCCACCTCGAATACGGAAGTATCCATGGCATTTTATAGGCGCGGGTCGGTTTCACCTTTCCTGTTCGGCAATCTGCCTTTTTATCGAGTTGCAGCCCAACGGCTCAACTACTCACAAAGTGGCAACGCACGGCCATAAGAGTTGCCGCCAACCCTCTTCATTTCCTGTACATCGTCCAGTACTTCCTGCCGCACCAAGCAACAGGTAGGAACAAGGCATCACAAGCCATAGGCATCACAAGCCATTATCACGGAGCCTTCTCCGATATGCAAACAAGCATCACCAATCCAGATTACATCCAGATGGGTTTCACACAGCATGCCTAGAGCCGTACTCCAATTCCGGCCTCTAACAAGGGGGACTTCACATATCTACCCCAAGGGACACCACAACCCACCGCACACTCGCGGGGAAGGGCTTTCCCTATGCAATGCAGAAAAGAAGGACTTCACATGTCCAAGGAGGGAGATCGTTACCCTTGTCGATCTCTTCGGTGCCATCGAAAACTAGCCGGTGAGAAAGAACCGCAGCAGCCTTGCCGTCACAACGCCGGCTTCGGATCACGAATCGAACCACGGGAGCTCCGCCGGTGGCTTGGTCTCCTCCTCCTTCTTCCTCTCTCTTTCTCTCTTTCTCTCTTCCTTAAGGATAAAAGAAGAATGAATCTCCTTCTCTCACGACTTATCCAGCCCAAGAAACCACCTGAGCCTTTGGATCAAAAGAGAGGAAACTGAACGGCCAAGATTGTCCCAAAATTTCACTTTTTGGCCGACACGGCCTGTGACACGCCCGTGTCACAGGCCGTGTACCCCTTAAGCGGTGCACACAGCTTGAACCGACTGAACAACACGGGTCATCGACACGCCCGTGTCGGACCTGACACGCCCGTGTCAAACCTGAGACACGCCCGTGTCTCCTGCTCCATCGAGCTGCAACCAGAACACGGGTCGGAACACGGCAGCTGACACGCCCGTGTCCAGCCTGACACGCCCGTGTTCCCGGCCGTGTTCAAGGCCGTGTCCGGCTCTGACCGGAATAGGCCAATTTTGCAAAATAAATAGAACACGCCCTGGGACACGCCCGTGTCCCAGGCCGTGTACACCCGACACGCCCTGGGACACGCCCGTGTCCCAGGCCGTGTAACCTGACCTGCTACTCAAACTTCAAGTTGAGTCTTTTAGGCCTTTTTGGGGTGTTACACGTCATTTGCACTCCTTTTGGTTCGCTACGGTTTTACACGTCTTGTGCACTCTTTTAGCCTATTTTTGTGCGTGTGTGTGTTTCCATTTGCTGTGCATTATATTTATGTCTGTGACTGCCATGATCGACATCCCGTCCAGTTTTCCTGCAGGTTCTGGGATCGTGTGGGCGTCCGGCATCGGACTTTCACCATTTTTGGCAAAGGAGTCAATGGTCGTGTGTTGTTACCCACGCACGACCATCGACCTCTTTGGCGCACGATCATCGGTCGTGCGCAGTCATGACCTCTCCTGGAAAGTTCTGTCCCGCCATATCGCACGATCACCAGCCTTACCGCGCACGATCACTGCTCGTGCGCTGCCGGTCGTGCGCAGGCATGACATCTTTTTCCACTTTTCTGCCTCCATATCGCACGATCGCTGACCATATCGCGCACGACCATTGGTCGTGCGCCGGTGATCGTGCGCGCTGTTTAATTCTGTTTTCTATAAATAGCGCAGGTTTCGCCCTATTCGATATAGCTCGACACTTCCGCCGTTTTTTTCGTCTCGGACGAGGGTTTCCTCCGTCCCCCATCATCCTCCACCTTAGGGAGGGTCTCCGGGCAAGCTTTCAACGCCGAATCAACGCCGGAGCATCCTCTCGGCCTCCTCCTTCATCCTAGAGCTTCAAGCGGAGTTTTGACCTAGCTTTCTCCATCAAGTTAGGAGGAGCTGGAGCCGCAATCTACGGGTCATTTCAACGAAGAAGACGGGTCCATTGGGAGTGAGTGACAGCCTCCTCTACCCCGGACGCAGTTGAGGACCGAGCTTGGACTCGGATTGACAACCCGGGATTCCAACCGTGAACCCTCAATAAGGCTTCGGATTCGGTCGATTCACACACCTCCTCCTCTTGTATTTGATAGCTTAGTTTAACTCTTTGTTTTGATGAAGTATTTTTGTTGTAATTAACGCTAGTGCTAAATCATGTCTATGTGATTTGTGTTTTCGTTATATATTGCTTGAGGTGCGCTATATTTCATCCTCCATCCGTCCACTCTTGCCGCACTAACAATTGCTAGTGGCGTGCGTTGCGAAGAGGTGCCCACGACCCTCATTCCGCCATTCTCACCACCTCATACGCTTGCCTACTCGCCCATCCGCCAAGCGATTCGGTGCATTGCGGCCCGACTAGTCTTCCATCTCGCCTGGCGAAGCATCGCATAGCGGCGTTGCATAGGAGTAGTTGTTAGATTTTTATTTTATTTTCCGCAACCTTCAAAACCCCATCGTTACCTTCGCCCCGAGGACTTCAATCTCAAGTCCTCCTCGACATTAACTCATCCCTTACTGTGTTCCTCAAGAGACCGACACTCGGGGATTTATTCCCAAACTTTATTACTTGTGCGACCGGTGCACTTGCCGTAATCCACGCATCAAGTTTTTGGCGCCGTTGCCGGGGAACACAGTCGTTTGAGTTTTTGGAGAGGAAGATTTAGATAGTTGCCCTTTCCATTTGTATATTTCATGTTTTATTTTTGTTTGGTTTTTAGTTGTTGTTTTTATTTTATTTTATTCCTTTCTAGTTTTTATTTTGCTATAGCAGGCTGTTCCACTCTTTATTTGCTTGCGAGTACTTAATTTTTGCTTAGAAAATTCTTGTGGTGAATTCTTTCTTGCTGCACCATGTATTCTTATGCGAATATTCGTTGTCGTTGGTGCGGGGATTATAGGCATAACAGTGATGAGTGCCCCACTGAAGAATGGGAGCATAATTCTCGTGGTTCAGTGTATGGAGCACCGCTGTCTTATGGTACTTCATACATCGTACCTCAGTCTTATGGTCACTACTCTTCTCCGCCTTCACCTTTTTCATATTCCTCTCCAGTCCCACCTGGACCGAGGAGTAATGGAAAACGGTGTTTGTGTTGTCATAGCGCCGACCATGTGTTGAAAGATTGCGCAGAATTTCAACGCCAGTTGGAGGCGGATGATGAACCGGATATCCGGATCGTCTCATCCACCCCTCAAATGGCCGCTCCTTCTGATTCTGAGGATGTATCCGCAGTACCACCTTGTCTATGGGGGACTGCTGTGGATACACCCATCAGACTTTCCACTGATCGATGTGATGATATTGTGGTGCTGTCACCCTCTATACCTTCTTCCCCTATTTTTGATTCACCCCCGGAGGAACCTGCGCATAATATCTCTGATGATGTTGCTCCTCCGCTTTCTTTGCATGAATTACCTACTCCCATTTCTAGTGAGTTGGTTGTTGATGTTATGCCCTTTGGAAATTGGGAACATGAGGATGCGCCGTGGTGTGACGAGGACATTATTCTCATCAATGGTGAGTACTATGTCTTGGAACACCGTGACGTACCGAGGTGTGATGAGGAAATCCTTGCCGGCGAGGAGGTTTCTACTTCCTTGTTGAATGAGGGGGTCCAAACCACCACCGAGGACCTCGTGGTTTCAGTTTCCCCTCGCCATGACTCACATGACACCGACAGTGATCTATGTTTGGATCCTGCTGAGAGTGATTCCGGGATCACTCTCCCTATTTCCGCTTCTTTTAGTTTTTCGTCTCCTTTATTCCTTGACCCCCCTTCTCCCTCTGCGCCTGTGCGGGTTGACTCCCTGCAGGTGAGTTGGGTTGACATTGAGCCTTGTGCTCAGGTTGTCGGCGAGTGCCTCAGCGTGCATGAGGAGTTTCCTACCCCTTTTGCAGTTGAAGCCTCTACCTACACCTTCGCCCCCAACGAGCTTGTGGTGGACGATACCTTGCTAGGCAAGGATTTGTTTTGTGGTGAGATGAGTGAGGACCAGTGCTCCTCCTCATCTTACTTCCTATTTCCTCTACCTGTGCGTCGCAGGTATTATTATCTAGGTAGAGGGGTAACTGTGCTATCACCATATCGGTACCCGTTACCGACACGGATATTAGGACAGTTGCATGTGCACTTTTCTTTTCATAGGCCCATTAGCTAGAACTTTTCTTTTGCTGAATAAGTCGTGCTGGGATGACAATAACCCCAGTGCTTATCTTTCATTTTCTGCATTTTTCTTTTTTATGTCTAGCTTAGTTTAGTATTTCTTTTTGTATATTTTTCTTTTGTTTTTGCGGAGCTCACCCCTGCAGGTATTCATGGAAACTACGCATTGGCGGGGTTGTGATTCTTCGTATGGCGGGCCTGCTCCTAGTTTTCACGCGTCTTCTGGTATGCTCACTAGCTGAGCATTGGGTAACCTCTTCCCTTAGCTCTTTTTGAGTTAAATTTCTCTATCATTTGATGTGTTGTTTAGTTTAAGTCTGGGGGAGAGTCAGTTTACCTTTTGCACGTGCACATTTCTTTTGCATGCTAGAAGCTTTTTGTATTTTATTTTGTTTATGTTCATTGCATCGCACACCACTGCACCCACATGAGCGCGAGCTTAGCGGTTTGCGTGTCACGAGTTGAACCTGTATCTTTGTTCGATTTGGAAAATTTATGTGCTAGTTTAGGATTGTGCAATGGAGTAAAATGTTGGCCTTGCTGTGTTTCTAGTCAACTGCTCTCGTTTTGTATAGAAATTTGTGTAGATTTAATTTTTCAGTATGCTTATAGTTTATATTTTTCTATCTGCGTAAATTCGTTTATTCTACTCAAAAGTTGGTGAATCCGGCGTGAATCAAACGGTAGCGTAGGAATGTGTGTAGCCGCCACTAGACTCGTATTGCTTGAGTTGGGAGGAAGGATTATCTTTCTCGGTTGCTAAGAACTTGCCCCAAGCTATTCTTGAAGCATTGGTACACGGTTAGTCTAGCGTGAGAGTGATGTAGGCCACCTTTTGGCCCGGTTGAGCTTTGTACCCATTCCTAACATCGCCCTTGCTAGCCCCTTTGTGCCTACCCTTCTTTTGATTCAGCTCCACTATATTCGCCAAAGCCTTATAGCCTATCCTAGTCGCACACCCAAGTCGAGCTTAAGGTTTGTATTTTCATGTTGGGTTGTGATGTGGTGATTCTTATTCGTGAAAATGTGGAAGCGCGCCCAAGTTTTATTTGCTGAAATTGTATATTGTGAAAAGAAAAAGTTTACAAAGAAAAATATTTGAAAAAGAGTAAAAGAGAAAAGAAAAAGAAAAGAAAAAGTTTAATTGAAAATCTTTATTTGAGATGATTTGGATTTGGAGTAGGCGGTGCACACACCCATTTAGTAAAAGTTAAGTCTGGGGTGTGGTGCACCCGTGTTTATTTAGTGGGCAGCGGGTACTAGTTTCGTACGTTAGCTCATTTGGGTTAGGTGCATACCCATCATGTTTATCCTTGTTTTCCTCACCGTAACCCAAGCCCCATTATTACCCGAAGTCCTACGGACTTGTGCTTGAGTTGACTAGTGCCGTCGAGAGAGTGCGAGCGGGCAAGCTTATGGTTTCCGACATTGGTGGATTCCTTTGGGGGTAATCTTGAGCCCCGGTCTTCGGTAATGCTCACCTTAGTGGCTTGTCTACTTTCTTCCTGCGTAGGACCGGATGATTCACCGTGATTCCACTTTTGAGTAATAATAAATATTTGATACGCATTGTGAAAAATATAAAATATTGTGTATACTTAAAAATTTCCTCTACTTTATTTTATGCACGCGAGCATGCGACTTCGCATGGTACTCTGTTTTGCAATTTCTTTGTTAGCTAGTTCATTTTCCCCGTCTGTTTAGGTTTTGTTTGCTCGGGACGCGCAAACGGTTAAGTCTGGGGGTGTGATGAGTCCTCTTTATATACCTATTTTCGGACTCATCTAGGCTTATTTTCTTGTCTTTGCACGCCGTTTAGCGTCATTTGCACTCCTTTTGGTTCGCTACGGTTTTACACGTCTTGTGCACTCTTTTAGCCTATTTTTGTGCGTGTGTGTGTTTCCATTTTGCTGTGCATTATATTTATGTCTGTGACTGCCATGATCGACATCCCGTCCAGTTTTCCTGCAGGTTCTGGGATCGTGTGGGCGTCCGGCATCGGACTTTCACCATTTTTGGCAAAGGAGTCAATGGTCGTGCGTTGTTACCCACGCACGACCATCGACCTCTTTGGCGCACGATCATCGGTCGTGCGCAGTCATGACCTCTCCTGGGAAAGTTCTGTCCCGCCATATCGCACGATCACCAGCCTTACCGCGCACGATCACTGCTCGTGCGCTGCCGGTCGTGCGCAGGCATGACATCTTTTTCCACTTTTCTGCCTCCATATCGCACGATCGCTGACCATATCGCGCACGACCATTGGTCGTGCGCCGGTGATCGTGCGCGCTGTTTAATTCTGTTTTCTATAAATAGCGCAGGTTTCGCCCTATTCGATATAGCTCGACACTTCCGCCGTTTTTTTCATCTCGGACGAGGGTTTCCTCCGTCCCCCTTCATCCTCCACCTTAGGGAGGGTCTCCGGGCAAGCTTTCAACGCCGAATCAACGCCGGAGCATCCTCTCGGCCTCCTCCTTCATCCTAGAGCTTCAAGCGGAGTTTTGACCTAGCTTTCTCCATCAAGTTAGGAGGAGCTGGAGCCGCAATCTACGGGTCATTTCAACGAAGAAGACGGGTCCATTGGGAGTGAGTGACAGCCTCCTCTACCCCGGACGCAGTTGAGGACCGAGCTTGGACTCGGATTGACAACCCGGGATTCCAACCGTGAACCCTCAATAAGGCTTCGGATTCGGTCGATTCGCACACCTCCTCCTCTTGTATTTGATAGCTTAGTTTAACTCTTTGTTTTGATGAAGTATTTTTGTTGTAATTAACGCTAGTGCTAAATCATGTCTATGTGATTTGTGTTTTCGTTATATATTGCTTGAGGTGCGCTATATTTCATCCTCCATCCGTCCACTCTTGCCGCACTAACAATTGCTAGTGGCGTGCGTTGCGAAGAGGTGCCCACGACCCTCATTCCGCCATTCTCACCACCTCATACGCTTGCCTACTCGCCCATCCGCCAAGCGATTCGGTGCATTGCGGCCCGACTAGTCTTCCATCCCGCCTGGCGAAGCATCGCATAGCGGCGTTGCATAGGAGTAGTTGTTAGATTTTTATTTTATTTTCCGCAACCTTCAAAACCCCATCGTTACCTTCGCCCCGAGGACTTCAATCTCAAGTCCTCCTCGACATTAACTCATCCCTTACTGTGTTCCTCAAGAGACCGACACTCGGGGATTTATTCCCAAACTTTATTACTTGTGCGACCGGTGCACTTGCCGTAATCCACGCATCAGTAAGGGTTACCAATCACCATACCGTATGGGGAGTCAGGCAAAAGTTGCTAAGGCAAATTCGTCGAGAATCGTCGAGTATGACTCGACGACTCTCGACGAGTTCGTCGAGAATGATTCGTCGAAAATTGTCGAGTATGACTCGACGACTCTCGACGAGTTCGTCGAAGATCATTCATCGCGAATGATTCGTCGAGAATCGTCGAGTGATACTCGACGACTCCCGATGAATTCGTCAAGAATCAAAAGTGTTTGATTCCCGGTGATTGGTGATACTCGACGATTCTATCCTTGATTCTCGATGAATCGGCAGATGATTCTCGCCGAATCTGTTTGCTGATTCACGCCGAATCTGGATCTGATTCTCGCCGAACCTGTGCTGATTCTCGCCGAACCTGTGCTGATTCTCGCCGGATCTGGAGGTGATTCTCACCGAACGGTCCAGAAACCCTATCTTTGGTGGCCTGCGGATAGCGATTCCTATGAACTGTTTATGCCTTTGGTATAAATAGGACACTTAGGGTTTTGGGAAAATAGAGATCATCATTCATCGGGATTTTTCCTGTTGACGGATCGAGCCGACGGAAAGTGTTCCGCCGAATCTCCCGATCTGCCGATATCCCGATTCCGCCGGACGGAAACGTTCCGCCGTCGGCTGTTCGCTCCGCCGACAACCTCCTCTCCGACGACCTATCCTGCGGCCGATCGGAAACCGACGGAAGTGTTCCGCTGCTGTTCCGACTTGCTGAATCCTGAACACCGCCGACGGAAGTGTTCCGCCGCCGCGTCTGCTCCGCTGACCTTCCCATTTTCGACGATCATCGTCGGTATTGCCTCTCCTGGCGCGGACCTAGCAGTCCGTGGAGTTGCAAGGTGCGGTCGACTTTCCTCCCGATCCTTCGTGCGACGAAGCTCGGGGTTCTCCCGCTCATGTGGATTTCTGTAGAGACGTGGACGCTATTCCACGTAAAACTCACCACCGACAAGGAATCACACTTGGAGCATCTTTGTTGAGTTGTGACTCAACACCCAAAAGGTATTTTTTTCCTTATTGTATTAACTTCTTAATTCAACATGCATGGCCCGATCCAATCTCTTTGGGTTGTTCTAGATTTTATTACTTCCGCTGCGTGCACAAGTGTTGTGCCAACCTCTTAGAGAAACCCAACAGTGGTATCAGAGGGAGGTTTCGGCCATGTTTGTTGTATTGGAAGTTAGGTTATTCCAGTACGTGTAAACCTAGGGATTTAGAAGTGTTCTAAATGTCTAGATTTAATCTTGGTTCCCCGCCAGGAACGTCTGGGATTTTGTGGAAATTTCTAATTGTTAGAAATTGTTGTCTCCTTAGCAGTAACCATCCCTCGATTTTGTTTTGGATTTTGAATCCAACAAGGAGAGATGAGCTTGTCTACTGCTTGAAGTTGAGTTGCCTTTGTCCCTTGTCCAATGCATGTAAACCTGAAGATTTGGAAGTGTCCAGATGTTCAGATTTATCCCTTTTCCTTTATCAAATGTTGATAGTGTTCTGTTGTGCACATAAGGGATGCATGGGGATTTTAGTGAAGTGTTTTTCTTTGGATGTGCACATTGATCAAATGTTGGTCATGGTTAATTGTTAACCTATTATCAAAAATCCCTTCATCAAATATTAAGTGTTCGGATGCCTTCCGATGGATGACACTCTTCCTGCCTCGATCGATGAAGTGTGGGCTTGCTAAAGCAAGGTGCATTAATCTATCTTGGTAAGGGTGTGAGCGGATAATTGTGATATCCCACTGTCGACATCGGGTCTAGCTTAACTAGGTGACCTCAAAGGTTGAGTGCCTAGAGGCATGGGGTTGGCATGCACCATGTGATGGATGCGAATAAGGAGTTATTCACCAACCATACAAGAATTGCATGAGGATGCAATTGGATAGGGTTGCCTACCTAAATAACCACATCGTGAGAGGAAAGCCAAAGCTGACTCATTGTGTTGGTGAAATACGGATCTTGTCCACTAAGAGAGTAGCTCGCATGAACTCTCCGAATTGATAGTGAGGGCTATTATTTCGAATAAAATAGTGGGAGTTTTAGTTGAAGTCCAAATTAAGAAAAATAATTGTATTTTGAAATTTTGGTACTGATTTATTCTGCATGAATTCTTGTAGAATTCCATGGCAAGTGGTTCGCACTCCATGTTGTCTTTGAGAGCCATCCTTGAGAAGGATAAGCTCAGTGGGACTAATTATATGGACTGGTACAGGAACCTGAGAATTGTTCTCAGGCAAGAGCGAAAGCTCTATGTCTTGGAAGAGGAAGCCCCCGAGGTGCCGACCGGGAATTCTTCCCGTGCTGATAAGGATACTTATAAGAAGTATACTGATGACGCTTTAGACGTCGAGTGCCTTATCCTTGCCACCATGAACTCTGAGCTTCAGAAGCAACATGAGAACATGGGGTGCAAGGAGATTGACGAGCATCTCAATAAAATGTTTCAAGGGCAAGCTCGTCAAGAGAGGTTTGATGTCACAAAAGCGTTATTTCAGTGCAAGATGGGAGCTCGAGACTCAGTAGGGACTCACGTACTCAAGATGATTGGGTATATAGAGAACCTTGAAAGGCTGGGTTTTCCTCTAGGTCAAGAGTTGGCCACAGATCTGATCCTGCAATCATTGCCGGACAGTTACGAGCAGTTTGTCTTGAACTACAACATGAATGAGATAGACAAGACACTGCCCGAGCTCCTAGGCATGTTGAGAACTGCCGAGATCAATATGAAGAAGGTCAAGCCTGCCAGCCCCATACTGATGGTGCATAAGGGCAAGGGCAAGGCCAAGGGCTTCAAGAAGACGAAGGTGGGACCTAAGTCACATCTTGAGCCCAAGTCTTCTGCACTGATGAAGAAGAAGAGCACGGTGAAGGAGGGGAAATGCCACCACTGTGGCAAGGCTAGTCATTGGAGGAGGAACTGTCCTTCGTACATTGAGGGTCTGCAGAAAATGAAGGGAGGTATGACTTCCGCTTCAAGTATTTACGTTATAGAGATAAACCTTTCTGCTCCTTCATCTTGGGTATTGGATATCGGATGTGGTTCTCACATTTGTACAAATGTGCAGGAACTGGGAAGGAGAAGATTGCTGAGTAAAGGGGAGGTGGACCTTCGTGTCGGCAATGGTGCAAGAGTTGCTGCTGTAGCCGTAGGGGTTTACCGTCTTTCATTGCTCAGTGGGCTTGTAATAGGATTTGATAATTGTAATTTTGTTCCGGCCATAACTAGAAACATTATATCCATTTCATATTTGGACATGATTGGTTTTTCTTTTATAATTAAGAACAACTGTTGTTCGATATTTAAGAATGATTTTTGTTATGCTATAGCCCAATTGTTTAATGGTCTTTATGTTTTGAACTTGTACCATCTGATCTATAATGTAGAAAATAATAAAAGACTAAGAACAAATGACTCAAACCCTACATATCTCTGGCATTGTCATTTGGGCCATATAAACGAGAAGCGCATATCCAAGCTCCATAGAGATGGACTTTTGGACTCATTTGATTATGAATCATTTGAGCGATGTGAATCTTGTTTGTTAGGCAAGATAACTAAAGCTCCTTTCACGGGCTATACTGAGAGGGCTGAGGATCTCTTGGGTGTTGTACATAGTGATGTATGCGGACCCATGAGTTCCATTGCTAGAGGTGGGTTTTTCTACTTCGTTACATTTACTGATGATTTCACTAGATACAGATATGTGTATCTTATGAAGTGCAAATCCGAGACTTTTGAAAAGTTCAAAGAGTTCAAGAAAGAGGTAGAAAAATAGTTGGGTAAAAGGGTTAAAGCACTCCGATCTGATCGAGGTGGCGAATACCTGAGTCATGAGTTCCGTGATCATCTGAAAGAGTGTGGTATTGTATCACAGCTCACTCCACCTAGGACACCACAGCATAATGGTGTATTTGAGAGGAGAAATCGTACTCTGTTAGAAATGGTACGTTCGATGATGAGTCATGCAAATTTGCCTGTTTCCTTTTGGGGTTTTGCTTTAGAGACTGCTGCAATGACACTGAATTGCGCTCCAACGAAAACGGTTCTGAAGACACCATATGAGATATGGACTGGGAAGCGTCCTAGTATGTCGTTCATTAAAATTTTGGGCTGTGAGGCATACGTGCGACGTCAAATGCCTGACAAGCTGGAACCCAAATCGGATAAATGTTATCTGGTGGGATATCCTAAGGAAACGAAAGGGTATTACTTTTACCTACCATCCGAGGGCAAAGTGTTTGTTGCAAGGACTGGCATCTTCTTGGAGAAAGAGTTCTTATCAAGAAAGACTGAAAAAGTAGAACTTGAAGAAGTTCAAAAACCACAGGTGGTGAATGAACCGAAATTGGATTCTGAGATAGGACTACAAGATGTTGTAGCTAGAGAACCTACTCAAGAAGCACAAGTCCTACGTAGATCTGGTAGACCAAGATTTGAGCCTGAGAGATATGGATTTCTCGTGTCTCAAATAGGTAATGTGTTGCTTATGGATCATGATGATGAGCCAGCAACCTACCAAGAGGCTATAAAAGAACCGGACTCCGACAAATGGCTTGAGGCTATGAAATCCGAAATGGACTCCATGTATGCAAACCAAGTTTGGAACTTGGTAGAACCACCTGAAGGGGTACGACCCATAGGGTGCAAGTGGGTCTTCAAGAAGAAGACCGACATGGATGGGAATGTACAGACATTCAAAGGGCGACTGGTGGCTAAGGGTTTCAAGCAAATTCATGGTATTGACTATGATGAGACCTTTTCCCCTGTTGCCATGGTTAAGTCCATAAGGATATTGCTTGCTATAGCTGCGTATTATGACTACGAGATCTGGCAGATGGATGTCAAAACGGCTTTCCTTAATGGAAACCTCCTTGAGGAAGTGTACATGACACAACTCGAGGGTTTTGTATCCCCAAATGAAGCCACTAAAATATGCAAGCTGAATAGGTCCATCTATGGACTCAAACAGGCCTCTCGAATTTGGAATCTTCGTTTTGATAAGAAAATCAAAGAGTTTGGTTTCATCAAGAATGAAGATGAGCCTTGTGTTTACAAGCGAATCAGTGGGAGCATTGTTGTCTTCCTGATATTGTATGTAGATGACATACTTTTGATTGGGAATGACATTCCTACCCTGAAAGTTGTTAAGAACAACCTAGGGAACTACTTTTCTATGAAGGACTTGGGTGAAGCAACTTACATACTCGGTATTAAGATCTATAGAGATAGGTCGAAGAAGTTGCTGGGTTTGACCCAGAGTACGTACATCAAAAAGGTATTGAAGCGGTTCAACAAGCTTGAGTCCAAGAAAGGATTTTTGCCCATGTCTCATGGTGTGAATCTCTCTAAGGACCAGTGTCCAAAATCTTGTGAAGATAAGGACCCCATGAAGTTGATTCCATATGCTTCGGCAATTGGATCAATCATGTACGCGATGTTGTGTACTCGACCCGATGTCTCCTTTGCTTTGAGCATGACTAGCAGGTATCAGTCAGACCCCGGTGAGTGTCACTGGATTGCAGTCAAGAATATCCTGAAGTACTTGAGAAGGACTAAGGATGTGTTCTTGGTGTATGGTGGAGAGGAAGAGCTCGTTGTAAGTGGTTACACGGATGCTAGCTTCCAAACTGATAGGGACGACTCCAAGTCTCAGTCAGGTTTTGTGTTTTGCCTTAATGGAGGAGCTATGAGCTGGAAGAGTTCCAAGCAAGAGACAGTTGCTGATTCTACAACAGAGGCCGAGTATATCGCTGCGGCTAACGCAGCGAAGGAGGCTGTATGGATTAGGAAATTCATCGGCGAGCTTGATGTAGTTCCTAGCATTGTTGGTCCCGTAGTTCTCTACTGTGATAACAATGGTGCAATTGCACAATCTAAGGAACCTAGATCCCATCAGCGCTCCAAGCACATACTTTGGCGGTTCAATCTTATTCGTGAGATTGTCGAACGAGGAGATGTGAACATTTGTAGAGTGCCGACTGAGGAGAATATTGCGGATCCACTAGCAAAGCCTCTCGCGCAGAGAAAGCATGATGGTCATACTAGATCAATGGGTATACGATACCTGAATGATCAACTCTAGTGAGAGTCTTGTGGGTTGCATGTAAACATATATTCTGTTGGCTGTTTATTGTTTATTCATTTGATGAATTTTGTACCTAAATGTTTCTTTTTACAATTAATGGCAAGTTCTTTTATTGTGATTTTTCTATGTGATAGTTAAATTGTAACATAATAAATACCCTTAGAGTGTTCGCTTCCATTGGACATCAAGTACGTGACTTGAATGTGAGAGCATATGATTTATTTGAAGCTTCATTCTTAAAAGGTCCCTGGTCATTGTATCATCATAGAAACTAAGGGTGATGATGATACCTTAAGACTAGCACGTGTGTTGACTGATGACCAGTTCTCACAGGTCATGATATTGTGATATCAAGTCATCACGTGGGTACTTGTTAGTGAACAAGTTGTAATGGACAGACCCCACCTGAGACTACTCTGTGGATTGTCATTCAATCGTGTCACGAGTAGGTCTCAATTGACAATGGTGTTGTGGTCCTTTGACCTGAAGTCACAGCATTCATCAAGTGAGGAAGAGCGTGATTTGATGCCATCTAAAGTCTTCCTTGAGAAAGGTTGATGATAAGGGTGGTTATTGGGCATGTTACGAATCATTTGGGTGTTTGTGTGTGAGCAGATATGGAATTTGTCCTCCTGTATGACAGGAGTTGCATCCATGGGCCCCTTGATGGAACTGGACTGAGAAATGCATGGCCATGCTTGGTTGAGTCAATATGTGATATTGGACTCACCATTCTCCGGAAGTCCGTCCTGAATCAAGAAACTTGGATTGAGCTATTACGAGGGTGACACGGTCCATGCCTCTAGTTCTTTCCGGATGTAAGGGACAAAGGGACAAAGACAACGCTGATACATTGGTCATGAAGGCTTATGAGTTATGAACTCTTATTGCTTGGGGAGCAATGATGCATTGCTAGATGCCGCTCATTGTTTGTGAAGTTCTTGGTTTGATACTTTCAAGATCTAGTGGGAGACTGTTGGAGTTACCATGGTGATCTAGAAGTGGTCAAACATGTAATCTCACTGCCAACGCGATATGAGCCTGCGGGGTCGCACATAAGAGCATGTGGAGAAGTTGGAAGATTAACTGTGTTGGTAAGGGTTACCAATCACCATACCGTATGGGGAGTCAGGCAAATGTTGCTAAGGCAAATTCGTCGAGAATCGTCGAGTATGACTCGACGACTCTCGACGAGTTCGTCGAGAATGATTCGTCGAGAATCGTCGAGTATGACTCGACGACTCTCGACAAGTTCGTCGAAGATCATTCATCGTGAATGATTCGTCGAGAATCGTCGAGTGATACTCGACGACTCCCGACAAATTCGTCGAGAATCAAAAGTGTTTGATTCCCGGCGATTGGTGATACTCGACGATTCTATCCTTGATTCTCGACGAATCGACAGATGATTCTCGCCGAATCTATCTGCTGATTCACGTCGAATCTGGATCTGATTCTCGCCAAACCTGTGCTGATTCTCGCCGGATCTGGAGGTGATTCTCACCGAACGGTCAAGAAACCCTATCTTTGGTGGCCTGCGGATAGCGATTCCTATGAACTGTTTATGCATTTGGTATAAATAGGACACTTAGGGTTTTGGGAAAATAGAGATCATCATTCATCGAGATTTTTCCTGTTGACGGATCGAGCCGACGTAAAGTGTTCCGTCGAATCTCCCGATCCCTCGATCTCCCGATTCCGCCGGACGAAAACGTTCCGCCGCCGGCTGTTTGCTCTGCCGACCACCTCCTCTCCGACGACCTATCCTGCGGCCGATCGGAAACCGACGGAAGTGTTCTGCTGCTGTTCTGACCTGCCGAATCCCGAACACCGCCGACGGAAGTGTTCTGCCGCCGCGTCTGCTCCGCTGACCTTCCCATTTCCGACGATCGTCGTCGGTATTGCCTCTCCTGGCGTGGACCTAGCAGTCCATGGAGTTGCAAGGTGCGGTCGACTTTCCTCCCGATCCTTCGTGCGACGAAGCTCGAGGTTCTCCTGCTCGTGTGGATTTCTGCAGAGACGTGGACGCTATTCCACGTAAAACTCGCCACCGACAAGGAATCACACTTGGAGCATCTTTGTTGAGTTGTGACACAACACCCAAAAGGTATTTTTTGCCTTATTGTATTAACTTCTTGATTCAACATGCATGGCCCGATCCAATCTCTTTGGTTGTTCTAGATTTTATTACTTCCGCTGCGTGCACAAGTGTTGTGCCAACCTCTAAGAGAAACCTAACAGAGATTTCCAAGGAACTTCCCGCGGTTGGCCTCGAGGACACACTTCAAGGGATTCAGCCTCATCTTGAACATGCGGAGGGTGGCAAAGGTCTCTTCTAGGTCCCGCAGGTGTGAGCTCACACACTTGCTTTTAACCATCAGGTCATCGACATAGACTTCCAAGTTTCACCCTCTCTTCCCTTAGAGACTCGATCCATCATGCGTTGGTATGTGGCTCCTACGTTTTTCAGCCCAAAGGGCATCATCTTATAGCTGAAGCATCCCTCCCTAGTGATGAAGGAGACGTCTTTGACGTCGGGGGGTTGGGGGGGGGGGGGGGGTGCATGCGAATCTGGTGGTAACCTGAAAAAGCATAAAGAAAACTCATAACAGAAAAACTGACGGCTGATTAAACCAGCGCGTCGATTCGAGGCAGAGGGTCGCAATCAGTGGGGCACGATTTATTTAATAAAGAGAATCAGTACACATGCGCCACTTCCCACCCCCTTTCTTAACCATTACCACATTGGAGACCCAGCTCGGGTACTGAACCTCCGAGATGAAGCCTTCCTCTAGGAGATTTCTGACCTCCTCGCGGATGGGATCCTCCAGCTTGTTGGCAATGGTCCTCATCTTTTGGCGTATGGGGCGAGTCCTGGGGTTCAGGTTCAGACGGTGGCAAGCCACGTCCGCGTCAATTCCCGACATGTCTATCGCGGCCTAAGCGAAGATATCGACGTTGCTCTGGATGCAATCCCTCACCCACTCCTTGTCCTCGGGATCTAAGCCCCCGCTGACTCGCACCCTCTGCACCTGCCCTGCTTTGGTGGAGATCTCCATCTCCACCACTTCTTCGGCCATCTCCAATTGCGATTGCTCCCAGCCGACCCTTGCTTCCTCCTAAAACTCCAACTCCTCCCCTCCTTCAACCTCCATTGCCTCCTCCGTCTTCTCCTCCTGGAGCTGATGAACCTCCACACCCCTCGAGGCCTCCATCTCAACTCTCGCCACTTGACCCTCCTCTTCATCCATCACTTCCTCAAGACCCTCTTGTTCGATTCCAGCGGCTAGCTTCTCTTCTACCTCCATCGCCTCCTCCAGGCTCTCCTCCTGCTGCTGCTCGACTTCCTCCCCCCTCTGGGCCTCCTTCTCAGCTTCTCCTACCACCTGCTCCTCTACCTCCGGACTCACCTCCTCTTTCTCTGCTAGCTCCCTCTCCAGCTCTTCTACCTCCGCCATCCAAGACACAGTGTTAACTGCCATCACATAACATTGTCTTGCTACCTTTGGATCCCCCCTAATCCTGACCTGCACCCCTCCGTTATTAAACTTGAGACATTGATGAAATGAGGAGGGGACGCAGCGAAAGGCGCTGATGAGAGGACGCCCAAAGATGGCGTTGTAACTACTTGGGGTATCCACTATCATGAACCTACAGTTCTGTGACACGCCCCCCAGCTTTACATGCAGTCCTACTCCTCCCTCTACCTCTTTACTTTCTCAAGAAAACCCGAACAACAGTCCATCTGAGGCTAGGACCCTCTTCCCCTCAACACACATCTCATTGAAGGCTCTCTTGAAGATGACGTTCACTGAGCTCCCATTGTCCACCAGTATCCTGAAGATCATGAAGTTCTCAACCGCTGTCTGAATCACAAGGGCGTCGCAGAACGGATCCTCGTTGTCCGGCATATCCGCGAATGAAAAGATGATTTTTTCTTCTGGAGGGGGAGCTAAGGAGGTCGAGGCGACCCCTCTTCGGAACATGGTTTGAATGGATGCCCTTACGAGTTGCCTATATCCCGACCCCTCCGTGGATCACTCTTATCCCTCCTTGGGTCCCAACGTCTACCTGGTCCTCGCATCAATCTTCCTCCCCTCCCTGCTGCACTTCCACGATCCTTATCGGCGGATCATGTCTTCCCATTCCTCTGGCTTCCCGCATCTCCAAGAACTCCGGGCAGGTGGCCGTCGCGTGTCCCTCCTCCTGGTGGAAGTCGCAGAAGGGCAACGCCACCCTGACCCCTCTTCCTTCTCCACCTCCCCTTCTTCTAGCCCCTTGAACTCCTTTTATTCCTCCTCTTCCTATACCAACCTCCATCGCTTCTTGCGGTGGTGGGAAGTGGTCTCTCGGTCCCTGCCTCCACGCCTGCTGATCGAACCTCCTTGGTTCTCGAAGGTTTATCCCTTCCCTGCAGACCTCCTCCTTGACCCTGGGGACGACCCTCCTGAGGTCTCCAACCCAACCGGTTGTGTGGCTCTCGAGCCCCCCAACCTTGGTTCTGCCCCTGCCTCCGGGGTTCTTCTCTTCTCATTTCCTCCTTCGGCTCCCTCTGCTCCCTCTGTTTCCCTGATGCCGGTTCCTTCACATCGTCCTCCGCCAACCGGGCAAACTTCCTAGCGAAAGCCGGGTTGGCTCTTTTGAAATCGATCTCTTTTGTCGCCCTCTCCATTTTCTCTTCAAAGGAGAGAGGGGGAACTCTCTTCAGCTCCATGCTAAAGAAACCTGGTCTCAGCCCCAGGGTAAAGGCGAGCATCAGAGCATACCCCGCGACTTCCTGGACAATGAGGATTTCTTCCTGGAACCAGTCAACGTAATGACCTAGCGTCTCATCCTGCTTCTGCCTTACCGCAAATAGGCACTCTGCCTCCTTCATCCGCTTCTTCGATGTCGAGAATCTCAACAGGAACCCCCTGCGAAGATCTTCAAAGCTGTATATAGAACTTGCCGGCAACTGGTGGAACCACTCCCGGGCCTTCTCCTTCAACGTGATGGCAAACAGCCGACACTTGAATGCATCTGTCATCTGCCTGGTCGAGACTATATCCTCGAACAACTAAACATGCTGCACCGGATCATCCTTCCCTGAGTAATAAGACATGTCTGGCTCTCAGAACCCCTCTGGCACCGGAGCCGAGATGATAAGCTCGCAAAAGGGGCTCTCGCCTCCTGCCTGGCGAGAGGGCACGTCTCGCACCCTCAACTAACTGGCCCGATCCGCGAGACCGTGCCCAGGGAATAGTTCTCGCACTGCTGCCTCCTGCTCGCCAACTTCTTCCAAAACCTCCTTTCTGTGGCACTGGCCTGGGAAGAGTTCTCGCGCGACCACGTCTCTCTCGCCAACTTCCGTCGGGACCTCCTTCTCGGGGCACTGCTTAGGGGTGTTCTTGCCCAGAAGCGGGACCGCCTCCACCAGAACCTGAGGCGTCTCCCACTCACTCCTTACCGAGAAGGCCAGGCTGATGGTCTGTAGGACCTCTCGCCTAAAGTCCTCCAACATCTTCCTTGTCGCTTCCTCCCCCGGGATGGGGATACCCCCTGAGCCAGACGCTTCACCGTCACCCCCAATCATGGGACCAAACTCAAGGCTTTCCTTATACCGGCTGCCTTCCACCCTCACCGCACCAGAACTATTGGAGCCAAAATTGACCTCAACGAATGTTCAAAACAGGGGTGCAACCAACACCTACTTCTCTCAAGACCCGACCCTTAACTGGTTGCTAACAACCTAGGACTGACCCAAAGCCTCAGCAGGGAGGTCCCACCTCACACCCGGAAGATCTCTGAGAGCTTTCCCTCCAAAGCCAAAAGCTGGGCTAGGAGCTCCTCAGAAAGCACTAGAGATTCAGAGAAAAATGAGAGTCCGCTTTCCAAGGAGCCCTTATGGGTCTATTTATAGCCTTCTGCTGACCTGAAATTACTGAAATACCCCTGGCCGGTCTGCCAATAGTCAAATCCCGCTGACAAGAAAGCATTAAATAGAGCCCCTAGGGGTATAAGGGTAATTTTACCCAAGGGTAATTAAGTCATTTTACCCAGACCCTGGGCCCCACTCGGCGGGAACTCTATGCCGAGAACCCTCTCACCTTCATTTGGCAGGAGATAAAAAGGAGTGTCGAAAGTCTCAGGCTGAGCTAGCTCCCGCCTTCTACGAGACGCAATCCTTCTCGCCGACTCTGCCGGAAGCGGGTTCCGGCTGACCAACGGTGAACGCTCTCGCACATTTCAAGGCGGGAGCTCCTCTAATCTTGACGCTGTCGCTGCTAGACGCGACGTTGAGTGTGTGGAGCTCACCAACCGCCCTTGCTGCTTACCATGGCGTTGAGTGAGTGGAGCTCACTCCGCACGGTGTTGAGACCACTCAACGCCTTCTCACCCGCTTCTGGTCACGGGCGGGATCTCGCCTGCTCCTCGGTGGGAGCTCCTCCGGTGGCGAGAGCACTTCTGGTCTTCAGGCCCAAGCTTGCCCGAGGCTGGTCCAACCCCTACCGTTGATGCCTCCGGGTCCTACCCAGCGAATATGGGTTGTACAGACATAGCCTTGCTTGATTGTCATATCAGCCTCCAGTTGTTTGGCTTCCTGTTGTTGCTTGGCAAGGTAGACAACATCATTTGCTCCTTTCTCAAAGAAATCAGTCATATCTTTCTTTAATAAGATTACTTCAAATCTTATTGACTTTATGTCTTATGCCAGCTGAAATTGCTTAATTCAGATAGTTTCCTTTTCTAAAGCTGTGAATCTTCCTCTTCCTCAGAATCTGATGATCTACCATCTCAACAGAGTTTTGATGTACTGCACCTTCAGTATTTTTATTAAGACTTTACAAGGTAACATCTGCATGTTGAATCTCAGCATCAGACACCTCAATCTGGGAATTTTCAGCTATCTCTCCCTTGATGTTAGATACTTTAGACAAAAGAATTTCTTCTTCAATCACTTTTGTATTTTCTTCCTCCATCTCTTTTTCAGACATTTCATGTTCAAAATCTTTTGATTTTTCTAGTTCCTGTACACCATCCATTATTATAGTAGTAGTTGTATCCATTGGCAATTCATAGAGGTTCTCCCCCTCAATTGTTTCTCTTTTTGTAATGTTGTCCCCATGCACCTGTACATTAGTTATAAGTGAGAACCTTGGAGATCTTCTTTGTTCTTCCTCGGCATCCTTATCTGAACTGAAGTTCACCTCTTCTTCAGAATCACTAGTGGATTCAACTTCCTCTACCACAAATATCTTGCCTTTTACCTCCTTTGTCTTCTTAGGTTCTAGTGTCTCTTTAAATAAGACTCTGTCCCATCTAGACAGAATTCTCAGGTCCATTCTCCTCATATGATTTATCTTAGATCCATTTTTCTAATTGATACTATCTGGAATTACCTTTACCAGATACAAACTAACTATTCTGCCCATATTGGGCTTCTGATTCCCTTATGCAATCTTATCAAAGACTACCCTGTTCAATTTACTCGTGATTCTAAAGATAATCCTTGTCTTCAGGCAAAACATAAATATATAAATCCTGTCATGTTCTCCAGTCTTGCAGAGGAGCACCTTTCCAACTATTTCAGATAGAAATTTTCCCTGAGAATTCATTCCCTTCCTGTTTAAGGAACTGCCAAACTTACTGGTTGGAGCTAGTCCACACCATTCTAAGGCCTTAGCAGTCTTACTCAAATCCAGTTCATCTTCCTGTGCAATTCTTGGAATCTGAAAGACTTTAGCCAGTCTTTTGATTATGAACTTTACTCTTGCTCCATAAACACTGGATTTGATCTTGCCTGACTTAGGGTTTAGTGAGGCATTAGAGTAGAATTCAGATACCTCTCTCTTCCATATCTTAGTTGGTTCTGAAAGTAGATTCTCAAGACCCGCCTCATTGACAAGGTCAATCACATTCTTTATTTTTTCTGGAGTAGAGACGAAGGCATTTCGCACAAGTTCGTAACCCTCGTTGATGTTATCGTCCATCTTTGGTGCCATTGAAATCGAGTGAATTTGAGATTGAGAGGAGTCGACTAAGGATTTCTAGGTCTCGACACTCTGAGAACAGTCGCTCAAGTTTTTTTGGTAAGCATACTCGATAACTCCTTGCACCACCTATTTATAGTAACTGAATACGGAAGACGAGAAGGCGCATTGCTTTTAAGCTTTTCTGAAATTTCAGGAAATGACTTGTGTCGACACTGGAAACTTACTCAGTCGAGATGTGTCGACTTAAGTCGACACAAGGTACATGTCTCTCGACACAGCCCTCAGGGTCTCGACACCCTTATATCTCGACACTAGTTTTTTAATATCTCGACATATGACTATCTATTGTGTCGACAGACATTCTGGTATCTTTACACAATACTGCCGATAGTGTCGACATACACTTTGGTGTATCAACACAATTCTTGGACTTAGACAAAATTTGTGTTCTGACTATAATTTCTTGACTTTATATCAAGTCTTTCTTATTTGTTTAGATTTGTTGGCATGGTTTGGTGTATTTTATAGTTACTAATAGAAAATGTTTACTCGATGTTCAACATACCTAGTTCAAATTTAAAGTAATTGAAATTACTTTCATCTAGGGATTTTGTAAAGATGTCAGCAACTTGTCTTTCTGTTAGAGTATAATGTAAGCTAATATTCTCTTTTTCAACATTCTCTCTAAGAAAGTGATATCTAATTTCTATATGTTTAGTTCTACTGTGTGAAACAGGATTAATAGTAATAGAAATTGCACTAGTAGAATTACAAAATATAACAAATTTACTTAGCTGTACACTGTAGTCCAGTAGTTGATGTTGTATCTACAGCAACTGTGCACAGTAGCTTCCAGTAGATATGTACTCAAATTCTGTTGTAAAAAATGCAACACTTGTTTACTTATTGCAACTCAAACTTATGAGTCTTTTTCCTAGAAACTGACAAGTTCTAGAAGTACTCTTTCTGTCTTCTTTGTACCCTGCAAAATAAGCATCTATGTACCCTGTGAGTTAAAAATCACTATCCCTAGGATTCCAAAGCCCAAGATTGGGTGTGCCCTTAAGATATCTCAGTATTCTCTTTACAGTAGCATATTGAGACTATTTGGGGCATGCTTGGAATCTAGCACAGACACATGTTGAGAATATAATATCTGTCCCACTGGCAGTCAAATAGAGGAGTGATCCAATTATGCCTCTATACAAGGATGCATCAACTGGTTTCCCAGATTCATCCTTGTGTAGTGACATAGAAGAACCTATTGGAGTTCTCATGGTAGAATAATTCTCCATACCATATTTCGTAATCAACTCCTCAGTGAACTTGGACTGAGAGATGGATATACCATCTTCAGATTGTCTAACTTGAGATCCTAAGAAGAATTTTAGCCCACCCATGCTGCTCATTTCAAACTTGCCTTGCATAAGCCTGACAAATTTTTTATACAACATCTCTTTAGTAGACCCAAAAATTATGACATCTACATATATCTGGAGAAGGATTCTTGATCCTTTGATGTCCCTAAGGAATAGTGTTTTATCTATCTTTCCTTTAAAGAACTTGTTCTTTATAAGAAAGGTAGACATGGTATCATACCTGGCTCTAGGTGCCTATTTTAACCCATACAAAGCCTTGTGCAATTTGAAGACATGCGAGTTGAGTTTAGAGTTTACAAATCCTGGTGTCTGCTCTACATAGACTTCCTCCTTTAGTGTACCATTTAGGAATGTTGACTTTTCATCCATCTGGTAGACCTTGTATCCTTTGTATGCTGCATGAGCTAAGAACAACCTTATGGCTTCTAGCCTAGCTATAGGTGCAAAGGTTTGGTCAAAGTCTATCTCTTCCTTTTGTTTAAATACTTTAGCCAGTAATCTAGCTTTGTTCTTAACAATAACCCCATACTCATCTAGTTTATTTCTATAAAACCTCTTAGTGCCTATGGTATTGTGATCACTAGGTCTAGGAACTAGACTCTAGAATTTGCATCTCTCAAATTGATTGAGCTCTTCTTGCATAACCATAATCCAGTTGGGGTCTGAATTGGCTTCGTCAAACTTTTAGGTTCTATTTGATAGAGAAAAATAGAGTATAGAACCTCATTGTGATGTCTACTTCTAGTAGTTACTCCTAGTCTGACATCACCAATTATTTGATCAATAGGATGATCTCTAAGATTCCTAACTGCTGCAAGGAGGTGCCTACCATCACCTAGTTCTGCAGGAGGATTAGGATGATTTTTCTCCTCCCCCTGGGCAGTTACAGTATCTTCTATAGGTATTTCTACATTATCTCTAGTGTGTACCTCTAGATCAGGTGAATCACCTATATTTAACTTTTCCATCCTAGAATCTATATCACCTAGACTAGTGTTGTTAGAAATCTCATTATAAAGAACAAAAGTTTCATCAAAAACTACATTACTAGATTCTTCTACACCTTGGTGTTTTAAGTTGTAGATCTTGTATGCTTTGCTATATACATTATACCCTACAAAGATTCCTTCATAGGATTTCTCTGAGAACATAGTTTAATAAGTTTTCTCATTGTCCAAAACATAACACTTACTACCAAAAATTTTGAAGTAGGACGTATTAGGTTTTCTGCCTTTCATTAGTTCATAGGGAGTCTTGTTATGATTCTTATTGATCAATGTTCTATTCTGAACATAACATGCTGTGTTCACAGCCTCAGCCTAAAAATATTCTGGGAGAGATGTATCACTTAGCATTATTCTAGCTGCCTCAATGAGAGTTCTATTCTTCCTCTCAGCAACTCCATTTTACTGTTGTGTTCTTGGAGAGGAGAACTCATAAAAAATCCCTAGTTCCTTATAGAAATTTGTCATCTTTTTAGATTGAAATTATGTATTATGGTCACTTCTAAGCTTGACCACAGAACATCCCATCTCATTTTGAACTTGTTTAACATAATCAACAAGGATGTCTAGTGTTTTAGACTTTCTCCTTAAGAAGAATACCCAAGTAAACATAGAGTGATCATCCATAATCATATAGGTATAGGACTTATTACCCACACTAAGAACTTGCATAGGGCCAAATAGATCCATATGAAGAAAGTACAGACATCTCTCAGTGTCTTTGGACTGAATGCTCTTAAATGAAACTTTTGTTTGTTTGTATTTTTGATATGCAGGACATAAGGCTTCTTTGGATCATTTAAGTTGTGGACTATTTCTAACTAAGTCCGTAGAGAATAGTTTGCTCATTGTTTTATAGTTTAAGTGAGCCGGCTTCTTGTGCCATTGTACATATAATGAGTCTTTCTCACTAGCTACTAGGCATACAGGTGATTTTCGATTTATACTTAAAAAGTTTAGAAAATAAATGTTTCCACTCCTAGTGTCTGACAATATGATCTCTTGATCACTTGAATTCCTTATCAAACACTTGTCATTGTGGAAAACAATTTCATAACCTATATCATAAAGCTGACTTAGGGTTATCAGATTGTGGTTCAATCCTTCCACATAAGCCACTTTAGTGATGGTAACTAGGCCATTAGAAATATTACCATATCCCTTGGTGAGACCTTTATCTGACCCTCCAATGATGACTTTTGGTCCATTCCTAATAGGATTGTAATCTCTTAGCAAACTCCTTGTTCCAGTAATGTACCTGGAACAACCATTATATAAGTACCATATTGGCCTTCCTGTGGTACTTAGCTCCATCTACAAAACATAGATTTAGTTCACCTTAGGCACCCAAATAGTTTTGGGGCCTTAGTTCCTGTTAGGCTTTGCTGTGTAAAACATAGCAGACTTTCTAAACAAAGATGATTGAATCATATATGAAGTTGCTGTTGGATTATACCAACAATCTAGGGTCAAATGCCCAACCTTCCCACAACACCTACACTCAAATCGGTTGTATCTTTTCTTTGGTTGCACATTTGAATTTATTCTTTTGTCCAACACAGAATTGTCATCCAACTTCCAAGGTAGTGGTGCAAAATTCATACCTTACCTTTCAGATTTAGGTGAGGTGCACTGGGACCAGCTCCAGGAATTCCTTGTCTTCTTGGATTGATCACCCTTTGTGGTGGTTTTTGGCCTATATTGCCTTTAGATGTCTATTCCTTCCAACAAGGCTCTTTATTAGCCTAGCTGGTAAAGCACTCAGACATCATGTGTCCAGGAACACAAGATCTCAAACATCTATTAGAAGACAGATACTTGATAGGTTGTTTAACTAGACCCATTGGGTCTTTACCCTTAGGTACATATTTCTTTTTGAACTTTTTGTTCTTGACATACCCTACACCACTTCTAAATGGTGCAAAGAAGGTGTCTATGATAGGTAGTACTGACTTGGGTTTTGAGAATTGGGTTAGGAGCTATCTTTCCTGGGTTAGCTTTTCTTCTAGGTTCTTGACAGTCTTGACCTGTTCTACTATTACCTCTGCTTGGCTATCTATCTTATTGGTTAGTTTAATAAGCTTCAATTTTTGCAAGTCCAACTTTATATTATCTCTTTCCAAATGAAAAGATACTCCCTTCAAAGATTCTAATTCCCTGGCCTGATCCTTAGAAAGTTGTTTGCTTGCAATCAAGGCATTAAGTAACTTCCCATATCTATTGATAAGGTAGTTAAAATCAGCTTCAAGGTCTGAATCATGTTCTTTATTATTAGAGGAGTGTGAACATTATTCATTTTGTGATGCAAAAAAAGAATCTGAGGCTAAGCTATGAGAGATTGATTTTACCTTAGCATGATCTGAATAATCCTGATCTCCTCCTTCTGATTGGGTCTCCTTAATAGCCATCATGCCCATGGGAGCCTCCTCCTTTTCTGATTATCATGAATCAGATTCACAGTTAGACAAAGTAGATTGTTTCTTTGCTAAAAGGCTTTTGTCAGCCCTCTTATGTTGTCCATCCTTCCAGTTATTTGACTTTTTCTCCTTTCTTTTTGTTGGGCAATCAGCTATGACATGCCCTTTCCTGTTGCAACAATAACAAAGAATATTAGTCTTAATATATTTGTTCTGTGAAGAACCATGCCTATCCCCAGATTTCTTTTTTCTCGGCTTATCTGGATGATTGGTCTTCTTAAGAGAAGATTCTCCAGCTGCTCCCTTCCAGCATCCTTGCTTTCTTCTCCTCAACATCTTCATGAACTATCTAGAGAAGAGAGACAGTTCCTCCTCAGTCAGGTCTCCTTCTGAGGATGATTCTGAATACTCCGAAGTTGTTTCATGTCTTTTTGAGAGTGTTGACTTCTCTCTGACTTTCCTGGATGACAAAACCTTTAGAGCCAAGGTCCTTTCTCTGATGTGTGCTCTAGCTGAATCTTCTTATGACTTCTTGAGATTGAGTTATAACTCCAAGGACAACAGCTTGCCAAATAGAGCCTGGGGGTCTATGTTGGCTAAGTTCCCCATTTCTTTTATGACACAGATCTTGATATCCCAGTCCTTATTCAGGTACCTCAAGGACTTGTTATTGAGTTCATAGTTAGTAAATTTCCTGCCATAAGATCTCAGGTTGTTTACAATTCTGAAGAACTTTTCAAAACAATTAGCCACTGAATCCTTCTTATCCTGTCTGAAGGCTTCATATTGTTAGTTTAACAGTGATTTTCTATCATCTCTAACATCTTCAGTTCCTTCCATATAGATTATAAGTGACTCCTATATTTCTTTTGAAGTTTTACAATGAATCAGATTTTGAAAAGTGGAATCATCTATTGCACTAACTATAATATTTTGAGCCCTCTTATCCATAAAGGCCAGAATGATTTCATCCTTATCCATCTCCATGTATGTCTTGGGTGTCCTGATGTTTGCATCAAGAAATGACACTTTCATGGGAATGAAATGTCCTTCAATCACTGTGATGTATATTCTTGGATCTGCTGCCTCCATGAGTAATCTGACTCTCTCTTTCCATATTCAAAAATTTTCTTTGGAGCGGAAAGGGAGCTTGAAGGAATCATTTTCCCTCTGAGCAATGATGTATCTTTCTCTACAATCCTTTAGATTCTCACTAGGTTGTTATGCCCTTTTTTTCAATGAACCTCCCTCTGATACCAATTGTAAATGTTTTATTTAGGATTGAGAGTTACCTAGAGGGGGGTGAATATATCAAAATTTAATCTTGGCTACCTGTTGGGTATTGCATCCACAATAACCCAGATTTGCATGAAGTCACCCTTGAACTAAGATGAATTAAGATGTATTTGAAATCCTTATTTTAGCTGTGTGTTTGCAGATTACCATTGCTAAGTGTAGACCAATGTTAGTCTACAGTTGGTCATGAACACAGTACCATACAGTGTAATCCCTCACTGTGTGACCCAAGGTGTTGACTCATGTGTAGCCTCTCAATTGGGATACATTTCATATTCAAACATTGGATCATGGAATGAAGATTGGACTCTTGAAGAGTAGAGAAAGATTTTTTCTAAAGTTCAGAAAATTCTCTAAGTCCACTTCTCGAGAAGTACCTTTTAGTTCTCGAGAAGTCCTTAGAGTTCTCGAGAAGCTTAGATTCAAAGTTCTCGAGAAGTCCTTAGATTTCATGAGAAGCTTAGCCTCTTAGTTCTCGAGAAGTCCTTTGAGTTCTCGAGAAGTCCCAACTTTTGGTTATCAAGAAGTCCAGACAGGTTCGAGAATTCTTCTAAGTCAGAGTTCTCGATAAGTCTGATACAGTTCTCGAGAAGTCTCAATTATAGTTCTCGAGAAGTCCAACTTGTTCTCGAGGAGCTTGGCTTAAGTTCTGATGAACTGTCAGCCCTATTTCTCGAATAGTCAAAAGTTGCTTCAGAAATATTTCTTAAGTGTCAGTTCTCGAGAAGTCTCCATAGTTCTTGAGAAGTCAGTTAGTTCTCGAGAACTCAGTCTTTTGTTCTCGAGAAGTCCAGAATTCTTCTAAGCAGTATAGTTCTCGAGAAGTCCTGATAGCTCTCGAGAACTCAGTTTCTAGTTCTCAAGAACTAAAGTTACTTCTCGAGAACTGTAAGTTAATTTTTTCAGAAAATTATCTTAAGTCCAGATCGACCAGATTTTAAAATGACTTAACGTGATTGGTCCACGTGTCGTCATTAATGTCTTTTCTAGCCGTTAAGGGTAATCCTATATAAAGTCTTTTCGTTAAGACAAAACCCTAACAATTACAAAGAGCGGATTCCGTATTTTCTAAATCTCTGGATCGGCCGTCACTTTCCAAGAAGAACAAATTTTGAAGCCTCCGCCGCCGCTCACGAATAGATCGATATTTCTGCTTTCGATCCAAGAAGACTTGTTGTTCAATGGATCATCATCTTCTCCTTGATCGAGTAGGTCAAAGCTTTCTCAGGTCAGATCGTGAAGTCTTCTTCAACCGTTTCTGAAAGAGTCGCAAATTCAAGAAGAAGACCTAGGGCAGAATTTTTCCAGATCTGAGAAATCTCTGTTTGTATTTTTCCAAATCTTGTTGTTATCTTGTAGGAGATTATTCTCTGAGTGTAGGAGCGTTATTCTTCGAGTTTTAGGAAGTTTTCATCTTCCGAGTGTAGATCCATTTGGATCGAGTTTATAGGAACTTGGTTCCGAGGCGTAGGATTGTTTTCAATCCGAGATAGTGGAGTAGCCGAGTCTAGTGATTTGCTAGATCGGTGAGGTAAAGTGGACGTACCCAAGATTGGGGAACCACTATAAATCTTCTTGTCTTTCTGTGATTTCTTGATTTCTTATGCTAGATCGTTAAAATTTTTATTCCGCAAATAGACGCACGATTCACCTATTCACCCCCCTCTAGGTGATTTAGGTTGACAACTTTTCACTTTCAATTGGTATCAGAGGGAGGTTGGTCATTAAAAGGTTAACACCTTGATCAATTTCCTCTCGAAATTTGTCATTTTGTTATTCAAGCAATAGACAAGGTCAAAGATTTTGCCAAGCTTCCCCTGTGCACAAAGAATAACTTTCTCATGTGGAAAGAGAGAATTAAATTTTTCATTGAAGGTGTGGACCCCCGGATCTTCATGATTGCTGAAGAAGGTCCTTACATCCCCATGACTACCTCCACTATAGATCCAACCAAGAAGGTTCCTAAGAAATTGATGGATCTAGATAAGGACGAGATTGCACTTGTCTCTTTGGACAAGAAAGCTAAAAATATTATAGCAAGTGCAGTCGATGACTCGATGCTGTAGAATCTGATTCACTACAAATCGGCTAAGGAGATGTGGCAGTCTTTAGTTACTCTGATGGAAGGTACTGAAGAAGTGAGGGATGATAGAAAGTCCCTACTGAACCAGAAATATGAAGCCTTCAGGAATCAAAGGAGACCATTGCAGATACCTTTGAGAATTTCTTCAAGATAGTAAATGGCCTAAGAGTGTATGACCGAGTCTTCACCAATGGGGAGCTGAATGATAAGTTTCTGAGGTCTCTCACAAAGGAATGGGACAACAAAGTCTGTGCCATCTGGGAGTTTGGCAGACTAGCTGAGACAGACCCACAGAATCTATTTGGCAAGCTGATGTCCTATGAACTGCAGATCAATTCCAGAAAAGCTGAAGAAGAGAAAAGTCGGTTCTCCTCAAAAGAGAAGTCTGTTGCATTAAAGGCTTACAGTTCAAGGAAGGGAAAAACTGCCTCACCAGCACCTGCTCAAGAAGTGAGTGAAGAAGAAAACTCTGAGCCAAGCACCTCGGGGTCAGAACTATCTAAAGGAGAGTTCTCTTTGCTCTCACGGTAGTTCAAGAAATTCTTGAACAAGAAGAAGTAGTGGAGAGGCAAGGATGCCTCATACAGAAGATCACGACATGACAGTGATCAGCGAAAGAAAGGCTCGAGTAGCCATGACAGGTATAACTCTAAACAGAACAAACAGATTTCTACTGACATTGTTTTCTACTGCTGCAACAAACCAGGTCACGTCATAGCTGAATGCCCCCACAAGAAGAAGGAGGGTGGCAGAAGAGAGGAAAAGAAGTCCTCATACCACAAGAAGAGGACAGAGAAGAGCCTGTTGGCCAAGAAGGGCAAGACTCTCAGCGACTCTGACTCATCTGAGTTGAGTGAAGAAGAGGAAGCCTACTTTGGGCTCATGGCTCAATCAGATGATGAACAAGAGCCCGAGTTTACTGGGGAGGTAAAATCTCACACTCCTCTCTCCTAATCTGAAAGTTTTGAGCATGATCATGAGGACAGCTCTTCTGACGATTAGTCGGAACTTTTGACCCAGTACAAGGAGTTGATCATGACTTACGAAAAATGTCGCCGAGTCGTGAAAACTCAGGCTAAAGAGATTAAGTCTCTAAAGACTATTGAGAGCAGCTTGAGAGAAGAAGTCGCTAAGACTGACTCTCTTCAAGAGAACTTCAATTTTGCTATTTAAGAATACAATCAAGCTCTTAAGCTACTCGACCTTAAAGAGGAAATCATCAAAGAGATGGAAAAACAACTTGAGGCTAAGAAGAAACTTGTTGAAATTTTCTCTAAGCCTAAGATAATTCTTCTACTCATTACTGAATTCTCAGCTAAGGCCCAAGGAGCTGGACTAGGCCATGTTGCCGCTCCTAGTAAATCTTCTAGGAGAAACAAGGCTCAACGGAAGAATAAGGCCGCCAAGAAGGCCTTGGCCAAAGAAAAGGGGAAAGCCCCTCTAGATCACACTGTATTTAAGAAAGTCATCTTTCCAACAAACAAGTTTGATCTGGACTCGTCCTAAAGTCACCTGACAAGGCCTACCTATGTAGAGCCAAAGTCTCGGTACCAAGGATGGACTCGCCCTCGGAACTTTGGTGAGAGTGACATTAAGGCACCTTATGAAGAAGTGATTCTTCAGAGCTTTGGTCCTTATAATCATGGACACAACTTCAAGAAAGCACCTAAAGTAAAGCCCGTTGGGGAAAGGCCTCCGAAGGAGAAGAAGTCATGTGATTGCCATAACCATGAAGCTTCCTACTCCAAGAGTGCTACCCCTACTAGACCACCATCTCAAAAGGTCAAGCAGGAGTACGTAAGGCAAAGATACAATATGTTTGACTGTTGGTGCTATGACAAAATTGGTCATTTTGTAATCGATTATTGGTTTAATACCAGGAAGGTCTCTACTCCTCAAGTTGGCAACATGAGATTGACCACTCAGGATGCTAATCTTCGTAGGGGGAGTGTTCTAACCCAAGGCCAAGGACCCAAACATGTTTGGGTTCTTAAGGCAAAGTGATCATGAATGCAGGTTTGTCCAAAGGCCACCAAAATGCCAATCTGGTACTTGGACAGTGGATGCTCTCGGCACATGACCGGGACAAGAAGCCTACTCCAGAATTTCACTTCAGTCTGCAATGGACCAAAGGTCATCTTTGGAGGTTCTGACCGAGGTATAACTAAAGGCTACGGTATGATCTCTAAAGATTGTGTATCCTTTTCAGATATAGCTTATGTGGAGGGATTGGAACACAATCTCATAAGCATAAGTCAACTATATGACAAAGGATACATAGTTGAATTCCACGCTGACAAGTGCTTGATAAAGTCTGTTGATAATATGGAAACGATTCTATCTGGCACTCGAAGAAGGAATGTATTTTGCTTAAATTTCATTTGTATAGATTCTTCTACACCAGTGTGTCTTTTGGCTAAAGATAGTGCGTCTCTTGGTGACCAATGGCACAAGAGGCTAGCACATATTAATTTAAAACTATTAAAAAATTATTCTCTCAGAATTTAGTACGTGATGCCCCAAATGTCAAGCATGTACAAGAGAGATCTTCTCATGCATGCGTAAAAGGCAAGAAAACAAGGGCTACCTTTAAAAGCATTATAGGCAAAAACTCTAATAGGTGTTTACACTTACTTCATATGGACTTGTTCGGTCCACTGCAAGTTAGAAATTTAGGAGGTAAGGATTATACATTGGTTATTGTTGATGACTACTCGCGATTTGTGTGGGTGTTCTTTCTGAAACACAAGTCAGATACCTTCGATATCTTTACAAACTTTGTTAGGCAGATCCAGAATGAATACAACAACACCATAGTCAAAATCAGAAGTGACAATGGAACTGAATTCAAATCTGGGGCCATGACAGAATTTTGTGAAAGCCTAGGTATCTTTCATGAGTTTTCCTCTCCTCGTACTCCACAGCAAAATGGAGTAGCTGAGAGAAGGAATAGAACACTCATAGAGGCCTGCAGGACTATGTTGAGTGATGCTTCACTACCAGAGTACTTCTGGGTGGAAGCCGTCAACACTGCATGCCACGTGCAAAATCGAGCCCTCATAAACAAAAATCATGATAAGACACCTTATGAACTTCTAAAAGGCAGAAAACCGGCTGTCTCATATTTTAGAATTTTTGGCTGCAAATGCTTCGTACTTAACAATGGTAAGTATCATACTACCAAATTTAGTGAGAAAAGTTTTGAAGGTATTTTTGTAGGATATAGTTGCCATAGTAAGGCATACAGGATTTTCAATAGAAAAAATCTGGTTATAGAGGAATCCATACATGTTGTATTTGATGAGACGAGCTTGCTGCAAGGCGAATCGTCGAGTGTGCTTGTTGAAGCTGTAAGTACAAGGCTTAAAGAGATCAGCTTGGATGAATCGACAAAAGGTAAAGATGAAAAGTTCATCAAGATCACCTCTCCAACCCCTATTGGAGAGGTAGAGGATCAAGATAAAAATATTGTCCAAGTTGATGAAGTCACTCCAGTGGCTGAAGAAGTTCCAGATGAGAGGAATCTAGAGCTCAGACATCTGAAGGATCACCCAATGGACCAGATCATAGGATATCCAAGGGATGGTGTCAGAACTCGTTTTCTCTCACAGGTTGAACCAAAGAAGTTTGAGGAAGCAAACTCAGACGCATCATGGATCTTGGCCATGAAAGAAGAATTGAATCAGTTCAAGCGCTGCAAAGTTTGGACACTTGTTCCAAGATCCAAAAGTAAGAATGTCATCGGAACGAAGTGGGTCTATAGGAACAAGATGGACGAGGATGGGTTGATCCTAAGAATAAGGCCAGACTCGTCGCCAAAGGATACCATCAAGAAGAAGGGATCGACTTCGACCAGACATACGCTCCAGTGGCAATACTGAAGGCCATCTGACTGTTCCTAGCTTATGCTGCACTGAAGGGGTTCACTGTCTATCAAATGGACGTGAAGTTCGCCTTCCTAAATGGTGACATAAAGGAAGTGGTGTACGTGGAACAGCCCCCAGGTTTTGTTGATCCTTATTTTCCTGAGTATGTTTATTTATTATTAAAAGCGTTGTACGGTTTGAAACAAGCTCCTCAAGCTTGGTACGAAACGCTATCTACCTTTCTCCTCGAGAACAAGTTCGCAAGGGGAAAGATAGATAAGACATTATTTCTTAGGGAAATTAAAGGCAAGATTTTGCTAGTGCAAATCTTGTTCGATGACATTATTTTTGGGTCTACATCAACAATCTCTGAAAAAGGTTTTCTAAACTTATGCAAGGGAAGTTTGAAATGAGTAGTATAAGAGAGCTGAAGTATTTCTTAGGACTTCAGGTGAAACAATCTGAAGATGGAATTTTCATCTCTCAGACTAAGTTCATCAAGGAGTTGATTAAGAAATTCAGAATGGAGAGTGCAGTCTTTATAAGGACTCCAATGGACTCAGCTATGTATCTGGACAAGGATGAGAAAGGGAAACCTTTTGATGAAACCAAGTACAGAAGCATAGTTGGATCCTTGCTCTACCTTACTGCCACTAGACCAGACATAATGTTCTCTACATGTGTCTGTGCTAGATTCCAAATGAACTGTAAGAAATCTCACTATGCTGCTGCAAAGCGGATTTTGAGATACCTTAAAGGTATACCAAATCTTGGCTTATGGTACCCAAGAAGTAATGACAACGAACTAATTGGTTTTTCAGATGCAGACTTTGTAGGTAGCAAAGATGATAGGAAAAGCACTTCCGGGACATGTCAGTTCCTAGGAAGAAGGCTTATATCATGGAGCAGTAAAAAGCAAAATTGTGTCGCAATCTCAACGGCCGAGTCAGAATACATTTCTGCCGGTAGTTGTTGTGCACAGTTGCTGTGGCTAAAGAACCAGCTAGAAGATTTCAATATGAAGGTCAAAGACATTCCATTGTTCTGCGACTCATCCAGCGCGATCGCAATCGCAAACAACCCAGTCTCACACAGCCGGACAAAGCACATCGAGCTCAAATATCACTTCATCCGGGAGCACGTGGAGCAAGGGGATGTGGATCTACAGTACGTGCCAACAGATCGGCAAGTTGTAGATATTTTCACAAAGCCGCTGGACGAGACCAAGTTCAATTTCTTCAAAACTGAACTTGGGCTGGTGAACAAAGAAGAATAGACCAAAGTGGAACTGTTCAAGGCTCAAGAATCTTGGACTTTTCAAAAAGGTTAGAAATTTCTCAAGAGGAAGGTAGCTCTCGAAAACTAAGTATACCTCTCGAAAAGTGAAGTAACAGTTCTCGAGAACTTAGACTACTTCTCAAAAACTTCTGATCTATCTCTCGAGAAGTCTATTAAGCTCTCGAGAACTATATCATACTTCTCGAAAAATATATTGACAGCTCTCGAGAACTAAACCTACTTCTCGAGAAATGCGCGTCTTATTTTCGACTTATGTTTAATTTCTTCTATTTTCGAAAACCTGCTTGATTTCAGTCCTAACACTAGATTAATTAGACACTTAATTGACATTACTAGGATTATATATATATATATATATAATTTTTTAGAAATCAATAATCAACCGACATTTCAAATTTCCTCTTCTCGAAAACTGTTCGTCTTCCGCCGACAGAAAGCTTCGCCACATCCGTCGTCTTGCGCTCCGTTCATCGCCGCCATCAGCGCCCATGGCGCAGAGTTTGATGATAGGAGTCGGCAGTGAACTTTTCGTCGCAGGGATTGCAGACATTTCAGATGACTTCAAGAACTTGCTCATTCTCCTGGATAAAGCCGGTCTGTTGTTCGTTCTCTAAGAACCCTGCAAGATTTCATTTCTAGATGTAGAGGAATTCTTCCGGAATGCCAAGGTGAGGTGAAATGGTACAGTTTTGAAAACCAAAGTCGGGGGGATAAAAATCAAGTTGGAATAAACCAAAGTTTCAAAGCTTCTAAATATACCCATTGTGGATGAAGAGGATGACCTAACACTTGAAGATTATGACAGAACTTACTCCTTCTGTGGAGTTTCTAAGTAGTTCAACTCTTTAAGGAGAAATCTCTTCAATGATGTAGGAAAGTTTCTGGTAGATTTAATTGGAAAAATCTTATGGTGCAGAACAGGGTCCATTAGTTTCATAACAATTGATCTATTTGGTGTTATGACAGCTATTATCTGCAGAAAGAAATTTCAATATGGAATGATGGTATTTGAATTAATCAGGGATAGTATTCAGGCTCCCAAGTTTGCAAGGATATTCTCCCTATTACTGAGTGATATTGACCCAGTCACCTTCAAAACCTCTAAAGGTACTCATATCCATCATTTGAAAAAGATTTCATTGGCCTCCATCCAAAGATGGGATCTCAAGCTGAAGAATTCCAAGCAGTTAGCTAAAGAACTTGCAGCTTCTGCCTCTGAGGTCAGGACCCCATCTCCCTCCTCTCATCATGTTGCTGAACCATATGGTGTAGCAACTGAGGGGGAGCCTGTAGCCTCTGTTCCTACAGTCAGACCTACTCCTTCCTCTCCAACAAAATCAGCTAGCAGATCTCCTCTCAGAAGCCCAGTGAGATATCCAATTAGGAGCCATGTGTTTGATTCTCCAGATGCCACCCTATCAGATGTTCCAGGACAGGAAACCCTCAAGGACACAAGTGCAGCAATTGAAAACATGATTGAATAACTCATTTCAGATGAACCACTTCCTCCCCTTCACAAATAAACCTCTATGGAACCATCAAAAGAACCTTATCCACCACCCTCAACTCAAGCTACTCCACCTCCTTCTCCCTCTCAAAGTAAAGAATCTACTCCACAGAAGACCATTTCTCTCTCTGAAGAGGATGAGCCAGAACCTTAAGAGGTGGAAGCCCCTCTCAGGAACCTTGACTTCTCCCTCCCAAGATTTGTTGATGAGGAGGCTGATGTAGTATCTCACACTGTAAGAGACCAGAGCTCTGTGGTATTAGAAGAACTTCCTTTATGGAAAACACCTCCTCCACCTCAGATTACTACACCTAGTACAACTCCTACTGCCATTATTTCTGCCACTCCTGCTGCTGCTATTGCTGAAACTGTAAGTTATAATATTCTATCTAAGATTGAAGGTAAGCTTGCTGCCCAAAAGCAATATTTTGATGAATCTCTCAAGTCAGTCAAAGATCAGGTCATTGATCTAGAAAAGGAAATGAGCAGAGGATTTGCAGAGATCCAACACAATACAGATTCTCTTAAAGAGCTGTTCAGAATTGGTGGCAAAGCCATTGACCACACAATTACAAGTATTGGTCAGGTCATGGAACAGTCTGTTACACTGGCAAATAATCAAATTCAGTTGGAAAAGAAAGCTCAAGAATATATGATGAAGATTTGTGAGGAAGTTGGTACATTCAAAGAAGACACCATAGCAAAGCTTTGTGTAGAAATCATAAAGGGGGAGAGCTTAGTGAAAGAACAAGTGGAAAAACTTACTGCAGATGCAAAATCTCTCTGGAATGAGAAATTGACTGAGATAAATAAGAATGTTTTAGATCAAATCCAATCAGTGAAATTCCACACTTATGACATTGCAATCTGGATGCACAACCAGATTTTCCCTGACTTTCAGGCTGATCCTAATCTTATTCCTCATCACCTGAACCCCTTTGCTAAAGGTCAATCCAGCTAGATGCCTCAACCTCAAATGCCTACTTTTTCTCCAAGGCCATAAGATCAGGATCTTTCTCCTGCTTCCTATGACCAGGTTTGGGATGACATTATTCCTAAGGATTTACCAGAAATTCACACCTCTAAGAAGAGAAAGTATGTAGAAGGTCCATCTGCAAGAAAATTTGTTCCCCAGCCAGATGCAGAGAAAAGGAAAGCAAAAGAGTTTGCAGAAGTCTTGAGCCCTACTTCTAAAAGCTTAATTCTTGAGACTCTTAAATTTGTGATGGACTACAATGAGAATAGGAATCTCCACTACAGCTCCTCTGAGTGGGATTTATATGAGAAGTCCATGACCAAGAGAAGAATATATGATAGAGAGTTTGGCAGGAATAATCCCAAAGCTGCTCCTAAGCCTCTTAGGTACTATCCTAAGCCCTACAGCTATCAGAGGAGAAGGCAGGAGAAGTAGGACAGATAACATCAAAGCAAAGAATGAACTCTTATTGAAATTTTTTTGATAATTTGGATGAAATGGTTGTTGATTAGAAATCTAAAACATTACATATATACAATTCCTTGTTTTTCCTAATTGTGTGTTCAATTAATCTCTTATTGCATTTAGATTCAATTATTCATTTCCAGTTCTTTCTTAATTGTCATAATTCATCTTAGTGTAGAGGGTTCTGACTTCTACAAATAGGGAGAGATTGTTGGGTATTGCATCCACAATAACCCAGATTTGCATGAAGTCACCCTTGAACTAAGATTAATTAAGTTGTATTTGATATCCTTGTTTTAGCTGTGTGTTTGCAGATTACCATTGCTAAGTGTAGACCAATATCAGTCTATAGTGGGTCATGAACACAGGACCATACAGTGTAATCCCTCACTGTGTGACTCAAGGTGTTGAATCATATGTAGCCTCTCAATTGGGATACACTTCATATTCAAACCTTGGATCATGGAATGAAGATTGGACTCTTGAAGAGTAGAGAAAGATTTTTTCTAAAGTTCAGAAAATTCTCTAAGTCCACTTCTCGAGAAGTACCTCTTAGTTCTCGAGAAGTCCTTAGAGTTCTCAAGAAGCTTAGCTTCAAAGTTCTCTAGAAGTCCTTAGAGTTCTCGATAAGCTTAGCCTCTTAGTTCTCGAGAAGTCCTTAGAGTTCTCGAGAAGTCCCAGCTTTTGGTTCTCGAGAAGTCCAGACAGGTTCATGAATTTTTCTAAGTCAGAGTTCTCGATAAGTCTGATGTAGTTCTCGAGAAGTCTCAATTGTAGTTCTCGAGAAGTCCAACTTGTTCTCGAGGAGCTTGGCTTAAGTTCTCAAGAACTACCAGCCCTATTTCTCGAATAGTCAAAAGTTGCCTCAGAAATTTTTCTTAAGTGTTATTTCTCGAGAAGTCTCCATTGTTCTCGAGAAGTCAGTTAGTTCTCAAGAACTCAGCCTTTTGTTCTCGAGAAGTACAGAATTCTTCTAAGCAGTATAGTTCTTGAGAAGTCCTGATAGCTCTCGAGAACTCAGTTTCTAGTTCTCGAGAACTAAAGTTACTTCTTGAGAACTGTAAGTTAATTTTTTCAAAAAATTATCTTAAGTCCAGATCGGCCAGATTTTCAAATGACTTGACGTGATTGGTCCACGTGTCATCATTAATGTCTTTTCTAGCTGTTAAGGGTAATCTTATATAAAGTCTTTTCGTTAAGACAAAACCCTAACAATTACAAAGAGCGGATTCCGTATATTCTAAATCTCTGGATCGGCCGTCACTTTCCAAGAAGAACAAATTCTGAAGCCGCCGCCGCTCACAAATAGATCGATATTTCTGCTTTTGATCCAAGAAGACTTGCTGTTCAAGGGATCATCATCTTCTCCTTGATCGAGTAGGTCAAAGATTTCTCAGGTCAGATCGTCAATTCTTCTTCAACCGTTTCTGAAAGAGCCGCCAATTCAAGAAGAAGACCTAGGGCTGAATTTTTCCAGATCTGAGAAATCTCTGTTTGTATTTTTCCAAATCTTGTTATTATCTTGTAGGAGAGTATTCTCCGAGTGTAGGAGCGTTGTTCTCCGAGTTGTAGGAACTTTTCATCTTCCGAGTGTAGATCCATTTGGATCAAGTTTGTAGGAACTTGGTTCCGAGGCGTAGGATTGTTTGCAATCCGAGATAGTGGAGTAGCCGAGTCTAGTGATTTGCTAGATCGGTGAGGTAAAGTGGACGTACCCAAGATTGGGGAACCACTATAAATCTTCTTATCTTTCTGTGATTGCTTGATTTCTTGTGCTAGATCGTTAAAATTTTTATTCCGCAAATAGACGCACGATTCACCTATTCACCCCCCTCTAGGTGATTTAGGTTGACAACTTTACACTTTCATTACCTTTGTTATACTTTCTTTGAATTAATTATCTCAGCCAGATAAAACAAAATAATATTAACATATTTTTAAAATAGTCTCAGCACAGCAATCACAACAATCACAGCACAGTACACACAGTTTTATAGTGGTTCCCCAATTTATGGGTACATCCACATTCCCCCTTCGCCAATCTAGCAATGAACTAGATTCAGCTAAGCTCCTTCTTTTACTTAGATCCTCAGATCTTACAGCTCAGATTCCAGCTGGCTCCTACAACTCAGACTATACAAGTCTTACCACTCAGATCACCAAGATCCTACACCTCAAGTTCTTCCCAAGAACTCTACCTCAGAGTGAATCCACACTCCTACTCCTCAGGCAAATCCTGCCTTACAACCAGAGAAATACCCACTTCTCCTGCCTCAGGCAATCGCAGCCCTACCTCAGCCTTTATAACTCAGGATTACAACTTAGAGAAAATAAATCCCTTACTCATAGATCTACAAGTAGATCATTACAAGATTAACAAAGGTAACAAAAATTGATTCTGAATTAATCACCCTGCTAGAGAGAAATGAGTGACTGCTTTTTGAACTGATCCTGATGTGTTTGCTTCCTTTGATCTTGTAGTGAAAGATTTGATCCAACCCTTCTTAGTTTTTCAAAGCTTCTTGAAGTTGAGATTAGGGTAGATCTAGGATGGAGGATATTGAAGACGATTCTTGATCAGGTTTCTCTCCACCTTCTGAATTATGGCAGATGCTTCCTAGATCTTGGCTTCACCAAATTGTTCTTCTTACTTTTTCTGAAGAGTTGATCCCTTTAAATAGGCTCTATTAGGAGTAACCGGCTGATCTAGTTAATAATTGACATCTGATAATTCTGACTGTTGTCAGTACCACCGGCTTGATTTCTATACTTAGGAAACAATTCTGCTTGAAGTGTTGAAACTTGACTATTGAATGTGTCGACACTAGTCCTGGGTGTCGACACTTCTCTTGGAGTGATGTCGACACAATTTAGAATGTGTCGACACAATTCTGAATGTGTCGACACAACCTTTATCTTGTCTCGACATAGCTAATGTAGAATGTGTCGACACACCTTTCACCTTGTCTTGACACAGCTTGTGTGGTGTGTTAACACTTGTCCTTAGAGTCGACAGATTTACTTCCTGCCGACACAATTTGAGTAGTGTGTATCGACACTAGTCCTGAGTGTCGACACAGTTGATTTCTTGTATCATAGTGTCAACCCAAGTCCTGGATGTCAACACAACTTTGTCTTTGACACAACACTTCTAATTTAAGTGTGTCGACACTAGTTCGGAGTATCGACACAACTTTCTCTTTGTCTCAGCGTATCCTTGACAAAAGTGTCGACACTTCTCTTGTGTCTCGACGCTTTTGTACTTAGCATTATTTTCCTACACACATGAACTTAAAATTCATCAAATACAACTATGTGTATATCATTGAGCTGAAAGGACTTCTTCAAATCAAGTACATTGTGACCAATGTACCGAACATCACCTTAGAGGTAGTGCCGCAAGATCTTCAGAGCGAAGATAACTGCTTACATCTCCAAGTCGTGTGCTGGGTAGTTCTGCTCAGGTTTCTTCAACTAGAGGGAGACAAAAGATATCACGTGCCCATTCTGCATCAAAACGACACCCATCCCTAGTATGACGCATCTATATAGACCATAAATCCTTCCTTCCCAGTTGGAAGGTCAAGGATAGGGTCCGAGGTAAGCCGACCCTACAGCTCCTGGAAAGCACCCTCGTACTGCGACGTCTAAAGAAAAGGAGTCTCCTTCTTTGTTAGGGATGTAAGAGGAAGTACAATCTGGGAGAATCTCTCCACGAACTTCCGGTAGTAACCGACAAGTCCTAGGAAACTCCGCACATCAGTGGCCGTCTTCATCCGTGGCCAATCTCGTACCTCCTGGATCTTTGCTAGGTCCACTGCTAGTCCTGCTCCACTGATAATGTAGCCCAAGAAGGCCACCTCCTTTAGCTAGAAATAGCACTTACTGAACTTGGCATACAAATGGTGCTCTCGATGCCTCTCTAGAGTCATTTCTAGATGAAGAGCATGCTCCTCCTCCGTCCTCGAGTAAATGAGGATGTCATCAATAAAAACAATGACGAATACGTCGAGATAGGAGTCAAACACCCGGTTCATCAAACTCATGAATGCGGATGGTGTGTTCGTGAGCCCGAAGAGCATCATGGTGAACTCATATAGTCTATATCTACTGCTGAAAGCGATCTTCAGGATGTCCTCCTCCTGAATACGTAGCTAGTAATAACCTAACCTTAGATTCAGCTTAAAAAACTAGTGAGCTCCCTCCAACTCATCAAATAGTTCATCGATCCTTGGCAGAGGGTACGTGTTCCGGACCGTCAGCCTGTTCAATACTTTGAAATTAATACACAATCTGAGTGTCCCATTACTCTTCTTCACAAATAATACTTGAGCTCCCCATGGCAAGGAGCTCTGCCTTACAAACCCAGCTTCCACTAACTCCTATAGCTAGCTTCGAAACTCTACCAACTCCTTCGGGGCCATACGATATCGAGCTCTAGATACCGGTTGAGCCCTCGGCACAATATGTATTTAGAAGTCTTTCTCCCAATGCTGTGGTAGCCCTAGCAACTTCTCCAGGAACACATCTGCAAAATATCATACTACAATAATGGTAACCAAAGGGTCCTAGGTCTCATTCATCTCGAACAACACCTGATAGACCTCGTCCCCCTGCAAGTGGGCCTTGACATCCTGAACTAAAAAAAGTAGGTGACAGGAGATCGGAATATTACCTTTGAAGGTTGCATAAGTGTTCTCGTATCTGAGTATGACCATCCTCGCCGGGAAATCAATCTCACCGTGGTTCCAGGCGAGCCATGACATTCCCAGAACAAGATCAAAATCCGGCAAGCATAAGATCGTTGTTGTAGCTTCGAGGGTTAACCCATCAATGGTCACACTTAGAAGGCATTTTGTTGTAGAGCGGACCTCCATCCCATTGGGGAGACGCACCCTCCTAGTGACTCCCCTATAATATCTAATGCCCTCCAAGTCCTTTATAAAGTCCTCTTAGATGATGTAGTGTGATGCCCCCGTGTCGATTAAGGTATTGGCAGGCTTGCCGCATACCATCACTACCCGTGAGATTATTAAATTTCTTAGATTTCTAGTTATAATTTCTTTTTTATTTCTAGCAATTCTATATCCATATAGCCTCCAGGAAAGAATTAAAAATTACTGTTGTACCTGCTATTACCCTCTCTTGGTTATGGGGTTGAGCCAAGTCCAGGGCATACAGCTTCCCTCTCTCCTGTATGCGGTCACTGCCATGAAATCCATGTCCTCATCAACATCCTTTCCCTCCAAGCTGCCGAGCAGGTGGGGCATCCTATAATGCTAGTGGTGGAGATTCCCTTATGTGACAGTTCCTCCAAATATGTCCCGGCTGGTTGCACCGATAGCACGTCGATGCCTCCACCACTGGCCTCGGCATCTCTCGCATCTGTAAGGGCTGAGGATCCAGCACCACCGAGTTCCTCTGCTCCTGCCAATCCTCCTAGCAGGGCAGGTCCCCATTCATCCTTTCTCTAATGACCAAACCTCTCTGCTGGTCTCTCCTGCCACCGATCATGGCGTCGTTCGCCGATCTTTTCCTGCACCGAACTGTGAGCTGCTCTGCCTCCATCTCAAAGATCCTGACCAAGATCCCATCAAAAACGAAGAGGAGGGTCTGCCTCATGTCATCAAGAAGGCCTATACAGAACCTCTTCCCGTAGCCCGTGTCGTCCAGCTGGTACGAGTCCGCAAAGCGGGCTAAATGTGTGAACTCCAGATAGTACTCCAATACTGTCTTGCTACCCTGCCTCAACTGCAGGAATCTATCCTCCAACTCGTCCCTTGCCAACTGTTGTACAAAATTCTCTAACAGCGCTGCCCTGAACTCCTCCCAAGAAATGTCTGCATATTCCATCCCCGCGAAGGTAGTGTCCAATAGTGACTTCCACCATCTCTTCGCATGGGACTCAAGGCAAGGGACTGTTAATGCCACTGCCTCCTCCATCGGGAATCGAATCCAGAACAGCATATCGTATATGATATCCAGCCACCCCTCTATACGAACTGCAGACTCCATCCCGAGGTAGGATGGTGGAGAAAGACCTCGAAAGACGCTCAACAAGTTTGCCATGGGGTTTGGCTGAGGAGTCGGAGCCTGCTAAGTCTAAAATGCCACCAAGATAGCTGTCAATGTCTGCTCCATCTCCATTTGCTAAAACAGAGTAGGAATGGCGGTGGTGGAGAAACATTCTGAGCCTAGGGTATACCCTGTCGAGGGGTAGGTTTCGTCGCATGCTACAAAAGGAAAAGCCAATTGTCAGGTGTTTACCCATGAATTAGCTGAAAAGTGGACTACTGCATGTGATTTCCCTTATAGGAACACCATTGTTTCCGCTGCTTGTTTGTCATCAAACACAGTCAACAACTATGTGCCATGGTTTGCTGCAGTAGAAATAAATGACTTTAGTAAAAGTTTGTTTGCTAGAGGTAGGAGCATACCTGTCCTCGTTAGAGGATCTCCTTCTATGCTATGAGGCGGAGGAAGGCCTGCTGTTCTTCCTATGCTCTTTCTACATGAATTACTGAAACTGCCTGGAGAAGGCAGAAAAGTCCTCATCAGACATATTGTTGTCTGAGGAGCTAGTCTTTGATCTCTCAGAACCTGACTCAGTAATTCTCCTGGGTGGAGAGTTCTTCCTTCTGCTCCTGGTTGGGGCATCAGCTTTGAATTCCACAGACTTCTCCTTGGCCTATGACATACTGCTCTTTTCTTCTTCCTTTCTTGCAACAAGCTGCATCTCATATGACAGCAACATTCCAAACAGGGTTGGAGGAGGTATGTCAGTCAACTTGGCCATTTCTCTAATGGCACAAATCTTTGTGTCACAATCCTTTTTGAGGGACCTGAGAAATTTGTCATTCATCTCATAGGTGCTGAAGACCCTTCCATATGTTCTTAGTTCATTTACTATTCTAAATAATCTCTCAAACCACTCAGTAATGCCATCAGACTTTCCTTGTTTGAAGGCCTCATACTCCTAGTTGAGCATGGATTTTCTGTCATCCCTCACCTTCTCTGAACCCTCCATGAACACAAATAGGGTGTCCCACATCTCCTTGGAGGTCTTGTAGTGTACCAGATTTTGGAATGTTGAATCATCTATTACACTGGCAATAATGTTTTGAGCTCTCTTGTCCATGGAGGCAAGTAGGAGCTCATCTTTGTTCATTTCATCATAAGATTTAGGTGTCTGGATGTTGGCATCTAGAACAGAGTTCATTAGGGCGATGAAGGGTCCATCTTTGACTGTTATGTAGATCCTAGGGTCAGCATCTTCCATGAATAGTCTGACCCTTTCCTTCTAGAGGCCAAAGCCCTCCTTTCTGCAGATTTGTAATTTCATGGCCCCCAGTTCCTTGTAGTATACACCAGACCTCATTCTTATATCTTATAGTTAATCTTGGAGGTGTGCTCATATTGTTAAATCTTTTTTGAGCAACATCCCTCTGATACCACTTGAAAGTTATTACTTCAAGGTTAAATAGTCACCTAGAGGGGGGCGAATAGGTCTTTTAAACTTTCTTAGATCTTTATATTGTTTATAAATTTTGTGATCTAGATCTTGTCCTAATTACCTACAATATAAGAAATAAACTGTAACATCCCATGTTACTTCTAGGCCCCTTAACTTAGATTTGGTTAGGCATGGGGTGAGTGATAGGGGTATTTAGCTAGGTTGACCCTAGTAGGTGAGTGAAACCATGTGGGGCCCACCATAGGGCCCAAGTCAACCTAAGTCAAATTAGCCTAAATAGGTACCCTAGCCACACCATGACCCCACCATATTGCACTAACCCTAAAAACAATCTAAGTGGACCCTAAGGCATGTCACTAGGTCAACCCCTTTGGCCCTAGTTGACCCAAGTCAACCCTAGCCCTATTTGGGTCAAACTCATACCTATATGCCCAATTAGCCTAAGTAGGGCACACCCTTAACCCAACCCAAGTTGGGAGGTGCCACTAGGCTCATGACCATTAAGTGCGGCCAGCCCACTCATCATGTTGACCAAGTCAACTCAAAAAGTCAACTTGGTCAACATGAGGCCTAAAGGAGGGAAAATGAACCAGAGCCACATTCCTTTGGGCTAAGCCCACCAAGCATGGCCCATTATCAGCCCAAGGAGTCAAAGACAAGCCCTACCCCTCTGAAATAGGAGAGAGAATACATGCATGGGGGTATTTTGGAGAAACCACCCAAATAGAGAAGAGAGAAAATGTGAAATTAAGAGGAGGAGGCCACATGGCTCCTTCTCTTCAGCCATGACTTGCTGGCAGCCCTCCTTAGAGCTATTAGGAGGAGGTGAGAAGCTAAGGGCCACTTGGCAGCCATGGTCGATACAACCAAGGCTCCAAACCGAGCTTGCCTTGGTTGTATCTCCCCATATACCCCACCTCAGTCCAAACCAGCCTCACCATCAGCTTCACTGAGTGGAAACGAGTGGAGAACGAGTCCTGGAGCAAAGCTTTTGGTGAACAATCGATAATTCGGGTAGGAGATCGCCAGAGCAGCTCGACCATGGCAAACCGCCGCCAAGGCTCGAACCAGGTTCGTTTCGCCGACCCTATACTCGTGCTAGCTTCTTAGATCCATTAGGAGAGATATCGGGCTCAATTGAGCCTGATGCCATGCGAGAAAGTGCGCATTTTCCAAGCTTTTAATCCCGCTCGGGATCGCCGGAGGAGTCACCTCCGACAGCCTCACCGCCGGGAAACGCTAGCCCCCACCTCAGTGAAGGTGGTGGCGACATCCGCTGGTGGTTGTGGTGGCTCAGTTGGCCAAAAAATGGCAAACAAGTTGACCCAGCGCAAATCAATCCCAGCCGTTGGCTGGAGGTAGGGGATGAACCGATGCCGTCGGTTTGTTGCTTTAGGATTCGTGCAAATCATATTCCTATAGTTTATAAATTAATGAAATTAAATTAAATTTTTGTCACATTATTTCAATGACCTTGCATGTCAAATATAGGGCTCTTAGAGTCATTTTCAGAACATGAAGCCTAAATGAACTTTTTATACTACTGTCTTAACTTTAATATGGCACCTTAAACATCAAATTTGGTACAATATATTTGCCTGTAGGGCTATTTTCCTAGGACTGGTCCTAGACTAGGGCAGAATTTCAAAATGATGCCCAAGTCAAACCAGTCATTCAAATGACCCAAAATTTTGGGTGCATGCATTTTTAGGGCTTAGTTAACCCCTGTACAAAAATGAGAATTTTTTGGGAAAAAATTTTCTATAGTTTTTACTAAAATACCCAAGATGAAATAAATGAAATATTTGTAGATATGAGACTCCAAATTGCCCCTAATTTTGGTGGCATGTCCTTAGGGACATTATAAAGGTATGTGTAAAATTTCAGCCATGTTGGACCATTGCATGTTGGGTAAACCCACTTGCATGTGTGGGTTAGTTATAGGATTGGTGTGCATTTAGCCTAAAATGAAATAATGTGTATTCAACCAACTTGAAACATTCAAAAATCATTATTTTCATTATAGAGACACATGAGGGTGTAATAAACCTCTCATAGCAATAGTGGGATTTTTGGGAACAAAAATCCCACTATTTGAATCTTTCAAAATTTGGTCCTTTTGAGAAAATAAATGTAAAATAGGTTTACGCTTTTTATAAAATGTCCAAATTCTGTTGAGGACTAAGGAATGACATAATAAACACTAGAAATAAATTATATCTCTATTGGATGAAGTTTAAGTAGTTTAAGGAGCAAAATGACCATTTTACCCTTATGGAATTTGTGTAGAAATGATGGGAATATTCCTTTGAAAAGTATGAGAAAAGTTATATTGATGTAATTTTATGTTGCATACCTTGTGCAATTATTTCAGAATTTTTGGATGCAAAATAATGTACTTAGGCCCCATAATGGCATTTTGGTAAATAACTCAAATTGATCTTTTGATAGGCCATTTCAACCTAGATGTAAATGGAAATCTGGACATAGTATTATTTCAGTATTATCAAGGCTCTGTAATTTAACTAGAATTTTTGAGATAACATTCCTTATACTTCATTTGGAAATTGACAATAATGTGGATTTTGTATTAATTAAGAAATAAATGGAAATACTTAAAGGTAAATTATGATTCTTTGAAAACAGTGATCTTTCACCATATTATAGGTCAGGGAAATTTATTACATCATTAGGATTATAACTTATGATATTTCATGTGTAAAATGACCTGAAGAATTAATTGAAGGAATTAATTAATGGTGTAATTAATTTGGAAAAATTATGGAAATCATCATGGTCATCATATAGGTCCATACCACACTAGGATAAATAAGTTGAAGCAAATGGATAAAGGAATTAGAGGGTCACATTTGTGGGTGGTATTGGGGACATGGGTAAGAGTATAACACCAATGTTCGTTCTAGTAGGGCCATCAGGGAGTAATATGATAAACTAGCAAGGTGAGGATCTTAGTAGAGGAAATAACCCTGGTTGGTCTCCTAGAGGATTCCCTAACCATGTGTGGAAGAGTGCAAGTCTGTGATAGCAACAGTAACGGGGATCGGCGGAAGACCGCCGCGCTCCTAATAACACCTTAAGTCGTTAGGGTCACTCTAAAGTAACAATGAGAGTTGGACAATAATCTTGGGTAGACACTAATAAGAATAATTATCCTTGTGAAAGGGAACTTTTGGCTTGTCATTCCATCTTGGTTCCTAGTGCCTTTGAGACCCCTTCAATGGGCATACCTTGGGCAGTCCTGGGATTAACCCTAAACTATTAAGTTTAATAATTGGTAGATATGAATAGTACACTAGGCTAAGAGGAGTGATACTCATACTCACCCATGTAGGGTTGGAGGGTTGTGAAATGAGATTGGAAACATGCTAATCTGTGATGGGTTGAAGGAAATTAGACTTGATATTATATACTCACCCGTGATGGGTTGGAGGGATTCAGGACAGGTTAGTCCTGTGAGCTGGAGGCTCGGGAGATTTATGCCAGGACAGGTTGGTCCTGCGAGCCGGGGGCTCGGGTTAAATCATTGAATATGAGTAAACAAATTGTGGTGGGTCATGCGGTACTGGCCAATCATCACACCGATGACAGTACGGTGACTCGGGTGAGGTGTACGGGTTGAAGGGCCAGTATGTTGTTTATTACGACGGTCAAGCAGACAATCCCCGAAGACGTATACCCGACCTAAAATACTAGCAGGCAGCTAGCAATTAGTATGCAGAGACTCTAGAGTGCACTTGGTACGTGTACAGAGGTGTACAAGAGAGGTCTTGGCTTGGTGGTGTGAACACCCGCCTAGAAAGCGGAAGCGCCCGTTCCGCTGCTGCTAGAGCCACGGTGGCGGTACCTGAGTGTGATGCTAGATCTTGAAAAGTGGGAACTAAAGGCCTGGGATCTAAGAGTCGTGTGCATGTGTTGTACTTGCATGTTGCATAAACCATAGCATATTCATTCATACTCATTAGGTCATACGCTACATGGATCCTTATCATATAAATTAGTATGGGCTCATTTATATGATAAGTTAATTTGGAAACTCTAACTTATAAGTTTGTATGGGCATTCATATAAGTTAGGGAATGCCTGTGATGGTAGATAGTTTTACCTTTCAGCTTTACCTTACTTTTCTGCTCTTACTTTCAGTTCTTTCCTTTACTAGTACTGCGCTTTACTTACCTGTACTATATACTTAGAACTGCTAGAGTAGAATAATAATACCTATTACAACTGCTAGTTAGCTCTTGTCCCCTGCTTCCACTTTTGCTACCCCTTGTTGACCTCCGCTTCGTCCTTCTGCTCGGTACCTAGGAGTTCTGGGGCGAGGTGCGGAGGAAACGACTTAGTCTTTTTCACTAATGGTCGGTGACCATACTATTTTAGTAGCTCGTGGAGATGGAGCACCAGCACGACGAGGTGGCAGGACTTGAGGAGCAGATACCGCTACCACAGCGTACTACTACTATTGTGCGTCCTCAGCTGGGACAAGTTTTGATGTTTTGGATTAGCTTTCTCTTTGATTTGAGTGAGAGATTTGATATGATGTACTGGGCATAAGCCCTTATTACTCTTTTCACTTTGTGCTCATTGTGGACTGTGCTCTTTCATTCATATATATATATATATATATATGATTTGTACCTGTGACTGTGGACTGGATGTTGCTATACTCTATGTTATACTTCTTTTCTCTTATTGGCCGAACACTTTTGTGATCGTACTAGCCGGTAAGATCGGCGTCTTGCGGTGTCGACTAACCCGTGAGTTAGTGTCACCGTAAGATGGTGGTTCTGGGCATAATATCTGGGTTAACTCCTCGGAAGGGGGAGATGGATCTTACATAAACAAGCAACACATCAAGCACACAAGTATTTATAGTGGTTCCCAAATTGGGTACATCCACTTTCCCTCAAACCTATCCAACTGATTTGTTGGACTAGGCATAAACTCCACCAATATGCTCCTCAGAGCTTACACCTCAGGAGCTCAGCCTTACACACAGATTCTTTTTAGAATCCAAACTTAAAACTACAAGGGTTCCTACCTCAGAGCCCTGTAGTGCTCCTATAGCTCAGTGGTACACTGACCACCTACCTCAGCCTTATTTGTAAGACCTACTGATCAGGCACAAAGTGCCCAACAAATTCAGGCACAAGGCCTTACTCTTAGAGTGCTACAACACTCCTACAACTCAGTACCTATCCAGGTACCTACCTCAATGCCCTTTCAGGCACCTACAACTCAGCCTCCTCTAAGGCCTATAACTCAGTGACACACTTGTCACCTACAGCTCAGTGACTCACCAGTCACCTAACTCAAGCACTAGGCCCTACACTCAGGATGGGAGGACAGCCCTACCTCAGATCCACACTGGGATCCTACCTCATAGAGTAGCACTCTCCTACCTCAGGAACTTACGCCCTACAACTCAGATCCTCACTTGGATCTTACCTCAGTACCCCAGCAGGGCACCTACCTTAGTGATAAATTTATCACCTATCACTCAGGCACAAAGTGCCCTACACTCAAATTAAAATAAACTGAATCCTATACGAAGGAATCAAGTATATTGAAATACTGACTCATAGATAAATCTCTGAGTCCAACTTACTGAACTGAGCCGATATTTGTCCACCCCACTTATTGTAGAAGCGAAGAGTCTTCTTCTACAACTGCCTGCTGTGAAGGCTTACAGTCCTTCACACAGCTACCTCTTTTTGCTGATTGTATGAATCAGCTAACTTGTTCTCCAAGGAATAATCTTGCTAAACTGGAAGAAGCTTCAGCTATCTTTCTCTCTTAGCCTTCTGGCTTGCTTGCTGGACTTTTCTTTCAAGTTTGTCGGAGAAGATGAAGTCCAGCCGCCTCTATTTCTCGTTGTGCTTCCGTTCTCGTTTTTTGTTAACCCTATTCTTCTTTTCTCCTCTTCCTTTTATATCTGTTGATTTGAATCAACGACACAATTTGAATGTGGGCCCAATCAAGTATGGTGAGCGCCGCCTCCCTCAGAAGAAGACAAATAGTATCTTCTGGCGCTACTGTAGCTTTCCCGTAATGGCATGAACTATTTAGACTGGGCTCGACGATCCTCAATCTGAGATCGATGAACTCTGTGGTGAGCTTGACGAACTTTATAATCTTCAACTTTAACTTGAGCTACACAGAAGGCAGGCTCAGGTCGATGAACTCTTAATCTTTAACCTTTAACCTGAGCTCGATGAAATCTGGGCTCAGTTCGACGAACACAGGATTTGGTTCGACGAGTACTTAATCTTTAACCTTTGACTTGAGCTCGATGAAATCTTGGCCCAACTCGACGAACTCTGGATTCAGCTCGACGAATTCTGAACTGGGCTTCTTCTTTAGAAGTGTTTAGTGAGCCTCTCTCTCTTAATGCTTCTGGACTCAGAGAATTTCTGTCGGCTTATTCTCAGCGGTTTCTTCTCAACTTTCTTAGCGGTTTTCTTTCTTCACAGCTGAGACTGTCTTCTGTCTTAGCTATTTTCTTCTTACCTGTCTCAACTGTCTCATCGTTTACTTCTTCATAGCTGAGATTGTCTTCTGTTCTAGCAGTTTAGCTGAGACCATCACTTCTCTCAATGATTTGTATTGAGCTTCTCAGCTGCCTCAGCGGTTCTGCTGAGACAGTCTTCTCAGCTGTCTCAGCGGTCTTGCCTTAGTCAAATTTTCTGACTTCCATCTTCCTCTTCCTGTTCACCTGTCCAATCAAGGAAAACTTGCATGCAATAACTCAAGAATACATCAAATACATTATATGTGTATGTCATTGACCAGTTTGACTTCTTTCAAATCTGGAACATTGGGGTCAATGGAATCAACAGATTCAGTGGTGGATCTGAGTGTAGGGCTATCCTCCTAGCCTTAGTTATATGAGTTTGATTAAGTCAGAGGTAGGTGATTTGTGGATCATTGAGCTGTAGGAGTATCATTTACTCTGAGTGGTAGGGCCTTGGGCCTGAGGTAGGACTTGTAGGAAGTCTAAGAGATCCCGAGGGATCTGTGTTGTAAGCTATTTGAGCTAAGATTGTAGAAGTTTGCCTTGTCTAACACACTGTTAGAATGGGTAGAGGGACAGTGGATGTATCCATACTTTGGAGAACCACTATAAGTACCTGTGTGTTGTTGTGTGTTCTTGAAAGTAAGCTAATTAACTTAACACTCAACACAGTAAAATTAGAAAGTAGTCTAAAAGACTAAGAAACCTATTCACCCCCCTAGGTGTTTATCTACTCTTGAAACAAAGACTTTTAGCTGTGTTCACAATCTGACTGCCCTTTTGCTATAGTGTGTTCGGGCTTAGTTATTTTTTCAACATCCTAAGGGTAAAATAGTAATTTTCTATTGTGGGGGTAGTAGCCCTATTAAAATATAGGTTTAGGACCCCCTACTCTTTATTGGTGTAGGAGCCCTATGAAAATTTAATTGGATGGTCTAGATTCATTTATTCGATCGAACGGTTGAGATCTTATGATTTGATGAGATCGGACGGTTTAGGTTAATATGGCGGAGATCAGCATTACACCGCTGTTATGCCCAGAAACCTGATTGGCTGCTCATATTTCTTTGTATATATATGCTTAACGCTTATATACAGATATCTGCGCTAGCCTCCCTCGAAGTAATCCTGAGAAATCGCGATTAACGCCTCTGTCGCGCCCTTAATAACTCTGTTGCATTATTAATGCCTCCTGTTGGGAATTGTGCCCTTCAATGTTCCTTAGGATTTGAAAAGGCATCACCAATCATGTTAAGTGGTATAATGTATTTGATGTATGTTTGAGTTATTGCATGCATGTTGTCCTTGATTGGACAGGTGAACAGGAAGAGGAAGCTGGAAGTCAGAAAATTTGACTAAGGCATAACCACTGAGACAGCTGAGGCAACTGAGAAGAATGTCTAAGAATAACTGCTGAGACAGCTGAGAAGCTCAACACATATCGTTGAGAGAAGTGTTGGTCTTAGCTAAACTGCTGAGATAGAAGAAAGTCTCGGCTGTGAAGAAATAACTGCTGAGACAGAAGATAGTCTCAGCTGTGAAGAAGGAACAACTGAGACAGTTGAGAAGAAACCGGTAACACTAAGCCGGGAGAATTTCTCTAAGTCCATAAGCATTGAGTGAGGCAGGCTCACTCAACTCTTCTAAAGAAGAAGCTCAATTCAGTAATCATCTAACTAAATTCTGAGTTCGTCGAGTTGAGCCCAGATTTCGTCGAGCTCAAGTTAAAGGTTGATGATTCAGAGTTCGTCGAGCCCAGTTTAGGATTTTTCGAACTAATCCCAGAATTCGTCAAACCCAGCTCACATTTCGTCGAGCTCAAGTTAAAGGTTGAAGACTCTGAGTTCGTCAAACTCAGTTTGGATTTCATCGAACGCAGATCAACATTTGTCGAGCGCAGTCAGGGTACTTCATGCCATTGCGGGAAAGCTGCAGCAGCGCCGGAAAGTAATGTTTGTCTTCTTATGAGGGAGGTGGCACTCAGCATCCGTGACTGGGCCCACATTCAAATTATTTCGTTGATTCAAATCAACTAGTATAAAAGGGAGAGAAGAAAAATAGATTAGGGTTAACTGAACGAACACGAATAACGGAAATAGAAAACGCAATAGAGGCGGCTAAATTTCATCTTCTCCAACAAGCTTGAAAGCAAAGTCTAGCAGTGAAAGCCCGAAGGCAAAGATAGCTGCAGCTTCTTCTAGTTCATCAAGAGTGTTACTTGAAGAACAAGTTGGCTGATTCAATCTATCAACAAGAGAAGATAGTTGTATGAAGGGTTGTAAGCCTTCAACAGCAGTCGCTGCCTTCAGTACAACAAATAAACTGGTAGTTGTAGAAGAATACTAATTCCTTATATAACAAGTGGGCTTGACTGATATCTGCTCAGTTCAGCAAGTTGACTCAGAGATTTTTCTCTAAGTCAGTATTTCAATTTTCTTGATTACTTTCCTGTAGGATTCAGTTTATCTAAAATCTGAGTATATGGCACTGTGTGCCTGAGTGATAGGTGACTAATTTGTCACTGAGTTAGGTGCCCTGCTGGGGTACTGAGGTAGGATCCAAGTGTGGATCTGAGCTATAGGGCTTAGGTGCCTGAGGTAGGAATGTACTGCTCTCTGAGGTAGGATCCAAGTGTGTATCTGAGGTAGGGATGTCCTCCCAGGATGAGTGTAGGTCCTAGTGCCTGAGGCAGGTTACTGGTGAGTCATTGAGCTGTAGGTGACAAGTGTCACTGAGTTATAGGCCTTGGAGGAGGCTGAGCTGTAGGTGACTAGAAGAGCACTGAGGTAGGTACTATTGGGTTTCTCTATAAGGATGGCACAACGCTTGTGCACGCAGCGGAAGGAATCAAACATCAAGACAACCCAAAAGAGATGGGATCGGGCCACAAATGTTGAATCAAGAAGTAAACAAAATTACTAGGCAAAATACCTTAGTGGCGTTGAGTCACAACTCAACGGAGATGCTCCAAGCTTCCAGTCCTCGTCGGTGGTGAGTTCTTCGTGGAATAACGTCCACGTCTCTGCAGAAATCCACATGAGCAGGAGAACACCGAGCTTCGTAGCATGAAGGGTCGGGAAGGAGATCAACCGCACCTTTGCACTTCCACGGACTGCTAGGTCCGCTCCAGGAAAAGCAACGCCAGCGACTTTCGCCGGATAGGATGAGGTCGGCAGAGCGAAGAGGCGGCGGAAGCGGAACTCTTCCGTTCGGCGGGGCTCGGGATTTGGCGGAGCGAGCGGCGGAACACTTCCGTCGGGTTCGATCCAGCTACAGTAGAAATGCCCGATCTGTCGAGAGCCTTATGATCCCAAAACCCTAAGTCCCCTTTTATACCAAAAGCATAAAAGTATCGCTATCCGCACACCGCACAGGACAAGGCTTCTGGAAAATTCAGCGAGAATCACTTACAGGTTCGGTGAGAATTAGTCGGCGAGATCAACAGGCAGATTCAGCGAGAATCAGCAGCCAGATTCGGCGAGAATCAGCAGACAGTCTCGACGACACTGTCTTCGATTCTCGACGATTTCAGCAAATTGATTCTCGACGATTTTGCCTTAGTCGGCGAGACAGGCTCGAGGACTCCCGTCGATTCCGACGACTTTGCCTTAGTCGGCGAGATATACTCGACGACACCCTTTGATTCTCGACGATTTTTCCTTTGGCAACGTTTGCCCGACCTATTCTAGGTGGTGATTACTAACCCTTACCAACACAGTCAATCTTCCAACTTCTCCACATGCTCTTATGTGTGACCCTGCAGGCTCATATTGCGTTAGCAAGAGATTACATGTTTGACCACTTCTAGATCACCATGGTAACTCCAACAGTCTCCCACTTGATCTTGAAAGTATCCAACCAAAAACCTCACAAACAATGAGCGGCATCTAGCAATGCATCATTGCTCCCCAAGCAATAAGAGTTCATGACTCATAAGCCTTTATGAACAATGTCCCAGCGTTGTCTTTGTCCCTTTGTCCCTTACATCCGGAAAGAACTAGAGGCATGGACCGTGTCACCCTCATAATAGCTCAATCCAAGTTTCTTGATCTAGAATAGACTTCCAGAGAATGGTGAGTCCAATATCACATACTAACTAAACCAAGCATGGCCATTCATTTCTCAGTCCAGTTCCATCAAGGGGCCCATGGACATAACTCCTATCATATAGGAGGACAAATACCATATCTGCTCACACACAAACACCCAAATGATTCGTAACGTACCCAATAACCACCCTTATCATCAACCTTTCTCAAGGAAGACTTTAGATGGCATCAAAGCACGCTCTTCCTCACTTGATGAATGCTGTGACGTCAGGTCAAAGGACCACAACACCATTGCCAATAGAGACCTACTTGTGACACGATTAAATAACAATCCACAAAGTAGTCTCAGGATGGGTCTGTCCAGTACAACTTGTTTATTAACAAGTACCCACGTGATGACTTGATATCACAATATCATGACCTGTGAGAACTGGTCATCAGTCAACGCACATGCTAGTCTTAAGGTATCATCATCACCCTAAGCTTCTATGATGATACAACGACCAGGAACCTTTTAAGAATGAAGCGTCAAATAAATCATAGGCTCTCACATTCAAGTCACGTACTTGATGTCCTATGGAAGCGAACACTCTAAGGGTATTTATTATGTTACAATTAAACTATCACATAGAAAAATCACAATAAAAGAACTTGCCATTAATTGTAAAAAGAAACATTTGGTACACAATTCATCATATGAATAAACAATAAACAGCCAACAGAATATATGTTTACATGAAACCCACAAGGCTCTCACTAGAGTTGATCATTTAGGTATCGTATACCCATTGATCTAGTATGACCATCATGCTTTCTCTGCGCGAGAGGCTTAGTCAATGGATCCGCAATATTCTCCTCAGTCGGCACTCTGCAAATGTTCACATCTCCTCATTCGACAATCTTACGAATAAGATGGAACCGCCGAAGTATGTGCTTGGAGCGCTGATGGGATCTAGGTTCCTTAGATTGTGCAATTGCACCATTGTTATCACAGTAGAGAACTATGGGACCAACAATGCTAGGAACTACATCAAGTTCGCTGATGAATTTCCTAATCCATACATCCTCCTTTGCTGTGTTAGCCGCAGCGATATACTTGGCCTCTGTTGTAGAATCAGCAACTGTCTCTTGCTTGGAAATCTTCCAGCTCACAGCTCCTCCATTAAGGCAAAACAAAAACCTGACTGAGACTTTGAGTCGTCTCTATCAGTTTGGAAGCTAGCATCCGTGTAACCACTTACAACGAGCTCTTCCTCTCCACCATACACCAAGAACACATCCTTAGTCCTTCTCAAGTATTTCAGGATATTCTTGACTGCAATCCAGTGACATTCACCGGGGTTTGACTGATACCTGCTAGTCATGCTCAAAGCAAAGGAGACATCGGGTCGAGTATATAACATCGCATACATGATTGATCCAATTGCCGAGGCATATGGAATCAACTTCATGCGGTCCTTATCTTCACAAGATTTTGGGCACTGGTCCTTAGAGAGATTCACACCATGAGACATTGGTAAAAATCCTTTCTTGGACTCAAGCATGTTGAACCGCTTCAACACCTTCTCAATGTATGTACTCTGGGTCAAACCCAACAACTTCTTCGATCTATTTCTATAGATCTTAATACCAAGTATGTAAGTCGCTTCACCCAAGTCCTTCATAGAAAAGCAGTTCCCTAGGTTGTTCTTAATAACTTTCAGGGTAGGAATGTCATTCCCAATCAAAAGTATGTCATCTACATACAATATCAGGAAGACAACAATGCTTCCACTGATTCGCTTGTAAACACAAGGCTCATCTTCATTCTTGATGAAACCAAACTCTTTGATTTTCTCATCAAAACGAAGATTCCAACTTCGAGAGGCCTGTTTCAGTCCATAGATGGACTTGTTCAGCTTGTATATTTTAGTGGCTTCATTTGGGGATACAAAACCCTCGGGTTATGTCATGTACACTTCCTCAAGGAGGTTTCCATTAAGGAAAGCCGTTTTGACATCCATCTGCCAGATCTCGTAGTCATAATACGCAGTAATAGCAAGCAATATCCTTATGGACTTTACCATGGCAACAGGGGAAAAGTCTAATCATTGTCAATACCAAGAATTTGCTTGAAACCTTTAGCCACCAGTCGCCCTTTGAATGTCTGTACATTCCCATCCATGTCGGTCTTCTTCTTGAAGACCCATTTGCACCCTATAGGTCGTACCCCTTCAGGTGGTTCTACCAAGTTCCAAACTTGGTTTGCATACATGGAGTCCATTTCGGATTTCATAGCCTCAAGCCATTTGTCGGAGTCCGGTCCATTCATAGCCTCTTTGTAGGTTGATGGCTCATCATCATGATCCATAAGCAACACATTACCTATTTGAGACATGAGAAATCCATATCTCTCAGGCTTAAACCTCGGTCTACCAGATCTACGTAGGACTTGTGTTTCTTGAACAGGTTCTCTAGCTACAACATCTTGTAGTCCTTTCTATGAATCCAATTCCGGTTCATTCACTACTTGTGGTTCTTGAACTTCTTCAAGTTCTACCTTTTCAGTCTTTCTTGATAAGAAATCTTTCTCCAAGAAGACGCCAGTCCTTGCGACAAACACTTTGCCCTCGGACGGTAGGTAAAAGTAATACCCTTTCGTTTCCTTAGGATATCCCACCAGATAACATTTATCCGATTTGGGTTCCAGCTTGTCAGGCATTTGACATCGCACGTATGTCTCACAACCCAAAATTTTAATGAACGACATACTAGGACGCTTCCCAGTCCATATATCATATGGTGTCTTCAGAACCGTTTTCGTTGGAGCGCGATTCAGTGTCATTGCAGCAGTCTCTAAAGCAAAAACCCAAAAGGAAATAGGCAAGTCTGCATGACTCATCATCGAACGTACCATGTCTAACAATGTACGATTTCTCCTCTCAGACACACCATTATGTTGTGGTGTTCTAGGTGGAGTGAGCTGTGATACAATACCACACTCTTTCAGATGATCACGGAACTCATGACTCAGGTATTCGCCACCTCGATCGGATCGGAGTGCTTTAATCCTTTTACCCAACTGGTTTTCTACTTCATTCTTGAACTCTTTGAACTTTTCAAAGGTATCGGATTTGCACTTCATAAGATACACATATCTGTATCTACTGAAATCATCAGTAAATATAACGATGTAGAAATACCCACCTCTAGCCATGGAACTCATGGGTCCGCATACATCACTATGTACAACACCCAAGAGATCCTCAGCCCTCTCAGTATAACCAGTGAAAGGGGCCTTAGTCATCTTGCCTAACAAACAAGATTCATATCGCTCAAATGATTCATAATCAAATGAGTCCAAAAGTCCATCTTTAAGGAGCTTGGATATGCGCTTCTCGTTTATATGGCCCAAACGACAATGCTAGAGATATGTAGGGTTTGAGTCATTTGTTCTTAGTCTTTTATTATTTTCTACATTATATATCTGATGGTCCAAGTTCAAAACATAAAGACCATTAAACAATTGGGCTACAGCATAACAAACATCATTCTTAAATATAGAACAACAGTTGTTCTTAATCATAAAAGAAAATCCAATCATGTCCAAGCATGAAATGGATATAATGTTTCTAGTTATTGCCGGAACAAAATAACAGTTATCTAGTTCTATTACAAGCCCACTGGGCAAAGAAAGACGGTAAACCCCTATGGCTATAGCAGCAACTCTTGCTCCATTGCCGACGCGCAGGTCCACCTCCCCTTTACTCAGCAATCTTCTTCTTCCCAGTTCCTGCACATTTGTACAAATGTGAGAACCACATCCGGTATCCAATACCCAAGATGAAGGAGCAGAAAAGTTTATCTCTATAACGTAAATACTTGAAGCAGAGGTCATACCTCCCTTCATTTTCTGCAGACCCTCAATGTACGAAGGACAGTTCCTACTCCAATGACCAGCCTTGCCACAGTGGTGGCATTTCCCCTCCTTCACCGTGCTCTTCTTCTTCATCAGTGCAGAAGACTTGGGCTCAAGATGTGACTTAGGTCCCACCTTCGTCTTCTTGAAGCCTTTGGCCTTACCCTTGCCCTTATGCACCATCAGTATGGGGCTGGCAGGCTTGGACTTCTTCATATTGATCTCGGCAGTTCTCAACATGCCTAGGAGCTCGGGCAGTGTCTTATCTATCTCATTCATGTTGTAGTTCAAGACAAACTGCTCGTAACTGTCCGGTAACGATTGCAGGATCAAATCTGTAGCCAACTCTTGACCCAGAGGAAAACCCAGTCTTTCAAGGTTCTCTATATACCAAATAATCTTGAGTACGTGAGTCCCTACTGAGTTTCGAACTCCCATCTTGCACTGAAACACGCTTTGGTGATGTCAAACCTCTCTTGACGAGCTTGCCCTTGAAACATTTTCTTGAGATGCTCGTCAATCTCCTTGCACCCCATGTTCTCATGTTGCTTCTGAAGCTCAGAGTTCTTGGTGGCAAGCATATGGCATTCGACGTCCAAGACATCATCAGTATACTTCTTATAAGTATCTTTATCAGCACGGGAAGAATTCCCGCTCGGCACCTCGGGGGCTTCTTCTTCCAAGACGTAGAGCTTTCGCTCTTGCCTGAGAACAATTCTCAGGTTCCTATACCAGTCCATGTAATTAGTCCCGCTGAGCTTATCCTTCTCAAGGATGGCTCTCAGAGACAGAGTGGAGTGTGAACCACTTGCCATGGAATTCTACAAGAATTCATGTAGAATAAATCAGTACCAAAATTTCAAAATATAATTATTTTCTTAATTTGGACTTCAATTAAAAACTCCCACTATTTTATTCAAAATAATAGCCCTCACTATCAATTCAGAGAATTCATGCGAGCTACTCTCTTAGTGGACAAGATCCGTATTTCACCAACACTATGAGTCAGCGTTGGCTTTCCTCTCACAATGTGGTTATTTAGGTAGGCAATGCTTGCCAATTGCATCCTCATGCAATTCTTGTATGGTTGGTGAATAACTCCTTATTCGCATCCATCATGTGGTGCATGCCAACCCCATGCCTCTAGGCACTGAACCTTATAGGTCACCTAGTTAAGTTAGACTCGATGTCGACAGTGGGATATCACAATTATCCGCTCGCACCCTTACCAAGATAGATTAATGCACCTTGCTTTGGCAAGCCCACACTTCATCGATCGAGGCAGGAAGAGTGTCATCCATCGGAAGTCATCCGAACACTTAATATTAGAGGAAGGGATTTTGTTTATGGGTTAACCATTAAGCATGATCAACATTTGATCAATGTGCACATCCATAGAAAAACAATTTCTAAAATCCACATGCATACCTTATGTGCACAACCTAACACTATCAACATTTGATAGAAGAAAAGGGATAAATCTGAACATCTGGACACTTCCAAACCTTCAGGTTTACATGCATTGGACAAGGGACAAAGACAACTCAACTTAAAGCAGTAGACAAGCTCATCTCTCCTTGTTGGATTCAAAATCCAAAACAAAATCGAGGGATGGTTACTGCTAAGGAGACAGTAATTCCTAAAGATTAGAAATTACTACAAGATTCCAGACGTTCCCGACGGGGTGCCAAGATTAAATCTAGACATTTAGAACACTTCTAAATCCCTAGGTTTACACATACTGGAATAACCTAACTTCCAATACAACACTCATGGCCGCAACCTCCCTCTGATACCACTGTTGGGTTTCTCTATAAGGATGGCACAACGCTTGTGCACGCAGCGGAAGGAATAAAACATCAAGACAACCCAAAAGAGATGTGATCGGGCCACAAATGTTGAATCAAGAAGTAAACAAAATTACTAGGCAAAATACCTTAGTGGCGTTGATTCACAACTCAACGGAGATGCTCCAAGCTTCGAGTCCTCGTCGGTGGTGAGTTCTTCGTGGAATAACGTCCACGTCTCTACAGAAATCCACACGAGCAGGAGAACACCGAGCTTCGTTGTACGAAGGGTCGGGAAGGAGATCAACCGTACCTTTTCACTTCCACGGACTGCTAGGTCTGCTCCAGGAAAAGCAACGCCAGCGACTGTCGCCGGAGAGGATGATGTCGGCGGAGCGGAGGCGGCATAAAGCTTTAGCGGACTTAGGAGCTAGTATAAATTTAATGCCTTAAAAACTATATTTGAAACTAGGTCTAGGAGAACTTAGCCCTACTAGAATGAGTATTCAACTAGCAGATCGGTCGGTTAAGTATCCTAGAGGAATAGTAGAGGATGTATTGGTTAAGGCAGATAAGTTTATATTTTCGGCCGATTTTGTTATTCTAGATATGGACGAAAATATTGAAGTGTCACTCATACTAGGTCGTCCATTCCTAGCCACATCTAGAGCTCTTATTGACGTTTTTGATGGTAAATAAGTTTTGCGAGTAGGGGAAGATGAAGTCACTTTTAAAATTGGCAATACAATGAAACAATCCTTAGATAATGATGATTATTGCTATTTTTCTTGTGGTGTTGATAATTCTATGACTTCTATGAATTCTAATTTTTATTATAGAGATCCTTTAGAAATTTGCATCACTAACTGTTATCTAGAAGAAGATAAAAATGAAGACATTGTTGAACATTTATTTTTTCTAGATAACTCCATTCCGATGAATAGAATGACTTAGTATAGTTTGATTACTGAAGGAGATCGTGAATTTCATAAAAATAATACTAAAGATCCACCGGTAGTAGAACTTAAAAAATTACCGGATCATCTTGAGTATGCATTTTTAGGAAATAATTCTTATTACCCAGTTATTATTTCTTTTAAACTTTCTAATACTAAAAAGGCTAAATTAATAACTATGCTGAAGAAATGTAAAGGTGCAATAGCATGGCAAATATCTGATATAAAAGGTATCAACCCTAGTTTTTGCACTCATAAAATCCTTTTGGAAGAAAACTATAAACCTTCTATTCAACCGCAATGTAGGCTTAACCCAAATATGAAAGAGGTAGTTAAGGCTGAGATTGTTAAGTTGTTAGATGTTGGCATGATATACCCTATTTCAGATAGTTCATGGGTTAGTCCTGTACAAGTCATTCCTAAGAAGGGTGGCCTAACATTGGTAGTAAATGATAAGAATGAATTAATTCCAACGCGAACCGTAACGGGTTGGCGTGTCTGTATAGACTATAGGAAGTTAAATGATGCAACTAGAAAAGACCATTTCTCTCTACCTTTTATTGACCAAATATTAGAACGTTTATCAGGACATTCTTATTATTGTTTTCTAGATGGACTTTCTGTATATTTCCAAATTCCCATAGCACCAGAAGACCAGGAGAAAACAACATTCACTTGCCCATTCGGTACATTTGCCTATAGACGTATGTCATTCGGTTTATGTAATGCCCCCACCACTTTCCAGAGATGCATGTTAGCCATCTTCAATGAATATGTTGAAGATATTATGGAAGTGTTTATGGATGATTTCTCTGTGTTTGGAGACTCGTTTTATTTGTGTTTGAATAATTTTGAAAAATTTCTTAGGAGGTGTGAGGAAACGAACCTAGTACTTAGTTGGGAGAAGTTCCATTTCATGGTACAAGAAGGGTTAGTACTTGGCCATAAAATCTCAAGCCAAGGAATCCAAGTAGACAGAGCAAAAATAGAAACCATAGAAAAGTTACCACCACAACCAACCTCCAATTAAGACAGTGAGAAGTTTCTTAGGATATGTCGGATTCTACCGCCGGTTTATTAAAGACATCTCTAAAATTGCTAAACCACTTAATGGCTTTTAGAAAAAGACACACCTTTTATTTTCAATTAAGAGTGTCTATATGCCTTTGAGTTCTTAAAAGAAAAACTAATTAATTCTCATATTATGATCGCACCTGATTTTACTCAGCCGTTCGAGATCATGTGTGATTCTAGCAGTTTTGCGGTTGGAGTTGTTTTAGGACAATGCCAAAACAAACACTTTCACCCTATATTTTATGCTAGCAAAACACTTAATAATGCACAGGAGAATTATACAACTACGGAAAAAGAACTTTTAGCAGTGGTTTTTGCCTTCGATAAATTTAGATCTTATTTAACATTGTCTAAGGTGGTAGTATACACAGATCACTCTGCCCTTAGATATATGTTAGCCAAAGCGGAAGCAAAGCCTCGTTTAATCCGTTGGGTTCTTTTATTACAAGATTTTGATTTGGAAATCAGGGATAAACGAGGAGCAGAAAACTTAGCGGCAGATCATCTCTCACGATTAAAAAATCCACTACGAGCAATGTTAGATGATTCTGAGATTTCTAATACATTCCCTGAGGAGTCATTATTTGCCTTATCTACAAATATTATTCCTGATTTCCCATGGTTTGCCGATTATGCAAACTATCTCATGGCTAAGGTCCTTCCAAAAGATTTGTCATATCAGCAGGAAAAGAATTTTTTTCTCTGACTTGAAATATTACATCTGGGAGGACCCTTTTCTTTTTCGGATATGTGCAGATTCCGTTATTCAAAGGTGTGTATCAACGAAGGAGGGTTGGAAAATCCTGGAGTAGTGTCATTCAGGTCCTACTGGTGGTCACTATGGAGCAAATCGATCGGCCAAAAAGGTTCTTGATTCTGGTTTTTATTGGCCCCTTCTATTCAGGGATGCTTAAAGGTATGTTCTTTCATGTGATTCTTATCAGAAATCAGGTAATATTTCTAAATTAGATGAAATGTCGCAAAACTTTATTCTTGAATGTGAAGTATTTGTTGTATGGGGAATTTTTTTATGGGACCATGTCCAGTTTCTTACGGGAATAAATATATTTTGGTAGTTGTAGATTATGTATCAAAGTGGGTTGAGGCGCAATCTTTGCCTACTAATGATAGTAGAGTAGTAATCCAGTTTTTGAAATCCTTATTCGCATGATTTGTCACACCACGTGCACTTATTAGTAATAGGGGTACACACCTTTGTAATCTACAGCTAGATATGGTATTACAAAAATATGGAGTTATACATAGGATAGCCACACCTTACCATCCACAAACTAGTTGTCAAGTTGAAGTTTCAAATAGAGAACTAAATAGGATCCTAGAAAAATCTATAGAAGGGAATAGGAAGCAATGGTCTAGGAAACTAAATGATTTATTATGGGCATATAGGACTGCCTTCAAAACACCTATAGGGACCACCCCCTTTAGATTAGTATATGGTAAATCATGTCACTTACCTATAGAATTAAAACACAAGTCGTATTGGGCAATACACTCTTTGAATTTTGATACTAATTCTATAGGGGAGAAACATAAACTTCAGCTTAACGAATTAGATGAGTTGAGAACCATGGCTTATGAGAACTCCCCGATTTATAAGGAGAAAACTAAATTATTCCATGACTGTCACCTTCGCAAACCCAAGACATTCCAAAAGGGTGACCAAGTCCTCCTTTTTAATTCCAGACTGCATTTAATCCCAGGGAAGTTAAGGTCTAAGTGGTCCGGACCCTTCCAAGTCAAAGAAGTCTTTCCCTACAACACCGTCGAGCTAACCCACCCTGAGAAGGGCAATTTTAATGTCAACGGGCACCGACTAAAACTTTACTATGGTGCACTTCCGCAAGATTTTGCCTGTAAAGAAACGTGCCTTTGTCTAGACTAGGATTACGTAAACTGTAGTATTATTTCTAAGTTTATAAAATTTTCAGTATAGGCCTACTTAGATTTTAATGTAAAATTTTTAACAAAAATCACTTAGGAGAAAATTCCCAATTCAGAGGAGGAAACGGGTTACCACACGCCCATGTGCATTCCCGTGTCCATCACATCCCCTCAGACCCAGCCGTGTTCTATTAAAAAAAGACTGGGTCAATTTTTTCCTAAGCACAACACGGCTAGACACACACCCGTGTGCAAGCCCGTGTGTTTAACACAGCCTACCTACCTAGTCGTGTCCCATATAAAATCTAGAAAAGGCAGCTTTTCTCCAGAGCACCACACGGGTTAACACACACACCCGTGTGTGTTACCGTGTTCTTAAACGCTCATTTTCCCATAAGCATCCAAAGAAGGACACGGGTACACATACACCCGTGTTGATGCCCGTGTGCCTCTTATTTTTTTTGATGAAGTTTATCCCGAGAAGGACACGGTTTAGTAACCCAGCCGTGTTTTTCCCCGTGTTGCTGATCGACGATGTCCATCCAGAGAAGGACATGACTACCTACCCAGCCGTGTCTGCTGCCATATGTATTTTAATGCCCAGTGCCCGAGCAGGACACGGGTCTCTACACGCCCGTGTTGTGGACCGTGTTCGCCTGGCGTGCTGCTTTCCTTCCAGTTTGACCACAAGTCTCATGGGAGACCGTGATTCATGCGTTAAAAGATGCCTTAACACGGGTGCACACACGGCCGTGTGTGAACCCGTTTTCATCTTCTTTAAATATGGCTGTGTTCTGGTCATCTCCATATCCTTCCCTTGTTTCCAAACTTCATCTCCTGCACCTTACTTCCAGAGTCGGTTGAAGTCTTTTGTCCTTCAAAGTAAGTGGATTCGCCTCCTCTTATCGCGAAGCATTCCTCCTAGGTAAAATTTTTTTGGGTTTATGTTCTTATTCAACCTCTTCTTCATCTCCACTCTCTTCACCTTCTTCGTATTCTCATTTCTCCTTCTTACGAACATCCTACCATGTCAACAGATGATGTCTTCATCACGTTCCCAAGGCAGTCGCCGACGTCACCTGGAGGTTCAAGCACTATCAACGGAGAGGCGTCATGCCACTGTGCCACTGGAATTCACGAATCCAGCGCACCTCAATCGCTACAACCGCCTGCAGTCGAAAAAATACCAAGACATTCGAACCATTGACTGGAACATTTTGCAGGAAATAAATCTAGTGGGCGATTTTAGGGAGTTGCTCTCCGTAGTGGGGTGGCAATAATTTTTTGCTATAGAGGAGCTAGGATTTAAGGAACTCACACTCGAGTTCATTTCAACTTTTTATTTAAACCTTAGACCTACCTTGACAGAACACGCAAACTGGCAAGAGGGAGTCATCTCATTTCAGGTAGCGGGCACTACTTATACACTCACGCTTCTCTAGTTCACCCAATACCTAGGGGTGTATGAGGACTCATTCCTCTTTAGTGTCACCTACCCTGAACTTCATTTCGATCTCCCCACTCATTACCATGCAGGAAACATCTGGGCTCGCCTTTCTTTTGACCTAAACCCTTACGAGGCCAAGAGGTCTAAGGCCTCCAAGCTGAGTTCTCCTGCCCTTCACTACATACACCACGTCCTTAGCCATGCATTGAGCGGCCGGGGCAAAAGCTCCGGTGTAGTTAGCAGGCAGGATATGCTATTCCTATACATCATATCGTCATGTTATCCCATCCATTTGGGTTTTATGCTCACCCAGTTCATCCTTCACCAGGCCAACAACTCTCGTATAGGGGCTATTTGTGTAGCACCCTACATTACTCGCCTGGCGAAGAATATGAACATATTCTCGTCCCTTCCCCCGATGACCGTGGTGGCAAAGACTGTGCCTATCACCATGGCCACTCTTCGATCCCTTCACCTCGTCACCACCCATCAGGGCTGGGGTGGGATTATATATACAATTGCGAGGCGTGGACCTCAGGCGGATGATGACGACGAGGTAGATCCTGACCTCGATGAGCCACTGATCCCCCAGCACAGTCCACCTACACTCAGGGAGAGTCTTCTATTACCCCTCCTCGACTGCAATCTCAGTACGCGCTTGATTTACTGCATTTCTACGAGACCTAGCTCTCACCGCGACTTCTGATTATAGAGGAGTCCAAGAGGAGGACTGAGGAAGCCATAGTTCAGATCCAGACTCCTTTGGGTATATCCAGCCCACCACGGACAGCTCCTCTCCCACCTCACCACCAGGACGATCAGGGCGACCATCCTGGATATTTTTGATCAATATCATTTTTTTGGGACATGTATTTAGTCTCCTACTTTATTGTACCTGTATTCTCAGTTAAAATATATAAAATTACATTTGCTCCTTTTACTTCGCGTGCTCTTTTGTATTCATGACAGTAAATTCTTCTTTATATGTTGGTGAATTTACTCTCTCCATTCTTTACATTGCAATGAGGACATTGCAAAATTTAAGTCTAGGGGTGGATGTTCTTCAATTTAAAAAAAAAAATTTGACATGATTACAAATGATTTTATTCTTGCTATCTTAGTACTCATGGTTGTTAAACACCCCTAATAAAAAAAATTTATTTTCTTAAGCTCTCATTAATTCTCTCATTTAGGATTATAACTATCTAATTTTCCTTCGCACGCTGATTAAAATGAACGAAAGTAGACTCAATGAGGGTTCAAATTTGTTGATTAGTAATTATGTATAGAAATTAATTAGCCTAATTTTCTCTATATAATTTATTTTTACGATTAATCATTTATATTATTAATTATCAATCACACTATTTTAGAAAATATAATTATCTATAATAAAGTGAGTCGATGAGTGTAACATTTTTATAACTTTGTATTAGGGAATCAAAATAAAGAATACTCTCTATTGGTGTCTAGAACTTACCCTCTAGCAATCCTCAAAACTATTGCATAGGTTACTTAGTGAGGGCGGAAATGATTTAGGCCTCCTTTTGGATATTTTGAGCCTTGAAATCCCAAAACCTTAAACATTATACCCTTGCACACCCAATTTGGACCTAATCCCTATGCCTTTTGATACTCTACTAATAAAATTCACCAAGGCCAACTCCTTACCTTAGCATACCTATCATTGATACCTTCTTGGAATGAGTTTGTTCATAGTGATATGTGGCCTGAGTGCTTGTACACTTGCACCCACTCAGAATGATCCCAACTATGAACCCTTGAAATAAACATTTTGATATGTGCCTGAGTGCGTGTATATTTGCACCCACTCGGAATGATCCCTACTATGGACCCTTGGTTAACAAAAATAAAAATATAGAGTATCCATCAAAAAAATGTGGGAAGCATAATAATTGCAAAGTCTGGGGGTGCTTTTATAACATTGATGTATATTAAGGTATTTACAAAATAAAAGGCTCAATCGTGATCTAGGTGTGATATAAAACTATCGAATTTATCTTTGAATACTCCACCTATAATCTCCTATCCTAAGCCAAAAGGTTACACCACAATACAAGTCCTAAGGATCCAACCTCACTAATTCTAATAGGTGCTTTGGAGAGGGTGTGAAAAGGCAAGCTCATGACTATCAATATTGGTACTCATAAGTTTTGAAATACTAATGCATATTTTATTAAAATTGTTATTTTCTCCTCACAATTGTTATGGATGACTAAACTCCTATTTCTAAGAACAAGTGAAAGATAGTTAACAGATATATTGGAGGAATTTTAAGATAAAGGTATATTTAGAAAAGTTTGCTAAACTATTTCCTATATAATTACGACATCAAATTTCTCTTTAAATTCATAGCAACCAGTGTGCGGAAGAAAATTTATTTATTGGTAACCAAAGTGTTTGAATTAATTTGCTTAGGGATAAGCAAACATTTAAGTCTGAGGGTATTTGATGAGCCCAATTATGCTAGGCTTTTTACTATCATAATTGTAGTCTTGTCCACTATTTTCTACCTCCCTAGATAGTAATTTCGCGAGAATAGTTAAAAATTTGCTTTATCATGAATAGAAGAGCACAGTTAGTAGGTTCTATTTTTTTATGTATTAAGCTATTTACTTATTCCTTCATTTTCCTAATGTAGGTATTGCTAACCAGTGGAACTAAAAGTCTCGAAGCAAACAAAGGAGTTCACAGATTCAACATGGTTGATGATAGGATAAGAATTAATGGGCGAACACGAGTGGGCACACGCCTGTGTCCCTACCCATGTCTTATTCGGGATGGAACAGAAGAATTAGAAGAAAAAGACAGAGAACCACACGGGTGGGAACACGCCCATATGCCCACCTGTGTCCTTTACTGAATGAATTCAAGCTCTCTTGCCAACACACCCGTATTGGAAGAACATGAAGATCAACACGTCCATGTCCATACCCATATCAGATGGCACGACCCACGACCAGACACGCCTATTCGTGTGGAACCGCCCTAGAACCGTCAACATGGCCTGTGACACAGCCGTGTTGGAACCCATGTCCGACCCTGTTGCAAGGAGACTATAAAAACCTGTAAAAAATTATAATCAGAACTTTTTGGATCATTTTCATTTGGAGAACTTCTGGAGGATGAAAGTGGAGCACCCAAGAGAAGGTGGAATTGAAGGAGATTTTTGTATGCTTTTAATCTTTCATGTATCTTTTTTAATCTTTCCTTTCTCTTGGTGATATAGCTTTATTTTTTTTCGCATGAAACTTTTTATTTGAACAATTTGGTAATCATGAATGTTATTGTTTTCCTAAAATTTGTTGTATTTTATTCATATGTATGCTTTAAACCAAAGGGATTTATCCTAGTTATGAATGCAGTTTTTGTTTTACATGAATTCCAACTTTTTAGATTGAGAAATTGGAAGGTTGTGATGATTTTTAAATGTTCATATTTAGGTGTTATTTCTCTTTGTATTTCAAATTTCATGATCGAGAGATATGTTATTTGGAAAATTGTGATACGGATTAATGGATTCATGGTATTTTAGAGATAGGATTTCATGAATTTATGTAGTTGATAGGGTACTTTATTTTAATGCGAATTTGAGTGTTGTAAATTGTTCGAGGATTTACTCAACTTATGTTTAGATTTAGAATTGCTCGAGAGAGAATTTGATAGATGTTCAACCCTTACAATACTACAAATTTGATAGTCTTCTTATTTCATGATTACATAGAATTGAATTGATGAGCAATTATTTTCATGTGAATGCTCTTAGACTTTCGGCTTTTTATCATCTTTAATTCTCCAATGTTTCTTTCTCCAAGTAGTCATAGTTATGTTTATTTTGGTTAAAAATCAATTTTAATTATAGGTATGATAATAGAGTGAGGGTGAGTACGAGTACTTGAAACGACCATGTGGAATACAACACGAGATGTAGATTTCTCCTATACTATGATTGATAGGTGCACTTGCCTGAAAGTTAAATCAATCTAGCTTATGCCCATCTATATAGTTTATATTAGAGTGTAGAATGAATCCGAATCAAGTTATACTCAGTAATCATCAAGTGTTTTGAGAGATTCTTTAGAATAGTAAATGAACTAAGAACATATGGAAGGGTCTTCAGCACCTATGAGCTGAATGATAAATTTCTCAGGTCCCTCACAAAGGATTGGGACACAAAGATTTTTTCCATTAGAGAAATGGACAAGTTAGCTAACTTACCTCCTCCAACCATGTTTGGAAAGTTGTTGTCATATGAGATGAAGCTTGCTGCAAGAAAGGAAGAAGAAAAGAGCAGTATGTCACATACCATGGAGAAGTCTGTGGCCTTCAAAGATGATGCCCCAACCAAGAATAGAAGGAAGAACTCTCCACCCAGGAGAATTACTGAGTCAGATTCTGAGAGCTCAAAGACAAGTTCCTTAGACAGTAGTATGTCTGATGAGGACTTTGCTGCCTTCCCCAGGCAGTTTCGGAACTTCGTGAAGAAGGAGCATAGGAAGAACAACAAGCCTTCCTCTTCCTCACAACATAGAAGGAGATCCTCTAAGGGGGACAGGTATGCTCCTAACTCTAGCAAACAAACTTTTTCTAAAGTCATTTGTTTCTATTGCACCAAACCTTGGCACATAAGTGCTGACTGCCCATTGGAAAGGAAAGAGGAAGGAGAGAAGAAGCACCATAAGGGGAAGAAGAAAGATAAGTCTCTTGTTGTAATGCCCCCGGTTTTTTTCTGTGTTTTGTTTGGCGTTACGATGACGCGTTTTCGGTCTTTTTGCCATTGTTAGAGCGTGATCTTAGCTCTTTAGGTTCCTTTAGTAGCCTATTTGAAAGATTCCCTAGCTAGACGGAGTCTGTTGTGGTGACTCGGCTGATCCCCTTAGGGAATGCTTATGTTTAGGCTTCGGGTAGTTTCAGCCCGAGTTTTGATTGTCGGATGTTGTTTTTGACATCGTCGTTGTTTTTGTAGCTTAGGTGTTTAGCTACGGTGCGAGTTTTCTCGAAATTCGCAATCGTTTTTTTTTGGCGTCGTTTCGACGTTCGTTTCGTTAGCCGGTAGTGTGTAGCCAGGCTGTTGCCTTTGTTGTGCATAGCTTTGTGTGGCTGAGCCTGGTAAGGCTTGTGCTTGGTTTTAGGCTAAGTTGTTAGCAATTTATTATATATATATATGTACATGTATATATATATTTATATTTATTAGTGTTTGTAAAGTTTGGGTGTGGTTAGCCCTTGTTAATTTTAGCTTATATATATATAAATTTGCTTATATATGTGTTTATATATATGTGTGTTGGATATATATGAGTATATATATATATATATTCCTTTTTTTAGCTAAGGGGCTCGAGCTAGGTGGAGCTGTTTTTGGCCGAATCCATTCAGCAAGCCTTTTATATATTTAATTAACTAGTGGTTGGGTGAGAGTTTATTTTATTTAGCAAGTGGTGAGTGGAGTGTTTTTAAAAGGTTCCAGCAAGCCTTTTTCCCCATTTTCCCGAGCAGGCTGGGTTGGTTGGCTTCCAGCGGAAGGAAGCTAGCGGGAAGTGGTGGAGCTACTGTTTTGTCAGCGGTTTGTTGGGATGGTTAAGCAGTTTTTCTTCTCGGGTAGGGCCGATCCGGCTGTCTTCCTCCCTAGGTATGTTCTTAAACCTTTGGGGTCGTCTATAGGAGTTAGAGTTTCAGTTTTCTCCTCTTCCTCTTCTCTAAAAAGCTCCAGCTTTTTTCTTCTTCCTAGGTGGCTGCTTTGTTGCCGATGCCGATCTTCGGAAGGCAGCTGCTGGAGCATGGTGGAGATGCAAGTGGCTCCCTTGCCCTTGCTATTTATTTTATTCTATCTCCTAGCTTGAGTTTTGGTTGTTCTTCCCTAGAAGTAGAGTAGCATGAGGATTTTATTCTCTCCCTCAATCCCTCCGTAGCTGCTCCCAAAATTCTAGCTTTAGCAGCAACAACTTTTCTTTTTTTTCTTTTTGTTTTTGTTTGTGGTTTTGTTTGTCTCGGCCGGTGTCCAGCCTTAGTTATATTAGGATTAGGCTTAGCTTAGTGGTAAGCAAGTTTAGGGCTGCTGTGGTCGGGTAGGAAAGGTAGGAGTGAGAGATGGAATTAAATTCCAGCTCTTGGGTTAGGATGTGCTGAGGGAGCTGGGTCGGGTTAGCTCCAGGAATTTTTCCTGGATTTTATACTAAGTCAAAAGCATTGAGTAAGTGTACCTCACTCAACGCCTAGACAGTTAGGCTTATGGCATTGAGTGTGGTGCAGTCACTCAATGCCACGGTTGTTTTTACAGCTAAGGGTGTCGAGGAGTTGAGTGAGTCGACCTCACTCAATGCCAAGGGAGGTCTAGCGTTGAGTAAGGTGAACTCACTAAACGCCATAGCTAAGACTTGTAGCTAAGTCTTTGGCATTGAGTGAGTAGACCTCACTCATCGCAGGCAGTCTTTTCAGCAGTTAAGTCTGATGGCGTTGAGTGAGTCGACCTCACTCAACGCCAAAGAAGGTTTGGCATTGAGTGAGGTAGACTAACTCAACGCCGCAGCTAGGGCTTGTGGTTAAGTCTTTGGCGTTGAGTGAGGGTACCTCACTCAACGCTGTGGCTATTTTGGCGTTGAGTGAGGTAGACTCACTCAACGCCGCAGTTTTTTAGGGCTAAGTCTTTAGCCTTAGGATGTGTTCTTCTTTAGAACTTTTAGAGGAGTTTTAATTTCCTAAGGGGGATGTTGGGGTGTTCAGATAGTTTTGAATTCTAACTCATGGACTATGGCCGGAGGGGGTGTTCTCTGGACTCTGGACGGGTGAAATGTGTGTGCTGAGCTGTGGACACCACAAAGTCTGGACAATTGGGCCGACTTGTTTAGGTGTGTGGTCCCTAAAGGCTTCCACCGGTTGTGTTCACCCTTGAGTATTTATTTTGGGGTCTGGTTGTTTGTGCTGGTACTGCCACCCACTCCAGCCCCTTATTCTTTACAACCCGGTCATTTGCCCACAAAGTTAGGATTGTTAGCTCTTTCTTTTCCCGCTTTTGGCTATTCCTGCTAGTATACTGATGCTTACTGCTGCAGGTTGCTTATTTATGCCGAGCAGGTAGCTTTTGTGCTCACACTTGGTGTGATTTACCTTTACTGTCCTTTTGATAGTATCTTTTGCATCTTACTGTCATACTTTTCACCTACTGTTAGCTATTTCTTTTGTTACCAGGTTGGTAAACCCTTTTTACTCGCACTTAAATTATTTATTCTTCATGCTTTGATATTGTGCAGAGGCATTCTTTCTTGAATGCCTCAGGTCCAGGTTGTAGCCAATAGAGTGGCTGTTTCCTTTTAGTGGGTTTTTGCTGATAGCCTCCAGGGTAGCTGAGTTACAGATCTTCCACCTTGTGAGGTAGTTATTCTTCTTTTCTGCATGGACATTCACACTCACTGGTGGGTTCGTGTCGGGTTGTCGACGCCCACTGGTGGCTTACTTGTTTTGCTGAATATGCATTAAAACTATTATTTTTGCCCTCTTGGGGTTACTTACTTTCTTCTGAGAAGGTTTTATGCTAGGTTGCATGTTAGGTATTTTAAAACCCTAAACTATTATATGTATCTCATGCATATCATATTTGCAAAACTAAAACATTATCTTCTTTAAGCGTAAAGAATATCTTTCATTTATAAATACTGTACTCACCTTAGGAGTCGTGCATACCATAAGTGGTCCCTTGAGGGCCCTTATACTCATTTAGGATGTCAAATCAACTAAATCAAAGTATTTTTTTTCCCGCTGCAAACAAATATATTTTCCTATCGTGGACTAGCTAATCCACTGTGTCGAGGGATACGTCCTTTTAATAAACAGGTTTTCTACTATTTTAAAACTTGTGATTTGTAGTCTTAGTGCGTTGCCTGAGCGTCAGCAGTTATCCCCTGCTCGACGTGGCATCACAACTCGTGTTTTCCCATACTATGAAACTTCTTTCGGGGAAAATGCGGGTTGTGACAGGTTGTATCAGAGGGAGGTTGCTTGACAAGTTTGTCGGGCAACCCTTCCTTTTGATTGCATTAGAAGTTTAGCTTCATAAGCTTACACACACCGATATGTCATCAGCACGTCTTGGCCAAAGCACGAACACTACACTCATAAGCATAAAGAAGTATACGAGGCATATTATGTAGTATGTGATGCGTAATGCATAATATGTGTTTGTATATGGATCCACCATAGGAGGCAACATATGAGGGTTATGTAGTATGTGATGCATAACTTCACCATATAAATGCGGTTAGCACATTTTCTTTTTTCGTTGCATGGGAATGTTATGTAGTATGTGATGCATAACATTTTCATGTGTATGCCGCCCATGGCATGCATTAAGGCCTTTTTAGAATGCATAGCACAACATGCATAGCATAATGTTGCATAAGCACAACGTGTCAAGCTAAAGATTTGCATGATGACATATGTACACACATGGTTTTGAGTCAAAACGAATATAAAAGTATGCATTCATGGTTTAGGCACATGAGTTAGTATGATGGGTGTGAACCATCTCAGGTTAAGCATAACATCATCGTTATAAAACAAATCCCAGAGCAAGTTTTACAGTTGAAATTCATATTTAAGTATGCTTGTCTGTACTAGGTAGTTTTGTTCTAGCTGTTGGGCTAGGTTTTAACTAGATCTGGTGCGACTATAGGATGGCGAAGCGTCCTGCGACGCGATCGACTCTACAATCTAAGGGTGAGTCTTCAGGAGGGAAAAGCGAGGCTCTGATTGAAAGTTTGTGGATAAGTAATGAAGCCTTATCGATGCAGATGGTGGACATGCAAACCCAGATTCAGTCCTTGGTTTCAGTAGTGGCAGGGCAGGCTCAGAGAGTTCAGGACCCCATTGGGGGTGTAGCTGTTCCTCCCCCTCCTGCTCCTCTTGTGCCTCAAGTCGTGGTGCCCCCAGAGATTGCCTTCATATCTCAGTTTCAGCGGCTTAGGCCCCCTACTTATGACGGGCAAGTGGATTTCATGATTTTGGATGACTTGCTGATTTCCTTAGAGGAGATGTTCTCCTATTCTAGGATTACGGATGATCATAAGGTAATGCTTGCTGCCTACCAACTCAAGGGATTGGCAAAGAGTTGGTGGTTAAGGGTGAAAGAAAGCTTGGTGGCAGGATGCACCTGGGAGTCGTTTAAGGTAACATTGTTAAGTAAATTTCTGCCCTTGGTCGAGCGGGACCGGTTGATGAACGACTTCCTGCATTTGAAGCAAAGGAAACTAACGGTCAGTGAGTATGAGGTTGAATTTAGCAAGCTGAGTCGGTTTGCTCCTTGACTTGTGAGTGTTGAAGCAGACCGGGTTAAACGATTTCTGGGAGGTCTAAGAAGCGACGTTAAGAAATTAGAAAATGCCTACGGAGCGGTCAGTTATGTCTGTGTGGTTGAAGCTGCATTGAAGGTCGAGGCCATTGAGAATGCTAAGAATAGAGGCCAGCAGGCGAGGCAAGACAAGCGGAAGTCTGTTGGAGGGAAAGGCCCCCAGGAACCTGATGCAGTTTCAAGGAAGAAGACCAAGGGGACTTGTAGCTTCTATGGCCGGTCGGGCCATCCTTTGGAGAAGTGCTTTAAGAGATTGGCAGCGCAGAAGAAAGAGCAAGTCCATGCTATTCAGGGTGCTCCCAAGGGGGATGTGGCGTGTACCTTGTGCGGAAAGAAGGGGCATGATGTGGCCCGTTGCTAGTTGAAAGATAAAGTTTGCTTTCAGTGTGGGCAAAAGGGCCATCTCAAGACCAGGTGCCCTCAGGTGCAGCCCGTTCTCCTAGCTGTTACATTGCTGGCATTGCCGCCACCCCCGCGCGTGGATAAAGGCAAGGGGAAGCTGAATGTTATCTCTTCGGAGGGAGCGTTGACCTCGACCCAGGTTATTTCAGGTTAGATTTATTTCAAACTTGAATATTTTACTACTTGTATAATTTAGCTTTTGTTTTCCCTTAGTTGCATGAGCTACTTTATAGGGAGATTTAAGGTAAAGAATCGTTGGGCGCGCGTTCTTTTTGATTCTGGCGCTACCCACACTTTTGTTGCTTGGGCTTTCATGGAGCAATTCCGCTTGGGCCTAGATCGTGTTGGTGGAGCTTTCTGCGTCAAGTTCCCTTCAGCTGACTATGTGATTTCAGATTTGGGTATTCAGGGCTGCCCAATCTTGTTAGGGGACTTTCTAGCAAAGGCGGATCTGAAGGTGATTGAACTGGAGGACTTCGACGTTATCCTAGGCATGGACTGGTTGTCCAGATATGATGCGGTTATCCAGTGCAAGGGTAAGTGCTTGGATTTCGTGAAGGACAACGGTCAGCCCGGGAGTATTTTTGTCGATCCACTCCAGGAGTATCCGGTTATTTCTGCGGTACGTGCTCGCAAGTTGCTTGATTCTTGCTATTTTGCCTGTTTGGTCTCTCTGGTAGGGACAGATGTTAGTGTGCCGCGGTTGGAGGAGATTCTTGTTGTTTGTGAGTTCTCTAATGTTTTTCCTGACGATCTTCCCGGTCTTCCACCCGATAGAGATGTCGAGTTTGTTATAGATTTGGAGCCGGGTACGCGTCCTATTGCTAAGGCGCCGTAATGCATGACCCCGCGAGAGCTGGAGGAGTTGCGGATCCAGCTAGATGAGATGTTGGCAAAGGGTTTTATCAGGCCGAGTTCGTCGCCCTGGGGTGCGCCTGTGTTGTTCGTAAAGAAGAAAGACGGGTCGATGAGGCTATGCATCGACTACAGAGAGCTGATCAAGGTTACAATTAAGAACAGGTACCCTCTGCCTCGGATTGATGATTTGTTTGACCAGCTACTTGGTATTGCTGTGTTTTCCAAGATAGACCTTCGTTCGGGCTATCACTAATTGAGGATTCGGGAGTCAGATGTTCCGTGGACGGCATTCCATTCTTGTCATGGGCATTTCGAGTTCTTAGTCATGTCATTTGGTTTGACTAATGCGCCTTCAGCTTTCATGGATTTGATGAACCACGTGTTTAAGGATTGCCTAGACAAATTTGTGATTGTCTTTATTGACGACGTTTTGGTGTACTCCCAGAACGCAGAAGAGCATGATCGACATTTGCATCTGGTCTTGGCGACTTTGAGAGACCATAAGCTTTACGCCAAGCTGAGCAAATGTGAATTTTGGCTGCCTCAGGTATCTTTCCACGGCCATGTGGTTAACAAGGAGGGCATCTCAGTGGACCCAGAAAAGATCGCTGCGGTTATGGAATGGGAGAGACCTGTTATTCCTCGAGAGATCAGAAGCTTCTTGGGCTTGGCGGGCTATTATAGAAGATTTGTAGAGGGATTCTCCACCCTTTCTGCGCCGTTGACCAAGTTAATGAAGAAGAATATAGCCTTTGTATGGGATGGTAAATGTGAAGAGGCTTTTGAGGAGCTAAAGAGAAGGCTATGTTTAGCTCATGTTTTGTCCTTGCCTACTGAAGATTCTGAGTATGATATATATGTGGATGCAGCGGATATCGGGCTAGGATGCGTACTAATGCAAGATGGGAAGGTGATTGTGTACGGGTCGAGACAGCTAAAGAATCATGAGAGGAATTACCCTACGCACGACCTGGAGTTTGTTGTCGTGATCTATGCTCTGAAGTTGTGGAGGCATTGTCTGTATGGTGTGCAGTGCAGGATTTTTACTGATCATAGCAGCTTGAAGTATGTCTTCACGCAGAAGGAGTTGAATCTGCATTAGCAGCGATGGCTAGAGTCCATGTCTGACTATGATGTCGAGATTCAGTATCATCCAGGCAAGGCCAATATGGTGGCTGACGCCTAGAGTCAGAAATCAGGGAAGATTTTTGGTCTCACAGTCGAGTTGTTAGTAAAGGAGTTTCTATTGATGGGTATTTTTGTAGTTTGCTGTGATATGCAGAGCAGCCTGGCGGTGGCAGAACCTTCATGGATCGCGCTCACGAGATTGCATTAGAAGGATGATTCTGACCTTCTGTATTTGTATCTTCGAGCTGAGAGAGGTGAACTGCCAGATTTTTCTATAGATGATTCAGGTACCTTGAAGTACCGTGGCAGGTTTTGCATTCCAGCGGTGGGAGACATCAGGGTTATGGTGTGCAGGGAATCCCTTGGATCTAGCGTTGCCTACCACCTAGGATCCACCAAGATGTACCGCGATTTGAAGCAGATTGCCTAGTGGTATGGGATGAAGGGAGACATTGGCAGATTTGTTTCTGAGTGCCACACTTGCAAGCGAGTGAAATCTGGTCATGGAAGACCAGGTGGCAAGCTGACTCCCTTGGAGATTCCAACTTGCAAGTTGGAAAGCATCTCGATGGATTTCATTTCAGGCTTGCTAAGATCTCTTAGGGGGCATGATTCAGTATGGGTGATCGCGGACAGACTGACGAAGTGTGCTCACTTCGTGCCATTCAAGATCGACTACCCGATGAGGAAGATAGCAGAGCTATATTTGGAGGAGGTCATCAGACTGCATGGTGTACCTGTGAGCATCATATCGGATCGAGACTCCAGGTTCACGTCTTGTTTTTGGAAGAGTCTTCAAGAGGGGTTGGGGACAGATTTGAGGTATTCCACTGCTTATCACCTGCAGACCAACGGTCAGACAGAGCGGGTAAATCAGATTGTGGAAGATATAATCCGATGCTATATTCTGGACCACGGTGGTGCGTAGGACGAGCGTTTGCAGCTTATAGAGTTTGCGTATAACAACAGCTATCAAGAAATCTTGCAAATGGCTCCTTTCGAGGCTTTGTATGGGAGGCGTTGCAGGACTCCTTTGTTTTGGGCTGAGTTGGGCCAGAGACCCTTGTTGGGTCCAGAAGCACTCGAGGAGATGGAGATTTCGGTGAAGCTTATTCGGGAAAAGCTTTGAATTGCCCAGGAGAGATATGAAAAGAATGCCAACCGGCGTAGATCAGATTTGTAATTTGCTGTGGGGGAGTAGGTGTTCTTAAAGGTTTCCCTAATGAGCGGGATTAAGAGGTTTGGCAAGAACAGGAAATTCGACCCGAGATACGTGGGGCCATTTTTGATTACTAAGCGGATTGGAGTATCAGCTTACAGGTTAGAGTTTCCTGTAAATTTTCCTGGCGTGCATGATATCTTTCACGTCAGTCAGTTGCGGAAGTGTGTGTAGAGTGACAAGCAGGTTTTTGATTTTGTGCCCCAGTTGGAACCGAACCTTTCTTTTGTGGAGGTGCCTATCCGCGTCTTGGATGCTCGGGATCGCGTGTTGCGGAGGAAAACCATTCCTATGGTTAAGATTTTATGGAAGAACCAGGATGTGGAAAGAACGACTTGGGAGCTAGAGTCGGCGATGAGGAAGGCTTACCCTCATCTGTTTCCCTGACCTTTTTCCTGGTATGTACTGTGCTTTCTTTTATAGCTTTGGCTTAGCTATTTCATTTTTCCTTCTTAATAGAAATGTTATGTGTAAAGTTTCGAGGCTAAACTTTCTTTTGGTGGGGGGTTACTATAATGCCCCCAGTTTTTGTTTTTGTTTTGTTTGGCGTTACGATGATGCGTTTCCGGTCTTTTTGCAATTGTTAGAGCGTGATCTTAGCTCTTTAGGTTCCTTTAGTAGCCTGTTTGCAAGATTCCCCAACTTGCCGCAGTCTGTTGTGGTGACTCGGCTGAGCCCCTTAGGGAATGCTTGTGTTTTGGCTTCTGGTAGTTTTAGCCAGAGTTTTGATCGTCAAATGTTGTTTTTGACTTCGCCGTTGTTTTTGTAGCTTGGGTGTTTAGCTACGGTGCGAGTTTTGTATAAATTCACGATCGTTTGTTTTTCGCATCGTTTCGACGTTCGTTTTGTTAGCCGGTAGTGTGTAGCCAGGCTGTTGCCTTTGCTGTTCATAGCTTTGTGTGGCCGAGCCTGGTAAGGCTTGTGCTTGGTTTTAGGCTAAGTTGTTAGCCATTTATTATATATATATATATATATATATATATATATATATATATATATATGTACATTTATATATATTTATATTTATTTGTGTTTGTAAAGTTTGGGTGCGGTTAGCCCTTGTTAATTTTAGCTTATATATATAAACTTGCTTATATATGTGTTTATATATATGTGTGATGGATATATATGAGTATATATATATATATATATATATATATTTTTCCTTTTTTTTAGCTAAAGGGCTCGGGTTAGGTGGAACTGTTTTTGGCTGAATCCATTCAGCAAGCCTTTTATATATTTAATTAACTAGTGCTTGGGTGAGAGATTAGTTTATTTAGCAAGTGGTGAGTGGAGGGTTTTTAAAAGGTGCCAGCTAGCCTTTTTCCCCATTTTCCCGAGCAGGCTGGGCTGGTTGGCTTCTAGCGAAAGGAAGCAAGCGGGAAGCGGTGGAGCTGCTGCTTGGCCAGCGGATTGCTGGGCTGGTTAAGCATTTTTTCTTCTCGGGAAGGGTCTATCCGGCTATCTTCCTCCCTAGGTATGTTCTTAAACCTTTCGGTCCATCCATAGGAGTTAGGGATTAAGTTTTCTCCTCTTCCTCTTCTCTAAAAAGCTCCAGCTTTTTTCATCTTCCTAGGTAGCTTCTTTGCTGCCGGTGTCGAGCTTGGGAAGGCAACTGCTGGAGCTTGGTTGAGAGGCAAGTGGCTCCCTTGCCCTTTCTATTTATTTTATTCTATCTCCTAGCTTGTGTTTTGGTTGTTCTTCCCTAGAAGTAGAGCAACAAGAGGCTTTTATTCTCTCCCTCAATCCCTCCTGAGCTTCTCCCTAAATTCTAGCTTTAGCAGCAGCAGCTTTTCTTTTTGTTTTTGTTTGTGGTTTTGTTTGTCTCGATCGGTGTCCAGCCTTAGTTATATTAGGATTAGGCTTAGCTTAGTGGTAAGCTAGTTTAGGGCTGCTGTGGCTGGGTAGGAGAGGTAGGAGTGAGAGCTGGAATTAAATTCCAGCTCTCGGGTTAGGAGGAGCTGAGGGAGCTGGGTCGGGTTAGCTCCAGGAATTTTTCCTGAATTTTCTGCTAAGTCAAAAGCGTTGAGTGTGTGTACCTCACTCAATGCCTAGACTGTTAGGCTTATGGCGTTGAGTGTGGGGCACTCACTCAACACTACGGTTGTTTTTGCGGCTAAGGGTGCCGAGAAGTTGAGTGAGTCGACCTCACTCAACGCCCAGGCATGTCTGGCGTTGAGTGAGGTGAACTCACTCAACGCCACAACTAAGACTTGCGGCTAAGTCTTTGGCATTCAGTGAGTAGACCTCACTCAATATCGCAGCTGTTTTGGCGTTGAGTGAGGTAGACTCACTCAACGCCGCAGTCTTTTCAGCAGTTAAGTCTGATGGTGTTGAGTGAGTCGACCTCACTCAACTCCAAAGTAGGTTTGACATTGAGTGAGGTAGACTCACTCAACGCTACAGCCAGGGCTTGCGGTTAAGTCTTTGGCATTGAGTGAGGGTACGTCACTCAACGTCGTGGCTATTTTGGCGTTGAGTGAGGTAGACTCACTCAACGCTGCAGTTTTTTTAGGGCTAAGTATTTAGCCTTGGGATGTGTGCTTCTTTAGAACTGTTAGAGGAGTTTTTCCTTCCTAAGGGGGATGTTGGGGTGTTCGGCTAGTTTTGCATGCAGACTCGTGGACTATGGCCGGAGGGTGTGTTCTCTGGACTCTTGAGGGGTTAAATGTGTGTGTTGAGCTGTGGACACCACAAAGTCTGGACAATGGGGCCGACTTGTTTAGGTGTGTGGTCCCTAAAGGCTTCCACCGGTTGTGTTCACCCTTGAGTATTTATTTTGGGGTCTGGTTGTTGGTGCTGGTACTGCCACCAACTCCAGCCCCTTATTCTTTACACCCCGATCATTTGCCCACAAAGTTAGGATTGTTAGCTCTTTCTTTTCCAGCTTTTGGCTATTCCTGCTAGCATACTGATGATTACTACTGCAGGTTGTTTCTTTCTGCCAAGCAGGAAGCTTTTGTGCTCACACTTGGTGTGATTTACCTTTATTGTCCTTTTGATAGTGTCTTTTTCTTCTTACTGTCATACTATTCACCTACTGTTAGCTATTGCTTTTGTTATCGGGTTGGTAAACCCTTTTTACTCGCACTTAAATTATTTATTCTTCATGCTTTGATATTGTGCTGAGGCATTCTTTCTTGAATTCCTCAGGTCCAGGTTGTAGCCAATATAGCGGTTGTTTCCTTTTAGTGGGTTTTGCTGATAGCCTCCAGGGTAGTTGAGTTACAAATCTTCCACCTTGTGAGGTAGTTATTCTTCTTTTCTACATGGACAAGCACACTCACCGGTGGGTTCGTGTCGGGTTGTCGACGCCCACTGGCGGCTTACTTGTTTTGCTGAATATGAATTAAAACTGCTGTTTTTGCCCTCTTGGGGTTGCTTACTTGCTTCTGAGAAGGTTTTATGCTAGGTTGCATGTTAGGTATTTTAAAACCCTAAACTATTATATGTATCTCATGCATATCATATTTGCAAAACTAAAACACTATCTTCTTTAAGCCTAAAGAATATCTTTCATATATAAATACTATACTCACCTTAGGTGTCGTGCATACCATAAGTGATCCCTTGAGGGCCCTTATACTCATTTAGGATGTCAAATCAACTAAATCAAAGTATTTTTTTTCCGCTGTAAACAAATATATTTTCCTATCGTGGACTAGCTGATCCACTGTGCCGAGGGATACGACCTTTAAATAAACTGGTTTTCTACTATTTTAAAACTTGTGATTTGTAGTCTTAGTGCATTGCCTGAGCGCCAGTAGTTATCCCCTGCTCGATGTGGCATCACAACGCGTGTTTTCCCGTACTCTGATACTTCTTAACCTCGGGGAAAATGCGGGTTGTGACACTTGTGGTTAAGAAGGAAAAGACCTGGTCTGACTCCTCCTCTTGGTCAGACAATGAAGAAGAAGAAGCCAACATTTGGCTAATGGATGTTGCTAAAGAAGAACCTAAAGAATATCCTGATGCTAAGATAGGAATCATGGCCCCTCTGTCACATTCAGAAAGTGACTTAGAGGTGGCTGAAGATGAAGAATAAGATGTTCAATGTCATGGATTAATGGCAATGACAGATGAGGAGAGCTGCAAGGATCAGCCTGGACAGGCTCAGGTAAATTCTAAATCTCTGCCTTTTATTTCAGGTCATGATGTTAGCTAAGAGTCTGAAGCTCAATCATCAAGAGATGAAGGTGGTTCAGAGTTTGAGGATGATGTCAATTCTATAATTGACAAGTATGGAGAACTTCTTGAAGCATTCAAGAAGTGCAAGCTCCTTGCCAAGAGATAGGCAAAAGAGCTTCTCTGTCTTAGGAGCAAGTGTGAGGGCAGAGAAAAGGATCTCAATGATATGGTTGCTCAATCAGCCAAGCTCAAGGGGATCATTGATATGTAGTCTGTGGTAAGAGTCTAAAATGAGAAACTTATCCAGAAACTTAAAGATGATCTACTAAGGGAGAAACTGTTAGTGGCCAAGTTTTCTAAGCCAAGCATTGTGCTTCCCTTAATTGACACCCTCTTTACCCAAAAGGGTAAGAATGGGTTAGGTTTTAAGTTATCTGCTAGACCTCCCAATCCAAAAGGAAACTTAAAGGAACTAGTTGTGCCTCTAGCCTCATTGCCTCCAATTTCTTTTCAGAAAGTTCTGTTGTCTTCTAATAGGTATGACCATGAAAGCTGTTATGGTCACTGGGAGAATGGTAGATCCACTAGTATGGACCAATGTTGCCATAGCTAAGGTGGATGATACATCCATGTGAGGGCCCTTAAGGCTGCCCATGAGGAAATTCAAATGGCCCATCCTGGACCATTTGTTTTTTGTTCCTCAGCCCCAAAACTCTAGGATATTGCTGTTGCAGGAAATCTGAGTCATCCAGCAAAAGTAATGACTCAAGATGAGTCTTCTAGCATGGCTGGAATGGCAGTTTCTAATGCAATCAGATGCATGTTAGCTTAAAAGGGACATGCAGCTGGTGGATCTCAGAAAAGACCAAAATAGTCAGCTGAAATACTTACCTTCAGTCAAATAGCTACTGGAAGGAAACAGAGACATACAACAGCACATCTACCCACTGTTCAAGGAGCAGTCTAGGCAAATACTGGCCCTAAATAGAAAAGGAGATATAATGTCCATGAGTGCTGGTGCTGTGGGAAAGTGGGCCACTATACTATAGATTGCTAGCACAATCCTTAAGTGTCTAGAGGTAACCAACCTGTCAGGAATTCTGCAGGAAGTCAAGCTTATTTTTAGACTAATGTGAACCTAGAACCCAATAGAAATTGGGGTCCTAAGGTGAGATAAATTGTGCTTTTCAGGTTAGTTTAAGTACCAGTTCCCCTAAATGGTACTTGGACAGTGGATGTTCAAGGCACATGACTGGAATAATGGAACTGTTGAAAGAGTTTACTCCAGTAAGAATGGACCTAAGGTCATCTTTGGAGGCTCTAACAAAGGGATAACCATAGGTTTTGGAAAGATCTTAAATGACATAATCACAAAGGTCGCTTATGAAGAAGGGTTGCAACACAACATCATAAGAAGACCATTTGGGGTTGGTTTGAGTAGGTATTATTGTAACCAAAGTTTGGTCCCTTAAGGGTAAATTAGGGCAAGTGTGTATTTGATGAGTTGAGTGGCCAATCCTCATCCAAAAAGGATGAAACTTTGTCCACTGCCTCAAAGTCATCTAAAACACCCCCCTCAAGAGAATTTGAGTGGTTTGGTATGGAGATGCCCTTAGACCCTAGTGTTGGCACTAGGGTTGACGTTTGGGGTATATTGAAGGACATGCAACTATATGTCCTTGGATTGTCTTGGAACTTGGTTGGTGAGTTTCTAGGGTAAAAATAAGCTGTAGAAGAGTGGTTGTAGGATTTTTAGGAAAATATACCCACTTTGAAATAGATAAGGATAGTTAAGAGCACTTTGGTCCAATATTTAATTACATGCTCAAATGAATTTGGATACTCATGAAACTTAGGCAGTAAACTTATTTAGATGATGTTGTTTCCAAGAAATTTTATTGTGAATTTTGATTGATAATTTTAGTACTTCATTCACAAACCCTAATTTTGATTCAATCACAAGATAATTATTTTAGGGTTATCTGCTTATTGAAAAATTGTGAAACTTAGTTTGGGAACATTTTAGGACAGAATAATTATTTGTGAATTTTTATAAAAACATTGGAAGACTTCTCATAAAGGCTCCTTCATAAGTGCCCATTTGTTGAATATTTTAACATAATTCATTTGTGTGATTAATTGAAGTTGGAAATGTTGAAAAATTGTGAAGTGAAAGTGGGGGTTGATCAGGCAGACCACGCAGCCTGGGCAGACAGTCTGGCGGACTGGTGGTGCGGCCTGGGCGGTCTGATGGTGCAGCCAAATGATAGCGATCAGCCTGTTTGACTTGTGGTTCTATTGTTGGTTGTTCCCTGGTGTAATCATGCAAATAGGTGTATCCGCGGGAGGGGCGGACTCTTTCTGAGTTTGCGGAGTCCGCTTATTGCTGTTTGCCTTGGAGATCGGCCTTGGCATGTTCCCTTGATCTCTTTAGGAGCGGTTGGTGATAACCGCGGAGTTCGTAGTTGGCGGACTATCTTGGGAGCTGGTGGTTTGGGCTCTTGTCTGCCGAGCTCGCGCTAGAGGTTCACTGATTACTGGACTTGGTCACAATATGTGACAAGACTATGTTGATCGTAGAATCCACAATGTTCGATGGTTGATCGGGCGGTTTTCTTGTTGGTCGTGGACTTGTTGTTGCGTGCTGGTGCATTGTTCGCGAGCTGTGTGAACTGTTGCTTTGTCCGCTACAGCGTGCGGACTGGTGCGGTGTCTGCCGGGTTGCATACTTCCTTCTTGCCTTAGTGCCTGGCAGATTGGCATGTCCGGCCTTATCCTTGCGGACTTGGCGAACTGCTTGGTGCTAGTTTCAAGCTGGGGGGTGTTTCTATCCACTAGGGCGGTGACCACACTCCTCATCGTGCCTGTAAATATGACCCTCCATCACATCAACAGTAACGAAGATATAATAAGTTGAGTGTGGGTTAATTGTTTTGCCCTCGGTTTTCTTGCCCCTGCAAATTGAGAAGGTTTAACTGGTTTTTGTTTGTAGGTTGTGCGACTAGCACTAAGAAGCCAGGAGTTTGGTTCTGACTGAGGTCAGGGATCAGTGGAGCTTGCAGTTATAAATCGACGATTTGTAGCAGGTTGCATTTGGGGACAGCCAGTCATCTCTCCTTCAGCAATTTCCAGTTCAATATTCTGCCTGCCGCTCTCGGCGGGCTAGGCGATCTATTTTTTCAGTTCGGTGGTAGCTTGCAGAGCTGTCATTCAGCAGAATAATGGGGTGTATGCAGACTTCGCGGACTCTGTAGATAAGTGGTGCAGTAGTTGTAACGCCCCGTTTTTTTAGCGATTATTTTTATTCTCGTTTGGCGTTACGATGACGCGTTTCCGTGGCTTGTGCCATGTGTGGAGTATGGTTTAGCTCCTTAGAACTGAGTGCCCTGTTTGGTAGCCTGTTGGCAAGATCTCCCTAGCAAACCGAGTCGTTTTGGTGACCGGTGTGGCCTCTCGGGGGGATGTTTGTGTTTGGCTTCGTTTGGGTGTAACTCGAGTTCTGTTCGTCGAAAGTTAATTTCGACTTCGCCGTTGTGTTCGTAGCATGGATATTTAGCTACGGTGCGAATTTCGTCGAATTCCGAGGTGAATCGGTTTTCGAGTCGATTTGGTGCTTTATGTAATTTTGTAATTAATAATATAATTATATAATTATATATATATATATATAGAATGAAGGAAAAGCCATCATCTTCTTCACGATAGAAAACCGCCGGCCTTGTACGAGAGAAACGAGTAACCGCCGAGCCTTCCCTTCGGACGCCGATTCCCGGAGCGTTTGTGGACGGAATTCGATTCCGAGAGTGGATACGGATTGCTCTCGTCGAGACCTTCATTCCTGCGGTAAGAAATTCGATTTTCGTGGAGTTTTGGAAGGATTGGAATTTTCGGTTTTGGAAGTTTTCCGCCATTAATGGCCAAATCCTTGTTCTAGGTGTTGCGGCCATTTTGATCCGTGCGAAGAGGAGGAAAGCAGTCCAAAGCTTCGCTGAGATTTGAGGCAAGTGGTATTCTTGCCCTTGCCAAGTGTTTTCTTTGAATTTATTTGCTGAAATTGAAATCCCGGTTAGCCCAGGTTAGAGGTCATGTTGTTCTCATTTTCTTGCTAACTATAGGGCTTAGTTCTTCCTACTGAAACCCCCCCTATGTTGTGGTGTTTGGAATCCAAATTGTCGGCGTGAAGCCGTTGTTTCCCTTGCTCTGATTGTTGCTCTGGTTCGGGCGTAGCCGAGAGGGAGAGTTAGGAGGGGGGTGTGGTTGCCAATTTTTCGTTAAGGTATTATTCGATTGGTTAGGCATAGTTTGAATGGTAGTAGTGTGCGACGTGATAATTGTCTACTGCTACTGCAGTGGCGTGAGTCGTGTGCGCGTTCCGGTGTCGTTCGGGAAATTCCAAACGGTGCAGGTTGACCGCACACGGTCATCAACCTTTAGGGCGCACGACCACTGGTCGTGTGCCTCTGTTCGTGCGCGTATAAACTTCAGTTTCCAAAGTTCTGTCTCGGGCAATCGCACGAGCGCTGACATCAGTGCGCACGTCCACCGATCGTGCGACACTGATCGTGCGCAGTTGCTAGGTTTTCTGTCAGGTTTTCCAGGTTCGTTTCGCACGATCATCAGTCGATGAGTGCGCACGACCACTGATCGTGCGTCACTGATCGTGCGCTTTGTATATTTTCTGTTGATAAGCGAATTTAGATGGTTTCGAGTGCGGGAGTTTAGATACTCAAGTGGCAGGCAACTACTCGAGTTCTGGATCTTCTGCCTTGGTCGTTCGACTGTCGTCGAGCTCCGCATTCTTTAGTGGGCTTGTGGGTAGTGGTATAATTTTGGCGGCGAGTGAGGCTAGCTCACTCAACGCCAAAGTTTAGGTAGGCACTGAGTGCGTTTCACTCAACGCCTAGTCGTGTTGGTTTATTTCAACACTCTTCCTTTACCTTGTATTTCATTTCCGAGTGGATTTCCAGTTGTATTTCTGGGTTTTCCTTGTCGGCCGTTTTCTTTATTTTCCTAAAGGCCGAATCGTGGGTCGTGGATAGTAGTGGTGGTTGTAGCTCTTTATGGGGGTGGAGTTGTGTGATATAGCCAAGGCCACCCATGGATTTCTTGCTCCAGGTACGGGCTGGGCATGTCGGGTGGAAGGTCCCTTGTGTTTTCACGTGTTGACCCTCGAGCTTTTGACTTGGACATGGTGGATTGGGGGACTGCGTTTGCCTTCGATCCGGTTCCTCGTTGTTGTTTTGCTACTATCACTTCCCGCAGATTAGGGTGTTAGAAGTTTCTTCTTTGGTAGTCTGCAGCATTCTGGCTCTTGGTAGCCTAGTAGGCCCTGCAGGATGTGGTTCCTGGGCTGGGTCGTTGCTGTTTCTTTGCACGTTGTGCATTTCTTATGGTCCTGTTCTGGACAGTTGTGACTCTTTCTACTGCATGTTTTCTGTTATTTTGTCCTTTTGGTTGACTCTTTCATGCAGTTTTACCTTGATTTTTGCTTGCTGAGGTATTCTGTTTTCTTTTGGAATACCCCAGGTTTTGAGCTGTAGCCAGTCTGGTGGCTAGTTGGAGGTGGTGTTGTTGGTGGACTTCCGGACCTTTGGAGTTCTGTTTACCTTGTTAGTGAGGTTGTTTTCAGTACTTTCTTACAGACATATATGTGTGCTGGTGGGTTCGTGTCAGGTTGTTGGCACCCACTAGTAGTTTTTACCTTGTACTAGATATATACTATTGCTGCTACCATTTATTTTTCTGGAGATAGTCTACTTGCTTTGAGAAGGTTTTATGCTAGGTTGCTAGTTATTTTTAAACTATAAATACTATTATAAATGAAGCTCATGATCAGCATGTTTTGTAAACTTAATCACTATTTTCCAAATCGCGTACGAAAACCGTTTTCTTATATGTATTATATAAACTAAGTATAGTGTCTTGCATAGCATGAGTGGTTCTCTTGGGACCCTTATGCGCTCTTTAGGGTGTAAAACCTAATTAAAGTATTTTTCCGCAGCGTTTAAATATAGTTTTCTTTTGTGGACTAGATGATCCACAGAGCCGAGGGATACGGACTCTAAACATAACTGATTTTCTATTCATTAAGCACATGATTTCCTTGCATAAAGATTGTAGTTGGATTTGCCTGAGCGTCAGCAGTTATACCCTGCTTGACGTGGCATCATGACGCGTGTTTTCTCTTACTCTGATAATTCTTAATTCGGAGAAAATGCGGGTTGTGACAGTTGGTATCAGAGGGAGGTTGCTTGACAAGTTAGTTGGGCAACCTTCCTTGGATGCTTTTAGTAGTTCAGCATCATGTCATTCACACACCGATATGTCATCAGCACGTCTTGGCAAAAGCACGAACACTACACTCATAGCATAACATGAAGTATACAGGGCATATTATGTAGTATGGGATGCATAATATGTGTTCGTATATGGATCCACCATAGGGGCTACATGTGAGGGTTATGTAGTATGGGATGCATAACCTCACCACATGATTGCGACTAGCACGTTTCTTTTTCGTTGCATGGAAATGTTATGTAGTATGGGATGCATAATATTTTCATGTGTACGCCGCTCATATCATGCATTAGGGCCTTTTTTTTTAGAATGCATAGCACAATCATGCATATCATAACATTGCATAAGCACAACGCGCCGAGCTAAAGATTTGCAGGATGACATATGTACACACATAAATTTTCAAACTAATATAAGTTCATGCATCCGATCTAGGCACAAGAGTTAGTGAGGTGGTGGTTAACCATCCTAGGTTAGGGCATATCATCTAATTATTGTGAAGAAGATAAACTCTCAGAGCAAGTTTAGCAGCTTTAAGTCTATATCTACATATGTATTGTCTGTACTGGTAGTCGGTTCTAGTCGTGGGATTTGGGATCTGAATTGCGTTGTATTGATTTTTTTTTAGGATGGCTAGGCGTCCTGCGACTCGATCAACTCCCCTGTCTGAGGGTGAATCTTCTGGAGCTCAGAACGATGCGGTGATCGAGGGTCTGCGTCAGAGTAGCGAAGCTATGGGTAGGCAGTTGGAGGAGGTGCAAGCCCAGATTCAGTCTTTGGTGGCAGTTGTGGCAGGGCAGGCTCAGGGTGCGCAAGTTCCTGCAGGGGGGTTAGCTGTTCCTCCTCCTCCTGCACCCTTGAGGCCTCCAGTGGTGGTGCCAGCAGAGATGGCCTTCATCTCGCAGTTTCAGAGGCTGAGCCCTCCCACTTATGATGGGAAGGCAGATTTCATGGTGATAGACGACTGGCTGATCTCCATGGAGGAGATGTTCTCATACTTAGGGATTTCAGATGATCAGAGGGTGATGATAGCCTCCTATCAGCTTAAAGGTTTGGCTAAGAGTTGGTGGCTGAGAGAGAAGGAGAGCCTGGTAGCCGGATGCTCTTGGGAAGTGTTCAAGGAGATGCTGTTGAGGAAGTTCTTACCCTCGGTCGAGCGTGACCGCCTCATGAATGATTTCCTCTATCTGAAGCAAAGGCAGCTCACGGTGTGTGAGTATGAGATAGAGTTTAGTAAGTTGAGCCGTTTTGCCCCTGGATTGGTCAGCGTTGAGGCTGATCGAGTTAAGCGATTCCTCGGTGGTTTGAGGAGTGAGGTGCAGCAGTTGGCCAGTGCTTATGGGTCAGTGACTTATGCTGGAGTTGTAGAGGCTGCTCTTAAGGTTGAGGCCATTGAGACGGCGAAGAGCAGAGACCAGCAGTTGAGGAAGGATAAGAGGAAGTTGGTAGAGGAGAAGAAACCCCTGGTACCCGATGCTGTTCCGGGAAAGAGGAGCAGGGTGGTGTGCAGTTTTTGTGGCCGGTCAGGCCATCCTGTTGAGAGGTGTTTCAAGAAGGCGACAGCTCAGAAGAAGGAGCAGGTTCATGCTATTCAGAGTGCTCCTGGGAGAGATGTCTCCTGTTCAGTTTGCAAGCGATCCGGGCATGATGCAGCCCAGTGTTGGTCCAGGGATAGAGTCTGCTATCAGTGTGGGCAGAAGGGTCACGTTAAGTCGAGGTGTCCTCAGGTTCAGTCAGCTCCTCCTGCAGTTCCATTGCAGGCATTACCTCCACCTCAGCGTGTGGACAAGGGAAAAGGGAAGCTGAACGTGATTTCTTCCGAGGAGGCTCAGACTTCAGCCCAGGTGATCTCAGGTTAGTAGTTAGTTGTTTTTTCTTTCTAGCCTGGTAGTTTAGTTGCTAGATTATTTGCGGTACTGTTGTGCTAGTTCCTTAGCTTTGTGCGTTCCTATAGGGAAATTTAAGGTGAAGAACCGCTGGGCGCGTGTTCTGTTTGACTCCGGCGCTACCCACTCGTTCGTGGCTAGAGCCTTTGTGGAGCGTCATCGGTTGTCTCTAGATCGTTTTCGGGATTCCTTCCGTGTCAAGTTTCCCTCTGGTGAATCTGTGTTGTCAGATTTGGGTATTTTGGATTGCCCGGTTTTGTTGGGGGATTTTCTTGCGAAGGCGGATCTGAAGATGATTGATCTAGAGGACTTCGATGTCATTTTGGGCATGGACTGGCTCTCTCGGTATGATGCGGTCATTCAGTGCAAAGTAAAGTGCTTGGACTTCATCAGGGACGACGGTCAGCCCGGCAGCGTGTATGCTGACCCGTGTCAGGATTCTCCTGTTCTCTCTGCGGTATGTGTTCAGAGATTGTTTCTTTCTGATTGTTGTGTTTGTTTAGTCTCGGCGGTTGGAACCGTTGTTAGCGTGCCACGCTTGGAGGAGATTCCTATTGTTCGTGGTTTCGCCGATGTTTTTCCTGATGATCTTCCTGGTATCCCTCCTGAGCGGGATGTGGGGTTTGTTATTGATTTGGAGCCGGGTACGCGTCCTATTGCTAAGGCGCCGTACCGGATGGCCCCTCGTGAGTTAGAGGAGTTGCGAATTCAGTTAGGGTAGTTGTTGGCTAAAGGTTTTATCAGGCAGAGTTCGTCGCCTTGGGGTGCTCCTGTTTTGTTCGTAAAGAAGAAAGATGGGTCGATGCGGCTTTGCATCGACTATAGAGAGTTGAACAAGGTCACTATCAAGAACAGGTACCCTCTGCCGAGGATCGATGATTTATTTGACCAGTTGCGTGGTAGCACGGTGTTCTCCAAGATCGATCTTCGTTCGGGCTATCATCAGCTCAGGATCCGTGAGGCAGATATTCCACGGACTGCGTTTAGGTCGAGGCATGGGCACTTTGAGTTTTTGGTGATGTCGTTTGGTCTGACCAACGCACCATCAGCCTTCATGGATATGATGAACAAGGTGTTCAAGGATTTCCTAGACAAGTTCGTTGTGGTCTTCATTGATGACGTGTTGGTTTATTCTCGCAGTGCTTAGGAGCACGAGCAGCATTTGCGTTTGGTCCTATCAGTGTTGAGGAACCACAAGTTATTCGCCAAGTTGAGCAAGTGTGAATTTTGGTTGCCTCAGGTTTCTTTTCTAGGCCACGTGGTGAACAAGGATGGGATCTCGGTTGACCCAGAAAAGATTGCAGCAGTGACGGATTGGAGTAGGCCAAATACTCCTAAGGAGATCAGAAGTTTCTTAGGGTTGGCTGGCTATTACAGGAGATTCGTGGAGGGTTTCTCTTCTCTAGCCGCACCGTTGACCAAGCTGACTCAGAAGAATGTGGCATTTGTTTGGAGCGAGAAGTGCGAAGAAGCTTTTCAGGAGTTAAAGAGGAGATTGTGTATTGCTCCCGTTCTGACCCTTCCTACTGAGGGCGTGGATTATGATGTGTATGTGGATGCTTCGCATATAGGACTGGGATGCGTATTAATGCAGGATGGAAAAGTAATTGCTTATGGGTCAAGGCAGTTGAAAACTCATGAGCGGAATTATCCTACGCATGACCTTGAGTTTGCAGCGGTTATCTATGCGTTGAAGTTGTGGAGGCACTTACTTTATGGGGCTCAGTGCAAGATTTTTACTGACCATAAGAGCCTGAAGTACGTGTTCACGCAGAAAGAGTTGAATCTGCGTCAGCGGCGGTGGCTTGAGTATGTGGCGGATTATGATGTAGAAATCCAGTATCATCCGGGCAAGGCCAATGTGGTGGCCGACGCCTTGAGCCGAAAGACGGGAAAGATCTTTAACCTCTCCTCCGATTGATTAGTTGAGGAGTTCCTCCTTATGGATATTTCAGTGGGATGCTGTAGTTTGCAGAGTAGCTTATTAGTGGAAGAGCCGTCCTGGATTTCTTTGACTAGACTGCATCAGAAGGACGATCCGGATCTGTTGCACCTTTTTACCAGGACAGAGAAGGGAGAGTTGCCAGATTTTTCTATTGATGATGCGGGTACTTTGAAGTACCGCGGCAGGTTTTGCGTTCCCGCTGTTGGGGACATTAAGAGTATGATTTGCAGTGAGGCTCATGGTTCCAGCGTTGCCTACCATCCAGGATCTACGAAGATGTACCGTGACTTAAGGCAAATTGCTTGGTGGTATGGTATGAAAGGAGATATAGCCCGATATGTTGCTGAGTGTCACACTTGCAAGCGTGTGAAGGCCGATCATGGAAGGCCTGGTGGTAAGTTGACTCCGCTAGATATCCCGACTTGGAAGTGGGAGAGTATATCTATGGACTTCATTACGGGTTTGCCAAAATCCCCTAGAGGATTTGATTCTGTTTGGGTTATAGTGGATAGATTGACGAAGTGTGCTCACTTCGTGCCTTATAAGATTGATTACCCGATGAAGAAGATAGCGGAGTTGTACTTGAATGAAGTCATCCGACTCCACGGTGTGCCGGTTAGCATCATTTCTGATCGAGACTCCCGGTTTACTTCTCGTTTTTGGCAGTCTGCAGGAGGGTTTGAGTACGGATCTGAGGTATTCTACTGCGTACCACCCTCAGACCAATGGGCAGACGGAGCGGGTCAATCAGATTGTTGAGGATATGATCCGGTGCTATATTTTTGAAAGACGGTTAGTTGTCTACCTAAATCACCTAGAGGGGGGTGAATAGGTGAGATGTGCGTCTATTTGCGGAATAAAAATTAACACAGCACAGATCAAGCAATCCACAGAGAACACAGGATTTATAGTGGTTCCCCAACCTTGGGTACATCCACTCTCACCTCACCAATCTAGTAAATCACTAGACTTGGCTACTCCACTATCTCGGATCAAAACGATCCTACAACTCGGAACAACGTTCCTACAAATCTCGATCCCACTGGATCTACACTCGGAAGAAAACCTTCCTACAAACTCGATCCAAACCGGATCTACAGAACTCGGAGAAAATCTCCTACAGAACTCGGAGTCAAGACTCCTACAGAATAAAAGGTTGTATAAAGAAATATACAAACAGAATTTATTCAGATCTGGATCTTCAACTGTCTTCTTCTTTGAGAACTTTGGCTTGATCAGAAAATGTAGAAGACGACTAGAGAAAGATCCACGAATCTGAGATCTAGAACCACCTCGATCGAGAAAGTAGATCTGGAATCTTCAAGGCTCGGCAAGATCGAGTGATTCTCTTTCTTCTGGATCGCTGGAGAAAAGATCGATGAAAACGAAGGTCGCGATCCAAACTTTTCTTCTTCTTCCGTGAACGGCAATGGCGGCGGCGTGAAATTAGGGTTCACGGAATTTCTCTTTCTTAAAAAGAATATTTCTGTAATAATGCTTAAAAGTCATTTCTGAAAAGACCTATTTATAGGTGGGTTCCAACGGTCATAATATTGATTAATGATGACACGTGGACCAATCAGAATTGACAGATTCAAAATACTTATGATGAAAATGGACTTAGAAAAATTCTGGAGAAGTTGACTGCGATACTCGAGTAATGGAGGATATACACGAGTATGGAGAGATGGATTACTCGAGTAGCAAGAAGCAGTATACTCGAGTATAGAAAGAGAGAAATACAGGAGAGAAGAATGAATTACTCGAGTATCAAAAATGGTATACTCGAGTATCAGAATTGTATACTCGAGTAATAGAAAAGTATACTCGAGTATCAAGACGATATACTCGAGTATCAAAAGGCTAAACTCGAGTATCAGAAAATATACCTGAGAAACGTTTACATACACGAGTATCAGAGTCAATTACTCGAGTATGGAAGAATTTACTCGAGTATCAAAAATCAATTACTCGAGTATGAACATACTTACTCGAGTATCAGAAGATATACTCGAGTATAGAGAAAACTTACTCGAGTATCAGAAGTTATACTCGAGTATCAGAAAACACTTACTCGAGTATGGAACAGGAGTTACTCGAGTATGAATTACCTTACTCGTGTATTACAAGGAAATACTCGAGTATAAAGGACTTAGGAAAATTCTCTCTGAGAAAGCTTAGCTCCAAAGCTTCTGTCCATCAATCCAAGTTCATGAAGGAAGTGTATCCCAATAGAGAGGCTATACATGGGCCAACACCTTGGATCACACAATGTGAGATTACATTGCATGGTCCTGTGTTTGGTGACACATTACATACTGACATTGGTCTACACTTGCCAATTAAGGACCTGCACACATAACTCAAACACAAGATCAAATACAACTGCAATTCACCTTAGTTTTAGGAGGACTTCTTCAAATTAAGGTCATTGTGGAAACAAGACCCAACAATCTCCCCCTATTTGAAGAAGTCAGAACACCATCTACTAAGTTGAATTGCTAGAGATATTAAAACAAAATGACATGAAAGAGGATGCATTGTCTTACATTTCTTTACTCTAATTGTCTTGCATTTCTCCCCATTTCTGTACTAGAATTGTTTTGCATTTCATCTCCTTCTGAAATCTTCATTTGGATTTGCAAATTTTCTTCCCTTTCTATCTCTATCTTTCATTTCCTTTTGCTCTCCCTTTTTCTCTCCCCTTTGCTCTCCCCCTTTCTGACATCTTTGAATAGGGGACATGGCAGGGGATATCAATCATGTCTCCATCCTTACTGAAGGCTCAAACACCTTTGAGGTTCTTTTGGACAAGGTGAGCAGCTAGAAGCTCCCCCTAAACCAATGCATGAGGAAGTTCTTCTTCAGCTGCTAAACCATCAAGCTTTCCAACAGAGGTACTTTAATCTTCTAGTTCCAAGAATTTTTCTGGAACTTCTTCTTGTCCATTTGCCAGATAAGCATTTTGTTAGCCCATGGACATACCTGCATTCACAAGATTAGAATCCCTTAGGAACCCAAACAAGATTGGGTCCTAGGTCTCTTGTTAGTATCCTCCCCCTATGAGAGTTAATATTGTGAGTGGTCTTTCTCACATTATCAACTTGAGGAGTTAAAACATATCTGGGATTAAACCAGCAATCTATGGCGAAGTGACCAACCTTGCCACAACACCAACAGTTAAACCAATTGTACCTTCTCTTGTTCTCTTGCCTTACCTAATGGATAGGAGGTCTAGCAAGAGCACCTGACTTGGAGGAGGAAGCCTCATGATTACAACAAGTACATGGCTTCCTTGTCTCCTTGGCCTTTGTTACACCAGTTTTAGCTTTTGGTGAATTCTTCTCATTTGGCCCATGAGTGTAAGGACCACACTTCAGTGAGGCAACAGTTTGGCTTGGGATAGCCTTGCCTTTACCTTTGACTGATTTATGTCCTATACTGCTATTTTTCTCAAAGGAGGTTTCTCCATTAGTGATTGGAAGCACAGTTGTAGGCATGGTGAGAGTTTCAACCAGCTTTCGTTCAATGACTAGCTTTGCTTCCAATTCATCCAGGAGAAAGTCTTTATGATTTACTAATTCAGTAAAGTCTTTGATTTCCTAATTCAGTAAAGTCTTTGATTTCCTCCTTCAAAGATTGAACTTCATCTCTGAGAGGGGTCATTTGGTCAATCTCCTCCCTCAGATTTGATTCCACCTCTTTGAGGGATGCAATCTCTTTTGATTGCAATTTGACTACCTTCCGGCATTTGTCAAATGCAGTCAATAAGACTTGATACTGATTTACCAATTCAAAATCATCCTCCCCAGAAGAATAGCCATCATGACCATCTGAGTCAGAATCTGAGGCAGAATGAGGTGTGTGAGAATTTACCTTCCCGGTATATGAGGAGTTACCGTTGTCTTTGTCCTCTTGGTCAGACAAGGCCATAAGCCCGAAGTAGGCTTCTTCATCCGCACTTGACTCAGATGAGTCAGAGTCACTGAGGGTCTTTGGCTTTTTGGCAATGAAGCTTCTTTCTTTCTTCCTCAGAGGGCACTCAGTGCTTATATGCCCTGGCTTACTGCAGGAATAACAAACAACGTTAGATGAAACATGTTTGTTCGGTTTAGATTTATACCTGTCATGTCTGCTGTGACGATCACCATCAGGACGTGATCTTCTGGACGAGGAATCATTTTCTCTCATTTGTTTCTTGTTGCTAAGAAACTTCTTGAATTGTCGAGAGAGAAGATGAAACTCTTCATCTGATAGATCTGAGCCTGAGGTGCTTGGCTCGGACTCTTCTTCTTCATAGTCTCCTTGAGTGGAAGCAGCTTTGGCCTTCCTTGAGCTGTCTGCCCTTAGAGCAACTGACATATCTTGGGATGAGGGCCTGTTGAACTCTTCTTCAGCTTTTCTATTATTGATTTGAAGCTCATATGACATAAGCTTTCCGAAGAGGTTCTGAGGGTCAGTCTCTGCTAATCTTCCAAACTCTCTGATGGCACATATCTTGTTGTCCCAATCCTTTGTCAAGGATCTTAGGAACTTGTCGTTTAGTTCACCATCTGTGAACACTCTGCCGTAGTTCCTTAAACCGTTGACAATCTTGAAGAAATTTTCATATGTGTCAGCAATATTTTCCTTTGGTCCTTGCTTGAAGGCTTCGTATTTCTGATTCAGAAGGGATCTTCTGTCATCCCTTACTTCTTCTGTGCCTTCCATCAAGATGATTAGAGACCGCCACATCTCCTTGGCAGATTGGCAGTGAATGAGGTTCTGCAACATAGAATCATTGACTGCACTTGCGATGATGTTCTTGGCTTTCTTGTCTAAGGAGACAAGTGCAATCTCATTCTTATCAAGATCCATCAACTTCTTTGGCACCTCCTTTGTAGGATCACTAGTGGAGGCAATCATAGGGATATAAGGGCCTTCCTCCACTATCATGAATAAGCGGGGGTCAACAGCTTCCATGTAAAGTTTTATTCTCTCTTTCCACATGGGAAAGTTTTCCTTACTGCACACTGGGAGCTTAGAAAAATCCTTGGCTCTGTCCATGCTTGATTACTTCTCTAAAGACAACTCGGGTAGGATCAGATCAAGGTGTTAACCTTTTAACGATCAACCTCCCTCTGATACCAATTGAAAGACGGTTAGTTGTCTACCTAAATCACCTAGAGGGGGGTGAATAGGTGAGATGTGCGTCTATTTGCGGAATAAAAATTAACACAGCACAGATCAAGCAATCCACAGAGAACACAGGATTTATAGTGGTTCCCCAACCTTGGGTACATCCACTCTCACCTCACCAATCTAGTAAATCACTAGACTTGGCTACTCCACTATCTCGGATCAAAACGATCCTACAACTCGGAACAACGTTCCTACAAATCTCGATCCCACTGGATCTACACTCGGAAGAAAACCTTCCTACAAACTCGATCCAAACCGGATCTACAGAACTCGGAGAAAATCTCCTACAGAACTCGGAGTCAAGACTCCTACAGAATAAAAGGTTGTATAAAGAAATATACAAACAGAATTTATTCAGATCTGGATCTTCAACTGTCTTCTTCTTTGAGAACTTTGGCTTGATCAGAAAATGTAGAAGACGACTAGAGAAAGATCCACGAATCTGAGATCTAGAACCACCTCGATCGAGAAAGTAGATCTAGAATCTTCAAGGCTCGGCAAGATCGAGTGATTCTCTTTCTTCTGGATCGCTGGAGAAAAGATCGATGAAAACGAAGGTCGCGATCCAAACTTTTCTTCTTCTTCCGTGAACGGCAATGGCGGCGGCGTGAAATTAGGGTTCACGGAATTTCTCTTTCTTAAAAAGAATATTTCTGTAATAATGCTTAAAAGTCATTTCTGAAAAGACCTATTTATAGGTGGGTTCCAACGGTCATAATATTGATTAATGATGACACGTGGACCAATCAGAATTGACAGATTCAAAATACTTATGATGAAAATGGACTTAGAAAAATTCTGGAGAAGTTGACTGCGATACTCGAGTAATGGAGGATATACACGAGTATGGAGAGATGGATTACTCGAGTAGCAAGAAGCAGTATACTCGAGTATAGAAAGAGAGAAATACAGGAGAGAAGAATGAATTACTCGAGTATCAAAAATGGTATACTCGAGTATCAGAATTGTATACTCGAGTAATAGAAAAGTATACTCGAGTATCAAGACGATATACTCGAGTATCAGAAAATATACCTGAGAAACGTTTACATACACGAGTATCAGAGTCAATTACTCGAGTATGGAAGAATTTACTCGAGTATCAAAAATCAATTACTCGAGTATGAACATACTTACTCGAGTATCAGAAGATATACTTGAGTATAGAGAAAACTTACTCGAGTATCAGAAGTTATACTCGAGTATCAGAAAACACTTACTCGAGTATGGAACAGGAGTTACTCGAGTATGAATTACCTTACTCGTGTATTACAAGGAAATACTCGAGTATAAAGGACTTAGGAAAATTCTCTCTGAGAAAGCTTAGCTCCAAAGCTTCTGTCCATCAATCCAAGTTCATGAAGGAAGTGTATCCCAATAGAGAGGTTATACATGGGCCAACACCTTGGATCACACAATGAGAGATTACATTGCATGGTCCTGTGTTTGGTGACCCATTACAGACTGACATTGGTCTACACTTGCCAATTAAGGACCTGCACACATAACTCAAACACAAGATCAAATACAACTGCAATTCACCTTAGTTTTAGGAGGACTTCTTCAAATTAAGGTCATTGTGGAAACAAGACCCAACAATTTTAGACCACGGTGGAGCGTGGGATGAGCGTCTGCGACTCATGGAATTTGCTTACAATAACAGTTATCAGGAAAGCTTGCAGATGGCTCCGTTTGAAGTTTTGTATGGGAGGTGCTGTAGGACTCCGTTGTTTTGGGCTGAGGCTGGTGAGAAGCCTTTGTTGGGTCCTGATGCTCTGGAAGAGATGGAAGTCGCCGTGAAGCTTATTCGGGAGAAGCTTCGTTTAGCCCAGGAGAGGTATGAAAAGAACGCCAATCGGCGTAGGTCTGCCTTGGAGTTTTTAGTAGGGGATCATGTATACCTCAAGGTTTCTCCAATGGTTGGTGTAAAGAGATTTGGTAAAAATCGGAAATTGGACCCAAGGTATGTGGGCCCGTTTGAGGTTTTGGAGCGGATAGGTGTGTCTGCATATAGATTGGATTTGCCAACGAACTTCCCTGGTGTTCATAATATTTTTCATGTTAGCCAATTGCGGAAGTGTGTGCGCAGCAGTGGGCAACTCTTGGATGTTGTGCCCCAGTTAGAGCCCAACCTCTCTTTCGTTGAGGTGCCAGTTCGTATTTTGGATACTCAGGAGCGTGTGCTGCGAAAGAAGTCCATACCGATGGTGAAAATTCTATGGAAGAATCAGGATTTGGAGAGCGCAACTTGGGAGCTAGAGTCGGCCATGAGGAGGGCGTACCCTCACCTGTTTCTCTGATTTGATCGGTATGTTTCCCTTCGTAACTTCTGTTTGTTACTTTTCCTTCTTTTGTAGGAGGGTTGTGCGTAAAGTTTCGGGACGAAACTTTCTTTTAGGGGGAGTGACTGTAACGCCCCGTTTTTTCAGCTATTATTTTTATTCTCGTTTGGCGTTACGATGACGCGTTTCCGTGGCTTGTGCCATGTGTGGAGTATGGTTTAGCTCCTTAGAACTGAGTGCCCTGTTTGGTAGCATGTTGGCAAGATCTCCCTAGCAAACCGAGTCGTTTTGGTGACCGGTGTGGCCTCTCGGGGGGATGTTTGTGTTTGGCTTTGTTTGGGTGCAACTCGAGTTCTGTTCGTCGAAAGTTAATTTCGACTTCGCCGTTGTGTTCGTAGCATGGATATTTAGCTACGGTGCGAATTTCGTCGAATTCCGAGGTGAATCGGTTTTCGAGTCGATTTGGTGCTTTATGTAATTTTGTAATTAATAATATAATTATATAATTATATATATATATATATAGAATGAAGGAAAAGCCATCATCTTCTTCACGATAGAAAACCGCCGGCCTTGTACGAGAGAAACGAGTAACCGCCGAGCCTTCCCTTCGGACGCCGATTCCCGGAGCGTTTGTGGACGGAATTCGATTCCGAGAGTGGATACGGATTGCTCTCGTCGAGACCTTCATTCCTGCGGTAAGAAATTCGATTTTCATGGAGTTTTGGAAGGATTGGAATTTTCGCTTTTGGAAGTTTTCCGCCATTAATGGCCAAATCCTTGTTCTAGGTGTTGCGGCCATTTTGATCCGTGCGAAGAGGAGGAAAGCAGTCCAAAGCTTCGCTGAGATTTGAGGCAAGTGGTATTCTTGCCCTTGCCAAGTGTTTTCTTTGAATTTATTTGCTGAAATTGAAATCCCGGTTAGCCCAGGTTAGAGGCCTTGTTGTTCTCATTTTCTTGCTAACTATAGGGCTTAGTTCTTCCTACTGAAACCCCCCCTATGTTGTGGTGTTTGGAATCCAAATTGTCGGCATGAAGCCGTTGTTTCCCTTGCTCTGATTGTTGCTCTGGTTCGGGCGTAGCCGAGAGGGAGAGTTAGGAGGGGGGGTGTGGTTGCCAATTTTTCGTTAAGGTATTATTCGATTGGTTAGGCATAGTTTGAATGGTAGTAGTGTGCGACGTGATAATTGTCTACTGCTACTGCAGTGGCGTGAGTCGTGTGCGCGTTCCGGTGTCGTTCGGGAAATTCCAAACGGTGCAGGTTGACCGCGCACGGTCATCAACCTTTAGGGCGCACGACCACTGGTCATGTGCCTCTGTTCGTGCGCATATAAACTTCAGTTTCCAAAGTTCTGTCTCGGGCAATCGCACGAGCGCTGACATAAGTGCGCACGACCACCGATCGTGCGACACTGATCGTGCGCAGTTGCTAGGTTTTCTGTCAGGTTTTCCAGGTTCGTTTCGCACGATCATCAGCCGATGAGTGCGCACGACCACTGATCGTGCGTCACTGATCGTGCGCTTTGTATATTTTCTGTTGATAAGCGAATTTAGATGGTTTCGAGTGCGGGAGTTTAGATACTCAAGTGGCAGGCAACTACTCGAGTTCTGGATCTTCTGCCTTGGTCGTTCGACTGTCGTCGAGCTCCGCATTCTTTAGTGGGCTTGTGGGTAGTGGTATAATTTTGGCGGCGAGTGAGGCTAGCTCACTCAACGCCAAAGTTTAGGTAGGCACTGAGTGCGTTTCACTCAACGCCTAGTCGTGTTGGTTTATTTCAACACTCTTCCTTTACCTTGTATTTCATTTCCGAGTGGATTTCCAGTTGTATTTCTGGGTTTTCCTTGTCGGCCGTTTTCTTTATTTTCCTAAAGGCCGAATCGTGGGTCGTGGATAGTAGTGGTGGTTGTAGCTCTTTATGGGGGTGGAGTTGTGTGATATAGCCAAGGCCACCCATGGATTTCTTGCTCCAGGTACGGGCTGGGCATGTCGGGTGGAAGGTCCCTTGTGTTTTCACGTGTTGACCCTCGAGCTTTTGACTTGGACATGGTGGATTGGGGGACTGCGTTTGCCTTCGATCCGGTTCCTCGTTGTTGTTTTGCTACTATCACTTCCCGCAGATTAGGGTGTTAGAAGTTTCTTCTCTGGTAGTCTGCAGCATTCTGGCTCTTGGTAGCCTAGTAGGCCCTGCAGGATGTGGTTCCTGGGCTGGGTCGTTGCTGTTTCTTTGCACGTTGTGCATTTCTTGTGGTCCTGTTCTGGACAGTTGTGACTCTTTCTACTGCATGTTTTCTGTTATTTTGTCCTTTTGGTTGACTCTTTCATGCAGTTTTACCTTGATTTTTGCTTGCTGAGGTATTCTGTTTTCTTTTGGAATACCCCAGGTTCTGAGCTGTAGCCAGTCTGGTGGCTAGTTGGAGGTGGTGTTGTTGGTGGACTTCCGGACCTTTGGAGTTCTGTTTACCTTGTTAGTGAGGTTATTTTCAGTACTTTCTTACATATATATATGTGTGATGGTGGGTTCGTGTCAGGTTGTTGGCGCCCACTAGTAGTTTTTACCTTGTACTAGATATATACTATTGCTGCTACCATTTATTTTTCTGGAGATAGTCTACTTGCTTTGAGAAGGTTTTATGCTAGGTTGCTAGTTATTTTTAAACTATAAATACTATTATAAATGAAGCTCATGATCAGCATGTTTTGTAAACTTAATCACTATTTTCCAAATCGCGTACGAAAACCGTTTTCTTATATGTATTATATAAACTAAGTATAGTGTCTTGCATAGCATGAGTGGTTCTCTTGGGACCCTTATGCGCTCTTTAGGGTGTAAAACCTAATTAAAGTATTTTTCCGCAGCGTTTAAATATAGTTTTCTTTTGTGGACTAGATGATCCACTGAGCCGAGGGATACGGACTCTAAACATAACTGATTTTCTATTCATTAAGCACATGATTTCCTTGCATAAAGATTGTAGTTGGATTTGCCTGAGCGTCAGCAGTTATCCCCTGCTTGACGTGGCATCATGACGCGTGTTTTCTCTTACTCTGATAATTCTTAATTCGGAGAAAATGAGGGTTGTGACAGTAGTGGCTTAGCGGTCTCAGTGGACTCGATGGACTCGACGGTCTCTGAGGTAGTCCGCTGATCGGGTCAAAACTTACGGCTTATTTATTTTGTAGAATGGTCGGGGGCGCGGATTTTATTAGATATAAAAGTTGAAACCGAGTTTTAATGAAAGGAGGCAAGTGCATCTATCACATGTAGTACATGATATTCTTGTTGGGAATATCGAGGTCGTATTATTCTCGGGGACGGGTTGATTATTTTTACTCTTCCCTAGAGGAACAATTATTTTACCGAAGATAACTTGTCGAGTTATATATTTAAATAGCGCAGTAATATATAAGAATAAAATAAAACCAGAAAAAGGCGATGAAGAAATAGCGCTTCGGTACCGAATCGATTAGAACTAAAATAATTTTTAATAACTAGAGATTCTAAATTTCAAATTAATTAAATGGCGACTTGGTCGTGGAGGTTCCAAAAGAATGAGCTCACCTAGCTCTAGGAATTTAGTTCACCTGAACATTAAGACTATTCGTTCGAACTCTCATCTGATGAAGGATTCCTCTTAATGCCCGCATTACGCTAAGAACCCCGCTATTTGGTGGGGAACCCAATCCGGGAGAATTATGCTTCTCCTCTCTCGAGGTTATGCACACAATTCTCTTTACCCAAGGGTGATCGGTCCATATGCAAGTTAGCGAATGGACAATGGAAATAGAGCCCACACATCGATATGTGGTCCTACGCGTCGTATACCCGGGGCAAACATTAAGTGCTTTAATTAACGAGAAAAATAAGACCTTTAATTATTTAAAAAAATTTTATTTGTCCCAATGCTCTTCGATACTGAAGGCTAAGAGCGATTTGCCACTCATCGGAATGGGGATGGCTTAAGAAAAGAAATTGCATAATTGAAAGTGTGAGTCCTACTCAAATGAGTAGGTGGGATAACTAGAGGTTATTGTAAGATCTCAAATGGCATAATCACAAAGGTAGCTTATATAGAAGGGTTGCAACACAACATCATTAGCATAAGCCAACTATGTGACCTTGGTTAAGAAATTTCCTTCCACAAGGATAAGTGCAACATCAAGAGGTTAAGTGACCAGAATGTCATCTTAACAGCCACTAGGAGTGGGATTGTTTATTGCTTAAACTTTTCTTACTTAGATAGTAGTTCCCCTATATGCCTAGTTACAAATGACAAAGTCTCATATTATGTCCAATGGCACAAGAGACTTGTTCATTGGAATTATAAGACCATTGGTCAGCTCTTTAGTGATGAGCTAGTTAGGAATGGTCCCAAAATAAAATGCTCAAAGGAGAGTATCTTTGCTGCTTGCAAAAAGGGTAAGCAAACTAAGACTTGCTTTAAGAACATTGGGACCAAGGACTAAGTGAGATGCTTGTATCTCCTGGATATGGACCTATTTGGTCCTATGCCTGTTCAGAGTCTAGGTAGAAAGATCTACACCCTTGCGGTGGTTGATGATTATTCCAGGTTTTTTTTGGTGTTCTTCCTTAGAAGAAAGGATGAATGTAACATCCCATTTCCGGCTAGACCCCTAGGAGTCGGTCTGCCATGACAGAACCATAGGAAACCCAAGAATTGAAGTCCATCAGCCAAGATTTCGAGTCACGGGTTGGTCACGCCCATGACCGACCTGTCATGCCTGTGACCTAGAGCGTGACCCCCTTAGACGATCGTCGACAACAGAAAGACGATCGGCGAGCTCTGAATTTTAAGTCACGTGTTGGTCACGCCCGTGACCGACCTGTCACGCCCGTGGCCTAGGGCATGACCCCCTTCGACGATCGTCGACCTCAGGAAGACGATCGGCGAGCGCAGAATTTTCAACCCGGGCCTGTCACGCCCGTGACCGACACGTCACGCCCGTGACCTAGGGCGTGACCCCCCCCCCCCTTCGACGATCGTCGACCGCAGGAATACGATCGGTGACCTCAGGATTTTCAGCACAGGCGTGTAATGCCCGTGGCCGACCCGTCACGCCTGTGACCTAGGGCGTGACGCCCCCACCGACCGTCGATCTCATATCGACGAATGTCGACCGAAGAACACCTATCACGCCCGTGACAAACGTGTCACGCCCGTGACAAACGTGTCACGCCCGTGACATGGGGGGGGGGGTGACACGTGAACCGATGTAGAAAAATTGTCCGTCGACTTGAGAACGATGAATATACTAGTTTCACGCCCGTGACCTACGTGTCACGCCCGTGATAAAGGCCGAAACGTCAGTCAGGCTGGAAATTACTTTAACGCATGCCATAATTAACTCTGATTATAGGGAGTTACACCAGGAGTATTTATGGGTCGTTTCCTTCTCTAATCACTTAATAAAATGAGGAAGAGCTGGTCCAATAGGAAATCGCCACTTGGACACATCATTTCATCTTCCACCTTTTCCTCTCCCTCCACCATAACCGAAATAATATTAATAGGAGAGTCTTCATGGCCATAAATGCTTACCCTTTCCCCTCCCCACTTGGTGATCTATAAAAGCCCCCTTGGAGAAAGATGAGAAGTTTACACTCTTAACCAAATGGATTTGAGTTGTTGTTCTTGCTATAGGAGAAGTTTGGGAACGCCACCACCGCGTCATGACAATCTGACATTCATCTCGCCTCCAAACCGCGAACAAGGTCCTCCTCTACTTCTTCTTTTGTTGGTAGATCTTAGGATCTTAGAAAGGAAGTTCGTGCTCAACGGAGCCGGACCTATCTCGCGTTTTCATGGAAATACCATGAATAATATATTTTTCGGGTACGCCGGAAACCGCCACCTCCGGCGGCCAAACCACCGCCGACCGATAGCCATCGCCTCGACGGAGGTGGTGGTGGTGGTGGCTGCCCAGGGAAGTGAACGGACGGTCGATGATGGATCGCGAAAGAGTTACAGGAAATATGAGTTTTCTGAGTTCAGGATTTCGGGTTCTGTAGAAGATGAACAGTAAAGATATTTTTATAATATAAAAATTATGAATATAGAATATAAGGAAAATATACATTAAATGGGCGCATTTTGATGTTGCAAAACGAGGCACTTAGAGGCCTATTTAGGAAAAATGGCCAGTCACAAAAGTTGTAGCCCTTTGAGTTTAGATTAATTCAAAATTAATTTCAACTCGTTTGAGTAAGTGGTTTGATCGCAACACTCATTTTAGTGGGGGCTATACCTAGAGTTAAGCAGGAACTAAAATGAATGTCCACTATTCGTCCCTTGTCCAAATGACCTGAAATTTGGGCAGGGGGTTACCCTTAGCCGTACTTAGAGTCTGTCCAAAAATGGGAATTTTTGGAGATACTTTGCCTAAGATTTTTGTTTTAATTTAATAAAGTTAGAGTAATTTATCCAAGTAGTCAAATGACCTCCAAAACCTCCCAAATTTTGGTGAGTGGTCCCTGGCTATAAAACCTAGCTCTGTAAAAAATTCCAACTCATTTGGATGAGTTTTCGGTAGAAAACAACCTATTCTTAACTAGGCATTAATGAGGCGTTTTTGAGTAAAAAGTGCACTAGGAGGTTGGAACGGTCAAATCATCTCAACAAAGGCTGATATTTTTACCATTGACTTAAAAGGGTTATTTTAACCCACTTGGATAAAAATGGTGTGGTTTAGGGTTGATTTACCCTAGGATCCAAACCCAAACCCTAAAAGGAGGGTTTTGAGGGTTGTGAAGGACATGGGGGTAAATGCCATCGTATTGCCTTGAAACTCTGTAGAGTCGCTGCTAGCATATTATAAATCATCTGGATGGAATCTTGGAGGATTTGGAGATAGGTAGATACCTCAAAATCCTAACCTTAGTTCTAGGGTAAAATCTCAAATAAGTAAAATCTGTCACTAAACATTATCTAAAAGCTTTGAAACTCAGGTAGAGTGTGTTTTGGATTGGGTAGAACATATAGCAATTTTACTGGAATTTTATGGTGTTCATTTCTAGCACTTTATTTGTAAAGTTTGTTATAGCCCTAATTGATGTTTTAATTATTTAAATCTTTCTGTTCATTGAAACCCTATGAAATTTTGGAAGTAAATGTTCTAGATCAGAATGGTTGCTCCTGAATTTTTGTATAATTTTTAGTTGAGTAAATCTAATATTTCATTTACAAATGTTTAAAAAAGTTTTATGGTTTAAAAATTAATTATGGATGATATTTCTGTTGAATAATTATGAGACTTAGGAATTAAGACTTTAAGGCAATTATATGCTTGTAGACATTTATTCATGATTTTTAGAATCTTAGTTACGGCACTTTCTTTACAAATCCACCTTATGAAGATTTTTGATAATTAATTTATTCAGAAATTAATACTTGCTGAAAAATTATGAAACTTGGCCAATGCTATTTTTAAGGTTGTATCTGCTAAGTATAATTAATTTATAATTTTTGGATGGATATTCTTTGTACTTGATTCATAAATTACGAAAGATAGAAAATATTGCAAAAATAGTTTTAGTGCCCTTTTGATGATAAAAAAATTATGATACTTTGGATTTACCATATTGAGATAACATAATAATTATAATAATTTTGTTGGACATCTTGCATGAGTACTTAGGGTAGTTCATGTTCAAACCGGCAGCCCTTGGAATTTTTGACGAAATAAATCAAATGCCAGATAAATTAGGAAAATTATAGTTTCTGATTATAGTCTAATCATATCATTATATACCTCCAGTAAATAAGTTAGGGCATTTGAATGAGTATTGGATCATTTCCTAACCGGTTCGGCGTATAGCATATGATAGTTTGCAGTTAGCAATTTGAGTTAATAGTCATAGGATATGATGAGGCACAGCATTGGAGTTAGTTAATCTGCTGAATTGGTTGGATGTGAAAGTGTTCACCATATAAGGATGGGAAGGTTCGTGAGAAGTGGTTTTGGCTAGAGTTAAGAGGTGCTCGGGTTCGACGAAAGATCGTCTTTCCCGAAGAGAGGAAGGTTAAAAATAACACTAGGATAGTCTATAGTAAAATGAGAAGGGAATGGGTAAAGGGAATCAACCAATAACAATAAGTGCCTTGCGAAAGGGAACGATGAGCTTCAGCTACCATCATAGTTCCTAGAGCCCTTTGAGAGCCCTTCACAGGGAATACCGGGGGCAGTCCTGGGTTAACGTAAACTGTAATAACAAACTGAAAAGATTAACCTAATAATTAGGATCTTACATTTCACAAACACTATTAGCACATGAAGATTGTTGGGACCTTCGGCTCGATTAGTTAAGAGACGGAAGGGATGGTCCGGGGAGCTTCGGCTCGATTAGTTAAGAGACGGACGGAATGGTCCGGGGAGCTTTGGCTCGATTGGTTTGATACGTTAAATTTGCATGTGCATAAAAGGAAAGAAAATTAAGGTGGTGGGTCTTCGGTATTTGAGGGTCGATACACCGACGCCAATACGCTAACTCGGCAAGTGTGGTTAGCACTTCGCCTACAGAAGTCCGGTGTGCCAGCCGGCAAGAATACGCAGGAGTCCGCTTCATGCACCAAGCGTTGAGGTGTACGATAGGTCTGACCAGTAGTGCTTTACTTGTTTAGAGGTGGGCGAGGCCAAACCCACCGCTTCCGTCTGCCACTACGGTGGTATCCTGGGAGGTTACGGCTACAGAAAGGGGGAACAAAAGGTCTGTGTGCACAGAGTCGGGTGTGTGAGTTGCACTTGCATGTTCCATCATACCAACTTGCATGTCATAGCATAATCGATTCATTTAACCCCTGACACCTAAAGTATAAGTGGAATGGGATGCTTATACATTAAGACTTGTAAAACGACCCCTTGGTCTATAAGACTGTGAGGGCAAGTTTATAAATTAAGGTCAATTTTTGATATATATATATACTGCTATTTGATAACCGATACCCCAACGTATAAATTGGTATGAGACTTTTTATACGATGAGAGCCTTATAGAAGACCCCTTGGCTTATGTGTTCTTATATAAGTGAAGGTTACTTTTTCATATTTTGTCTTATTGCCATTATTTATTATGGAATTGCTAGATTAGTTCCGCTGCCATCCGTTTCTTTTGATTTAATCTCCACCTTCATGTCCTTCCCTTTCTTCCTCTCAGCTCGGTACCTAGGAGCCATGGGGGAAGGTGTAGGGGATGATAGGGTTTAGTCTTTATGACTAACAGTTTTTGAACCGCATCATTTTAAGGAATCGTGGAGCCCAGCACGGGGGAGCAGCCCTAGAGACTGGTGCGCTTGGAGATGGGGCAGTCTAGCTCCGGAGTTCATACAACCGGGACCGTGAGTCTCGACCTTGAGTAGATGTTTTGTTTTTGCTTCCGCATGAGTGATTTGTAGTGAGGACATGATGTACCGGGCATAAGCCCGTATTTTAGTACTCTGATATCTTATTCTGTGGACACTCCCTTCGTGGAGATTTTATTACTTTTTCTACATATGTGATTTGCATGTGGACTTGCTTTTACTTCATTGTGCTACCTTTCTGTGATCGAATTGGCCGGCAGAATCGGCGCTTTGTGGTGATGACCCTTCAGGGCGTTAAGGTGTCACCGCAAAGCGGCGGTTCTTGTCCTAAGACCCCGGTATTTAAAAAGAAGAAAAAAAGGAGTCTTACAAGTGGTATCAGACGAAACCTCGATCGGAAAACGAAGCAGTCAACAAAATCCCTGGGTCACCCCCACGCTGGTTTAGTTTGAGGACAAACTAAGCAGCGGAAGCGTGGTGTTCCCATATGGGGATCACATTTAATTGTCCACTATTAATTAGGCTTGAGTCAATTGCTTACAAACGATTTTTGATGTGCAGCCTCCATCACAGCCTACACCACAGGGTAGAGTCCAGTAGACTCCGAATGATGCACCACCTCCCCCGGTCCCCACTCCGTTTCTACAGTCGGAGATGGGGCAGAACCTGACAGCCATTCTGGAGGCTTTCAGGGCCCAGCAGGTTCCGGTCCCGCAGCCAAACCCGGGGGCCAACTTATTGAGCATATTCCGAGGACTTTCTCCCCCATCCTACTTGGGGATAGAGTCGGTGGTTTGAACGGAAGAGTGGCTGGATATTATGTACGAGATGCTTACTGGGATATGGTGCCCATGGGAGGAGAGGGTGGCTCTAGTTGTCTTTTGCCTGGAGTCCCATGCCAAGAGGTGGTGGAAGACGCTGTTGGACACGCCGTTTGCCGATAGGGAGGTTGCGGAAGTTACTTGGGAAGAGTTCAGGGTCGCGCTGCTGGAGCATTTTGTTCCGCAGTCGGCCAGGGATGAGTTGGAGGAGCGGTTCTTACAGCTGAAGCAGGGTACCAGGACGGTGGTGGAGTACCATCGGGAGTTCGACCATTTGGCTCGATATGCAGATGCTTACTAGCTGGACGAAGCAGGGTACATCAAGAGGTTCTATAAGGGTCTGCGGGAGGACTTGAGGGAGGCTTTGTTTTTTTGTATCCGACGGGCCTATCTCTCGAATTTTGGAGATGGCAAAGAGGATTGAGGCCGATTGGCACACCACTCAGTGTCGGAAGCGGCAAGCGGAGGATTAGGGCCGGAGAGTCAGAAATGATCAGTGGCGAGGTGCTATACCAGATTGGAGAAGGATAGAGGACCAGCCTCGTCAGGAAGTGAGGAAGGAGCCGAGGGAGCAGGTGATATTGTCCCCTCAACCTCTTCGGATGCAGGAGATGTCGAGACCCTAGGGTATGACATATCCCCCACCAGAGTGCTTCCATTTTCATTAGATTGGGAACCTCCGGAGGAACTGCCCCATGAGGGGGGCACCACCTCCAGCACCACAGGGTGGCCCACCCGCTCAGCATTTCGGAGGCCGAGGACGCGGCCGAGGACGTGGATACCAGGGGGGAGATCGTAGACAAGAAAGGGAGCACGTGTATGTTTTGGACCTTGCGCAGCCTCGGAATCTAGAGCAGGTCATAGCAGGTACGCTGCAATGTTTCATTATTTTCATAGAATTTCCCTCTCAGTTGTTAAACCTTATAACCGCACTAGATAGATTAACAAGGAAAGAAAAAACTTGTTATAGAACACTAAGACATCTAATCACCCCAGGTATAGTCTTCATCAGCGGGAAGCCTGCCCTCACGCTTTTTGATACTGGAGCTACTCACTTCTTTGTGTCAGAGACGTTCATAAAAGGACTGGAAGGCGTGGAGCGATTCACAGGCTCGAAGATGAGAGTGCGACTACTTGATTGATCTGAACTCCTTACCTCGGACCACTGCAATATGGACACAGAAATTGGTGGAAAGGCGTTCGAGGCTCCAGCGACGCTTTTGAAGCTGACGGACTACGACCTGATCCTAGGCATGGCATGGCTACACTGGAAACATGCACATATTGATTTCCAAGCGAAGAGGATCACCGTGAGACACGGGGACTCTTTCATTGTCATCGAAGGTATAAGAACTGCCTCTCATATACTCTTATCTTCGGTACAGGCCGTTAAGGCCCATCTGTATGGAGAAGTGATTTATCAGATTCTATTTGAGATGGCAGAAGTCAAGGAGTCTGTGACACACATCCCGGTGGTGCGAGATTTCACTGACATCTTTCCAGAGAAACTGCCAGGACTACATCCGCACCGAGTGCAGGACTTCAAGATATAGCTTGTACCGGGGGCCAAGACGGCATCTAGGGCCCCTTACCGGATGGCCCCGAAAGAGTTGACAGAATTCCGAAGTCAGTTGCAGTAACTAGTAGAGGCAGGGTTTGTCTGACAAAGCTCTTCACCGTGGGGAACCCCGGTGCTATTCGTCAAGAAGAAGGACGGAAATCTCCGCTTATGAATTGATTATCGAGCGCTGAACAGACTGACGGTCCGGAATACATACCCGCTGCTATGGATTGACGAGTTGTTTGATGAACTAGAGGGAGTGCACTTCTTATCAAAACTTGACTTGAGTTCAGGTTATTACCAGCTATGGATTCGAGAGGAGGACATTCCGAAGACCTCCTTCAGTAGTAGATACGGACTGTTTGAGTTTACAGTGATGCCCTTCGGGCTCATAAATGCGCTGTCAGCATTTATAAGCCTCATGAACAGAGTATTCGAGGAGTATTTGGATGTATTTGTCATCGTATTTTTGACGACATCCTCATCTACTCAAGGACGGAGGAGGAGGAGCATACACGACACCTAACATTGACTCTACAGAGGCTACAGAAGAATCAGCTGTATGCAAAGTTCAGCGAATGCCAGTTTTGGTTAAAGGAGGTGGCCTTCTTAGGTCATATTATCAGCGGTGCTGGGTTGAAAGTAGACCCGGCCAAGATTCGGGCAGTTCAAGATTGGCCACCGTTAAAGGCAGCCACAGATGTACGGAGCTTTTTGGAACTTGCCGGATATTATCGGAAGTTCGTCGAAGGATTTTCCCAGATTGCACTCCCTCTTACATCCCTGACGAAGAAGGAAACCCCTTTCTTTTGGATGCCACAGTGCGAGGCGGCCTTCATAGAGTTGAAAGGTCGGCTTACCTCGGCTCCCATTCTCGCTCTTCCGTCGGGAAGGGAGGGATTCCAGGTGTATACAGATGCCTCCTACCAGGGGATGGGTGCCGTTCTGATGCAGAACGGGCACGTAATAGCCTACGCCTCCCGACAGATGAAGATACATGAGAAGAACTATCTGGTGCATGATCTGGAGATGGGTGCAGTGATCTTTGCTCTGAAGATTTGGCGACACTACCTCTACGGGGTTCACTGTGACATCTTCTTAGATCACATGAACTTGAAATACGTGGACACACAGAAGGAACTCAACATCAGACAGAGTGTAACACCCCAAAAAGACCCCAAAAGACTCAACATGAAGTTTGAGTAGCAGGTCAGGTTACACGGCCTGGGACACGGGTGTGTCCCAGGGCGTGTCGGGTGTACACGGCCTGGGACACGGGCGTGTCCCAGGGCGTGTTCGAATTATTTTGCGAATTTGGCCTATTCAAGTCAGAGCCGGACACGGCCTTGAACACGGCCGGGAACACGGGCGTGTCAGGCTGGACACGGGCGTGTCAGGCTGGACACGGGCGTGTCAGCTGCCGTGTTCTGACCCGTGTACTGGTTGCAGCTCGATGGAGCAGGAGACACGGGCGTGTCTCAGGTTTGACACGGGCGTGTCAGGTTCGACACGGGCGTGTCGATGACCCGTGTTATTCAGTCGGTTCAAACTGTGTGCCGCTTAGAGGGTACACGGCCTGTGACACGGGCGTGTCACAGGCCGTGTCGGCCAAAAAATGGGTTTTTGGGAAAATCTTGGCCGTTCAGTTTTCTCTCTTTTGATCCAAGGGTCCAGGTGGTTTCCTGGCTGGGTTATTACGAGAAGTAAGGATGAAGAGTCATTCTTCATTTGTCCTTAAGGAAGAGAGAAAGAGAGAGGAAGAGAGGAAGAAGGAGGAGGAGAGCAAGCCACCGGCGGAGCTCCTGTGGTCCGATTCGTGATCCGAAGCCGGCGTTGTGAAGGCAAGACTGCTGCGGTTCTTTCTCACCGGCTAGTTTTCGACGGCACCGAAGAGATCGACAAGGGTAACGATCTCCCTCCTTGGACATGTGAAGTCCTTCTTTTCTGCATTGCATAGGGAAAACCCTTCCCCGCGAGTGTGCGGTGGGTTGTGGTGTCCCTTGGGGTAGATATGTGAAGTCCCCCTTGTTAGAGGCCGGAATTGGAGTACGGCTCTAGGCATGCTGTGTGAAGCCCATCTGGATGTAATCTGGATTGGTGATGCTTGTTTGCATATCGGAGAAGGCTCCGTGATAATGGCTTGTGATGCCTATGGCTTGTGATGCCTTGTTCCTACCTGTTGCTTGGTGCGGCAGGAAGTACTGGATGATGTCCAGGAAATGAAGAGGGTTGGATGCAACTCTTGTGGCCGTGGGTTGCCACTTTGTGAGTAGTTGAGCCGTTGGGCTGCAACTCGATGAAAAGGCAGATTGCCGAACAGGAAAGGTGAAACCGACCCGCGCCTATAAAATGCCATGGATACTTCCGTATTCGAGGTGGCTCGGCGACTTGAGCAACGGGGGGTGGCTGATCCGTACCTGCGTTAGGTCCGTCCGACTTGGAAGCCTGGTATAGGTTTTGTTGGAGCGCCTAATGAGAGTCTTAGGCCCGCGCGCCGGAAAGACTAGAATGCTCAAATACCGTGTAGACGGTGGTGTTGACCCTGGTATTCCGGTACACCGAAAATGTGCCCTGAGTGCACGGACTGTCGGGCCGGGTGGCCGATGGTTGTGATGGCTTGAATGTGCCTGCGCGCACATAGTTGCTATTTGATGATGCCATGCTTGCAGGGAAAGAATGCTCATGCCCCGAGAAAGGGGTAGGATTGTTATAATTGGGTCAGCTGAATGCTGACCGTTGCATTGTTTGCCACCGGTTGGGTGGATTGTTCCCGTGCAGGTGCTGGAGAGCCAAGTGGTAAATGATGGGCTGAAGCCCTACTGCTGTTGCTGCTGCTGCTGCGGCTAGCCTGGAAGGCTAAGCGAATGGCTTTGTTTTGTTTTCTCTTTTTACTCATGTATGGCCGGCCTGCGCGCCGAGATTTGTAAAACATGATGTATGTTCAGAGGAACTGTAAGGCCTTAAGGCCAAACTCTTGTGGTTGTGTACATTCCGTGGTTTATATATAAAGGTGGTTTTATATATTGGACATTCCGGTTAAGAGTTCAAAGTTGTAACTTAAAGCTTCCGCTAGAATGCTCTGAGTTAGGATTCGTATTTGGTTTGGTATTATCCTGTGACCTCACCGTCTGTTTGTGACATATTGTGTGGGGCCCCGGCCGGACCTTCTACTATACGTCATTTAACGGATGGGGTCGTTACATTTTGGTATCAGCTTTCGTCGGTCTTCCTCTTTCGAATTCGTGGTCGAATTCTTTTGTGGGGTGGCGAGCACGTGTTTGTGCGACCTGCTGTAACGCTAATGAACTCTGGAATGTCCATTAAGGAATGTACAAAATCTTGTTTGAGGAATCTGCGCGTTCCATTTTTTTTGTGTTGTTTTGCTTGCATACGTTCGCTAATGTGTGTCTTGTCCACCTATAGGTGACACGTAGTGGTGTTGGGCAGTCTGAGCCCCAGCGTTCTGATGAGAGTACGGCACCAACTGAGGTGCCCACACCTCCTCCATCTGCGGAAACTGTTCGCTTAGTGGCTGAGGTGCTATTTGCCATGATTCAGCCGACCGGGCAAGCGCAGCCGGCGGTAGTGCCAGTTCGTGTTGATGTAAGACCCGAGCCGGTTGAGGCTGTAGATCCACGAGCAGCTGACCGACAGTTGAAGCAATTCATGAGCTTCAGTCCTCCTACGTTTGCGGGAATGGGATCCCCAACGCAGGCGGAAGATTGGTTATCGCGTGTCAAGAGGATAATGACAGCGATCAGGGCGGAGGAAACTCTCAAGGTCACCTTAGCCACCTTCATGCTTGAAGGGGAGGCACGGTTGTGGTGGGACGAGGTTGAGCTACACCATTTGGCGGGCAAGCAATTAACACAAGTGTCGATTGAGGAGTTCTCTCGACTATTTCTGGCGAAACATGTCCCAGCGGCGCAACGCATTGCTATGGAAAATGAGTTCCAACGGTTAAAGCAAGGGGAAGATAGTGTGGATATCTACTTGCACGAGTTTACCAGGTTGGGACGATATGCGGGAACAATCTTCGCGGATGACCAAAGGAAAACGAATCGGTTCTATGAAGGATTGCGGGATGAGTTGAGATTCCTGCTTTCGGGTTCTGTGAGCCAAGGGTTTCAGGCGTTGGTTGATACTGCGTGCGCGTTGGAGAAGGACATGAGGCGAGTGCAAGGGAATAAGGGCTTGGTGGTGTCTAAGCCAGAGTTTCAAGCACCTCGCCCAGGCAAGTAGTTTTACCAGAAGAAAGGGGGCAAGAGGTCCAAGCCATCGGGGCAAGTGACTACGACCGTTGTGTCGGGAGTAACATCAAGGCCGGATGCTCGTACGTGCTATAACTGTGGCCGGGTGGGGCATATTGCTCGTGACTGTCGGGTTGTGCAGCCCAAAGGGGAAAAGAAGACGGGTGCGTCGTATGCTGAGAAGGGCAAAGCGGTGGTGGATTCCTCTGCTTCCCAGGCGCAGCCCCGAATCTATCAACTTGGCCAGCAGGAAGCGATTAAGCAAAGTGACGTCGTCACAGGTACGAGTTGAGTTAGTTTACTTGCTGTGCTTTTGGTTTTGGTTTTGTTTAGCTTGTGCATGATGTGTGTGTGCTGCAGGCTTTGTCCTGATTTGGAATAATTTAGCGAGAGCCCTGTTTGATACGGGTGCTTCGCATTCTTTTCTGTCTGAGGATTTCGTATCTCGAATTGGGGTACCAAGTCATGTGACGGTGGATAGTACAAGGGTGCTATTGCCGAATGGATGTATGATGCTTGCGGATAGGGCTTGCGATGTGGATGTGCAAATAGGAAGTCGGGATTTCGGTTTGAGTGCAGCTGTGCTACCGTTGTCGGAGTTTGTTGTGATCTTTGGTATGGACTGGCTCTCGGAGCAGCGTGCCTTTATTGATTTCAACTCCAAAGAGATTACACTGGGCCAGAATACCGGGCTTGTGACGAAGTTTGCTGGTATGCGAGGAGTTGGCGGAACGTTGTTGTCTGCACTCCAAGTCGTCAATGCTGTTCGGAAGGGCGCGGAGTTATTCTTCACGCTAATTCAGGCTGTTGAGCCAAAGGCCAGTGTCGGTGAAGTGCCAATTGTGTCAGAGTTTGCCGACGTGTTTCCTAAAGATCTTCCTGGGTTACCACCCCAGCGGGAGATTGACTTCTCTATTGAGTTGGTGTCAGGTGCGAAACCTGTGGCCCGCTCTCCATATCGCGTCGCGCCAAAAGAGATGGCTGAGTTGAAAGTCCAATTGCAAGAGTTGTTGGAGCAGGGATATATACGCCCAAGTATGTCACCTTGGAGCGCGCCTGTTCTCTTTGTGAAAAAGAAAGACGGTAGCTTACGGTTGTGTATTGACTACCGCGAGTTGAATAAGCTGACGGAGAAAAACAAATATCCGATTCCGAGGATTGATGACCTCTTTGATCAGCTGGCGGGATCAACGGTCTATTCCAAATTGGATTTGAAATCGGGATATTATCAGCTAAGGATTCGGGAAGGTGACATTCCCAAGACAGCGTTTGGAACACGCTACGGTCATTATGAGTTCACGGTAATGCCGTTTGGCCTATGTAATGCGCCTTCGGTATTTATGGACCTAATGCATCGAACGTTCCGAGAGTATTTGGATTTGTTTGTTATTGTGTTTATCGATGACATATTAGTATACTCTCAGTCGGAAGAGGATCACGCAAACCATTTGCGGTTGGTCTTGCATACCCTGCGGAGGAACAAGCTTTTTGCCAAGTTCTCAAAGTGTGAGTTCTGGCTCTCTTCAGTCGCCTTTTTAGGCCATGTGGTAAGCGGAGAGGGTATCGCGGTGGATCCGTTGAAGATAAGTGCCATCCGAGATTGGCCAGTGATGTCTTCAGTGGCCGAGGTCAGGAGCTTCCTTGGACTTGCGGGCTACTATAGACGGTTTGTGGAAAATTTCTCACGGATTGCTTTACCTCTCACCACGCTGACGAGAAAAGATCAAAAGTTCATTTGGACGCCGGAGTGCGCGCGAGCTTTTGAAGACTTGAAGAGTCGTTTGACCACGGCGCCTGTGTTGACATCGCCATGTGGTACCGATGGGTATGAGATCTATAGTGATGCATCAGGGAGCGGCTTAGGCTGCGTTCTTCTGCAATTTGGTAAAGTGATTGCTTATGGCTCGCGTCAGTTGAAAGTGCATGAGTGGAACTACCCCGTCCATGATTTGGAGTTGGCGGCGGTAATCTTTGCGCTCAAGTTGTGGCGGCACTATCTATATGGCGTGAAAGTGGATATCTATACGGATCACAAGAGCCTACACTATTTGTTGGATCAGAAGGATCTGAATATGCGACAACGAAGATGGATGGAGTTCCTCGGGGACTACACCTTCGAGATTCACTATCCTCCCGGGAAGGGAAATGTGGTCGCTGATGCTTTGAGTCGAAAGACTCCGGTACGGGCAAGCTGGTTGCAGAGGCATGATCAGCATTTGATCCAAGAATTGGAAGCATTGGAGATATCGTGTGTTGACAAGGGTGTGTCAACCGATGCATGTTTGAACTGGACGGAGGTGCAATATGACCTTACGGACAGAGTTCGGCGAGCAACGGAGCTTGATGAAAGTCTCCAGCGCTATGCTAAAGATGGGTCGGATGATCAATTCTCTTGGGATAACGGGTTATTACGGAGAAATGGTCGAGTGTGCGTCCCAAGTGTGGGTAAATTGAGGGAAGAGTTGATGTACGAAGCTCACTTTGCAAAGTACTCAGTTCACCCAGGGAGCACAAAGATGTACAGGGATATGAAAAAGCTATTCTGGTGGCCCGGACTAAAGAAAGATGTGGCTCGTTATGTGGCTGAATGCACTACCTGTGCGTTGGTGAAAGCAGAATGCCAGAAGCCTGGCGGTTTTCTAAAGTCGTTACCTATTCCGGAGTGGAAGTTCGATGATATTTCGATGGATTTCGTGCACGGGTTGCCGAGATCTCAACGCGGTCATGATTCAATCTGGGTGATTGTGGACCGGTTGACGAAAGTGGCGCACTTCCTTCCAAACAGAAGAGACGATTCAGTGGAAACCTTGGCCAAGCTGTATGCGGAGCAGGTTGTTCGACTGCACGGTGTTCCTCGGAGCATCGTTAGTGACCGTGATGGGCGGTTCACATCGAATGATTGGCGGCTCGTTCATCAAATGTTGGGTACAAAATTGGCGTTTAGTACGGCCTTTCATCCCCAAACGGATGGCCAGACTGAACGAACCAGCAGGACGATGGAGGACATGCTCCGCATGTGTGCCCTAGACTTTGGTAAGAGATGGGAAGATTATATATTTCTCGTCGAATTTGCCTATAATAATAGCTACCAAGCGAGTATTGGTATGGCACCATTCGAAGCGTTGTATGGTCGGAAATGTCGTACACCGTTAGCTTGGGCAGAAGCAGGCGAATCGAAGCTGAGTGGGAAAAAGGAAGTCGAAGAAGCTACTTCGCTCATACGCTCTATTCGGGAGAGGCTAGTGATAGCCCAAGATCGTCAAGCAAAGTACTACAATGCCAAACATCGGAACGTGGAGTTCACGGTGGGTGATTGGGTATATTAGAAGATCAAACCCTTCAAAGGTGTGTCCAGGATTCGGCGTTTGAAAAAGCTAAGTCCGAGGTATCTTGGTCTGTTTGAGGTGGTGGAGCGAGTTGGGGAAGCTGCTTATCGACTAGCACTTTCAGCGGACTTGGGTGGATTACATGATGTGTTTCACATCTCAGTCCTTCGTAAGGCGGTGAAGGATCCAGCTCAAGTAGTGGAGAATGATCGGGTACCGGTCGAGTATGGGCTAACGACGAGGGTTAGACCCATTCGGATCGAGGATCGAGCCGAGAAACAGTTGCGGAACAAAGTGATCGGGATGGTCAAGGTCCGATGGGACAATTGTGGCCGTGAAGAGCTAACATGGGAGCGAGAGCAGACCATGCGAGCTGAGTTTCCCGAGTTATTTGTATAAACTGTAGACCGTGTACTTTTTGTTATAACAGAGTTATAGCATTGCTGGTTTTTGTTTCCTTACCGTGCAAATTTCGGGACGAAATTTTGATAAGGGGGGGAGGGTTGTAACACCCCAAAAAGACCCTAAAAGACTCAACATGAAGTTTGAGTAGCAGGTCAGGTTACACGGCCTGGGACACGGGCGTGTCCCAGGGCGTGTCGGGTGTACACGGCCTGGGACACGGGCGTGTCCCAGGGCGTGTTCGAATTATTTTGCGAATTTGGCCTATTCAAGTCAGAGCCGGACACGGCCTTGAACACGGCCGGGAACACGGGCGTGTCAGGCTGGACACGGGCGTGTCAGCTGCCGTGTTCCGACCCGTGTACTGGTTGCAGCTCGATGGAGCAGGAGACACGGGCGTGTCTCAGGTTTGACACGGGCGTGTCAGGTTCGACACGGGCGTGTCGATGACCTGTGTTGTTCAGTCGGTTCAAACTGTGTGCCGCTTAGAGGGTACACGGCCTGTGACACGGGCGTGTCACAGGCCGTGTCGGCCAAAAAATGGGTTTTTGGGAAAATCTTGGCCGTTCAGTTTTCTCTCTTTTGATCCAAGGGTCCAGGTGGTTTCCTGGCTGGGTTATTACGAGAAGTAAGGATGAAGAGTCATTCTTCATTTGTCCTTAAGGAAGAGAGAAAGAGAGAGGAAGAGAGGAAGAAGGAGGAGGAGAGCAAGCCACCGGCGGAGCTCCCGTGGTCCGATTCGTGATCCGAAGCCGGCGTTGTGAAGGCAAGACTGCTGCGGTTCTTTCTCACCGGCTAGTTTTCGATGGCACCGAAGAGATCGACAAGGGTAACGATCTCCCTCCTTGGACATGTGAAGTCCTTCTTTTCTGCATTGCATAGGGAAAACCCTTCCCCGCGAGTGTGCGGTGGGTTGTGGTGTCCCTTGGGGTAGATATGTGAAGTCCCCCTTGTTAGAGGCCGGAATTGGAGTACGGCTCTAGGCATGCTGTGTGAAGCCCATCTGGATGTAATCTGGATTGGTGATGCTTGTTTGCATATCGGAGAAGGCTCCGTGATAATGGCTTGTGATGCCTATGGCTTGTGATGCCTTGTTCCTACCTGTTGCTTGGTGCGGCAGGAAGTACTGGACGATGTCCAGGAAATGAAGAGGGTTGGATGCAACTCTTGTGGCCGTGGGTTGCCACTTTGTGAGTAGTTGAGCCGTTGGGCTGCAACTCGATGAAAAGGCAGATTGCCGAACAGGAAAGGTGAAACCGACCCGCGCCTATAAAATGCCATGGATACTTCCGTATTCGAGGTGGCTCGGCGACTTGAGCAACGGGGGGTGGCTGATCCGTACCTGCGTTAGGTCCGTCCGACTTGGAAGCCTGGTATAGGTTTTGTTGGAGCGCCTAATGAGAGTCTTAGGCCCGCGCGCCGGAAAGACTAGAATGCTCAAATACCGTGTAGACGGTGGTGTTGACCCTGGTATTCCGGTACACCGAAAATGTGCCCTGAGTGCACGGACTGTCGGGCCGGGTGGCCGATGGTTGTGATGGCTTGAATGTGCCTGCGCGCACATAGTTGCTATTTGATGATGCCATGCTTGCAGGGAAAGAATGCTCATGCCCCGAGAAAGGGGTAGGATTGTTATAATTGGGTCAGCTGAATGCTGACCGTTGCATTGTTTGCCACCGGTTGGGTGGATTGTTCCCGTGCAGGTGCTGGAGAGCCAAGTGGTAAATGATGGGCTGAAGCCCTACTGCTGTTGCTGCTGCTGCTGCGGCTAGCCTGGAAGGCTAAGCGAATGGCTTTGTTTTGTTTTCTCTTTTTACTCAGGTATGGCCGGCCTGCGCGCCGAGGTTTGTAAAACATGATGTATGTTCAGAGGAACTGTAAGGCCTTAAGGCCAAACTCTTGTGGTTGTGTACATTCCGTGGTTTATATATAAAGGTGGTTTTATATATTGGACATTCCGGGTAAGAGTTCAAAGTTGTAACTTAAAGCTTCCGCTAGAATGCTCTGAGTTAGGCTTCGTATTTGGTTTGGTATTATCCTGTGACCTCACCGTCTGTTTGTGGCATATTGTGTGGGGCCCCGGCCGGACCTTCTACTATACATCATTTAACGGATGGGGTCGTTACACAGAGACGTTGGGTGGAGTTCCTGTCGGATTACCAGTACACCATGCACTACCACCCTTGGAAGGAAAACGTGGTGGCAGATGCTTTGAGCCGGAGAAGAGGTACCTCAGGGAAGGGTCCACAACTGATGTACATGGAGCTAGTCCGATCCTTCAGAGATATGTAAATATCCCTAGTGTCAGAGAATGATCTAGAGCTCTATATGGAGTATCTAACATCGATGGTTGCCATGGATGATATTCGGGACCGCATATGGGACAGACAGAAGACAGATGCATGGCCAGAGCCGGTATTGCAAGCCTTGGACGAAGGTTCGACAGGAGATTATTCACTAAGAGATGGATTGCTATATTTCAGAGGCAGGGTCTATATACCCCCAGGAGGCCAGATTCGAGAGGACATCATTTGCGGAGGCACATTGTAGCAGATATTCTATACACCCGGGGATCACCGAGATGATGGCAGACTTGAAGAAGATGAAGTTTTGGCCAGGGATGAAAAAGGACATTACATATTTCGTGATTCATTGCGAGGCATGCCAGTTGTTGAAGGCGGAGTGCAGGAACCCCGCTGGATTGCTACACCCACTCCCGGTGCCGGAGTGGAAATTTGAGGACATCGCGATGGATTTTATTCATGGACTCCCCCGATCACGGACGGGAAACGAATCAATTTAGGTCATTGTCGATCGGTTGACAAAGGTAGCCAAATTCATTCCGATCAGGAAGGATGACTCTGTGGGAGTACTAGTGCGGAGATTTGTGGAGTAGTTCGTTCGATATCACGGGGTGCCCAAGACGATCGTGTCGGATCGGGATGGCCGGCTCACTTCCAGGGAGTGGAGATCCATGCAGGCTTACTTAGGCACGCGATTAAACTTCAGTACCGCATTCCATCCCCAGACGGATAAGCAGACGGAACGCACCAATCGGATGCTGAAAGATCTTTTGAGGCGATGCATTTTAAACCGCGGGGAACCATGGGAGAAGCTCTTACCCCTAGTCAAGTTTTCCTATAATAACAGCTACCAGTCCAGCATCCGGATGTCGCCTTACGAAGCCTTGTATGGAAGGAAATGCAGGACCCCGCTTTCTTTGATTCAGGGTTAGGATCCAAAGGCGTTGGGATCGGATTTTGTTGAATACACCGAGGCTCAGGTGAGACTGATCAGAGACAGGATATTAGAGGCGCAGAGCAGACATGCTAGGTACTATGATGCCTGGCATTGTTAGGTGGAGTTCCAGGTGGGGGACCGAGTGTTTTTGAAGATCCGGCCCATGCATGGAGTTTCACGGGTGCGTGGTCGGAGGAAGAAGCTCAGCCCTAGGTATATGGGCCCTTACAGGATCCTGGAGCGGATCAGGGCCCTAGCCTACATGCTGGAGTTGCCACCAGAGCTAGCAGCTCTGCACGACGTCTTCCACATTTCTTCGCTTTGTTGGGCTCTACTACACCCGGATTAGCAGATTTTGACCACCGAAGGGCCGGTATCTTTAGACCGGTCTGTTCACTTGGAGCCAGTTCGGATCGATGACAAAGGAGTACAGATCTTGCGCCGTAAGAAGATCCCCTTAGTCAAAGTTCTGTGGAGGAACCATGGTCAGGAGGAGCACACTTGGGAACTGCAGGACCTAATGAGGCATAAATACCCGAAGTTGTTCAGTCTGGTATACCTCACCACCTCTCGGTATACCATAAATTACCTTCTTGTAATGAACCGGTAGGACTAGATAAGGGAAATTGAGATCCTAGGCATGCACACTCAGTCAGGAAAGTAGGGGCTAATCTTTTTTTTATTGGGGAATTGCCTTCGTTTATTGAACAAGTAGTCGCTTCGACTCAATAGGAAAACCATATGGGATGTTACAAGTTTATTTTATTCCGGTAGAAATCCCCGTAGGCTTAACCTCAATTTTGGGGATGAAATTTTTGTTTTGTTTATTGGGATTTGTAAAATCCCATTTTCGGCTAGGCCCCTAGGAGTCGGTCTACCGTGACAGAACCATAGGAAACCCAAGAATTGAAGTCCATCATCCAAGATTTCGAGTCACGGGTTGGTCACGCCCGTGACCGACTTATCACGCCCGTGACCTAGGGCGTGACCCCCTTCGACGATCGTCGACCTTAAGAGGATGATCAACGAGCTCTGAATTTTGAGTCACGTGTTGGTCACGCCCGTGACCGACCCGTCACGCCCGTGGCCTAGGGCGTGACCCCCTTCGACGATCGTCGACCTCAGGAAGACGATCGGCGAGCGCAGAATATTAAACCCGGGCCTGTCACGCCCATGACCGACACGTTACGCCCGTGACCTAGGGCGTGACCCCCCCCTTCGATGATCATCAACCGCAGGAAGACGATCGGTGACCTCAAGATTTTCAGCACGGGCGTGTCACGCCCGATGCCGACCCGTCACGTCCGTGACCTAGGGCGTGACGCCCCCACCGACCGTCGATCTCAGATCGACGAACGTCGACCGAAGAACACTTGTCATGCCCATGACAAATGTGTCACGCCCGTGACATGGGGGGTGACACGTGAACCGACGTACAAAAATCGTCCGTCGACTTGAGAACGACGAATAGACTAGTGTCACGCCCGTGACCTACGTGTCACGCCCGTGACAAAGGCCGAAACGTCAGCCAGGCTGGAAATTACTTTAACACATGCAAGAATTAACTTTGATTATGGGGAGTTACACCAGGAGTATTTATGGGTCGTTTCCTTCTCTAATCACTTAATAAAATGAGGAAAAGTTGGTCCAATAGGAAATCTTCACTTGGACACATCATTTCATCTTCCACCTTTTCCTCTCCCTCCACCATAACCGAAAAAATATTAAAAGAAGAGTCTTCATGGCCAAAAATGCTTACCCTTTCCCCTCCCCACTTGGTGATCTATAAAAGCCCCCTTGGAGAAAGATGAGAAGTTTACACTCTTGACCAAATGGATTTGAGTTGTTGTTCTTGCTGTAGGAGAAGTTCGGGAACGCCACCACCGCGCCATGACAATCCGACGTTTATCTCGCCTCCAAACTGCAAACAAGGTCCTCCTCTACTTCTTCTTTTGTGGGTAGATCTTAGGATCTTAAAAAGGAAGTTCGTGCTCAACGGAGCCGGACCTATCTCGCATTTTCATAGAAAACCCATGAAAAATATATTTTAAGGGTACGCCAGAAACCGCCACCTCCGGCGGCCAAACCACCGCCGACCGATAGTAATCGCCTCGACGGAGGTTCTGGTGGTGGTGGCTGGCCAGGGAAGTGACCGGACGGCCGGAGACAGATCACGGAAGAGTTACGGGAAATATGAGTTTTCTGAGTTCAGGATTTCGGGTTCTGTAGAAGATGAACAATAAAGATATTTTTATAATATAAAAATTATGAATATAGAATATAAGGAAAATATACATTAAATGGGCGCATTTTGATGTTGCAAAATAAGGCACTTAGAGGCCGATTTAGGAAAAATGGTCAGTCACAAAAGTTGTAGCCCTTCGAGTCTGCATTAATTTAAAATTAATTTCAACTCGTTTTGGTAAGTGGTTTGACCGCAGCATTCGTTTTTGTGGGGGCTGTACTTAGAGGATGGCAGGAACTAAAATGAATGCCCACTCTTCGTCCCTTGTCAAAATGACCTGAAATTTGGGAAGGGCGTTACCCTTAGCCGTACCTAGAGGTTGTCCAAAAAATGGGAATTTTTGGAGATAGTTTGCCTAAGGTTTTTGTTTTAATTTAATAAAGTTAGAGTAATTTAACCAAGTGGTCAAATGACCTCCAAACCTTCCCAAATTTTTGTGAGTGGTCCCTTGCTAAAAAATCTAGCTTTGTACAAAATTACAACTCATTTGGATGAGTTTTGGGTAGGAAACCACCTATCCTTAACTAGTCATTAATGAGGCATTTTTGAGTAAAAAGTGCACTAGGAGGTTGGAACGGTCAAATCACCTTAACAGAGGCTGATATTTTGACCACTGACTTAAAAGGGTTATTTTAACCCTCTTGGAGAAAAATGGTGTGATTTAGGGTTGATTTACCCTAGGATCCAAACCCAAACCTTAAAGGGAGGGTTTTGAGGGTTGTGAAGGACATGGGGGCAAATGTCATCGTATTGCCTTGAAACTCTGTAGAGACGACGTTAGCAAATTATAAATCATCTGGAAGGAATCTTGGAAGATTTGAAGATAGGTAGATACCTGAAAACCCTAACCTTAGTTTTAGCGTAAAATTTAAAATAAGTAAAATCTATCACTAAACATTATCTAAAAGCTGTGAAACTCAGGTAGAGTGAGTTTTGGATTGGGTAGAAGCTATATCAATTTTACTGGAATTTTATGGTGTTCATTTCTAGCACTTCATTTGTAAAGTTTGTTATAGCCCATATTGATGTATTAATTATTTAGATCTTTCTGTTCATTGAAACCTTATGAAATCTGGGAAGTAAATGTTTTATGTCAGATTGGTTGCTCCTGAATTTTTGTATAATTTTTAAGTTGAGTAAATCAAGTACTTCATTCACAAATATTAAAAAGGGGTTTTATGGTTTAAAAATTAATTATGGATGATATTGCTATTGAAAAATTACGAGACTTAGGAATTGAGACTTTCAGGCAATTATATGCTTGTATACATTTATTCATCATTTTTAGAATCTTAGTTACGGCACTTTCTTTACAAATCAATCTTATGAAGGTTTTTGATAATTAATTTATTAAGAGATTAATACTTGCTGAAAAATTATGAAACTTGGCCAATGCTATTTTTAAGGTTGTATCTGCATAGTATAATTAATTTATAATTTTTAGATGGATATTCTCTGTACTTGATTCATAAATAGCGAAAGATAAAAAATATTGCAAAAATAGTTTTAGTGCCCTTTTGATGATCAAAAATTTTTGATACTTTGGATTTATCATATTGAGATAACATAATAATTATAATAATTTTTTTGGACATCTTGCATGAGTACTTAGGGTAGTTCATGTTCAAACCGGTAGCCCTTGGTTTTTTCAGGAAATAAATTAAATGCAAGATAAATTAGGAAAATTATAGTTTTCTGATTATAGTCTAATCATATTATGATATACCTCCAGTAAATAAGTTAGGGAATTTGAATGAGTATTGGATCATTTCCTAACCGGTTCGACATATAGCATATGATAGTTTGCAGTTAGCAATTTGAGTTAATAGTCATAGGATATGATGGGGCACAGCATTGGAGTTAGTTAATCTGCTGAATTGGTTGGATGTGAAAGTGTTTACTATATAAGGATGGGAAGGTTACTGAGAAGTGGTGTTGGCTAGAGTTAAGAGGTGCTCGGGTTCGACGAAAGATCGTCTTTCCCGAAGAGAGGAAGGTTAAAAATCACACTAGGATAGTCTATAGTAAAATGAGAAGGGAATGGGTAAAGGGAATCAACCAATAACAATAAATGCCTTGCGAAAGGGAATGATGGGTTTCAGCTACCATCATAGTTCCTAGTGCCCTTCGAGAGCCTTTCACAGGGAATACCGGGGGCAGTCCTGGGTTAACGTAAACTGTAATAACAAACTGAAAAGAGTAACCTAGTAATTAGGATCTCACATTTCACAAACACTGTTAGCACAGAAAGATTGTTGGGAGCTTCGGCTCGATTAGTTAAGACACGGACGGGATGGTCCGGGGAGCTTCGGCTTGATTAGTTAAGAGACGGACGGAATGGTCTAGGGAGCTTTGGCTCGATTGGTTTGATACGTTAAATTTGTATGTGCATAAAAGGAAAGAAAATTAAGGTGGTGGGTCTTCGGTAATGGAGGGTTGATACACCGATGCCAATACGCTGACTCGGCAAGTGTGGTTAGAACTTCGCCAACAGAAAACCGGTGCGCCAACCGGCAAGAGTACACAGGAGTCCGCTTCGTGCACCAAGCATTGAGGCGTACGATAGGTCATACCAGTAGTGCTTTACTGGTTTAAAGGTTGGTGAGGCCCAACCCACCGCTTCCGTCTGCCACTACGGAGGTATCCTGGGAGGTTACGGCTCCAGAAAGGGGGAACTAAAGGTCTGTGTGCACAGAGTCGGGTGTGTGAGTTGCACTTGCATGTTCCATCATACACACTTGCATGTCATAGCCTAATCGATTCATTTAACCCCTGACACCTAAAGTATAAGTGAAATGGGATGCTTGTACATTAGGACTTGCAAAACGACCCCTTGCTCTATAAGCTTGTGTGGGCAAGTTTATAAATTAAGGTCAATTTTTGATATATATATATATATATATACTGCTATTTGATAACCGACACCCCAACGTATAAATTGGTATGAGACTTTTTATACGATGGGAGCCTTGCAGAAGACCCTTGGCTTATGTGTTCTCACATAAGTAAAGGTTACTTTTTCATATTTTGTCTTATTGCCATTATTTATTATGGAATTGCGAGATTAGTTCCGCTGCCACCTATCTCTTTTGATTTAATCTCCACCTTCATGTCCTTCCCTTTCTTCCTCTCTGCTCGGTACCTAGGAGCCATGGGGGAAGGGGTAGGGGATGATAGGGCTTAGTCCTTATGACTAACGGTTTTCGAACCGCATAATTTTAGGGAATTGTGGAGCCCAGCACGGGGGAGCAGCCCTAGAGATTGGTGTGCTGTGAGATGGGGCAGTCTAGTTCCGAAGTTCATACAGACGGGTCCGTGAGTCTTGACCTTGAGTAGATGTTTTATTTTTGCTTCTGCATGAGTGATTTGTAGTGAGGACATGATGTACTGGGCATAAGCCCATATTTTAGTACTCTGATATCTTATTCTGTGGACACTCCCTTCGTGGAGATTTTATTACTTTTTCTATATATGTGATTTTCCCGTGGACTTGCTTTTACTTCATTGTGCTACCTTTCTGTGATCGAATTGGCCGGTAGAATCGGCGCTTTGTAGTGATGACCCTTCAGGGCGTGAAGGTGTCACCGCAAAGGGGCGGTTCTGGGCCTAAGACCCTGGTGTTTAAAAAGAAGAAAAAAGGGGTCTGACAATGAAACCCTTGAAGTCTTCATGAATTTTGTTAGGCAGATTAAGAATGAACTTACAAGCTCTGTGGTCAATATAAGAAGTGACCATGGAAGTGAATTTAAGTCTGCTATCATGACTACTTTCAGTGAAGATCAAGGGATTCATCAAGAATTCTCCTCTCCAAGAACACCCCAGCAAAATGGGTTAGCTGAGAGGAAAAATAGGACTCTCATAGAAGCTGGGAGAATATTGTTGAGTGACACTTCTCTCCCTGAATATTTTTGGGCAGAGGCAGTTAACACTACATGTCATGTTCTCAATAGGGCTTCTATCACCAAAGGCCACAAGAAGACTCCCTATGAGATCTTGAAGGGCAGAAAACCAAACATATCTTATTTCAGGATCTTTGGCTGCAAGTGTTTCATCTTGAATAATGAATGGCAAGTCAAAAGTGACTAAGTTTGCTGCCAAATCCCATGAGGGGATCTTTGTTGGGTACAGCAATAGTAGTAAGGCATATAGAGTCTATAACTTCACAAATCAAGTTATAAAAGAATCTGTCCATGTAGTGTTTGATTAGTCAAGCATGATTGACACTGAGTTGTCAAGCCCTTTGCCTAGTTCTGCAAGTACAAAAATTATGATGGAAAAGCTCTCTATCAAAAATAAAGACCCTATTGTGCAAGAAGAATATAAAGAGGGATGTTGTCCAGAGGAAGAACAGGACATTCTAGCTGGAGATGAAGATCAACCAGCTAAAGAAAATGGTGTTCAGCAAGAAACATTCTGGCTACCCCCCAGCAGTCAGATATTTGAGAGATCATCCTCAAAAATAGAAAATAGGTGAGGCTAGATAAGGTGTATAGACCAGAAGCAAGAGTTTCAACACAACTCTTTACTCCAGCTTCCTGTCACAAGAAGAGCCCAAGAAATTTGAAGAGGCAAATCAAGACCAATTCTAAATTGGTGCAATGCAAGAAGAACTAAACAAGTTCAAAGGATGCAAGGTCTGGAAGCTGTTTCCCAGACCAGATGGACATAATGTCATTGGAGTCAAGTGGATTTTCAGAAATAAACTTGATGAAAATGGCATTATCATAAAGAATAAGGCTAGACTGGTGGCCAAGGGGTACAGACTTGAAGAGGGGATTGATTATGATCAGACTTTTTCCCCAGTTACAAGGTTGGAAGCCATCAGACTGTTCCTTGCATTTGCAGCCTTCCAAGGATTCAAAGTCTTCCAGATTGATGCGAAGTCAGCCTTCCTGAATGGAGATTTAAAAGAAGAGGTCTATGTAGAGCATCCTCCAGGATTTGTAGATTCTAACTCTCCTACTGCTGTGTATAGACTTAGGAAAGCTCCATATGGGCTCAAGCAAGCCTCTAGAGCATGGTATGAGACATTGTCTATCTTCCTCATTAAGAACATATTTTCAAGGGGGAAGATAAACAAGACCCTATTCCTAAGGGAAAGATAATCCTAGTCTAGATTTATGTTGATGACATAATATTTTGCTCTATTGATGACAACCTCTGCAAGAAGTTTGCAAAACTTATGCAGGGGAAGTTTGAGATTAGTAGTTGATGAGTCCCTATTTCATACCAAATTCCGGACTCATCTAGGCTCTTTTGCATGTATTTGCACTACCATTTAGCGCCATTAGCACTCCTTTTGGTTTGCTACGACATTACACGTCGTGTGCACTCTTTTGGCCTATTTCTATGCGTGTATTTATTCTCATCGTGTGATGCATTTTTTTTTCTTTCTGTGACTGCCATGATCGACAGCGCGTGCAGTTTTCCTGCAGGTTCGGGGATCGTGTGGGCGTCCGGCATAGGACTTTCACCATTTTTGGCAAAGGAGTCAATGGTCGTGCATTTTTACCCACGCACGACCATCGACCTCTTTGGCGCACGACCATCGGTCATGCGCAGCCTGAGCTCTCATTTCATTGTCCTGTCCCGCCATATCGCACGATCACCAGTCATACCGCGCACGATCACTGCTGCGCTACCGGTCGTGCGCAGTCATGCCATCTTTTTCCACTTTTCTGTCCCATATCGCACGATCACCACCCTTGCCGCGCACGATCACTGATCGTGCACTGCTGATCATGCGCATGCTTAAATTTCCTGGTGCAGGTTCTACAGGTTGTTGCCGAACGGGCGCTGACATTGTTCGCACACGACCACTGGTCGTGCGTCTGTGGTCGTGCGCGCTATTTAATCCTGCTTCTATAAATTGGCCTGCTCCGCAAATTAGGTCAACGGACCTTGATCGAACTTGGCCTCCACTTCGCCCTTCCGTATTTCAGACGCTCCATCCATCTCCACCTTCATCCCTACCATCGGGAGGTGATTTCCGGCGATTCTAAAGCATTCCACATCCTCCGGTGACCCTCCCGGCCATTAACGACCTCTTCTCCGAGCTTTCTACCGAAGAAGAAGATGACGGAGACGACCTAGAGAATGGACTCAAAGGCCCTCGAGGTGACAGCTCGTCGGTACCGGAAGCCTCCTCGGACTGCGTGTGGAAGCGGATTGACAACCCGCACCTCCGGCCAACAACCGCGGTGTATCTTCACCCTCTTGGTTTACTCTTCCTCTACCTTCCTTGTAGTGTATGAATGACTCAAGCTTGTTATGAACTTCGAATTTCTAGTTATTTGTAATTGGATTTTTGTTGTTTAAACTTGTTTGTGGGATTTGTGTTGTGATGCGCCTCGCCCCATCTCACTCCCACCGTTCCACTTGATTGCACTCCGCACTTAACACCTCACCCACTGGCTTACCGTCCACTCGCCCTACCGAAGTATGGCATAGCGGCCGGTACACCCATCTCGCCTTGCGAAGCGGTGAATGCGACCAGCATAGTTAGCTTTAATTTCATTGTTTGTAAGAACACAAATAACAAAGCCCCTTTTGTTTCTTCTTTCATTTTACAAACTCTATTAGCAATAATTTCGGATCGTTCGTCGTTCCACGCCAACTGCATTCCTCAAGAGACCGACACTCGGGGATTTATTCCCAAACTTTATTACTTGTGCGACCGGTGCGCTTGTCGTATTTACACGCATCAAGTTTTTGGTGCCGTTGCCGGGGAATGCAACTGAAGAACGATTCATGATTCCGGAAATTTTGTTATTAGAATTATTTCGTTTTGTTCTATTTTTTTTATCCCTTTTCCCTTAATTTGTTATTTCATTGTTGGAGTTGTTAGCTTTAATCGAAGAATTTATGCAAAGTAGTTGTACCCGCTATTCTTGATATTTCTACAATGTGGGCCAATTTCAATATTCGTTGCTCTCATTGTGGAGACATTTCTCATGCTAGCGATAGATGTCCTCGGAAGTATAGTACCCAAGAAATTCACGACTCTACATTCCGTAGATATAAGCCTGTTATCCACCGACCAGCAGAGCCACTACCGCACTACTTCTTTTCGGCTTCAGCTGTCGCTGCACCGCTAAAGCCGGCCAAGCAGTGCATTTTTTGTCGAAGCTGGGATCATGCATTGAAGGATTGCACAGCTTATTTAGCTGAATTGGGAGTGGATGATGAGCCGGATTTTCGGATTATTCCCACTTCAACCTTGAGCAGCACCCCTTCAGCCTCGGTTTATGCACCATTGCTATCCCCATATTTCGGCGAAAGCATTTCTGGTACACGCGCCGATGCTGGTGTTGATCCCCATTCCTGCGTGGATATCTATACTTCTGATGAACATTCATTACCTAGTATTGAGTCTGGGTGCGAAAAGCCAATTCTTGACTTTCTGTCGAGTTCTGTACCTTCACCTTCGTCTTTGCATAATATTCTGTCTTTTTCTGATATTTCTGTTGAGGTTGATTCGCAGGTGGAAACTAGCATTTCCAGCTTTCTGTTAGATCCTGTTGTGGAGGACAATTCCGTGGTCGAGGCTGCTGCTTTTACCCCATGTGAGGATGTTCAATGCACGGACGAGGCGGAGGCTGCGCTAGGAACTTCTTGTACCATCCTGGACAGTGGTGTTCAGTTTTCTGCAATTTCACCAATGGGGGATGAATCCGGAATCATCTCCAAGATTAAGGACCCGTTATGTTATTCTTCTGATTTATTTCTTGACCCTGTTCCTGTTTTCACATCCCTGCAGGACCCCATCGTGGAACCGGTTCGATCAGTACAAGGGCCTGTAATGCGGCCTACGATTGCTAGAGACCATTTGCAGGCGGTGTTGGAAACGGCGAGCTTCACAAGTTATTTCTTGCCCATGCCTGACATTTATGATAGGTATACTTATACAGGTAGTGGGGCATTTGTTCTGTCTCCATACTGGTACCCGCTACCAAAATGCGTGCATGAATAAGTGCCTGAGCATTTCTATTTTCATACGCCAATCAGCTAATACATGTTTAGAAGTTGAATAAGTGCTGTTGGGAGACAGAAAACCCAATAGTTATCTAGATAGCTTGTTCTTTTCTTTCATTGTAGGATTTTAGCAATAGTTAATCTTTTTTTTAATCTCTTATTTGATTTTCATGCTCCTTTAGTCTATAAATGCTTGTGGTAGCTCCGCCTCATTTCCTTATCTCCCGTGCGCACCCGAAGCGTTATCCGAGCGATCTTGGTATAAAACTAGGCTGCCTGTAATTTTGAAATATCGCGTACGACCACTGATCGTGCGCGCTATTTAATTTTGCATGATCACTGGTCGTACGGTCGGCCCAGTTTTTATAAAAAGTCCCCTCGGGCGACACTGAGCATGCGCCCTAATCTCTCGCTCCCGATTCACTGTTCGTGCGCCGTTCTCCCGATCTTCCGCCCTCCCTCTTCTGCTCCGGCAAATCTCCAGGCGATTTCTTCTCTCCTCGCTGCTCCGGATCTCCCTCTTGCGATGGCTTCTCCCTCTAACTGCAGGGCTGTCAATGCTTACCGGCGTTCCACTCCGGCTCAAGTGCTTACGAGGATGGCGACGTTTCAGAAGGACACCCACCAACGCCGGTATGATGCATTGAAGAACAAACCCTTCCTCCCTCAGCGTCTTGTGGATTGGGAGGAGTTGAGGTCCATTGGCGACGACGGCGTCCTTGCGGATTCGGTCCTCCACCTCTACTCGTTTGATAAGTGGCGCCATGTTTTTGAATGCCGTGAACCTAGATACAAAGAACTTACTTTGGAGTTCCTCTCCACGTTCAAGTGGGAGTGTGACACGATCGGCTACCGTCCTGTTGATTGCTCCTTCCGGATTAGGGGACGGGTCATTTCTATGACCATCCATGAGTTGGGCGTCCGAGCCGGATTCTACTCGGATATCTCAGAGCCACAGGGTTTAGGCTCCGGCTTCCCTGAAGGAACCTCCCATGGTTCAGCTTGGCGTGAAATCAATGGTACAGACGAGGAGTATGTGGCTCGGAAGTCCAAGTCGACAAAAATTGTCTCCCCTGCCTTACGGTACCTTCAACATCTGCTTAGTCACTCTCTCACTGCGCGGTCGCTTAGCCAAAATGTGGTCGGGTGGCAGGATTTAGTTTCTCTATATAGCATGCTCAGTCGGGAACCCATTCACCTTGGTTATTTGTTGGCGACATTCTTCCACCACGAGGCTACATATCGCCTCGCCGGCGCGATATGTGGTGCTTACTACATCACTCGCATCGCAAAGGATTTGGGAGTTTGGGAAAGTTTGCCGCCGATGGAGCAGGTTACCTCCCCCTCTGTTATCACCCGTGCCAACATGGTTAGTTTTCATCTGCTGTGTGTTATTGGGCGGTGAGCCGATCGCCGATTTGAAATTGTTATGCCGGGCGACGCCCGAGGAGCTTTGCAGGAGGATTAAAATGAAATTGCGCCGGAATCATCCGCCATGGGTAGGCGGAGAGCTGCCGGAGGCACTCGGCCACGTCATTTGCAGTCACCACAGCCACCACCATCCGAGCCGGAGAGACAGGCCGGCCCTCACTCTAGTGCTGCACAGGGTCAGAGCATTCCATTCTTGAATGAGCGGCTCGCGGATATTGAGGCCTCCCAGTTGTGGATGCAGAACCTGGTCTATCAGCAGGCTTTGCGTGGTGGCCTGAACATCCCTCCGCCACCAGCTCATTTCGCACCCGCTCCACCCCCGCCACCCATTGAGATCCACAGCAGCGACGAAGAATGAGGGCAATTCCTCCGCCCCGCTTCTACCTCTGCATTTTTATCTTCCGATCCTATTGTCCTGGCATTTTGTTATTCTTATTTTCCTGCAACTCTTTTCTTTTTATTTACTGCAAGAACAATTTATAAACTGCTAATACAGGTATTTGGTCCACCTTAAGGACGGTAAACAAAAGGGCTATTCGGGAGACAACCCAAGCTTGGACCTCTGTGGTCCTTCTTCTTTTTGTGCTTTTTATTTCGCTTGCCTATTTTATTTTTCTGTTATTTGTCTTTTTTTGTTTGTTCAACCTAATTCGCAGGTACAGTATATTTTTGTGCGATCCAGCAACCTCCGCCTTCTGGTATGCTCCTTCTTTGGAGTATAGGTACCCTTTCTCCTCAGGCCTCTTTTTATTTTAGATGACTATTTTCATTTCTGCTTGTTTTCATGCAAGTCTGGGGGGGAGAGCCGCTTATGCACACCACGAGCACACTGTTAGCATGCCAGTAGTTTATTTTATGTTCATTATTGTAGAATCCTGTCACGCACCACTGCACCCACTTGAGCGCGCGCTTAGCTTTTGAGTATTGCGAGTCAAACTTGTGTCTTTGTTAGATTTGGGAAAATTTTAGTGCTAGTTTAGGATTGGGAGACAGAGTAAAATGTTGACCTTGCTGTGTTTCTAGTCAACTGCTCTCGTCTTGTGTAGAAATTCGTGTAGAATTAATTTTTCTTTATGCTTATAGTTTTGCAATTTTCTATTTGCGTAAATTCTTTTTATTCTACTCAAAAATTGTGAATCCGGTGTGAATCAAACGGTAGTTTAGGAATGTGTGTAGCCGCCACTAGACTCGTTTTGCTCGAGTCGGGAGGACGGATTATCTTTCTCGGTGGCTAAGAACTTTCACCAAGCTACTTTCGAAGCATTGGTGCATGGTTAGTCTAGCATGAGAGTGATGTAGGCCATCATATTGGCCCGGTTGAGCTTTGTACCCTTCCTAACGTCGCCCGCACTAGCCCCTTTGTGCCTACCCTTCCTTTTGATTCAGCTCCACCGTTATTTCACCAAAGCCTCTTAGCCTATCCTAGTCGCACACCCAAATAGAGCTATCGTACTTCATATTTTCATCTTGGGTTGTGATGTGGTGTATTAATTGTGAAAAAGTGGAAGTGCGCACAAGTAAATCTGCTGAATTGTTCAAAATAAAGAGATGAAAAAGAAAAGAAAAGAAAGAAAAAAAAAGAGAAATTGAAAAGTGAAAATGACACGTGAAAAAAAAAAATTTGATTGAAAATCTTGTTGAAAATGATTTTGATTTGGAGTAGGCGGTGCACACACCCATGTTGCAAAAGTTAAGTCTGGGGGTGTGGTGCACTCGCGCGTTTGGTGGTTTGCCGAGGGATTCTCTTAGGCGAGCTCATTTGGGTTAGGTGTTAAGCCTTTCTTTTTATCATTGTTTACCTCACCGTAACCCAAGCCCCATCATTACCCGAAGTCCTACGTACTCACACTAGAGTCAAACTAGTGCCGTGGAGAGAGTGTGAACGGGCAAGCGTATGGTCCCCGACATTGGTGGATTCCTTTAAAGGTGATCCCAAGCCCCGGTCTTCAGCAAAGCTCACCTTAGTGGCCACCCTACTTTCTTCCTACACGTGACCGGTTGATTCACCGTGCTTCTATTTTTGAGTAGTAATAAAATGTCTTTACGCATTGTGAAGAATATAAACTATTTTGCATAATTAGGAATTTCTTCTATTGTATTTTTATGCACGCGAGCATGCGACTTCGCATGGTACCCTGTATTTCAATCTCTATGTCAGCTAGATTATTTTCCCGGCTTGCTTAGATTGTGTTTGCTCGGGACGCGCAAACAGTTAAGTCTGGGGGTGTGATGAGTCCCTATTTCATACCGAATTCCGGACTCATCTAGGATCTTTTGCATGTATTTGCACTACCATTTAGCGCCATTAGCACTCCTTTCGGTTCGCTACGACATTCCACGTCGTGTGCACTCTTTTGGCCTATTTCTGTGCGTGTATTTATTCTCATCGTGTGATGCATTTTAATTTCTTTCTGTGACTGCCATGATCGACAGAGCGTGCAGTTTTCCTGCAGGTTCGGGGATCGTGTGGGCGTCCGGCATAGGATTTTCACCATTTTTGGCAAAGGAGTCAATGGTCGTGCGTTTTTACCCACGCACGACCATCGACCTCTTTGGCGCACGACCATCGGTCATGCGCAGCCTGAGCTCTCATTTCATTGTCCTGTCCCGCCATATCGCACGATCACCAGCCATACCGCACACGATCACTGCTCGTGCGCTACCGGTCGTGCGCAGTCATGCCATCTTTTTCCACTTTTCTATCCCATATCGCACGATCACCACCCTTGCCGCGCACGACCACTGATCGTGCGCTGCTGATCGTGTGCATGCTTAAATTTCCTGGTGCAGGTTCTACAGGTTGTTGTCGCACGGGCGCTGACATTATTCGCGCACGACCACTGGTCGTGCGCGCTATTTAATCCTGCTTATATAAATTGACCTGCTCCGCGAATTAGGTCAACGGACCTTGATTGAACTTGGCCGCCACTTCGCCCTTCCGCATTTCAGACGCTCCATCCATCTCCACCTTCATCCCTACCATCGGGAGGTGATTTTCGGCGATTCTAAAGCATTCCACATCCTCGGGTGACCCTCCCGGCCATTAACGACCTCTTCTCCGAGCTTTCTACCGAAGAAGAAGATGACGGAGACGACCTAGAGAACGGACTCAAAGGCCCTCGAGGTGATAGCTCGTCGGTACCGGAAGCCTCCTCGGACTGCGCGTGGAAGCGGATTGACAACCCGCACCTCCGGCCAACAACCGCGGTGGATCTTCACCCTCTTGGTTTACTCTTCCTCTACCTTCCTTGTAGTGTATGAATGACTCAAGCTTGTTATGAACTTCGAATTTCTAGTTATTTATAATTGGATTTTTGTTGTTTAAACTTGTTTGTGGGATTTGTGTTGTGATGCGCCTCGCCCCATCTCACTCCCACCGTTCCACTTGATTGCACTCCGCACTTAACACCTCACCCACTGGCTTACCGTCAACTCGCCCTACCGAAGTACGGCATAGCGGCCGATACACCCATCTCGCCTTGCGAAGCGGTGAATGCGACCCGCATAGTTAGCTTTAATTTCTTTGTTTGTAAGAACACAAATCACAAAGCCCCTTTTGTTTCTTCTTTCATTTTATAAACTCTATTAGCAATAATTTCGGATCGTTCGTCATTCCACGCCAACTGCATTCCTCAAGAGACCGACACTCGGGGATTTATTCCCAAACTTTATTACTTGTGCGACCGGTACGCTTGCCGTATTTACACGCATCAGTAGTATGGGTGAACTGATGTTCTTCTTGGGACTTCAAGTAAGACAGACTGATGATGGTCTATCCATATCCCAGTCAAAGCTCATCAAGGATCTAATCAAGAAGTATGGTATGGAGAATGCTTCCACCATAAGAACTCCCATGAGCTCAAGAATGCCTATAGTCAAAGATGAACCCGGGAAACCCATTGATCCAACTTTGTATAGAGGCATAGTTGTCTCCCTTCTCTACCTCACTGCAAGTAGGTATGACATTATGTATGCAATATGTGTCTGTGCTAGGTATCAGGCCTGCCCTAAAGAGTCTCACTACACTGCTGTGAAAAGAATCTTGAGATATCTTAAGGGAAACCCAGATCTTGGCCTATGGTACCCTAGGAATGGGGAGTTTGAACTAACAGGCTATTCAGATGAAGATTTTGTAGGTTGCAAGGAGGATAGGAAGAGCATATCTGGCTCCTGTCAATTTATAGGTGGAAGGCTTATCTCTTAGAGCAACAAGAAGCAAACAAGTGTTGCAATCTCCACTGTTGAATTAGAGTACATTTTAGCTAGGAACTGACAATGCTCAGTTGATGTGGATCCAGCATCAACTTTAATACTACAATATTAATATAAGTAGAACTCTACTCTTTTGTGATTCTACTAGTGCAATTTCTATAGCTAAGAATCCTGTTTCACGTAGCAGGACTAAGCATATAGAAATTAGGTATCATTTTATTAGAGAACATGGTGAAAGGCAAGACATTAGCCTTGAGTTTGTCTCTACAGACAAGCAAGTGTCTGATATCTTCACTAAGCCACTAAATGAAGCCAAGTTCAACACCTTCAAATTTTAATTGGGTATGTTTAATCTTGTATATCTTCAATTCTCTCCTCTACAATATGTTGCATTATCTATTTTGCAGGAAGTACACGTCCTTCCCCAAGATAATGAAGCTAGTGTGCAACAGTTGAGGGGGAGCAAGCCAAGTAGCTGAAATGGAATTAAGTCAGAGTAGGAGTTAGGGTAGGGGAATCATCCCCAAATAGATAGGTGGAGAAAAACTCCACAAAAAATAAATCTCCCTATTGCAGAAGTCAAAAAGGGAGAGAGGAGTTAGGGGGAAGAAAGAATAGACTTGATCAAGACCTGACCAAGCCAAGATGCAAGAAGCTCAAAGCCAAGTGGTGCAAAAGTTATTTCAGCACAGGAATAGTAAGGATGGCTCATCCAAGAGAGCAGTATGTCAGAGGGAGTAAGTAAAATACAAGTGGTGCAGAAGTTATTTCATCACAAGAATAGTAATGATGGCTCATCCTGGAGAGCAGCATGCTAGAGGGAGTAAGTAAAATTCCTGACATGGAGAATTATGTGTGGTAACATATTTTCAAACTATTAATGATGTTACACAAGTGTCAGTTTTTATGTTAAAAATATTGTGTATGTCAATGACTTGTGTTATTGATCAAGCAAGGTTTTGACTTATTCAAATAGTGGGAGATTGATGGGTCTATTAACTCGAATGTTCTAGATTTGAAAGAAGTCAAACTGGTTAATGACATACACACATAATGTATTTGATGTATGCTTGAGTTATTGCAAGCAGGTTGTCCTTAATTGGACAGGTGAATATGAATAGGAAGATGGAAGTCAGATAATTTGACTAAGGCATAACTACTGAGACAGCTGAGAAGAATATCTTAACATAACTGCTGAGACAGCTGAGAAGCTCAAAACATATCATAGAGAGAAGTGTTGGTCTAAGCTAAACTGCTGAGACAGAAGACTATCTTAGCTGTGAAGAAATAACCGCTAAGACAGAAGACAGTCTCAGCTGTGAAGAAGAAACCATTGAGACAGTTAAGAAGAAACCACTGAGATAGAAGAGTCTCAGCTATGAAGAAGAAACCACTGAGATAATTGAGAAGGATTTGCTGAGACAAAGCCAGCAAAAATTTTCTAAGTCCAGAAAGTAGGGTTCGTCAAACTGGGTTCAAAATTCGTCGAGCTCAGCTAACAGTTCATCGAGCTCAGCTCACAGATCGTCGAGCTCAAATTATAGGTTGAAGATTAAGAGTCCATCGACCTGAGCCCGCCTTTCGTCGAGCTCAAGTCAAAGGTTGAAGATTTAGAGTTTGTCGATCTCAGCTCACAGATCGTCAAGCTCAAGTTAAAGGTTGAAAATTCAGAGTTCATCGACCTAAGACCGCCCTTCGTCGAGCTCAAGTTAAAGGTGGAAGATTCAAAGTTCGTAGAGCAGAGCTCACATTTCGTCGAGAAGAGCTCACATTTTGTCGAGCTAAATATAAAGTTGAAGATTCTGAAGTTCGTCGAGCTCAGCACAGAGTTCGTCGATCTCAACTCGACGATCATCGAGCTTAGTCCAAATACTTCATACCATTGCGCGAAAGCTATAGTAGCGCCGGAAGCTACTGTCTGTCTTGTTCTGAGGGAGGTGGCGCTCAACATACTTGACTGGGCCCACATTAAAATTATGTCGTTGATTCAAATCAATAGATATAAAAGGAAGATAATAAAAGAAGATTAGAGTTAACGAAAAACAAGAACGGAAGAAGAAAATGAAAAAGAGGTGGTTAGACTTCATCTTCTTCGACAAGCTTGAAAGCAAATTCCAGCAGTGAAAGATAGAAGACAAAGATAGCTGAAGCTTCTTGTAGTTCAGTAAGAGTGTTCCTTGAAGAACAAGTTGGCTTATTCAATCTATCAGCAAGAGGAGTTTTTTATGTGAAGGGCAGTAAGCCTTCAACAACAGTTAGATGTCTTCAGTATAACAGAGAAATTGGAAGCTATAGAAGATGACTAATTCCTTCTACAGCAAGTCGCCTGGACTGATATCTGCTCAGTCCAGCAAGTCAGACTCGGAGATTTATCTTTGAGTCAGTATTCCAATTTTTTTTATTATTTACCTGTAGGATTCAGTTTATCTGAATCTGAGTGTAGGGAACTTTGTGCCTAAGTGGTAGGTGACTAATTTGTCACTGAGGTAGGTGCCCTACTAGGGTAGTGAGGTAGGATCCAAGTGTAGATCTGAGCTGTAGGGCTTAAGTGCCTGAGGTAGGATAGTGCTTCTCTCTGAGGTAGGATCCAAGTGTGGATCTGAGGTAGGGCTATCCTCCCAGCCTATGTATAAGGCCTAGTGCCTGAGGTAGGTTATTGGTGAGTTACTGAGCTATAGGTGACAAGTGTGTCACTAAGTTGTAGGCCTTGGAGGAGGCTGAGTTGTAGGTGCCTAGAAGGGCACTGAGGTAGGTACCTGGATAGGTACTTAGTTGTAGGAGTGTTGCAACACTCTGAGAGTAGGGTTGTGTTCTTGAAGTTGTAGGGTTGAGAAGCCTAAGCTATAGGCCTTAGAAATAAGGTTGTGGTAGGTGGTTAGTGGACCAATGAGCTGTAGGAGCACTATAGGGCTCTAAGGTAGGAACCCTTGTGGTTTTGAGTTTAGATTCTGAAAAGAATCTATGTGTAAGGCTGAGGGTCTGAGGTGTAATCTCTGAGAAGCATATTGCTAGAGTTTGTGCCTAGTCCAACAAATTAGTTTGATAGATGGGAGGGAAAGTGGATGTACCCAATTGGGGAACAACTATAAATACTTGTGTTCTTGCTATGTAGCTTATTTCTTTCTTTTATTATAAGTAATTAGGACAAGCTCTAGATCACCAAATTTATAAATAGCATAAAGATCTAAGAAATTTTAAAAGACCTATTCACCTCCCCCCCTCTAGGTGACTAGCTAACCTTGAAGTAATAACTTTCAATGACTCTCCTACAACTCAGACTCAAAATGCCTTACCATAAATCTGCACCCAGATCCTACCTTCAGGCACAAGTGCCTTAATTCTCAGTGAGAATGACTCACCTACCTCAGATCCCAACAAGATCCTACACTCAAAGAGGAGCCCTCTCCTATAGCTCAGGCAAGTTTTACCTACCTCAGGCCAGGAACCCTACAGCTCAGATCCAAAAGGATCCTACAGAATAATGGTGATTTTATTTCTGTTGACACGGGGAAATTTCTCTGTATCAACAACTAGGGTTGAGTTATCTCAGCTCTAACCCTCCACACAGCAGCTATTAGATCAACTGGTGGTAGCTCAAAAACCTTTTTCTAAATTAGCTGAGGAAGACAAAAGATCTATTGATCTTGAGTCAACTAGCTAACAGAGCCTGGATAATGTCGAAGGCTCTTCTTCCTTCCTTTATCAGAACAGTTTTTGATTTTACTATAGCAGAATGAGATGCCACAGCTTGCTGGACTTTTTCTCTTGTAGAAGGACTTCAAGCTTTTTCTTTGACAGTAATGGCGATGAAGACGAAGTCCAACTGTACCCCCTTTTGAATTGATAAAGCCCTAAAAGTTGTCTTGCGTCTTAGCTCATCTCTTTATTTTCTAGTTCGTCGATCAATGGCTCTTAGAGATCAGTGGGGCCCATTTGTAGCTTCCAGCTGCACCTTGCTTTAACGGAAGAAAACATATAGTAGCTTAGTGAAGATGTCAGCCACTTGCTTTTCTATTGGGACAAACTCAAGGGTGATGTCCTCACATTCCACATGCTCCCTTATGAAATAATACCTAATCTCAATGTGCTTAGTACTTCTGTGAGAGACAGGATTCCTAGCAATTGAGATTGCACTAGTAGAATCACAAAATAGTGGAGTTCTACTTATATGGATGTTGTAGTCTTGAAGATGATACTGGATCCACAGCAACTAAGCACATCAGCTACCTCCTAAGATGTACTCTGACTCAGTAGTTTATATTACAATACTGGTTTGCCTCTTGCTTCTCCAAGACACCAGTCTTCCACCTAAGAATTGATAGGTGTCAGATGTGCTCTTCATGTCTTCTTTATAGCGTGCAAAATCTGCATATGAATAGCCTGTTAGTGCAAACTCTCCATTCCTAGGGTACCACAGGCCAAGATCTTGTGTGTCCTTGAGGTACCTCAAAATCCTCTTTGTTGAAGAGTAGTGAGATTCTTTAGGGAAAGCCTGATACCTAGCACAAACACATGTACCATACATGATGTCTTGCCTACTTGAAGTGAGATATAGAGGGTGTCAATTATCCCTCTATACAAAGTTTCATCAATAGGTTTCCCTGCCACATCTTTGCCTATAGGCATACTTTACCCCCATGGGAGTTCTCATGGTGGAGGAAATTTCCATGACAAATTTCTTTATTTACTCTGTAGTGAACTTGGACTAGGATATGGACAATCCATCATCAGTCTGTCTTACTTGGTGACCCAAGAAGAACTTAAGTTCACCCATATTTCTCATTTCAAACTTTCCCTGCATAAGTTTAGCAAACTTCCTGCAGAGGTTGTCATCAGTAGATCCAAAGATGATGTCATCTACATATATCTGAACTAGGATGATCTTACCCTTAGATTCCCTTAGGAATAGAGTTTTGTCTATCTTCCCCCTTGAGAATTTGTTCTCAATGAGAAAGCTATACAAAGTCTCATACCATGCTTTAGAGGCTTGCTTCAGCCCATATAGAGCTTTCCTAAGTCTATAAATAGAGTCAGGTGAGTTAGGAACTACAAAACCTGGAGGCTGCTCAACATAAACTTCTTCTTTTAAGTCACCATTCAGGAAAGCTGATGATGAGTCCATATTTTATACTTAATTCCGGACTCATCTAGGCTTATTTTCTTGTCTTTGCACACCGTTTAGCGTCATTTGCACTCATTTTGGTTCGCTACGGTTTTCCATGTCTTGTGCACCCTTTTTAGCCTATTTCTGTGTGTGTGTGTATTTTATTCTTGCTATGATTATTATTGTTTGATGTGGCTGCCACGATCGATGTCCCGTGCAGTTTTCCTGCAGGTTTGGGGATCGTGAGGGCATTCGGGATAGGCGTTTCACTATTTTTTGGCAAAGGAGTCAGTGGTCGTGCGTTTTTACCCACGCACGACCATCGACCTCTTGGCACACGATCACTGATCGTGCGCAGCCCTGCCTCATTTGTGAAATCTCTGTCTTGAACCTTCCGCACGATCACTTGCCATACAGCGCACGATCACTGCTCGTGCGCTGCCGGTCGTGCGCAGTCATGCCATCTTTTTCCACTTTTCTGCCTCCATATCGCACGATCACGGACCATATCGCGCACGACCACTGGTTGTGCGCCTGTGATCGTGCGCAGTGTTTAATTCTGTTTTCTATAAATAGCGCAGGTCTCGCCCTAAATTCGGGATCCGCGATTTCTTCCGCCGTTTTTCGTCCCCGGCGAAGGGTTTCACCATTTCCCTTCATCCTCCACCTTAGGGAGAGTCTCCGGGCAAGCTTTCATCGCCAAATCAAAGCCGGAGCATCCCCTCGGCCTCCTCCTTCATCCTCGAGCTTCAAGGGAAATTTGACCTAGCCTTCTCCACCAAGCTAGGAGGAGCTTGTGTGTCCATCTTCCGCAGCATGATACGAAGAAGACAGGTCACTGGGAGTGAGTGATAGCCTCCTCTACCCCGGACGTAGTTGAGGACCGAGCTTGGACTTGGATTGACAACCCGGGATTCCAACCGTGAACCCTCAATAAGGTTTCGGACCCGGTCAATTTCGCACACTCCTCTTATGTTGTTGTTGATAGCTTAGTCTAATTTCTATGTATTGATGAAGTATTTTTATTGATTAGCATTTTCACTTATTCATGTCTATGTGAGTTATTGTGATTTTGTTATTATTGCTTGAGGTGCGCCATATTCCATCCTCCACCATCCACCCTTGCCGCACTAGCAATTTCTAGTGGCGTGCGTTGCGAAGAGGTGCTCACGACCCTCATTCCGCCATTCTAACCACCTCATCTGCTAGCCTACTCGTCCATTCGCCAAGCGATTCGGTGCATAGCGGCCCGTGTAGTTTCCATCCCGCCTGGCGAAGCATCGCATAGCGGCGTTGCATAGGATTAGCTTGTAGATTTTACTTCCTGTTTCCGCAACAATCAAAACCCCCTTCGTTACTTCCGACCCGAGGACTTCAATCTCAAGTCCTCCTCGACATTAACTCATCCTTTACTGTGTTCCTCAAGAGACCGACACTCGGGGATTTATTCCCAAACTTTATTACTTGTGCGATCGGTGCGCTTGCCGTATTTTCCACGCATCAAGTTTTTGGCGTCGTTGCCGGGGAACACAGTCGTTTGAGTTTTTGGAGAGGAAGATTTTTAGATAGTTGCCCTTTCCATTTGTATATTTCATGTTTTATTTTTGTTTTGGTTTTTAGTTGTTTTTTTTTATTGTATTCCCTTTCTAGTTTTTATTTTGCTATAGCAGGCTGTTCCACTCTTTATTTGCTTGCGAGTATTTAATTTCTGCTTAGAAAATTTCTTGTGCTGAATTCTTTTCTATTGCACCATGTATTCAAATTGGTATATCAAGTGCCATTGGTGCGGGGATTATGGGCATGGTAGTGATGAGTGCCCCACTGACGGTACTGAGTATAATTCTCATGGTCCCGTGTATGCAGCGCCGCTGTCTCACGGTACTCCATACACGGTACCACAGTCTTATGGTCACTACTCGTCTCCGCCTCCACCTTTTTCATATTCTTCCCCGGTCCCTTCTGGACCGAGGGGTAATGGAAAACGGTGTTTGTGTTATCATAGCACCGACCATGTGTTGAAAGATTGCGCAGAATTTCAGCGCCAAATGGAGGCGGATGATGAACCGGATATCTGGATCGTCTCATCCACCTCTCAAATGGCCGCTCCTTCTGATTCTGATGATGTATCCGCAGTACCACCTTGTCTATGGGGGACTGTTGTGGATACACCCATCAGAGCTTCCACTAGTCAGTGCGACGACATTACGGCACCTTCTCTCCTTGTGCCTTCTTCCCCTATTTTTGATTCACCCCCGGAGGAACCTACGCATATTATCTCTGATGATGTTGCTCCTCCGCTTTCTTTGTATGAATTACCTACTCCCCTTTCTAGTGAGTCGGTCGATGATGTTGTGCCCTGTGGGAATCGGGAACATGTGGATGCGCCATGGTGTGATGAAGACATTATTCTCATCAATGGTGAGTACTATGTCTTGGAACACCGTGACGTACCGAGGTGTGATGAGGAAATCCTTGCCGGTGAGGAGGTTTCCACTTCCTTATTGGTTGAGGAGTTCCAAATCACCATCAAGGACCTCATAGTCTCAGCTTCCCCTCGCCATGACTCACATGACACCGATAGTGATTTATGTTTGGATCCTGCTGAGAGTGATTCCGGGATCACTCTCCCTATTTCTGATTCTTTTAGTTTTTCTTATACTTTATTTCTTGATCCCCCTTCTTTATCTGAGCCCGTGCAGGTGGAATCTCCACGGGTATTTGAGGTTGTCGATGCGCCTGGCATTTTTACCGCTGCCGTCGCTTCCTGCGAACCTGTGGTGGACGATACCTTGCTAGGCAAGGATATTTTTTGTGGTGGGATGAGTGAGGACCAGGCCTCCTCATCTTACTTCCTATTCCCTCTGACTGCGAGGAGCAGGTATGATTATTTAGGCAGAGGGGTAACTGTGCTATCGCCGTATCGGTACCCGTTACCGCAACGGATATTAGGCCAGTTACCTGTGCATTTTTCTTTTCATAGGCCCATTAGCTAGAACTGTTTAGAAGTTAATAAGTCGTGCTGGGATGACAATAACCCTAGTACTTATCTTTCATTTCCTGCATTTTTTTTTTATTTTTTTTATGTCTAGCTTAGTTTAGTATTTCTTTTTGTATATTTTTCTTTTGTTTTTGCGGAGCTCACCCCTGCAGGTATTCATGGAAACTACGCATTGGCGGGGTTGTGATTCTTCATTTGGCGGGCCTGCTTCTACTTTTCATGCGTCTTCTGGTATGCTCACTAGCTGAGCATTAGGTAACCTCTTCCCTTAGCTCTTTTTGATTTAAATTTCTATATCGTATGCTATGCTGAGTCTGGGGGAGAGCTACTAGTTGTTGCCTTTTGCACGTGCACATTGCATGCGCATACTAGAAGCTTTTATAGTTATTATTTTGTTTAGTTCATTTCTTGCACACCACTGCACCCACATGAGCGCGAGCTTAGCTGTTAGTGTGCCATGAGTTGAACTTGTATCTTTGTTAGATTTGGAAAATTTCTGTGCTAGTTTAGGATTGTGCGACGGAGTAAAATGTTGGCCTTGCTGTGTTTCTAGTCAACTGCTCTCGTTTGGTATAGAAATTTGTGTGGATTTAATTTTTTCGTATGCTTATAGTTCTATATTTTTCTATTTGCGTAAATATTTCTTATTCTACTCAAAAGTTGGTGAAGCCGGTGTGAATCAAACGGTAGCGTAGGAATGTGTGTAGCCGCTACTAGACTCGTATTGCTTGAGTCGGGAGGAAGGATTATCTTTCTCGGTTGCTAAGAACTTGCCCCAAGCTACTCTCGAAGCATTGGTACATGGTTTTTCTAGCGTGAGCGTGATGTAGTCCATCCTTTTGGCCCGGTTGAGCTTTGTACCCATTCCTAACATCGCCCTTGCTAGCCCCTTTGTGCCTACCCTTCCTTTTGATTCAGCTCCACAATATTCGCCAAAGCCCCATAGCCGATCCTAGTCGCACACCCAAGTCGAGCTTAGTGTTTTATATTTTCATGTTCGGTTGTGATGTGGTGTTATTATTTGTGAAAATGTGGAAGTGCTTTCAAGTTATATCTGCTGAAATTATGAAAATAAAAAGATGAAAAAGAAAAGAAAATGATAAAAAAAAGGGTGAAAATGAAAAGTGAAAAGAAAAAGTTTGATTGAAAATCTTTATTTGAGATGATTTGGATTTGGAGTAGGCGGTGCACACACCCATTTAGTAAAAGTTAAGTCTGGGGGTGTGGTGCACCCGTGTTTATTTTGTGGGCAGCGGGTACTAGTTTTGTACGTTAGCTCATTTGGGTTAGGTGCATACCCTTCATGTTTATCCTTGTTTTCCTCACCGTAACCCAAGCCCCATTATTACCCGAAGTCCTACGGACTTGCGCTTGAGTTGACTAGTGCCGTGGAGAGAGTGCGAACGGGCAAGCGTATGGTTTCCGACATTGGTGGATTCCTTTGGAGGTGATCCCAAACCCCGGTCTTCGGCAATGCTCACCTTAGTGGCCTGTCTACTTTCTCCCTGCGTAGGACCGGATGATTCATCGTGATTCCACTTTTGAGTAATAATAAATTTTTGATACGCATTGTGAAAAATATAAAATATTTTGTATACTTAAAAATTTCCTCTACTTTATTTTTATGCACGCGAGCATGCTACTTCGCATGGTACTCCGTTTTGCAATTTCTTTGTTAGCTAGTTCATTTTCCCCGTCTGCTTAGGTTTTGTTTGCTCGGGACGCGCAAACGGTTAAGTCTGGGGGTGTGATGAGTCCATATTTTATACTTAATTCCGGACTCATCTAGGCTTATTTTCTTGTCTTTGCATACCGTTTACCGTCATTTGCACTCCTTTTGGTTCGCTACGGTTTTCCATGTCTTGTGCACCCTTTTTAGCCTATTTCTGTGTGTGTGTGTGTATTTTATTCTTGCTATGATTATTATTGTTTGCTGTGGCTGCCACGATCGATGTCCCGTGCAGTTATCCTGCAGGTTTGGGGATCGTGAGGGCATTCGGGATAGGCATTTAACTATTTTTTGGCAAAGGAGTCAGTGGTCGTGCGTTTTTACCCACACACGACCATCGACCTCTTGGCGCACGATCACTGATCGTGCGCAGCCCGGCCTCATTTGTGAAATCTCTGTCTTGAACCTTCCGCACGATCACTTGCCATACCGCGCACGATCACTTCTCGTGCGCTGTCGGTCGTGCGCAGTCATGCCAACTTTTTCCACTTTTCTGCCTCCATATCGCACGATCACGGACCATATCGCGCACGACCACTGCGTAGGACCACTGCCGACATTGGTGGATTCCTTTGGAGGTGATCCCAAACCCCGGTCTTCGGCAATGCTCACCTTAGTGGCCTGTCTACTTTCTACCTGTGTAGGACCGGATGATTCACCGTGATTCCACTTTTGAGTAATAATAAATTTTTGATACGCATTGTGAAAAATATAAAATATTTTGTATACTTAAAAATTTACTCTACTTTATTTTTATGCACGCGAGCATGCTACTTCGCATGGTACTCTGTTTTGCAATTTCTTTGTTAGCTAGTTCATTTTCCCCGTCTGCTTAGGTTTTGTTTGCTCGGGACGCGCAAACGGTTAAGTCTGGGGGTGTGATGAGTCCATATTTTATACTTAATTTCGGACTCATCTAGGCTTATTTTCTTGTCTTTGCACACCGTTTAGCGTCATTTGCACTCCTTTTGGTTCGCTACGGTTTTCCATGTCTTGTGCACCCTTTTTAGCCTATTTCTGTGTGTGTGTGTATTTTATTCTTGCTATGATTATTATTGTTTGCTGTGGCTGCCACGATCGATGTCCCGTGCAGTTTTCCTGTAGGTTTGGGGATCGTGAGGGCATTCGGGATAGGCGTTTCACTATTTTTTGGCAAAGGAGTCAGTGGTCGTGCGTTTTTACCCACGCACGACCATCGACCTCTTGGCGCAAGATCACTGATCGTGCGCAGCCCGGCCTCATTTATGAAATCTCTGTCTTGAACCTTCCGCACGATCACTTGCCATATCGCGCACGATCACTGCTCATGCGCTGCCGGCCGTGCGCAGTCATTCCATCTTTTTCCACTTTTCTGCCTCCATATCACATGATCACGGACCATATCGCGCACGACCACTGGTCGTGCGCCTGTGATCGTGCGCAGTGTTAAATTCTGTTTTCTATAAATAGAGCAGGTCTCGCCCTAAATTCGGGATCCGTGATTTCTTCCGCCGTTTTTCGTCCCCGACGAAGGGTTTCGCCATTTCCCTTCATCCTCCACCTTAGGGAGAGTCTCCGGGCAAGCTTTCATCGCCAAATCAAAGCCGGAGCATCCCCTCGGCCTCCTCCTTCATCCTCGAGCTTCAAGGGAAATTTGACCTAGCCTTCTCCACCAAGCTAGGAGGAGCTTGTGTGTCCATCTTCCGTAGCGTGATACAAAGAAGACGGGTCACTGGGAGTGAGTGACAGCCTCCTCTACCCCGGACGCAGTTGAGGACCGAGCTTGGACTTGGATTGACAACCCGGGATTCCAACCGTGAACCCTCAATAAGGCTTCGGACCTGGTCGATTTCGCACACTCCTCTTATGTTGTTGTTGATAGCTTAGTCTAATTTCTATGTATTGATGAAGTATTTTTATTGATTAGCATTTTCACTTATTCATGTCTATGTGAGTTATTGTGATTTTGTTATTATTGCTTGAGGTGCGCCATATTCCATCCTCCACCATCCACCCTTGCCGCACTAGCAATTGCTAGTGGCGTGCGTTGCGAAGAGGTGCTCACGACCCTCATTCCGCCATTCTAACCACCTCATCCGCTAGCCTACTCGTCCATTCGCCAAGCGATTCGGTGCATAGCGGCCCGTGTAGTTTCCATCCCGCCTGGCAAAGCATCGCATAGCGGCGTTGCATAGGAGTAGCTTGTAGATTTTACTTCCTGTTTCCGCAACAATCAAAACCCCCTTCGTTACTTCCGACCCGAGGACTTCAATCTCAAGTCCTCCTCGACATTAACTCATCCCTTACTGTGTTCCTCAAGAGACCGACACTCGGGGATTTATTCCCAAACTTTATTACTTGTGCGACCGGTGCGCTTGCCGTATTTTCCACGCATCAGCTGACTTCACATCCATCTGGTAAAACTTGAATCCCTTGTGTGCAGTATATGTATGGAATAATCTGACGGCCTCCAATCTTGCAACAGGAGCAATGATTTGATCAAAGTCAAAACCTTATTCTTGTTTGTACCCCTTAGCTACTAGTCTTGTCTTATTCTTGACTACAATTCCATTTTCATCAAGCGTATTCCTGTAGATCCACTTGACTCTAATGACATTTTGTCATTGTGGCCTGGGAACCAGCTTCCAGACTTTGCACCTCTTGAACTGGTTCAGTTCCTCTTACATAGCTCTAATCCAGTGCTGATTTATGTTGGGCTCTTCAAACTTCTTAGGCTCCACTTATGATAGAAAGCTTCAGTACATTTCTCTGTTAATGCTTCTGCTCCTGGTCACCACACCATGATTTGCATTACCAATGATTTGGTAACTTGGATGATCCCTTAGATGTCCGATTGCAGGAGGCAATCTTCTTTCAACAGTAGCTTTAGGAATATCTCCTTGCTAATCTTCATCTACTCCAAGTGTGCCTGGTGGACCTACTGAAATATCCACTTCAGCTTGCATCATTGGAGCTGAATCTTTGATGGCTAGCTTTTCCACCAACATTTCTATATCTACTGTACTGGAAGTGGAGCTTGGTAGCTCTCTATAAATCATTGAAGACTCATCAAAGACAATATGTACAAACTCTTCTATAACTTGGCTTTTCAAGTTGTAGATCCTATAATCTTTATTATGGTTGTTATACCCAAAAAATATCCCATAAAAGGACTTGGCCGCAAACTTTGTTATATAGGACTTTCCATTATGAAGCACATAATACTTACTACTATAGATTCTGAGATAACTCAGGTTTGGTTTTCTGCCTTTCAAGATCTCATAGGGAGTTTTCTTGTGACACTTGGTGATAGAGGCTCTGTTGAGGACATGACATTTAGTGTTGACTTCCTCAGCCAAGAAATATTCTAGGAGAGATGTGTCATTCAGTAGGGTCCTTCCAGCCTCTATGAGAGTTCTATTTTTCCTCTCAACAATCCCATTTTGCTGGGGTGTTCTTAGTATAGAGAATTCTTGATGAATCTTATGCTCTTCACAGAACCTTATCATGTTATCAGAATGGAATTTAGTCTCATGGTCACTTCTAATTTTGACCACAGAGCTGTTGAACTCATTCTACATTTGCTTGACAAACTTAATGAAGATATCAAGGGTTTCATTTTTTCTCTTGAGGATGAACACCCAAGAAAACCCTAAAAATTCATCCACCACCATAAGGGTGTAGACCTTCCTACAAAGACTATGAACTGGCATAAGACCAAACAAGTCTATATGCTGGAGGAATAGGCACATCATAGAATCTTTGGTCCCAATGCCTTTAAAGGAAGCTTTTGTCTACTTGCCCTTTTGACAAACAGAACATATACCCTCCTTGGAGCACTTCACATTAGGACCATTCCTAACTAGATCTTGACTAATGAGCTTACCAATAGTCTTGTAATTTATATGGGCTAGCCTCTTGTGCCATATGACACAATATAAGGCTTTCTCATTTGCCACAAGACAGATAGGAGAGTCTGTATCTAAACAAAGAAAGTTTAAGAAAAAAACATTTCAATTCCTAGTGCCTGTCAAAATGACCTCTTGGTCACTTGACCTCCTAATTAGGCACTCATCCTTATGGAAGACAATAACATAGACAAGATCAAAAAGCTGTCTTACGCTTATAAGGTTGTGTTGCAATCCTTCAACATAAGCCATTTAGTGATGGTGACTATGCCATTGGTGATCTTACCATAGCCTCTTGTTACCCCTCTATCTGAACCACCAAAGATAACCTTGGGTCCATCTTTCACTAGAGGGTACTCTTTCAAGTTGCTCCTTGTCCCAGTCATGTGCCTGGAATAACCATTGTCCAAGTACCATATTAGAGTATGGCAACTTGAACTAACCCGCATAATACTGTTTATTTTACCTTAGGACCCCAATATCTGCTGGGTCCTAGGTGAACATTAGTATGAAACCGAACATGTCCACCAGTAGAATTTCTGACTGGTGGACTGACCCTCGCTCTGGCCACATTGGGATTGTGCCAGTAGTCAATGGCAAAATGCCCTATCTTACCACAACACTAACAATCATGTATGTTATATCTTCTCTTCTGTGTAGGCTCTGCAGCTTGGTTAGCAGCAGCCTTAATAAGAGGAAGATGTGTTATAACCCTTTTATGATTTGTTTCAGCTAGAACTTGACAGAAGGGAAGTATTCTAGCTTACTTGTTTTGTCTGCTCTGAGTGCTATCAGCAGTAAGCTTATTTTCAGAAAGCATGCTTTTGATGGCATCCGAAATGCCCAAATCATCCTGGCTATTTGACTTGCCCATAGTCTGAGCCTTAGCTGTCAGATTCAGAGCCTTGGTTGTATCAACATTTTTGAGTGTTGGAGTTGAAGCACCAAAAACAAATGGTCTAGTTTGGGCCATTTGAGTTTTCTCATGGCAGTTATAAAGGCACTCACCCGGCTAGAACTTTCACTATAGCAGTGAACATCTTTGTTTACCCCAGAGGAACAACCATTTTCCCAGTGTCCACAGGAGCTTTCTTGGTCATACTTGTTAGAAGGTAACTGAATATTTCTAAAAAGAATGGGAGGCTTGGAAGCAATAGGTTGAGCTGGATCTTTGCCCTTCCTTTTGGAAGGAACAACTCTTGTGCTTCCCTTGAATCCCAACCCCTTCTCACCCTTTTGAGAGGAGAAGGAGTATATGAAGGGGAGTACTGTACTTGGCTTAGAATACCTATCCACTATTCTTTTCTCCTTCTCAATCCTCTCTTCAAGCTCCCTAATGAGACAATTCGTGTGCTTGATGGAGGCTATCTGGATGTCCAAGAGGGACTTCAGTTGGCTTATTTCCCTAGCTTTCTTATCCACCAGATTATCTGTTATAGTCTGCTGGGCAACTGCAAGCTTAAGAGATGAAATCTCTTTAGCTTGCTTCTTAGACAACTTCTTAACCTTCTTAAAGGCATTCCGAAGTTCTCCATACTTATCAATCAGTTGATTGACATCTCCTTCAGATCCAGAATATTCTTCACCACTAGGTGAAGAGGTTCCTGAACAAGGACTGGTATCATACCCAGACATAAAAGCAAAATCATGTAAAGAATGTACCTTTTGTGGACAAGGAAGATCCTGGCTGGCTTCTTCATTAGACATTGCCATCAGCCCTCTCCAACTATGGACATCATCTTCATCCACCTCTGAATCACTGTTTGATAGGGTCAGAGGGGCCCTGATACCTATCCTTGCTGAAGGACAGACTTCCTCTTCTGATACAGTTACATCATTAGCAGCAACAGCAGCAATAAGCCCAATGTAGGCTTCCTCTTCTTCAGACTCAGATGATGATAAGTCTATCCATCTCTTTTCCTTCTTAGCAATGAAGGACTTCTCCTTCTTCCCTTTGTGCTGATGCTGCTTCTTCTCCTCAGCCTCCTTCCTCTTCACTGGGAGTCAGTTATCATATGTCTAGGCTTGCTGCAATAGTAGCAAACTACTTTAAAAGAGTTATATTTATTAGGTTTGGAATCATACATGTAAGCCTTGGAGTGATTCTTCCTGTGATGACTTGAGTTGGATGGCCTCTTCTTCAAAACTTCTTCTTCATCAGCCTCTGGAGTTGCCTGGAGAAAGCTGCAAAATCCTCATCAGACATGCTTCTATCTAATGCTTCTAATTCTAAGCTGTCTGGCTCAGTTGGTCTTCTTGGAGGAGAGGGAATCCTCTCCTTGCCCTTTCTGGTGATTTTTGCTCTGAAAGCCAAGGACCACTACAACAAACTGCACCTGTTGTAAGGACTGAAATATAACAGAAACACAGTTTGTTACTGATAGATATATTTAGTAACGAAATTTTCTTTTGTTACCAAAAAGTAATTTTTGTAACGAATATTTTATATTTTGTTACAATAATAATTAATTTGTTAATATAAATGTAAGTATTTGTAACAACACTAATGTTACGTTACAAATAGTAAATAATTTCTCATAATATGTATCAATTGAAACCATATCATGAAAGTGTTTTGTGACAAAGAGATTTTCCTTACTATTATAAATATTATATTATTAAAGTTTTGTTACCATAAATATATCATATTTTATTGCAACACAAATGTTCGAAAGCATTTTTTGGATCGAGAGAACATTTTTCTCCCAAGCATGTGCTTTTCACTCAGACGTGCATTTTTTTCCCGAGCACACATTTTTTCGAGATCGAGTTCAATGAGCTCAAGCTCGATTACTCCATGAGCTCTATCTCGATTATGAGTCGAGCCCGAGGTCGAGTATGATGAGCTCGAGCTCAATTACTAGCCGAGCTCTTGCTCAGATATTTTTGCTCAAAAGGGAACGCGAGTCTCTTGAGTTCGAGCCAAAAATTAGGAATATGTCATGATCGAGTGCATGAAATATTTGAAGGGAAATTTCCCTCCAATAAAATTATTATCAAAACCCTATCTTCATAAATCCCCTCCCGGCGCATTCTCAAAACCCCTAATCTCGCGACTGGCTTCTTCATTCTCCGAATCTGGTGATTGGCTTCTTCCTTCAAGGAATCTCGCGACTGGCTTCTCGCGACTGGCTTCTTCCTACAACAAATCGTGAGAGAGAGCAGAGGAGGGATGAAGCGGGAGAGAGAGCGAGAAAGAGACTCGAGAAGAGATTCATGGAAGTGGAGGAGAAACTGCTTTCTCCTTAGGTATATCCTCTTGAATTTCTTCCTTCTTCCTGAACTGATCTTTGTTTCTTCATGCATCGGCAAGAAGTGTTTGTCTCATGGTCACGAGATTCCTCATTGGCTACAGGGGATGTTTGGGTTTTTTGGGGGTATTAATCTTGATGCCCTTTAGGGTTTGAAGTAATATTCTCTTTGACATTCCAGCATGTCCTTTAGGGCTTGATTTTTTGGTCGTTTTTTGGTATATTACTATGAATCTTGTAGTGATTTGATTTTTTTGCCTTTTTTTTGAAGTAATATTCTCTTGTAGTGGTTATTTGGCCTTTTATTGGTACATTACTATGAATCTCTTCAATAATCTTATAGATTAAATTTTTATTACTATTGTTATTGGTTGGATAAGAGAGGTGTTTGTGTTAGTAGTGTGTGTGCCATTTTCCGTCTAAAATTTGCTTATACATGTTGCATGTGGTTTGTTTTCTTCGTTGAACCTTAGGGGGGAGATTAATTTTAATGGTAATTTGTTTTGATTTATTTTAGTATTTCACTTGCTTCTCTTTTTGTATTTTTGTCACATTTGTCATACCAAGCATACAGTTTTTTGTAGTGGTTTGTTTTCAGTTCCCATAGACAACTATTATTCCACAACTTTTTTTGTAGTGGTTTGTTTTTCTCATTGGCTACAATTTTTTTTATTTTACAATATGTTTTTCTTTCCGGATGGGACTTTTCTTATGTGTCTTGCAATCATTTCCCATTCTTAGTGGCTATTTCTTTAGCATTTTTTGCTATAGAACCTTTATTTTAGTATGATGGCAAACCAAGAATTTCATAGATTACATTTTTCACCCTCAATGTGCCTTCATAGATTAGCTTTCATATTACATGATTCTCTCACATTATGTGTATTTTTGATCTTGTAGTGATCGGCATTCTTGGTCATCCTCGCGCTTTCATCTTTGCAGGTTACTCCATGCTTATTTGCCCACTTGAATTCTAGAAATTATATGTAGTTTTATAAAACTATGATGTCTTCTCAATTCAAAAGCAATTTAATTTGATAAATCAACGTTAGTGATAAATCACTTTTATCTTTCTATACCTTGCTGCTTTTGATCTCTGGCCAAATTATGAAAGTTGTTTGCAATTTTGTTTACTTAGCTCTACCCTTCTCTATTAAGGCTGTGTTTGGCGTAGCTTACCAGAACTTATTTGCTTGGGTGTGGTTGGACAAAAATGTCAGTCATTTAATTTGTTTTGATTTATTTGAGTATTTCTCTTGCTTCTCTTTTTGCAATTTTGGTTTGCATTACAAATGCATTTATTGTTTTTTTTTGCATTGCACATGCTTGATGAATTGGGCACTGGGCTTGAAAAAAATTTCTCAAAATATTCATATTAGATTTCATATATATTGTATATGTGTTTCTTGGTAGTGTTATCCCATTCTTTTTTTTGTTAGTTATGGATAAAAGCTAGATTTATGAACAAGATAGATTCAGTTCTACCTATACAAGAGGCGTGAATTTATTTCTAGAGTTTGCACAGGAAAATGCTATTTACTTTGAAGATAAAATTCTTTGACCATGCAATGTATGTCAAAACACTAAACAAAGATCCTCATTGTCACCTATACTAAATACACCTTCACCTAATCTGCAATAATCACAAAGTAGATCAGAAGCTTCTGGTGATGATACCACTATTAATGAAGGAAATGATGAAAGTCCAATACAGGGTTCTGCTAGTACTGGTAATTAAGTTGATATTTTTTTTATCAATTTGTATCATTTACTTGAATCATATATTTATTAAGGGTTTTTAATTATGCAGTGGGAAGCTCATCTATAAGAAGAGGTCGTGGGGTGACCTCCGGAAGGTCAATTGAGAAAGCAATACTAGAAAATGTATGCTTTATTTAGGTATATTAAAACTTACATATACTTACAATATATATGTTTACAGAATTTTATTTGGTTTCTAAGGATAAAAAATAACTTGAGATTGAGCTCCCTGAAGGTTTTAAGAAGTCACGTCGCTATGCAAAGCACCTTGCAAATGGTGTAGGTGTTATTGTAAGACACAGTGCAGGTTTGGATTATTTGGCCCCATGGAGTGATATGAGGCAAGAGTTGAAACTTACTTTATATGTGGGATTATGTGTAAGTACATATTTAAATAACATATTTGTGAATTTGTTTGGGATAAACAAATCTTTAATTTTTTTGTAGCAATGGTTTGAGATAAAGAATTAGGAAACCGATAAAATTATGCAAGAGTTCATGGAGGAGATGTTTCAACGTAGCTACACACATTGGAGAGGAAGATTATCTACAATGTATAAAGGTTATATTGTGGAAGGAAAGAATCCAAGAGCTAATAGCCCATTTGAGTGGATCTAAATTGACAATTGGTGTCAGTTGTGTGATCTCTTCGAGAGTGAGACTTTTAAGGTGATTGTGTCTACTTATATAAATTCTGTTAGTACATATTTTATTAATGGCACGTTCAATGAGTACCATTCAATACTTTTGTTTACATGTAGAAAAGGTCCAAAACAAATGTTGTTAATAGATCACACATGCCGCTTACTCATACGTCGGGTTCCAAATCCTACAATTCAAGACTGCTGGAAATGGTAATGCAATAAGTACATGTGATTTTTTGATTACTATAAAATTCTCAAATATTTTATTGATATACAGGTTAATAAAAGCCCCGTTGAGAACTTTGATAACACCCATAAGAAGAATGGGGTGTTTTTTAGTGAGACAGCAGAAGCAGCATACGTAAGTCAAAATATATTTCAAACTTTCACAAAATTGATTGATAACATACGTTTATATTATAACACTATATTTTACAGCATGAAATGGAAAGGCTGAGGACAATATCAACAGATTCTGACAGTGATCTCATAATCTCTGAAAGAGAAATTATAAAGGCTGCACTTGGAAATAAGTCTGGTTATAACAAAGGATTAGGCTACAGTGTTGTGCCTTCAAAACGAATGAAGAAGACTTTGATAGAGTCCACTCAGTTGAAAGAGAAGTTGAATGTAGTGGAAGAAGAATTGTGCAATGCCACGACTCGTATTACATCACAAACAGAGCTTATAGATAAGAAGGAAGCTTTGTTTAAATCTCACAATACAGAGATTGCAGGATTAAAAGAGAGGCAGAATGAGCTGAAGGAGATGCTGTCTTTGGTTCTTAAAAAATTTGGCGCAATTCCTTGACTAATTGATGCACACACCATTCACTTTTTGGCGTACTTTTTTGTTGTTGAATGGTTTATGATTGTTAGTATTTTGGCATAGTACTATGTTACCATTTTATTACTTTTGATTGGGTTTGACTATTATTTGACTGTTAGTATTTCTGCATAGTGGTTTGTTAATATTTTATTACTTATGTTTGGTATAATTTTGATATATCTGACTTGCATGTTTGGTGACCAACTACTAAATCCTGTTAAATCATACACCTTGCCTTTATTACTTCTGCATTTGCTTAGTTGATTGCTAAAGTGCAGGATCTGAACAAGGATTTGCAAAATAATCATGGAGAAGCATATCAAATTCCTTCTATGATAATTGATAGGTAAGGGATAGGTTATATGTGTTCAGCTATATGTTTGATTGCTAGGAAGTTCTTTTACTATATGTTCAGCTATAGGTTATATGTGTTTAGCTATGTGTTCTCAGATAATGAATATGTTTAGGGTAAGATTTGCCTACATTTCACCATTACGGTGGGGCCCTTCCCCAGGCCCTTATCTTATTCCACGGGGATGCTTTGGGCAACAGGCTACCCTTTTTCTTCTTAATATTCAACATCTGTATAGTTGTTTTAATATTCAACATATTTTAGCCTCTTACACAAAGGAAACTGATGCAAATCACAATAACATACATATATTCTCTTTCTAGTTTCATATATATACCAGTCTGATACTATTATATTTTTTTTGATGGAAGCCAATGAGCATGGTTTTACCTGGAGTTGTTGGGTTCAAGTTTTTAGGTAAATTATGTAACGGTGTAACTGCAACTGACTTGGTCTTAACTGTGACTCAAATGTTGTGGAAGCATGGAGTTGTTGGCAAGTTTGTTGAATTCTATGGTAAATAATTCTTAACACATAGCAAGTTTGTTGAATTCTTAGTAATTATTTTGAATATGCAGCTTGATAACATGCTACTTGATTAGAAAATGACTGTTAGTAATCTTTATGACTGTTAGTATTTTGGTACATGCTACTTGATTAGAAAATGATAACTTCAAAATATCATATTTATACAAAGTTCTCTGCGCACATGTGCTAGAAAATGATAATTTTGATATATCTTTACATATATTCTCTGCGCACATGGTTTGGTTCACTACCGAAGCAACCAAAATAAGTGACATCCTAAGAATTGGTGTGGTTCAACTTCAAAGTTTCGATTTAGTTTCAGCTCATTTCTCGGTTCTACCCAGTATGTTGAGGGTGTTAAGTGCAAAAAAATCATAATGTTTACCTAGTATAATCAGATCTATATTTTATATTTCTTTGAGGGTTGGTAACTTATGTTCTTATCTTTCTACTTAATGTTCCAGGCAATCACAGCTACATGTATAAATTAGAATGACTTCATTCTTTGTGAGGTTCAGTCCCAGCTAAAGAATAAGAATGTTACTGTTGTGGGGTTCAGTCCCAACTGCTCAGTCCTCACTTTGTGAAACCGACTGATCAACTGAATAATTAACCTATTGGCTGTTACTAGTAGTAGAGTAGATTCACTTTTTTGGAAGTAGGTGACACTAGCTCTCTAGATATGGATTGCTCACAATTTACTGCCACTTTGTTCTAACCAAGTCAATATACATTTCTGCCTTTTTGATTAAATCTGTGGTTTATGGGCAAGTTTCTTAATCTATGGATACCCCTACATTGGCAAGTTTTTTTATATGGATTTTTAATATTTCTTCATTTATTATTGATGTGCGAGTAGCTGTAAGAGTTCTTATATTTTTATTCCGTGATGCAATTATTTGTGGTAGTTTGCATAAACGTACACTCGAACTTAGGCTGAAGTTGTAAACTCTTAGGCGTAAACCTGACATCAACACCAATATGTTTGTTATTGGTGCTGATGTGCCACTGGATACCGCTACTGGGATCTTCACCAAGTACAATACTGGTCTCAGCATCACCAATGCTGATCTTATTGCCTCATTTAATCTATCAGTATTTCTTGTTACACTTTCTTAAATTATTCCTTTTCTAATACTCCAGAAGTTAACTCCACAATTAACATTATATTGTGTGTGTGTGTGTGTGTATTGTCTATGTATGGATATATGTTAGTGTGTATAAATGTTTTTCTCTCAATTTGGATTAAAATTAAAAATTGTTTTCTTTTATTTGTAGGGTACGGGAGCCTTGGTCGGAAGTGACAGATGATTCATCAGTCAAAAAGTGATAGAAGATTAATTAGTTGGAAAATGACGAGAAATTCATTAGTAGGAATGTGTCAAAGTTGATGTATTATTTAAATTGGTAGATCTTAATGTTGTTATGTAATATTTTGTCAGAAGATTCATTATTATTATTATGCAATTCGACTACAAGCAAAACTTCTATTTGTGAATAAATAAATATTTAAATGAATCTGGATGCGAGCTTGTGAAAGTTGATGTCTTATTTTTTCTAAGTGTTTTTGTCATAATATTATGATATATAAATGAATTGGATGTAGTGAGGAGAGTAGAAAACTATTGTAATGAATTTATTGTGAGGAAATAGTATTTATCGTAACCGATTTTTTGTGAGGGAAAAAAACATTCGTAACGAAATAATATTTATTGTAACTAATTAATTGTGAGGAAGAATCTGTTTTGGGTGAGGAAGAATCTGTTTTGGGTGAGGGAGAATCTTTTGTTATAATTAATTTATTTATAACAACATACATAAATTCGTTACAAGAAGTATTAGCGTCGAGCTTTTGAGGACGACCGTTACATAAAGAGTTTTTTTCGTTACCAAATAGTTTGTGTAACGATTTTTAGCACTTATGGTAACGATTTAGGTCCTTACTATAGGTGCATTTTGGTGTAGTGGACTTTTCCTTGTCTAGGGATTGTTGGTAGCCTCCTCCTCTTTTCTGGCAGCTAGCTACATCTCATAGGATAGCAACTTTCCAAATAATGTTTGCGGAGGAGTTTCAGCAAGCTTAGCAACCTCTCTTTTTAAATCTTAGTATCCCAGTCTTTAGTGAGAGATCTGAGAAACTTATCATTTTTTTCATAATTATTGAAGACGCTCCCATAGGTCTTCAACTCATTTATGATCCTGAAAAATCTTTCATAGCAAGCAACTATGTTCACTTTCAGGTTTTGCTTGAAAGCCACATACTCCTGGTTGAGCAGAGACTTCATATAATCCCTTACCTCTTTAGTACCCTCCATGTAGACCACAAGTGTGTCCCACATCTTTTTGGAGGTCTGGCAGTGAACCAAATTCTAAAAAGTTGAATCATCAAATGCACTTAAAATGATGTTCTAGGCTCTCTTGTCCAATATAGCCAACATGACCTCATCCTTGGTCATTTCTGAATAAGTCTTAGGAGTCTAGACATTAGCATCCAGAATAGAGACCTTTGAAGGGTCCTTCTTTGACAGTCACAGAGATTCTAGGGTCAGAGGCTTCCATGAATAGCCTGACCCTCTCCTTTCAGATTCCAAAGTTCTCCTTTCTATAGATAGGGAGTTTCATGGAACCTAGCTCCATATAATTCTCTCTAGAACCCATAATCACTTAACTGTAGCTACCTTTGGAGATCACTCAGATTGTTAAATTCCTTTTTTTGAGCAACCTCCCTCTGATACCACTTGAAAGTCTTTGTTTTCAAGGTATCTGGCAACCTAGAGGGGGGGTGAATAGGTTTATTTTCGTATTTTTGATTCTTTAAGTTTCTTCCTTAATTTCTATGAGAGCTGGCAGTTGTTAGCCTTCAAGAACCTGCAATAGTATAACAAACACAAAAAAGCACACAAGTATTTTATAGTGGTTCCCAAAAATTATGGGTACATCCACTCTCCTCCCACCTTGCTAACTTCCTATTAGTCAAGGCACTTCTTCAAAGCACTGCTCCTAAGAGCTTACACCTCAAATCCCTCAGGATCTCTCAGTCTCATCCAATACTTACAACTAAGCCACAAAGACCTACACCTCAGTGATCAACTAATCACCTATCTTAGGCGGTTAAGCCATACACTCAGGCTGGGAGGACAACCTTACCTCAGATCCACTTGGGATCCTACTTCAGAAGAGAATGACTATCCTACAACTCAAGCTCAAAATGCCCTACCTTAGATCTGTACCTAGATCCTACCTTCAGTCACAAGTTCCTTACTTCTCAGTGAGAATGACTCATCTACCTCAGATCCCAACAGGATCCTACACTCAGAGAGGAGCTCTCTCTTATAGCTCAGGCAAGTTTGCCCTACCTCAGGCCAGGGGCCTTACAGCTCAAATCCAAAAGGATCCTATAGAATAATGGTGATTTTGTTTCTATTGACACGGGGAAATTTCTCTGTATCAATAACTAGGGGTGAGTTATCTCAGCTCTAACACTCCACACAGTAGCTATCAGATCAGCCAGAGGTAACTCAGAAACTTTTTTCTTAACTAGCTGAGGAAGACAAAAGATCTATTGATCTTGAGTCAACCAGCTAACTGAGCCTGGCTAATGCTGAAGGCTCTTATTCCTTCCTTTATCAGAACAGTTTCTGATTTTGTTGTAGAAGAACATGATGCCACAGCTAGCTGGACTTTTTCTCTTGTAGAAGGACTTCAAGCTTTTTCTTTGACAATAATGGAGAGAAGATGAGTCCAGCCGCACCCCCTTTTTGAATTGATAAAGCCCTAAAATTTGTCTTGCGTCTTGGCTCTTCTCTTCCTTTTGTAGTTTGTCGATCAACGGCTCTTAGAGATCAGTGGAGCCCACTTACAGCTTCCAGCTGCACCTTGCTTTAACGAAAGAAGATGTGTAGTAGCTTCTCGGCAGAGTTTGTCGTGTTCTGTAGCTTCTCCATACCTGATTTGAAATCAGTTGACTTTGTTGATTTTGCTGATGTCAGCCCATGTGGATTTAGCTAAAATCGAGCATCAGTAGAATAGGTGTTGAGTGAGCAAGCCTCACTCAGTGCCAAAATACTTAGACAAAAAACTATCTATCTAGGCATTGAGTGAGTAAGCTACACTCAACGCCAAAACTCTTAGGAAAACTTTCTGCCATTAAGCATTAACAGTGTTGAGTGAGCAAGCCTCACTCAATGCTTTTTTACTTAGCTTATTCTACAACCACTTCTGCATGCTTGGCGTTGAGAGCGTTGAGTGAGCATGTCTCACTCAACGCTTTCTGCCTTAGCCAGATTTCTCTACTTCTTGGCATTGAGTGAGTAAGCTCCACGCAATGCAAAACTCCTTAACAAATTTCCTTCTATTTATCTAGCGTTGAGTGATTGAGTTATACTCAACGCATTTGGACTTAGCCAAATTTCTGCTCATTTCTACTTAGGCTATTACAGCATTAGCCTAACTCATAGCCTTTTGTTGTATGGCATTGCGTGAGCTAACTTCAATCAACTCCTGTGGACTTAGCCACTTTTCCAGTCTGTCATTACTTTGGCTTTGACTATATAGGCTCCACTTAGTTCTATAAGCCATCTAGCATTGAGTGAGTAACCTTCACTCAATGCCCGTGGACTTAGATATATTTTTATCTTTCCACTGCATTGCTTGGAAAATACCTATTTTGGCCACTTGGAGAACCTGTCCAATCATGTTGCAAGAACTAACCTGCATGCATGAACATAGGCACACATCAAATACATCTTTATGTATGTCATTGTCATGATTGACTTCTTCAAATCTAGGACATTGTGGGTAGTGGACCCAACACCTTGGCAGTACTGTTGCAGAGCACCCGAAAGCTTTAATCCATTCATGGCATGGCAGTGGTAGGCTAGGTTTTCCTCCTCAAATAAGGTCCACTTCTCCTCCTCTCCCCTTGTGCTAGCTTCATAGATCAATAGGATTTGAAATCGATCCTAATTGGGATGATTTCCATTTTTCGGATTCCATGAATTTTCATGGTCTTTTATACCTTGCGGGGTCACCAGAAACCGCCCATCTTGCGGTCGTGCCGCCCTCCGTTGATAGCCACCACCTCAATGCAGGTGGTGATGATGGTGGCTGGTCAGGGAGGGGGCTGGATGGCCGAAAAAATCCATTGGAAAAGTTCCAAGTTGGGTGGATCATGGCCTTCGGCTGGAGGAGGAAGACGACCTCTGGACCGTTGGATCTATTATATTATAAAGTATTAAATAGTGTATTTTTTAACCCTTTACTGTGCACTCTTTTAAATCAGAAAAACAAGGCTCTTAGGGATGAGCCTTGAAATGTGGCCAACATGAAAATTATAGCCCTTAAGGTCTACTTTGTTTTAAAATTTGTTTCAACCAATTTTAATCAGTGGTCTGATCACGACACTAAAAATGTTGTGCCTAGACATAGGTCTAGTCAGAGACAAAATTGAGTTCCCCCACTAAACCACTTATTCAAATGACTTGAAATTTGGAGTAGGAGTCATTCTTACCCATACCTATAACATGTCCAAAAATTTGAATTTTTGGAGTACATTTTTCTATAATTTTGGTAAACATTTAATAATTTATTTATGAGCTAATTAAGGGGTCTAATGACATAACAACTCCCCAAAATTTTGGTGGATGGTCCTTAGAGTAATTGTATGTCAATGGTAAAAATATAAACCCATTTGGGTTTGATTTGAATAGGTATTAGTGTGACCAAAGTTTGGTCCCTTGAGGGTAAATTAGGGCAAAAGGGTGCTTGGGGCATGAAGGGGCCAATTCTCACCCAAAGGGGATGGGACTTTGGCTAGAGCCTCAAGGATAGTTAAAACACCCTAACTTGGAGTTTGGGGTGGATTAGGGTTGATTTTCCATAGGATCCTAGTTCAAACCCTAAGGTTGAACTTTGGGGGTTTGTGAAGAACATATGGTGATATGTCCTTGTATGGACTTGGAGTCTAGTCCATGTGATCTTAGGGTGGTGAATAGCCCTAGGAAGAAATTTGGAAACATTTTGACACATGCACAAAACTTTAATCAATTGGAAATTATTTAGGCCTATACCTCTTTTTTGAAAATTGAAAGGTCATATGACCTTGAATCTTTATGAAATTTTGGTAGAAGAGTTTTTATAGCAATATGAGCCTTTAAAATTTATTATAGGATGTTTGGAAGACAGTAGCTCATACTTATAGTTATAACCTTCATGTTGCCCTTTTGATGATTTTGAAGTAATCATGGTTAAATTAACTTAGAATGTTATGAAACTCTGACAATGTTGATTAAATATCATTTATATGCACTAGTCAGTAATTTGAAATGATTGGGCATTATCTCAAAGTACTTCATGTGTTAAGTGAACTAGTGCACCTTGTCTTGTTGAAATAGATAATGAATTATATATCTTGCTGGAGAATTAAGTTTTCTTGTCCAGAGAACCTTTTAGGGCATATTAAAGCCTGGGAAATTATTACATATTGTTTGGAAGAGATTACAAGTATGTTTCTTCACAAAGTGCCATATTAGGGATTTATTTAAAGTATTTTTTTATATAGCTTGCTGAACTTGGAATTGTATGAAACTTAGTCAGTAATATTTTATGATCATATTAAAGCTTTGGTAATTTTTGTGTACTTTTTGGATAATGTTTGGTGGTACTTCCCTCTTTAGCTTTATTTATTGCAATTATCTTGAATTAATTAATTAGGGGCTAATACATTTATGCATAATTGTGAAACTTTTTATTCTCTGATATTTTGGAATCATATAGTGTTCATATTTTTTGGGTGTCCATAACTTAAGAAAATCTAGTATTTCATGTTCAAAACCACATATGGCCTAATTTTGGGGAAAATTTAATAAATGCTAAATTATTTAGGAAAATTATAAATTCTGGATTTAGTCTAAATATATCATGATAGACGCCAAGTGATAATTCTAGGGCATTTGGATGAAAATTTGAAGGGGTCACCACTCATGCTCATCACATAGCTTAGGTTGGTCTGCATATAGTAAAACTGCAGAATTGTTATCACGTGTAGGATGGACATAGGGAGTTGGGGTTAGTAGTATACTGATTTGGTAAGGTGAAAATGAGTTTATCATTAGGATTCATGATGGGGAGGGTGTTGGTTGGACTAGTGTTAAGTGGTGCTTGGGATCGACGAAAAATCGTCTTTTCTGTGGAGAAAGTGAGTCAAAATACACTAGGGTTAGATTTAGTATAACATTAAATGGGATTGTCTATGGGTAGATACCAACAATAATAAGTACCTTGCAAAAGGGAGCTTTGGGATTCTGCCCATCGTAATTCCCAGTGCCCTTGAGAGACCTTCAGAGGGAATGCCCTAGGCAGTCCAAGGTTAACCTTAAACCCTAAGAATAAATATAAAAGAGCAACTAGTAAATCTAGGCCATCACTTTCACTCACCCCGATGGATCGGTAGGTTAGCTTGGTTGGATTATCCGAGTGGTAGGCTCGGTGGTTGTGGAGATGGGCAAGTTAGCCCGGCGAGCCAAAGGCTCGGTAGGTAGTTATAACGGACAGGTTAGTCCGGGGAGCCGATTACTCCGGAATTCATAATTACATGTGCATAAAGATGATGGGTCTTCGGTATTAGACGATCATTCACACCGACATTGATATATTGACTCGGCAAGTGTGGTTCTCACTAAGACAAGAAAAAGACTGGTTGATTTGCCAGCATTAGTACGTGGTGACTCTGGTGTGTCCTTTAGAGGCGTACGTAAGGGATAGGCCTGGTAGTGCGGATACCCGCCTAGGATTGGGGTGGCCCGACCCACATTCTCTGTTTGCCACTACGGAGGCTCCTGGGAGTGAAGCTAGCTTCCAAAATAGGGGAACTAAAGGTCTGTACGCATAGAGTCATGTGTGTGTGTTTCACTTGCATGAATCATGACATAACATAGCACAACACTCATACCTATATTAAACCTGACACCTTATCGTATAAAGTAGTATGGGATAGATTATACGATGGGAGCCTTGCAAAAGACCCCTTAACTAATTAGTTTGTATGGGCATTCATATAAGTTAAGGTTACTTAATCCATTGTTTACTTTACATGTACTTACTGCTCTACTTTAATTGTTTACATTACTACTTCCTTATTATAGTTCTTTTGTATATACACCTGCTAGGGTAGTTGTTACCTACTTTTTCCACTCTTCTTTATTGTCCTCCACTTTCATCCTCCCCGCATGGTGCCTATGTGTAACGCCCTAAATTCCTAAAGGTAGAAAATGGTACTCTGGAGGTTATTGCCAGGCGGCAGCTAGTTACTGCGTGGCGGTAGCTCCAGTTTGTGTCGAGGGCGTTGAGAGGGTTGAGTTGAATCAACGCTCGACTTATCGTGTGGCAGAAAGTTTTTACCACGTGGCGGTAGCGGGGGAATTATTTTAGTAGAGCTCTCGGGAAGCTATCGCCCGACGATAGTGTTACCGCTGGCGATAGTTAGGTCAATTTAATTGATGAGGCTCTCGGGATCCTACCACGTGGCGGTAGTCGATAGCACGTGTCGATAGCAGCGGGTGTCGTGTCATAACCGATAAATGCTATCTCGCAGCGTTAGCATCCTACCGCACAGCGATAGTGAATAGGTAATGGCATGTCCACATGGCGGCCTGTGGTTAGCTAGCTTGGGCGGTTACACACAAAATGAGGATGTATCACGCGGTAGTATCTAGTTACTGCACGGCAGTATCTAGGTTTAAATGGCTGGTTTGGCCATTTCCATATCATTTCTTTTGGAGTAGAGAACTTGGCCTGATATTCTAGGACGAGGAGCTGCAGCGTCGGAAGAAAGACTTCGCCGCCGTTTGGGATTCAAAGCTCGATTCGCAGGATGATAGTACGTTTTATAGCTTAAACTATTAGGGTATTTTCTAGTTTTTAACAGACTAATCGTGTCTTGTTAGCTTAATTTTTATCTTTCTTATATAAATATTATTGTCACTAACATTTTCTTGTCTTTTTGCAGGTTTCCAGGATTTTGGCCAAAGATGACCTGACATGCCCCCCTGTCACGCCCTCCCTGGGCGTATCATAGGGAGTGTCACCCGATCCAAAGGAAGTCAGCCACCAGTGAAAAGTCCAGAGTTCATCCCGAGTAGGACACGGCCTTAAACATGGCCGTGTTGTTGGCCGTATCAAGCTGGTGTGTCACCAGAGACCAACTAACAGGAAAAACGGTTGTCACGCCCCCTTGACATACCCTCCTTGGGCATGTCCCAGGGTGTGACACTGGGCGTGTCGCCCTCTGCCCAAAGCCTTCCGCCGTATTAAATCCTTTCTCGCCTCAGCACGCCAACAGTAATGTAACGCCCTCTACACGGGCGTGACCCACGGCGTGTTAGCCCCCTTTTCCAAGTCTGGCAGATTTCTAACCAATGATTTCGATGTGATGTGCGTGTCACGCCCCCCTACACAGGCGTGACCCAGGGCATGTCAGCCATCGTACAGAAGTAATCATCCTTCTCACCATAATCCAAAACATGAGGTCAACCCCATACGTGTCACGCCCCCTGATACGCCCTCCTCGGGCGTGACCCTATGTTTCATTCTATAAATTCAGATGTCCCCTTGGTTTCCAAAACAAGTTTGGGCTGAGAGGGGGAGGTGCTGCCCCTATGTTTCTTGTCTTTTTTAGTGTTCTTCCCTCTCTCTCTCTCTTTCTCATTTTGTGTTTTTCCTAAACCCTAGCTTAGTGCTTGCTTTGTATTAGCTTTTTGTGTAATTTTTGCACTTGCTCTAGTTTCTAATTATAGGGAAAGAATAGGATTTCAATTTCCATGCAATTGTAATTTTCATTTCAAGTGTAGCTCTCTTTCTTTATTAATATAAATTACTCTTTTTTATCTTTGTGTTCTTAATGCTTTACGACTCATCCCCCCCCTCCTCCACTTCACTATGATTAACTAATCCTCCTTGTACTCGATCTTGATGATCCGAGGTTCGAGTGATTAAGTTATGATGCTTTCAATTTACCTTTTCATTTTAGGGTTTTAGACCTTGGATTACTCTTGATTAACCTTTGCTTGGAGATATATCATCGATATATATTTTTCATCTTAGCTTTCATTCTTGGCTAGCCGAGAGGCCGATAGTTTGAAGTGAGCATTCAAGAGTTAATAGAGTTTTACGCACCCCTCGAGAGAGGCAGACGTCCAAATCTCCTTGATTGGAGTAAAATCCAATAGTGGGGTTCACCGCGTAAAGCGAGCTTTAGGCCTCTGATTTAGACGAGAGTCGGTCGGACCTTCCTAAACTCAGTTGGGCATGACTTCAAGAGAAGCGTGTTTAAGCTTTAGGAACCTCCACGGTCAAGGACCTTTCACCCTATTAAGTTTAGGTTTGTTTATTATGTTTTTAATTGACTTTAGCCGAGGTGATTCTCGATCCAGTGCATTTCTATTTCAACGTTCCAATCCTTCGTTGTACTCGCTTCTTTTATGATTTCTATTTAACTGCATTAGTTCTCTTTTTATGCAATATTTCCTTTCTTTAGTGTGTTTAGATTTCTCTTCAACCCTAAAGATTTCAATCAATAAAATAATAGTCTTCGTGTGAGTAAGTGTACTCAACAGTTCCTGGATTTCAATATGACACTTGTATCCCCTAGCTACAGCTCGGTAGGTATACTTTTCTAATTGGATTGCTAGTTTGACTCTTTTTTCTTAAACGGAAAGCGATCACCATGTTTTTGGCTCTGTTGCCGGGGAGCAACTTTTGTTGATATATCGAAAACAGGAACCTATTACTTTTATCATTTCTCTTTCTCATCCTCCTTCTAAAAAATTAAAAATTAAAAAAAAATTATTATCGCTCTTAATAGAAACCCACTCCACAATTTTTCTACGCCACCTAATTCTCTCGAAAAGGGCAAAGGGCTTTAAGTGCCACTATCTTGTCTAGTACCTTGTGAACCCTTCATTGGGTAGCCCTTGGGCAGTTCGGGAGTTAAAACATTAAAAAAGTCTATTTCAAAAAAAAATATTTAGTTTCTCTTTTCTTTTTCTAGTTTATTTATTTCTCTTTCTTCTCCTCCTCTTCTTTCAGTGCATGACCCGCGAGAGACCGTCGGTTATTTTGGAATTGGACCACAAAATTGAGCGTACTCTTCGGAGAAGATCTCTATTTCAAGGCCCTACTCTCCAAGTACCGGTTGAGGAATCCGAGTCATTCTCTACTTTAAGAATGGAAGAACCCCACGTGGAGGAAGTCATGCATAGGACTATGTCCTATTATGTACGACCAAATCTAGAGGGTATAGAATCTAGTATAGTGCGCCCTGCTATAGCGAATAATAACTTGAACTGATGATTAGCATAATTCAAATGGTGCAGCAGTATGTGCAATATGACGGACTTAAGGATGAATATCTGAACGCACATATAGCAAGCTTTCTTGAGATTTATGACATGTTTAAAATCAATTGTGTTACGAATGATGCTATTAGGCTAAGACTCTTCCCTTTTTCTCTTAGGACTAAGGCTAAGCAGTGGTTGAACACTCTACCTAAAAACAACATCACAACCTGGGATCAATTAACTGAAAAAAATTTGGCAAAGTATTTTCCGCCAGCTAAAACTGCAAAACTTAAGAACGATATTTCTTCTTTTGGACAAATAGACTCTGAAACCTTATATGAAACCTGAGAAAGATTTAAAGAATTATTAAGATGATGCCCGCATCACGCGCTGCCTGTATGGTTACAAGTGCAGACATTTTATAACGGGCTAAATCAAAACAGAAAGAAAATGATAGACGCATCTTCTGGTGGTACTTTAAACCATAAGACCCCAGAAGCAGCTTTTGAGCTTTTCAAGGACATGTCCATGAACACCTATCATTGGAATGTGCCTAGGTCCTGCCCAAACAAACCTACAGGTATCTTTGAAGTGGACAACGTCTCCCAGCTCGCTCTGCAAGTTGAAATATTATGCAAAAAAATTACGGAGATGACTGCTGCCTCCATGGTACAAAAATCTGCAACTCATGCTCCCGAAAAATTAGATTATGTTTATAATATGCCTAGAAATGTTTTTCATAATTTTTCTACTGTTAATTTTCCTGCGCTCGGTTTTGCTTTTCCAAATAGTTATAATCCTGCTTTAAGAAATCACCTAAAATTTTCGTGTAGTAACCCTTCGAACACGATGCGCCCGCCACCACAAAATGATTTTTCTACACCACCACCACCTCTTCAAAACTCTGCAAAACCTCCAAGCTTGGAGGAGTTATTTTATAAATATATAACCACAAATGACGCTACTATAAGAACCTTAGCAGGAAGCGTTAAAGTCCTAAAAATCAAGTTGGACAGCTCGCAAAAATAATTTATGTGTGACCAGCAGGGTCTCTTCCTTCCACTACCGAGCCCAACCTGAGAGAGAAAGCGAAATATATAACTCTTCGGAGTGGGAAGCAAGTTTCCAGTATGGTTAGTGAAGAGCCTGAGGCAAGCTCCGCCCCCATTTTAAAAATTCCACCCTCTGCTGAAGAAGTTATCACCCCCATTTTAGAAAAAGACCTCACTCCACCATCCATCTTTAAAAATAATCCAACCATGTCATACCCTTCCGAACTTAATAAGCAACGTCAGGATGATAAGTACTCCCGCTTCTTAGAAATGTTTAAGCAAATCCACATAAATCTACCTTCCACAAAGCGATCTCCCAGATGCCGAAGTACGTAAGTACCTTAAGGACCTCCTGACTAACAAAAAAAATTTAGAGAACTTGTCGCACGTCACACTAAATGCTGAGTGCTCTGCGGTCTTTACAAACGGTTTACCAAAGAAAATCAGTGACTCGGGTAGTTTTTCTATTCCGTGTGTCTTTGGTGATCTTTTTGTCAATAATGCATTGGCCGACTTAGGTGCGAGTACTAATCTAATGCCCCTCTCTTTGTTTAAGAAGTTAGGAATTGTTAGCCTCAACCCCACACACATGAGTATCCAGCTCGCCGACAGATCAGTCAAATACACGTTAGGAATTGTGGAGGATGTCTTAGTTAAAGTCGACAAATTCATCTTCCCGGTGTATTTTGTCATTTTGGACATCAAAGAAGACGTCGAGGTTCCCCTGATCCTTGGCCGACCCTTCCTTTCCACCTCCCGAGCTATCATTGACGTAAGCAATGGTAAACTTTTCCTTCGAGTAGGTGACGATGAAGTGACTTTCTCTATCACCCCCTCGATGAAGAACACCCTAGCAAATGACGACTCCTATTTTTTCATAGATTCCCTAAGTTAAGAATCCTCCTATTGCCTTTCTAAATTTGAAAAAGAGTTTTCTGATTTTTGTTCCTCCTCTACTCTTCTAACTGAATCGATTCACCTAAGTGAAGAATCCTCCTATCGCCTCTCTGAATTTGAAAAAGAATTTTCTAATTTTTGTTCCTCCTTTACTCTTCCAACTGAATTGATGCAAGAAGCCGCCATGGCCACTAGCCCAACCTCTTTTAAGTTTTCATTTAAAAAAGTCTACGAGGACATAGTTTTTGAAAAAGAACGGATTTCTAAAACCTTGTATGAAGACCCCCTACCCTAGAATTGAAGGAACTACCCAAACATCTTAGAGATGCTTTCTTAGAAAAAGATTCCAAGTTACTAGTAATAGTCTCGGCCTACCTCACGGATGCGCAAAATGATAAACTTCTTTTAGTTTTACATAAATATCGTCAAGATATTGCCTGGCAAATTTCTGATATCAAGGAATAAGCCCATCTTTCTGCACTCACAAAATCCTAATGGAAGATAATTCGGGTAATTGAATCCAACCTCAGCGCCGCATAAATCCCAACATGAAGGATGTAGATAAGGGAGAGGTTATGAAATTGTTAGACGTAGGAATTGTCTATCATATATCTGATAGTAAGTGGGTTAGCCCAGTCCAGGTAGTGCCGAAGAAGGGAGGGATAACAGTAGTTTGTAATGAGAATAATGAATTAATCCCGACACGGACGGTGACCGGGTGGTGAATGTGTATACGTTGGGTACACTGAAAAATATGTACCAGATTTGGAGAAGCCTCATCTTACTCAATGATATACATCAATTTGTATTTGATGGATGTTTGAGTTTCATTGTGTAGGTGTAAGGTTTGCAAGAAATTTTTATAAGTACAAGTGTCGACACTTGTGAAGAATTGTGTCGACACCCAGAAGTTGTGTCGACACTATAAGCAATTCCTGTGTTAACACCAAGGCATTGTGTCGACACCTGAAGAAGAAGCTGTGTCAACACCCGGAATTATGTCGACACCTAAGGCCAGAATTGTGTCGACACCTAAAGCAGAAGTTGTGTCGACACACATGAGTTATGTCGACACTAGAAGAAAGGCATGTGTCGACACTCAGGAATTGTGTCGACACAAGAAGAAGGTTTGTGTCGACACACACTCAATGCCATTTTCTACATCTAAGTCAAGACCAGAAGCAGTTGTGTCGACACACAGGACACACTCAACGACATCTGGATAACACTCAACGCCATCTAATAGCAACAGCTATACTGAGTCAGAAGGCTTGTGTCGACACACAGGACTTGTGTCGACACACACTCCACGACATCTCGACACACACTCAACGATAGCTGGATATACACTCAACGCCATATGCCAGCATCAGTTATGTCAATACCAGGAGCAGTTGTGTCGACACACAGGACTTGTATCGACACATACAAACAGAAGCTGTGTCGAGTAGCTGAAGAATGATTATGTCAACACATGGAGTGTTATGTCGACATCATCAAGACTTGTGTCGACACATAGTCTATTTGTGTCGACACATGTGAAGCAGTTTGTTGAGTGTTTATGTTGATTTTTAAAGTCTTTAAGGAATCAACTGTCATGATTTGTGACTCGACAGCTGTCATAACCAACAGGTCTTACACCTTTGTCAGAACTATCAAAAGATTGTTACAAACTGGATCAGCCGGTAACCATGAGGAAACACTATATAAGGTACTGATCCTTGACAACCATAACAACAACAGAACTAAGGAAATACTCAAGCTATTTCAGGAAAGAGAATCTAACAATAAGAAAAGGGGAAACCCTTAAGAAGGCAGATCCAGAGCAGTCTGCTAGGGACGATTCAGATCTTATTCTTGAATTCAAGGAAGGAGCTGACAAGAGATAAACTTCTACATCAAGAAGAGTTCAACCTTATTTTGTTCTATCAAGAAGCTTTGAAATAACTAAGTCAAGTTGAATCTGAAGATTCAGTTTATTCAAGAACTGATCAAGAAGCTCACACCTATAGAGAGATCTATCTGGTGATATCTTTGTATCTCTTAAACATTCAATTATCTTGTAGGATCTTTGTACGATCTGAGTTGTAAGCCTGTAATTATAAATACTGAGGTAGGGCTAAGTGCATGAGGTGTAGGACTGGTGATAGTCTGAGTTGTATACCTAGTTATAAAGGCTGAGGTAGGGCTGAGGCCTGATATAGGATTCTTGGGAAGAATCTGAGGTAAGACTTGTATAAGTCTTAGCTGTATGAACCAATCTGATTTTGAGTTGTAAGATTTATGGATCTGAGCTAGTGGAAGGAAGTTGGGCTGAATCCAGTTCTCTACTGGATAGGTGAAGGTGGGAAAGTGGATGTACCCATACCTTGGGGAACCACTATAAATCTGGTGTTTGCTGTGCTGTGATTTATGTATTGTAGATTATATTTCCTGTGTTGTGTTAATACTAGTTAATTGTCTAAATTACAAAAGAAAATTAGAACTTATTCACCCCCCCTCTAAGTGGCTAGGCTCTTGAAATAAGTCTTTCAAGTGGTATCAGAGGAGGTCGCTCAAAGATTGACCTAACAGTCTGAGTGAATCTCCAAGGCAATAAATAGATTTCAAGAATGGGTTCAAATGAGAATCAAAAGGAGTTTGGATCTATGAAACTGCCTATCTGTAGGAAAGAATGCTTTGGCATTTGGAAGGAAAGGGTCAGATTGTTTATGGAAGCTTCTGATCCAAGAATCTACATTACTGTACAAGAAGGATCCTTCATTCCAATGAACGTATCAGCTCTTGATGCAAATGTTAGAACCCCTAAGAACTATTCTGAAATGACAAAAGATGAGATCATTCTGGCAACACTAGACAAAAGAGCACAGAACATTATTGTAAGTGCTATAGATGATGCCACATTTCAAAATCTGGTGCATTGTCAAACCTCCAAGGAAATGTGGGACACCCTGATTGTCTACATGGAGGGAACTGAAGAAGTCAAAGAAGACAGAATAGCCAAGACTGACAGCATAGCTGAATCAAGAATATGAGAGCTTTTGATAAGCCAAGACTGACAATATAGCTAAATCTTAAAAAAAAATTCAAGATAGTTAATAAGCTGATGACCTATAGAAGAGTCTTCAACACTTATGAACTGATTGATAAGTTTCTCAGGTCTTTGACAAAGGACTGGGACACAAAGATTTGTGCCATCAGAGAGGTGGCCAAGCTTGTTGATATACCTCCTCCCATACTATTTGGAAAGCTGCTATCATATGAAATGCAGCTCACTGCCAGAAAGGAGGAAGAGAAGAGCAGCAGTCTGAGTACAAGGATAAGTCAGTTTCCTTCAAGGCTGAAGGCACAAGAAAGGGCAGGATAAAATCTCCTTCTCCACCCAGAAGGAGTGCTGAGGCAAAAGAAGGAATTCCTGATACTACCTCATCAGACAGCCACACCTTTGATGAGGACTTTGCTGCCAATACAAGGCAGTTCCAAAGGTTCATGAAAAAGAAGAAGTGGATAACCAGACCATCAACATCCTTTTCCAAGGATTAGTATTACAATAAAAAGAAGACTCCCAAGAAGGACAGGTATGCCTCAAAACCTAGTAAACAAACTAATTCTAAGATTGTTTGTTATTGTTGCAATAGGCAAGGACATGTCATAGCTGACTGTCCGGACAAGAGGACTGAATCGAAGGACAAGAAGAAGCATCAACTGAAGGGCAAGAAGGAGAAATCCTTTATTGCTCAGAAACAGAAAAGTTGGACAGACTCATTATCTTCAGGATCAGGAGAAGAAGATGATGCAGAAGCATATTTTGGGTTGTTCTCAAAAGAAGAGGATTCTAGGGAACTAGAATTCCAACAAATGCTGGACTCCATAAATAGAGTGGAAGAACATTGTTGTAGAGGGCTGATGGCTCTGTCAGAAAATGATCAGTGCTAGGATTAGCCTGGTCCAAGCAAGGTATACAATTCTCCCTTAGAGTCTGATTATTTCACTGGATCAGAATCAGAAGCATCTGCCTCAAGAGATGTGGATGGCTCTGAGTCTGAAGGGGATGTACACCAACTCATTGATGAGTATGGTGGAGTGTTGCAAGCTCTAAAGAGAAGCAAGCTTCTTGTCAAGGAGCAGGCCAAGGAGATTGAATCTCTTAAGCAGACATCATCAGAATATGCCAAACTGATTGATTTGAAACTGAATGAGATTGCCAAACTGAAGAACATAACTGTCATTTAGATGGGCACAGTCTCTTTCAAGGAAAATCATATCAAGAATCTGGAGGCAAGACTTTAGAAAGAAAAAGAGTTAGTGGCTAAATTCTTTAAGCCAAAATTAGTCTTGTTTTTAATAGACAACTTCATTTCTCAAAAAGGTAAGACTGTTCTAGGCTTTAATGGAAGAACAAGGGCAACCAATTCATATGGAAAAGGTAAGGCCCCAGTTCAGCCACTAGCCTCTAAGCCCCCTATTTTCTTTAGGAAGGTGATGCAACCTACAAATAGGTATGATCATTAAATTACTCATGGTCACTGTGAGTATGGAGATCACATTAGAAAGTGTGTAAATTCCAGTATGCCACTCTATAGGCAAGCCCATCAGGTTCAAAAGGAATTCTTGGGGTTTGCTGCTCTAGCACCTACACTCAAAAGAACTGCTGGCAACAAAGTTTTGAAGTCTGTACCTAAGAGAAGGTACAATAGATTTGAGTGTTGGTGTTGTGGTAAGGTAGGCAACTTTGTTATAGATTGCTGGCTTAACACAAGTGTTAAAACCAAGAATAGTTTACCTATCAGAAAAGCTGTAGGTAAACATGATATTTTTCAAACTAACAAGAACCTAGGACCCAAAACTAATTTTGGGTTCTAAGGATGAGTGATTCTTTATTTGATGCAGGTGGATCCAAGTGGCCATACCCCAATATGGTATTTGGATAGTGGATGTTCCATACACATGACTGGAACAAGAAGAATGTTGAGGGACTATGTACCCAAAGAGAATGGAGCCAAAGTCATCTTTGGTTGATCGGAAAAAGGAATCATCAAAGGATTTGGTAACATCTCTAGTGATTCAATTACCATCACTAAAGCGGCTTATGTGAAGGGTCTAAAGCATAACCTGATTAGCATAAGTTAACTTAGTGATCTAGGTTATGACATCTCTTTCCTCAAAGGGGAGTGCCAAATAAGGAGGTCAAGTAATCAAGAGACCATTTTGACTGGCACTAGGAAAGGGAATGTTTATTGTCTTAACCTAGGTTGTGAGTTTAATAACTCACCCATTTGCCTAGTTGCAGGTGAAAAAGCTTCACTATGTGTCAAATGGCACAAGAGGCTGGCTCATCTTAACTACAAGTCTATTGGATAGCTGTTCAGCATGGGATTAGTGAGGAATGGTCCTCAAGTCAAGTGCATTAAAGAGGGTGTGTGTTCAGCTTGCCAAAAGGGCAAATAGACTAAGTCCTCTTTTCATGCACTAGATACCAAATATTCAATGAGATGTTAATATCTCTTGCATATGGATTTGTTTGGTCCTATGCCAATTCATAGTCTTGGAAGGAAAGTATACACTTTTGTTATTGTGGATGACTATTCCAGATTCACGTGGGTTTTCTTCTTGAGACAAAAATCTGAAACTCCTATTATTTTCCAGACCTTTGTTAGACAAATTATGAATGAATTTAACAATTCAGTGTTCAAAATCAAAAGTGACCATGGAACTGAATTTCAGTCTGAATGTATGACAAAGTTCTGTGAAGAACTTAGGATCCATCAGGAGTTCTCCTCACCTAGAACACCCCAGCAAAATGGTGTTACTGAAAGAAAGAATAGGACTCTAATTGAGGCAAGTAGAACACTACTTAGTGAAACTACTCTCCCTGAGTACTTCTGAGCATAGGCAGTAAATACTGTATGTCATGTACTCAATAGAGCCTCCATCAATAAGAAACCTAAGATGACTCCCTATCAGATATTGAAAGGTAGAAAACCAAACATTTCCTACTTCAGAATCTTTGGTAGCAAGTGTTATGTCTTAGTTAATGGTAAGAACTACCAAACTAAGTTTGCTGCCAAATCCCTAGAAGGGATATTTGTTAGGTACAACAATAATGTAGGGCATACAGGATCTATAACTTGACTACTAAAGTTGTATAAGAATCTATTGATGTTGTATTTGATGAGTCTAAATTGATTAATAGTGAATTGTCTAGTTCTTCAGATAGTTCTACTGGTCTAACAGACAGGCTGGACAAGCTGACAATCAATGATGAAGCTCCTGCTAGGATGGATGAAGAAAAAGATGCATGCTGTCCAGGAGGAGAACAAGACTCACTGGATGATGAAGACAATGAGGAGCATCAGGTTGAGGAAAATGAAGAAGGCCATGAGGTTGATAGGTTTTCTCCAGCTAGAAGACACCTGAAGGATCATCTAGCTCACAAAATCATTGGTGATGCAAGTCAAGGTGTTCTAACAAGGAGAAAGAACATGAACACAGTTTTTTGTTCAAGTTTCTTGTCACAGATAGAACCCAGGAAGCTTGAAGAAGCCATGCAAGACACAAAATGGATTGATGTTATGCAAGAAGAGCTAAATCAATTCAGAAGGTGTAAAGTCTAGGAACTGGTTCCTAAACCAAAGGACCATAACATTATAGGAACCAAGTGGATCTATAAAAAAAAACTTGATGAGAATGACACTATAATTAAGAACAAAGCCAGGTTAGTATCAAAAGTCTACAGGCAAGAGGAAGGGATTGAATTTGATCAAACCTTTGCCCCAGTAGCAAGGCTGGAGGCTATAAGATTGTTCTTGGCCTATACTGTCTATCAAGAGTTCAAGGTATATTAGATGGATGTAAAGTCAGCATTTCAGAATGGTGACTTAAAAGAGGAAGTCTATGTTGAATAACCATCAGGTTTTGTAGTTTCTCATTATCCTGATTATGTATATAGGCTTAGGAAAGCTCTATATGGTTTGAAACAAGCCCCTAGGGCTTGGTATAAAACCTTGTCTACTTTTCTTATTGAGAATAAATTCTCTAGAGGAAAGATAGACAAAACACTATTCTTTAGGGAATCTAAAGGCAAGATAATCCTAGTCCAGATATATGTTGATGACATTATCTTTGGATCTACTAAAAACAACCTTTGTAGAAAGTTTGCCAAACTTATGCAAGGGAAGTTTGAGATGAGCAGTATGGGTAAGCTAAAGTTCTTTTTGGGACTTCAAGTAAGACAGACTGATGATGGATTGTCCATATCCCAGTCTAAGTTCACCAAGGAGTTGATTAAGAAATATGGTATGGACTCAACCTCCACCTTGAAAACTCCAATGGGAACAAGTATGCCTATAGGCAAAGATGAGACAGGGAAACATGTTGATGAGTCTTTGTATAGAGGGATAATTGGCTCCCTTCTCTACTTGACTACTAGTAGATCTGACATCATGTATATTACATGTGTCTGTGCTAGATACCAAGCTTGCCCAAAGGAATCTCATTATACTGCAGTTAAAAGAATTTTGAGATATCTTAAGGGCACACCTAATCTAGGTCTTTGATACCCTAAGAATAGAGATTTCTTACTAACAGGTTTCTATGATGCACACTTTACAGGATGTAAAGAAGACATGAAGAGTACTATATGAACCTATCAATTCCTAGGTGGAAGGCTGGTGGCATGGTGCAGTAAGAAGCAGACTAGTGTAGCTATATCAATAGCTGAGTCTGAATATGTAGCTACAGGCAATTACTTTGCACAATTATTGTGGATAAAGCACCAACTTGAAGATTATGACATCAAGGTAAGTAGAATTCCACTGTTTTGTGATTCTACAAGTGTTATTTCTATTATTAAGAACCCTGTATCACACAGTAGAACCAAGCATATAGAAATTAAGTTCCATTTTATAAGAGAACATGTGGAGAAGGAAGATATTAATCTAGAATTTGTAAACACAAATAGCTAGATTGCTGATATTTTTAAAAAACCTCTGGATGAAACTAAATTCAATCATTTTAAAATTTAATTAGGTATGTTGAACGTAGAGTAAGTCAGCACAAGCATTCCTAAGTAGATTATATAAGCACAATATTTCTAAAGAAATTTGCCTAAGTACAATGTTTGTGTCGACACAAACAAATTGTGTCGACACACTCAGTATGTTGTGTCGACAAAAAAAAGGATGTGTCGACACAGAAACAGTATCTGTGTCGACAGAAGAATAGGTGTCGACAAACTATGTCGAGACCTAGATCTTTTCTATCGACACATATAAGTATTATCGAGACCTAATATTATTACTAAGGAGCGTCTTTTGAACTCCCCGTTACACCTACACTATAAATAGGTGAAGCCAAAATCTTGTCGACTACGCTTTCAGATTTCTCGACTCTAGACCTTGTGTCGACTTCGATATTCTCTTATCTCTCTCTCCCTTTCATCAATGGAGCCCATCAAAGAAGACAAGGTGAATAAAGGCTATGAATTGGTTCGTGATGGATTCACGACAGCATCTCCAGATATCAAGGATGTAATTACCCTAATTTCAGAGAATGGTTTGGAATTCTTGGTCTCAGAACCGACTAAGATCTGGAAGAAGGAAGTCGTGGAATTATATTCATCAGCCACCATGGACATAGATGGGAAGAAGATTCAAGCCACAGTACAAGATTCCCGAGTGAAACTTACTCTGAAGACGATTAGGAAATCACTCCATTTTCCTAAGGTTAAGGATGACGATGACATCATTCCATCAATGACAAAAGATGCATTAAGCTGGTGTGGGCTAAGCCCTAATATCAAAGTTGGATCATCCATTACCAGGAACGTGATGAATTCACAAGGAAAGTTTCTGTCTGAAATCATAGAAAAGGTAATTCTAAATAAGACTGGTGGACATGACAGAGTTTCAGTTTCCTTGTTCAATCTAATGACAAGGGTCATCTTCACAGAAAAAACAGACTGGGCATCTGTGGTATTTGATAAAATACAAGAAGGAATAAAGAAACCAAATCTGGGAAGGATTCTAAGCTTATGTCTAGCTTCAGCAATACCAGATGTAATGAGCCAACTTCCAGGAACAAAAATCAACCATACGAGGAGAATGGATGTAAGAATTCTATCGAGGTGGGATAGAGTATTAACCAAGGAGGTTTCTACTCCACAAAAATAGACAAAGAAAGAAAAGAAGAAGAAGGAAGTTATTCAGCAAGCAGAATCTTCTAGTGATTCTGAAGAGGAAGTGGTCTTCAGTTCAGATGAAGACAGGCCATAAAAAGATGCGCAATATCAAGAAGAGAGTAGTGTGCTCCCAGAGCAACAGGTAGTCACTACTCCAAGGGGTGAAAATCCTGAATTAGCAGCGCAAGAAACTGTACTTTTTGAGCGACCTGCTCAAGGGGAAGGAATTGATGTTGCGACTCTAGAGAGTGAGTATGCAGTAGATACAGTAATGAATATTGTATCAGATATCAATAAAGGAGCACTAGACATTGCTGAGAAGGAGGCACAAGTTGTGCAGAATGAGCAAATACAGCAAGAGGTAATAATGGAAGAGTTATTTCCTTATTTACCTGCTGCAAGGACTGAGGGGGAGAAATCCCAGGTAGAAATGGACCAGCCAAGAACTTAGGGGAGGAGGTACTGAATGAACCATCTAATAAATAAACAGTTGTATAGAAAGCTCATCACAACCCTCTTATGATGAGGAAGCCACTATGGCTAAAATGGTTGAAATCAAGAAAAGGAGCTCAGGCTACAAGAAAGACTTGCAAACAGTCACACCACCACCTGCTCCAAGTATTGATTTCAGTTCATTACTGGTCCAAATTCAAGTAAAATTTGATGAACAAAGCAGTCTTTAGAAAATATGTGGATGAGTCAAATAAGGAACTGAAGTTTCAGCTGGCTCAGGACATAAAGTCAATCAGATTTGAAGTCAATCTGCACAAGAAAGAGATGATAGATTACTTCCATAAAGGAGACAATGCTGTAGTATATTTGGCTGAGCAACAACAGTTGCTGAAGACTGAGGTTGAGGACATTACCACAAAGCAAGGGTATATTTTGGAAAATCAATTCAGGTCCAATGAAAACCTCAAAGACTCCCCTGCAGAAATCATCCAGAAATTGGGAAGTATTTCAACAGATTTGAAAACTGAAATAGCAAAGCAACTACAAGAAGATCTAGCTGCAATCGACAAAGCTATTGGAGCCTACCAAAATACCATTTCTTGAGTACCGAACTAAGTTCAAAGCTTACTATCAAGAAGGTACAAAATATTTGGCTGATCAGATAAGATTTCAAAAGACTGATTTGAGAGATCATATCACTAGAGAAGTCATAAAGGGGGAGAGGTTGTTAGTCAAATCTAGCTCTGATCATGAAAAATGGATCTCTAATTCAATCAGAGCTACACTTGGCTTTCCTCCTTTGTGTGATGATGACAATGTTACTGAGTCTGGAGTGCAACCTGCAAATATTGAAGGAGATCAGCATGAAGTTGCACAGGTTGTTTATCCTCCTGCTGACTTTGATATGGTTCAAAAAGAAGTGCAAAAAATATACAGCCCTCCACAGGAGGCACAAAATGTGATTATTAAAAAAGTAGACATGTCAGAGGCTGCCAAGAAAGCTCAGAAGGAAGCACAGCTATCAAAGAAAAGGTTCAGAGAATAGGCTGAGTTGAAGCCAGATTTTGAGCAATGGAGCCCCACTTCCAGGAATATTATTTTGACTGCCTATAAGGCTGTAAAGGATAAGACCTATGATAGGGGCAAATGGTATCCTGATCAAGAATGGAATAAGTATTAAGCTGGGAATGAAGTCATTCTTCAGTACAGAAGAAGTGCAAAAGCTAGGAAGTTGGCTGCTAATGCTCTGGAGCCTAGCATGTACTTCCCCAAGCCTTTTCACTATTTTGAAAGGCAACAAATAAAGGCTGAAGAACTAAAGAAGAAGGATCTCACAAGAAAGAAACCTGCTAAGGATACAGAACCTACTGTGCAGTCAAAGATTAAGTCTGGGAAAGGCATTGTAATTAAGGAGTCTAGTCAATTATAGGATTGATAGGCTTATGTGTAGAACAATGTAACCTTTTGTTTTTATTCTAAGGAAAAACATGTAAACCCAGTATTTTCTAATTAATAAATAAAATCAGCTTCACTATTGCTTTGAGTTGTTTACATTGTTTATATGTTATCCTGTACTGAAATGAATGTACATCTATTCTTATGTGTTTTATTATAAGTGATGTATATCCTTGACTAAGGGTTATGACTTCTCCAAATAGAGGGAGATTGTTGGGTACACTGAAAAATATGTACGAGATTTGGAGAAACCTTATCTTACTCAAAGATGTACATCAATTTATATTTGATGGATGTTTGAGTTTCATTGTACAAGTGTAAGGTTTGCAAGAAATTTTTCTAAGTACAAGTGTCGACACTTATGAAGAATTGTGTCGACACCCAGAAGTTGTGTCGACACTAGAAGCAAGGCATGTGTCGACACCCAGGCATTGTGTCGACACCTGAAGAAGAATCTATGTCGACACCCAGAATTGTGTCGATACCTAAGGCAAGAATTATGTCGACACCTAAAGCAGAAGTTGTGTCGACACACAGGAGTTATGTCGATACCAGAAGAAAGGCATGTGTCGACACTCAGGAATTGTGTCGACACCAAAAGAAGGTTTATGTTGACACACGGGACTTGTGTCGACACACACTCAATGCCATTGTCTACAACTAAGTCAAGACTAAAAGCAGTTGTGTTGACACACAGGACTTGTGTCGACACACACTCAATGAAATTTGGATGACACTCAACGCCATCTAACAATAACAGCTATACTGAGTCAGAAGGCTTGTGTCGACAAACAGGACTTGTGTCGACACACACACTCAACGACGTCTTGACACACACTCAATGATAGATGGATATACACTCAACGCCATCTGACAGCATCAGTTATATCAACACCAGGAGCAGTTGTGTCGACACACAGGACTTGTGTCGACACATACAAATAGAAGTTGTGTCGAGTAGCTGAAGAATGATTATGTCAACACATGGAGTGTTATATCGACATAATCAAGACTCTTGTCGACACTTTGTTTATTTGTGTTGACAGATGTGAAGCAGTTTGCTGAGTGGTTATGTTGACTTATAAAGTCTTTAAGGAATCAGCTGTCATGACTTGTGACTCAACAACTGTCATAACCAACAGGTCTGACACCTTTGTCAGAACTGTCAGAAGGTTGTTACAAATCGGATCAGCTGGTAACCATGAGGAAACTCTATATAAGGGACTGATCCTTAACAACCACAACAATAACAGAACTAAGGAAATACTCATGCTATTTCAGGAAAGAGAATCTGACAATAAGAAAAGGGGAAACCCTTATGAAGGCAGATCCAGAGCAGTATGCAAGGGAAGTTTCAGATCTTTTTTTGAATTCAAGGAAGGAGCTGACAGGAGATCAACTTCTACATCAAGAAGAGTTCAACCTTATTTTGTTCTATCAAGAAGCTTTGAAACAGCTAAGTCAGGTTGAATCTGAAGATTCAGTTTATTCAAGAACTGATCAAGAAGCTTACACCTATAGAGAGATCTATCTGGTGATATCTTTGTATCTCTTAAACATTCAATTATCTTGTAGGATCTTTATAAGATCTGAGTTGTAAGCCTGTAATTATAAAGGCTGAGGTAGGGCTAAGTGCCTGAGGTATAGGACTGGTGATAATCTGAGTTGTAAGCCTAGTGATAAAGGCTGAGGTAGGGTTGAGGCCTGAGGAAGGATTCTTGGGAAGAATCTGAGGTAAGACTTGTATAATTTTGATCTGTATGAACCAATATGGTTCTGAGTTGTAAGATCTGTATATCTGAGCTAGTCGAAGGAAGTTGGGCTGAATTCAGTTCTCTACTAGATAGACGAAGAGGGGAAAGTGGATGTACCCATACTTTGGGGAACCACTATAAATCTAGTGTTTACAGTGCTGTGATTTCTGTATTGAAGATTGTATTTCCTGTGCTTTGTTAATACTAGTTAACTGCCTGAATTACAAAAGAAAATTAGAACCTATTCACCCCCCCCCCCCTCTAGGTTGTCTAGGATCTTGAAATAAGTCTTTCAGTATAGATTATCGTAAGTTAAATGACGCCACCCGCAAGGATCACTTTCCCTTGCCGTTCATCGATCAAATTTTAGAACGTTTATTCGGCCATAGCTTTTATTGTTTTCTCGATGGCCTCTCGGGGCATTTTCAAATCCCCATCTCCCCCGAGGACCAGGAGAAAACTACATTTACTTATCCCTTCGGCCCCTTCGCCTATCAAAGAATGTCGTTTGGATTGTGCAATACGCCAGCTACATTCCCAAGATGTATGCTCTCTATCTTTGACAAGTACGTAGAAAGCATTATGGAGGTATAAATGGATGATTTATCCGTGTTCAGCGACGCTTTTGATAGTTGTTTGGAAAATCTAGAAAAGATCTTAGAACGATGCGAAGAAACTAACCTTGCCCTGAATTGGAAAAAATGTCATTTTATGGTGAGGGAAGGGGTTAGTTTTGGGTCATAATATTTCTGTGAGAGGAATTGAAGTAGATATAGACAAGATTGAAGTTATCGAGAAGCTGCCGCCGCCTACGAACATAAAAGTTATAAGAAGTTTCCTAGGTCACGCTGGTTTCTACCGCCGCTTCATAAAGGACTTCTCAAAGATCACCAAGCCCCTTACCCATCTCTTAGAAAAAGACACCCCATTTATTTTTGAAGACCTTTGCGTAGCTACTTTTAATTTAATAAAAGAAAATTTAATTATTGCCCCGATTATGATAGCTTCGGTGTGGGACCTTCCATTTGAAATCATGTGCGACGCAAGTAGTTTCGCAGTGGGAGCCGTATTAGGTCAACGCATATCTGAAAACTTCCACCCCATCTATTATGCAAGTAAAACACTTACATCGGCACAAGAAAATTACACCACGTACGAGAAAGAGCTCCTAGCTGTAGTTTTCGCTTTTGATAAATTCTGCCCTTATATTACGCTTTCAAAAGTTAATGTTGTTACGGACCACTCGACCCTCAAATATCTTCTTTCTAAATTAGATGACAAGCTGCGCTTGATTCGCTGGGTCTTACTCCTCCAGGAGTTTGACTTAGATATCCGTGATAAGCGAGAAGCCGAGAACTTGGCCGTCGACCATCTCTCCCGATTAGATAATCCGTTTATTGAAAAATTAGATGAAATATCTTTTAATGATTTCTTCCCAAATGAGATGTTGTTTTCAATTAACACAAATACTTCTCCTTGGTTTGCACACATCGCCAACTATTTTGTGGCTTGTGTGCTCCCAAAAGAGTTCTCCTCTCAACAAAAGAAGAAATTATTTTCTGAGTTGAAGAACTATTTTTGGGAGGACCCGCATCTTTTTAGAGTCTGTGCGAACCAGGTTATAAGGAGATGTGTTTCTTATGAAGAAGGTTTTGATATTATTAAACATTTGCATGAAGGACCGACAAGTGGGCACTATCAAGCTGCTAGCACCACTCACAAAGTATTAAGCGCAGGTTTTTACTTGCTTAGCCTGTTTAAAGACGTGCAAGCCTTTGTGAGCAGGTGTGATAGTTGGCAACGGTCAGGCAATATTTCCAATAAAAATGAAATGCCGCAAAATTATTTCCTTGAGTGCGAAGTTTTCGACCTCTGGGGAATTTATTTTGTCGGTCCCCTTCCTTCTAGCTTCGGGAATCAATACATCTTAGTCGATGTCGATTATGTTTCGTGTTGGGCTGAAGCCCATGTACTTCCTACGAACGATGCCCGAGTCGTAGTTACGTTTTAAAAAATTTATTTTCTCGATTCGGTACGCCGCGGGCCATCGTTAGTGACAGGGGTTCCCATTTCTGTAACGCTCAGTTTTCTAAAATCCTTACTAAATATGGCGTTATGCATAACCTTTCAACTACCTACCACCCTCAAACTAACGGACAATTCGAAGTAGTGAATAGAGAAATTAAAAAAAATAGAAAAGACAATTTCAACATCTAGAAAAGACTGGTCAGCCAAATTAGACAATGCTCTATGGGCTTACTGAACAGCATACAAAACCGCCCTCGGATATACTCCATATCGGTTGGTTTATGGAAAATCGTGCCATTTACCCGTAAAACTCAAACACCGCGCTTTTTGGGCCTTAAGGTTTTTAAATTTCGATCCCGACTCTATCGGTGACCTTAGAAAATTTCAACTAAACGAACTCAACGAGTGGCGCTCTTACGCATACGAGAATAACAAATTTTATACAGAGCGGACGAAACATTTTCACGATAAACACTTAAGGCACCCAAAAACCTTTAAGTCGGGCGACCAAGTTCTTCTTTATAATTCTCGGTTATATTTTTTTCTGGAAAGTTAAAATCACGATGGTATGGGCCGTTTTCTATTTTAGAAGTTTTTCCTTACGGTACTGTTTTAATTTCCACTCTGATAAGGGTAATTTCAAAGTGAATGGTCAACGTCTTAAACTATATTTCTCTGGTGATGATGATGTCAATCCAAACATTGTTAAGTTTCTTCTGCTCGAACATTAACAAACTTCGAACTTTTTTTTGTTAAAAACTTTTTTTATTATTATTTTGGACAAAATATTTTTGGACAATATTATTTTGTTGCGTCGAGCTCAAACGACATTTTAAACAAAGGGTAGTCTTGGGAGGCAACCCAAGTTATCTTTTTCTATTTTCTATATTTTACAATTTTTGCCCTTGATGGCTCCGACAAGTTGAAGCTTCTGCCATCACCTGATCCAACATTGCTGACTCCATCACGAAGTCCAAAGAAGACATTTCATGAAGATCCAAAGCGCAAGCACAGGGGAGCGGCATCACTCAGCTTTCGCAGCAAATAAATCTAGGGAAGTGCGTATTTTTCAATTCTGTAATTTCATTTTCTCTCCTTCTCTAACCTCCTTTCTCCATTGAGGACAATGTCCATTTTATGCTTGGAGAACTTCCTCCTTCTTTTTACTATGTGTGAATATTTTCCTTTTTGTGAATATTTTTCAAATATCCAAAAAAAAATGAATATCTTAAAAATAAAAAAAAAATAGAAAATATTTTAAAATTAAAAAAATATATGTTTTTTGTCATTACTTTAATAGTTTAGACATTTTGGTATTTCAAAAGTACCCCTTATTTTTGTATTGTTTTTCTCAAAATCTCATATAAACAACTTAATTAATTATAATATTTCTAATCACCCTTTTTAATTATGTTTCACAAGTTAAATGTTGGTCATGCTGTGTTTCTAATTCGAGGTAGCATGTTAACGTAAAACGCTTTTCTAAAACTAGCATTTCCATTATGGTTTTCGTTCTTTATTTTCTTAACTTTCTCAAAAAATCATCATCCACTTTTTTCTTTTCGTTTTTGGAGAATTTTTGTAAGGTCAACTTTTGAATAGCGTAGTAGATGTGAATGATCCAAATCACCTATTATTTATATTTTCAAGATAATTTCATCAATCTTCTTTTATTATCTAGGACTTGCTTTTTGAAATTTTTCAAATCTATGTTTTAAATAAATTTAAAAGCATGAAAATGATTTAGGCCTATTTTGTTTTCATTTGAGCTTTCCTGCCAACCTAAAAACTTTCACCACTAGTTAGCTGCTTTTTAGCCTCTTTCCAATTTCATTTTATAGCTCCTCTTTTCATATCATTTTCACCAAAGCAAAAATTTCAAACCTTTCTAATCACACTAGCCTTTTTGAGTTTCATAAAAAAAATTCCATGATTATGATAGGTTATTTTGTGATATTTTTGGAGAAGTTTTTGAAAAAAGTATGCTCAAAAGAAATGTTTGCTTTTGTTTGGCCAATTATAAATGAAAATAAAAATATTTATGGCCTTTGTTTTGAAAAAGAAAAAAATGGAAAAGAAAGAAAAATATTTTATTTATAACAAAATTTTTTAAACTCTTTGTTTTGGTTTAGTGTGATTTTAAGCCTCCCTGTTTATCTTTGAATTCCACTCCTAATTATAATCCTAAACTAAACGTTTCGGTCCTATTAAGTCCCTTTGATTCATGCTTTTGAATATTATTCAATAACTAAGAACAGAAGAAAAGTAAATCAGTATTAGTTTTTGATTAAAACTTAGATTTTTGTTATTTAATTGATATAATTATAATGCGTTGCTTGGATCTAGTAATCACTCAATGCGTTTTTCATTTTCGTTGCTTTGCTTAAATCTATTTAAAGAATTTTGTCAAAATTTTGGATGATTTATTTTCGTTGAGTAAAGTTTATAAAAGTTAAACCATATCTAAATAATTGTTTTAGATTTATGTTTCACCTTCTCCCTACCTAAAATTTCGCATAGTACTTGTGTAGGCATAATTAGAACTGTTTGATTAGTCCAATTTTATGGTTATCAAATTTTTATATTTTTGCTTGGAGACAAGCAAAGCTTAAGCTTGGGGGAATTTGATTGTACGTTTTGTAGTTTAAACTATTAGGGTATTTTCTAGTTTTTAACACGTTAATCGTGTCTTATTAGCTTAATTGTTATCTTTCTTATGTAAATATTATTGCCATTAACATTTTCTTGTCTTTTTGCAGGTTTCCAAGATTTTGGTCAAAGATGACCTAACACGCCCCCCTGTCATGCCCTCCTTGGGAAGGTCACAGGGTGTGTCACCCGATCCAAAGGAAGTCAACCACTAGTGCAAAGTCCAGAGTTCATCCCGAGTAAGACACGGCCTTAAACACGGCCGTGTCACTGGTCGTGTCAAGCTGGCGTATCACCAGAAACTAAGTAACAGGAAAAATAGCTGTCACACCCCCCCTGACATGCCCACCTTGGGCGTGTCCTAGGGCGAGACACTGGGCGTATCACCCTCTGCCCGAAGCCTGCCACCGCATTAAATGCTTTCTCGCCTTAGCACGCCAACAGTACTGTCACGCCCCCCTACAGGGTCGTGACCCAGGGCGTGTTTGCCCCCTTTTCCAAGACTGACGGATTTCTAACCAATCATTTCGATGCAATGTGTGTGTCATGCCCCCCCCCCCACACGAGCGTGACCCAGGGCATGTCAGCCATCGTACATAAGCTGTAACACCCCAGAATCTCAAAATATGTTGGTACATAATTTTGAGTAGCAGGCTGTTAGTCACGGCCTGGGACACGGGCGTGTCCCAGGGCGTGTCGGGGGTACACGGCCTGGGACACGGGCGTGTCCCAGGGCGTGTTCGATTTAAAGTTCGAATTTGGCCTATTCGAGTCAGAGTTGTACACGGCCGTGAACACGGCCATGAACACGGGCATGTCAGGTTCGACACGGGCGTGTCGATGCCCGTGTTGTTCAGTCGGTTCCAAACTGCGTGTGCCGCTTAAGGGTACACGGCCTGTGACACGGGCGTGTCACAGGCCGAGCCAGGCAAAAATTGGGGTTTTGGGCAGATCTCGGCCGTTCGTTTTCTTCTAATTGGATCTTGTGGTCCAAAGCTTTTCCAGCCTCTTTAAGGCCGTGGATTGAGATGAAATCTCATTTCCACTTAGCCTTTCTCTCTCTAAAGAGAAGAAAGAGAGGAGAGCTTGGAGGAAGAGGAGGAGGAGCTTTCCGGCCGCCGGTGGAGCTTCGTCGAGCCGAATAGAGAGCCGAGTGCAGCGTTGCGGAGGCAAGGCCGCTGCGGTGATTTCCATCCGGCTAGTTTTCTATGGCGCCGAAGCGATCGTCAAGGGTAACGATCTTTCTTCCTTGGGCAGGTGAAGCCCTTTGTTTTGCATGTGCATGGGATCCTCCATCAAGATATGGAAACGCGTAAGTGATTCCAGCAGTTGAGTCTACATCTAGAGCCGGAAGTCTGTAGTACGGCATAGGCATGCTGTGTGAAGCCCATCCAGACGTATGTCGGGATTGGTGATGCTTATATTGCGAACCGGAGAAGACTCCGTGTATTCATCGTTTAGCCTGCGGAGATGGTGAGGACGATGTGTTTGGTGTATAGGATGCTTTGCATAGCTCCTTTGGTTGCATGCTTGTTAAGAGCTGGTTGATGGAGTGCGGACACCTCTGAGTGGGTGGGTGCGTGAGGTTTTCAACAGGGGTTTGGAGGCTTATGCCCATTCCACCAAGTGGCGATGAACACCTCTGAGTGGGTGGGTGCGAGAGGTCTTCAACAGGGGTTTGGAGGCTTATGCCCATTCCACCAAGTGGCAATGTTAAGATCGGGTGAGCGGTCGATTGGTAGCAAAGCAGCAGGGCGAATTCCCTAGGCTTGTTACACTACGTGGGTAGGTCGACTGATAGTGCTCACGGGTTTTGGTGTGGTGCGTACCTCTGAGTGAGACGGGTGCGTGAGGTCTTCAACAAGGGTTTGGAGGCTTATGCCCGCCTACCAAGTACAAACCATAAAAGGTGCCCTGAGTGCACGGAGCGCCTGGCATTGAGGTCGGCGTTTGTGATGTTGGGTGTATGTTCTTTATATGTTGAAGTTGCTATACATGCAGGGAAGGAACCACTGCCCCGGGTAAGGGGTGGGGTCGTTATAATTGGTCAGCTGAATGCTGACCGTTGCTTTGTTTATCACCCATGGGGTGGACGTCCATATGCAGGTGTTGCGGGCTGATGGATTGAGCGGGCAAAAGCCCATGCTGCTGGTAGGCCCTTGAAGGCCGTGCGAAGTGTTGGATTTCATGTGTGGCCGGACTGCGTGCCGATGTATGAAATTATATGGGTTGTAAAGAGTAACTTGTAAGGCCTTAAGGCCGTGTGCGGTGTGGTCTTGTAAACATTCCTGGTTATATATATAAATGTGATATTTATATATTAGTGGACATTCAATGGTATGAGTTCTTGCACTTAATAAGCTTCCGCTAGAATGCTCTGAGTTAGGACTCGTTTGGTTTGATATTATCCTGTGACCTCACCGTCTGTTTGTGGCATATAGTGTGGGGCCCCGGCCGGACCTTCTACTATACGTCGTTTAATGGATGGGGTCGTTACAATTTTGGTATCAGCGCTTTTGTCGGTCTTCCCTTCTGAATTCGTGGTCGAATTCTTTTGTGGGGTGGCGAGCACGTGTTTGTGCGACCTGCTGTAATGCTAATGGACTCAAGAATGTCCACTAGGAATGTGTGTGTGCGTCTCTTCGGTGAGTTTGCTGTATTACCATGGAAAGTAATGCTATCTTGTTCACCTATAGGTGACGAGGAGTGGAGCTAGGCAGTCGGAGCCCCACCGTTCGGATGAGAGTGCGGCACCACCTGAGGTGCCTACACCTCCCCCTTCTGCGGAAACGGTGCGCTTAGTTGCGGAGGTGATCTTTGCTATGCTTCAGGCACAACCTTTTGGGCAAGCGAGACCCGCTGTGGCGCCTGTGCACGTTGGTGCGAGGCAAGAGCATGTTGAGGTTGGTGCGAGGCAAGAGCATGTTGAGGTTCCGGTTGCTGTGCAAGCAGCGGACGAGCAACTTAAGCACTTTATGGAGTTTAATCCGCCTACGTTTGTCGGGGCAACGTCTCTAACAGAGGCCGAGGATTGGCTCTCTAGAGTGAAAAGAATCCTGGCTGCGCTCAGGATTAGTGAGGAGCAGAAAGTCCCATTAGCCACTTTCCTCCTGGAAGGAGAGGCGAGGCTTTGGTGGGATGAGATCGAGTTGCACCAGTTGGGCGGGAGAGATCTGGGCGACATATCGATGGACGAATTCTCTAGATTATTTTGGGCGAAATACTTGCCAATGGCGCAGAGAATTGCAATGGAAAATGAATTTCAACGTCTGGTACAGGGTGATAAGACCGTGGACGATTACCTGCATGAGTTTACCAAGCTCGGTCGTTATGCGGGGTCGACGTTTGCGGACCAAGCGCGGAAGACAAATAGGTTCTATGAAGGGCTGCGTGATGAGCTGAGGTTGGCTCTCCCAAGTTCAGTGAACCAAGGATTCCAAGCATTGGTGCATACCGCTAGTGCGCTAGAGAAGGATTTGAAGTGGGTACGGGAGAAGAAGAACGTAGCGGTGGAAAAGTCCGACTTCAAAGTTTCGACATCAGAGCAGTCAGAGTTCAGGAAACGTGATAAGAAGCGGTTCAGGCCTGCTGAACAAACTTCTTCAGATGTTGCGTCAGGAGCAACGTTTGGGCAAGAACGGGTTGAGCCGCGTACATGTTTCATTTGTGGGAGGCCAGGACATATCGTGCGATTTTGCTGGAATGGTGCGTCCAAGGGTGAAAGAAAGACAGGTGCGTCTTATGACGAGAAGGGTAAAGCTGTGGCAGAGTCGTCTGCATCGCGGGCGCAACCGCGAATATACACTCTTGAGATGCAGGAGCCGCAAAGCTCAAATCAAGCAGAATAGCAAATCCGTGCTTTGGACTTAATGGAGGCCGCGAAACGGATTCTGCGAGATGCGGAGAAGCCGAAATAAAGTGGAGTGTGCACTTTATTTTGTTGTCTATTGTATGTATGTATGTATGTATTTCTGTTTGGGACAAACAGTTGTGGTGGTACGATTCCATGGGGCGAGCCAAGCTGTGGCCTCTGAGCTCTAAACCTGGATCGTTTTGGTTTGTATCGCAACAGCGTGGTTGTGTTGATACTTGTGCGTTGCGCTAAATTTCGGGACGAAATTTCTATAAGGAGAGGAGGGTTGTAACACCCCAGAATCTCAAAATATGTTGGTACACAATTTTGAGTAGCAGGCTGTTAGACACGGCCTGGGACACGGGCGTGTCCCAGGGCGTGTCGGGGGTACACGGCCTGGGACACGAGCGTGTCCCAGGGCGTGTTCGATTTAAAGTTCGAATTTGGCCTATTCGAGTCAGAGCTGTACACGGCCCTGAACACGGCCATGAACACGGACGTGTCAGGCTGGACACAGGCGTGTCGGCTGCCATGTTCCGACCCGTGTACTGGTTTTGGAAGTCGATGAGTGCCGTGTAGCAGGGGACACGGGCGTGTCTCAAGAATGACACGGGCGTGTCAGGTTCGACACGGGCGTGTCGATGCCCGTGTTGTTCAGTCGGTTCCAAACCGCGTGTGCCGCTTAAGGGTACACGGCCTGTGACACGGGCGTGTCACAGGCCGTGTCAGGCAAAAATTGGGGTTTTGGGCAGATCTCGGCCGTTCGTTTTCTTCTAATTGGATCTTGTGGTCCAAAGCTTTTCCAGCCTCTTTAAGGCCGTGGATTGAGATGAAATCTCATTTCCACTTAGCCTTTCTCTCTCTAAAGAGAAGAAAGAGAGGAGAGCTTGGAGGAAGAGGAGGAGGAGCTTTCCGGCCGCCGGTGGAGCTTCGTCGAGCCGAATAGAGAGCCGAGTGCAGCGTTGCGGAGGCAAGGCCGCTGCGGTGATTTCCATTCGGCTAGTTTTCTATGGCGCCGAAGCTATCGTCAAGGGTAACGATCTTTCTTCCTTGGGCAGGTGAAGCCCTTTGTTTTGCATGTGCATGGGATCCTCCATCAAGAGATGGAAACGCGTAAGTGATTCCAGCAGTTGAGTCTGCATCTAGAGCCAGAAGTCTGTAGTACGGCATAGGCATGCTGTGTGAAGCCCATCCAGACGTATGTCGGGATTGGTGATGCTTATATTGCGAACCGGAGAAGACTCCGTGTATTCATCGTTTAGCCTGCGGAGATGGTGAGGACGATGTGTTTGGTGTATAGGATGCTTTGCATAGCTCCTTTGGTTGCATGCTTGTTAAGAGCTGGTTGATGGAGTGCGGACACCTCTGAGTGGGTGGGTGCGTGAGGTCTTCAACAGGGGTTTGGAGGCTTATGCCCATTCCACCAAGTGGCGATGAACACCTCTGAGTGGGTGGGTGCGAGAGGTCTTCAACAGGGGTTTGGAGGCTTATGCCCATTCCACCAAGTGGCAATGTTAAGATCGGGTGAGCGGTCGATTGGTAGCAAAGCAGCAGGGCGAATTCCCTAGGCTTGTTACACTACGTGGGTAGGTCGACTGATAGTGCTCACGGGTTTTGGTGTGGTGCGTACCTCTGAGTGAGACGGGTGCGTGAGGTCTTCAACAAGGGTTTGGAGGCTTATGCCCGCCTACCAAGTACAAACCATAAAAGGTGCCCTGAGTGCATGGAGCGCCTGGCATTGAGGCCGGCGTTTGTGATGTTGGGTGTATGTTCTTTATATGTTGAAGTTGCTATACATGCAGGGAAGGAACCACTGCCCCGGGTAAGGGGTGGGGTCGTTATAATTGGTCAGCTGAATGCTGACCGTTGCTTTGTTTATCACCCATGGGGTGGACGTCCATATGCAGGTGTTGCGGGCTGATGGATTGAGCGGGCAAAAGCCCATGCTGCTGGTAGGCCCTTGAAGGCCGTGCGAAGTGTTGGATTTCATGTGTGGCCGGCCTGCGTGCCGATGTATGAAATTATATGGGTTGTAAAGAGTAACTTGTAAGGCCTTAAGGCCGTGTGCGGTGTGGTCTTGTAAACATTCCTGGTTATATATATAAATGTGATATTTATATATTAGTGGACATTCAATGGTATGAGTTCTTGCACTTAATAAGCTTCCGCTAGAATGCTCTGAGTTAGGACTCGTTTGGTTTGATATTATCCTGTGACCTCACCGTCTGTTTGTGGCATATAGTGTGGGGCCCCGGCCGGACCTTCTACTATACGTCGTTTAACGGATGGGGTCGTTACATAAGCAATCATTCTTCCCGCCAGAATCCAGAACCCATGGTCAACCTCGTATGTGTCACGCCCCCTAACACGCCCTCCCCGAGTGTTTCCTAGGCCATGACCAACCCATCGAAAATTCTATAAATTCAGATGTCCCCCCTGGTGTCTAGAACAAGTTTGGGTTTAGAGGGGGAGGTGTTGCCCCTTTGTTTCTTGTCTTTTTTAGTGTTCTTACCTCTTTCTCTCTCTTTCTCATTTTGTGTTTTTCCTTAACCCTAGCTTAGTGCTTGCTTTGTATTAGTTTTTATATAATTTTTGCACTTGCTCTAGTTGCTAATTGTAGGGCTAGAATAGGATTTCAATTTCCATGCAATTGTAATTTTCATTTCAAGTGTAGCTCTCTTTCTTTATTAATATAAAGTGCACTTTTTTATCTTTGTGTTCTTAATGCGTTACTACTCATCCCCCCTCCTCCACTTCATTATGATTAACTAATCCTCCTTATACTTGATCTTATTGATCTGAGGTTCGTGTGATTAAGTTATGATGCTTTGAATTTACCTTTTCTTTTTAGAGTTTTAGACCTTGGATTACTCTTGATTAACCTTTTCTTGGAGATATATCATCGATATATATTTTCCATCTTATATTTCATTCTTGGCTAGCCGAGAGGCTGAAAGTTTGAAGTAAGCATTCAAGAGTAAAGAGAGTTGTATGCACCCCTCGAGAGAGGTAGATGTCAAAAATCTCCTGGATTGGAGTAAAATCTAATAGTGGGGTTCACTACGTAAAGCAAGCTTTAGGTCTCCAATTTAGATGAGAGTCGGTCGGACCTTCCTAAACTCAGCTGGGCACGACTTCGAGAGAAGCATGTTTAAGCTTTATGATCCTCCACGGTCAAGTACCTTTCACCCTATTAAGTTTAGGTTTATTTTTTATGTTTTTAATCGACTTTATCCGAGATGATTCTCGATCGAGTGCATTTCTATTTCATCATTCCAATCCTTCGTTGTAATAGCTTCTTTTATGCTTTCTATTTAACTGCATTAGTTCACTTTTTATGCAATATTTCCTTTCTTTAGTGCGTTTAGATTTCTCTTAAACCCTAAAGATTTCCGTCGAAAAAATAATAGTCTTCGTGTGAGTAAGTGTACTCCACAGTTCCCGGATTTCAATACGACACTTGTGTCCCCTAGCTACCGTTCGATAGGTATACATGCCTAATTGGTTTGCTAGTTCGGCTCTCTTTTCTTAATCGGAAAGCGATCACCATAGGACGGGTCCAGATCTGTGGAGACAAGATCGTTGCGGTCACATTCATCCGTTTAGAATCTTTGGCATGGCACCGAAGAGAGTGCAAAGTGTAATAATCCTCTTCTTTGGACATGTGAAGTCCTTCTTTTGGCATTAGAGGGTAGACACTCTGCGAACATGTAGATGTGGTTCTCTCGACGGGTAAATACGTGTATCCTCGTAGTATTGCATTTAGATCCATAATCGAAGTACGGAATAGGCATGCTGTGTGAAGCCCATTCAGACGGGTTGGTCTGAATTGGTGATGTTTCTATATTTTGTATGTCGGAGAAGACTCCGTGCTTATTGTGTAGATTTCAGCATCGCGAGGTGTGAAGAAGAATGCGTTAAGAGTATTGGGGGTAGGTCTTTAGGAAAACACCCGATTAAGGGGAAGAACCGATAGTCTTTCCCCAACCGCCGACGATAGCTTCCAATAAGCTATATATTGTGAAGCTTGTCTTTGAGAGACCTGGGGGCTTTATTTGTCTGAGCGTAAGCTTATATTGCTCAACTTTGGTAGCTATGTGTGCTATACTATGATCCTTACAGAGTTATGGATCATGCGGAAAAGGTAAAGGGGATGCTGACCCGCGTCAGGACTGCGAGCTAGGCAATTTTAGCATGGGATATGGCTGAACTGTACCCTCCCTTATGTCGGTCGACTTGGAGTGGTCACGTGTATATCATATTGCTTGTCGTAGAACTGGGGCATTGTCTCTGGCCTTGGCCCTTGTGATACTAAAAGCTCATATGTTGATGACTGTCAAGAATGGTGGTGCGACCCGTGAGGTCTTGTGCACTAAGAGTGTGCCTGAGAGCACGGGGTGTTGGGAATTTATGCCAACATTTGTGGTGGATGGTGCTTATGTTACACGTTCTTATTGTCATATTACGGTTATACTAATGCTTGAAGGGAAGGAGCACCACCACCCTGAGTGAGGAGTGGGGTCGTTATAATTTGTTAAGCTTTTGCTGACCATTGCTTTTATTTGCAACCGTGCGGTGGATTGTTGTGTGCAGGTGCTGCTGAATCGAGCGAGAAGTAGCGGGCTAAAGCCCAGAAATGTTGTGTTGGACCTCGAAGGCCAAAGTGAACTCTTGTGTTATTTTTTCGTTCATTTGTGGTCGTCCTGCGTACCAAAGTATGCAACACACTTTAATTAAAGTTGAACATTGTAAGGCCTTAAGGCCAAGACCTTCTTTGTCTATTCGTTTTAATTCCAAGTTGTGGTAGTGGACATTCACCTTTTTGTTGGGTTCTATTTATAACCTTTAATTTATTTTCACTAGAATGCACTCTGTACTAGGATGCGAGATATTGGGTTGTCGTTTTCAATTTAGTAACTCCTTGGTCTGTCCGTGGTATATGGTGTTGGGACCCGGCCAGACCTTCTGCTATATGCTATGTGACGGATGGGGGTGTTACAAAGTAGGTATCAGACTCTGGTGTCGGTCTTCCTTATTCAAATTCGTGGACAAATTCTTTTAAGGGGTGGTGAGAACTTGTATGTGTGTTACTGTTATAACATCTAAGAACCCACGAATGTCCACTTAGAAATGAAAATACACACGTTTGAGGAACCTGAGTGTTCCAATGATTGCATTTTGGCAATCTATTTATCTTCTAATCGAGTGTCTTTATAACTATAGGTTACTCGGAGCAGTGCGGGGCAGTCGCCTCAACAACACTCCGCGGAGAATAGTGCGCATAACGACGCGCCTGCAACCCCTTCTTCTGCAGAAACCATACGGTTGGTAGAGGAAGCAGTGTTTGCTATGATTAATGCAAAACCAGGGCGACAAGTACAGCCTCCTATCCCTGGTATTGCAGAACCTATGGTAGTGGATCAAGGAGCGGCAGAGCACGCAATGTGGAGGAGGGCGACAGAGAAACTGTTAAAGCATGTGATGAGCTTTAATCAACCAGTATTTTTGGGGACTAAGACCCAACCGCAGGCTGAGGCCTTGCTATCAAGGGTTGAAATAGTCATGCCCGCAACAGAGACTGAGGAGTGGCAGAAGGTCATAATAGCCACTTTCCTTCTAGACGGCGAAGCAAGGCTATGGTGGGATGAGTTAGAGCTTCATCATCTTGTTGGGAGGCAACTTTCTGACATATCGATGGAGGAATTCTCAAGGAAATTTTTGGCACAGTTTGTCCCAACCGTGTAGAAGATAGCTATAGAGAATGAATTCCAGAGGCTGACTCAAGATGAGAGTAGCGTGGACAATTACCTTCATGAGTTCACAAGACTGGGTTGTTATGCTGGCACCACTTTTGCAGACGAGGAGCGCAAGACTAACCGGTTCTATGAGGGACTACGTGATGAACTGAGGTTGCTACTATCAGGCCCGATGACGTAGGGTTTCCTAGTCCTGGTCAAAACAGCTCGATCTCTGGAGAAGGATATGAAAAGAGTTCAGGGTTAGAAGGACTTGTCGGTGAAAAGATCGGATTTCAAAGTACCAAGATCGTCGAAGTTTGGGTACCGAAAGTGGAACAAGAAGGCCAAGTCTTCTAGACCGGCATCTTCATCGGTTACTACTGGTGCACCTTTTGGGAAAGGAGGCCCAATTCACTATTATAACTGTTTCAAGCAGGGGCATATAGCCCAAAATTGTTGGAGTGTCATGTATTGTCTTCGGTGGCGTAAGTCCAGAGTTTTCTGGGGCTTGCCGGCTACTACAGGTGCTTCATAGAGAGCTTCTCGAGGATATCATTACCCCTCATGACCCTAATAAGGAGAGATCAGAAGTTTGTCTAGACGCCGGCGTGCGCGCAAGCTTTTGAAGAACTGAAAAATCGTTTGACCACGACTCCTATCCTGTGTTCTCCAAGTAGTACAGAAGGATTTGAGTTATACAATGACGCTTCGGGCAGTGGCTTAGGCTGTGTTCTACTTCAGTATGGGAGAGTAATAGAGTACGGCTCGCGCCAGTTGAAAGTGCATGAGAGGAATTATTTTGTCCATGACTTGGATTTGGCAGCCGTGATATTCGCTCTAAAGCTTTGGAGGCACTACCTATTTGGTGTAAAGGTCGATATTTATACCGACCATAAGAGTCTGAAGTATCTACTAGATCAAAAGGAATTAAACATACGACAGCGAAGGTGGATAGATTTCCTTGGGGACTACACCTTCAAGATTCACTACGTACTTGGGAAAGGTAATGTGGTTGCAGATGCGTTAAGTCGCAGAGCTCACGCCCAGGCAAATTGGTTGTCAGTGCATGATGAGCGTTTGGTTCGAGAATTGGAAGCCTTGGAGATTTCTTGTGTTGATAAGAGGTCTAGTGCTGAAGCTCTGCTAAACTGGATAGAGGTGCAGTATGACCTGGCTGATAAGATAAGATAGGCATTGCAATTGGATGATAGCATGAAGCGGTTCATGGCTGAGGCTTTGGATGGGTCAAATGCCCAATATACTGTCGATGATGGGTTATTGTGGAAGGACAGTCATTTGTGCGTCCACAATGTGTTTAAACTACGGGAGGAATTGATGTACGAGGTTCATCATATTAAGTACTCGATTCATCCAGAGAGCACAAAGATCTATAGAGATATGAAAAAGCTGTTCTGGTGGCTGGGACTGAAGAAGGACATAACACTTTATGTGGCGAGGTGTCAAACGTGTGCCTTGGTGAAGGAGGAGTGCCAGAAGCCTGGTGGATTTTTGATGTCTTTGCCTATATTGGAGTGGAAGTTCGACGATATATCCATGCACTTCATGCATGGTTTTCCAAGACCGAAAAAGGGAAATGACACCATCTGGGTGGTCGTGGATCGTCTGATGGAAGTCTTGCACTTCATCCCAAATAGGAAGGATGATTCAGTTGAGAAACTGGCAAAGTTATATATATAAAACATTGTACGACTGCACAGTGTGCCCCATAGCATCGTGAGTGACCGAGACTAGCACTTCACGTCCAAATACTAGACATTGGTGCATCAACTATTGGGGACCAAGCTGAAGTTTAGTACAGCCTTTCATTCGAAGACAGATGGTCAGACTGAGAGGATCAACAGGATGATAGAGGACATGCTTCGCATGTGTGCCCTGGATTTCGGTTAGAGGTGGGAAGATCACATGTTCATGATTGAGTTTACTTATAATAATAGACACCAGGTGAGCATTCAAATGGTGCCCTTTGAGGCTCACTATAGTAGGAAGTGTCGCACTCCGTTGTCTTGGATGGAGACGGGCGAGTCAAAACTGTATAAGCGGACGGAAGTCAAAGATGTGACTTCGATTGTGCGAATAATTCATGAGCTGTTTTAGTTACTCAGGATAGGCAGGCTAAGTATTATAGCGCCAAGCACAAGAACGTTGAGTTCGCCATAGGCGAATAGGTATATTTGAAAATTAAGCCTTTCAAGGGTGTCTCAAGGGTTCTACGCCTGAAAAAGCTGAGCCTGAGATATCTTGGGCCGTTTGAGATACTGGAGAATGTTGGAGAAGTTGCCTATCAGTTGAAGTTATCAACAGAATTGAGTGGTCTACACGATGTAATCCGCATATCGGTATTGTGAAAGGCAGTGCAAGAGCCTTCGCAAGTGGTTGCTGCAAATCAAGTACCGGTTGAGAGTGGGTTGACAACGAGGGTCAATATCATTCAAATTGAGGATATAGAAGTCAAAAGACTGCGTAATAAAGAGATCAGGATGGTCTAGGTCCGATGGGACAACTGTAGCCGAGAGAAGCTTTATTGGGAGTTGGAGAAAACCATGAAGTCAGAGTTCCCCGAGTTATTCACTTAAGCTATACAGTTTAAAGTTGATTTAAATCCTTAGTTTCTTGTATAACTTAATTTCGGGAAGAAATTCTTTAAGTGGGGGAGATTTGTAACGCCCCAAATTTCTAAAGGCAGGAAATGGTACTCTGGAGGTTATCGCCTGGTGGTAGCTAGTTACCACGTGGCGGTAGCTCCAGGGTCTGTGTTGAGAGCATTGAGAGGGTTGAGTCGACTCAAATCTAGACTTACCGCGTGGCGGAAAGTTGTTACTGTGCGGAGGTAGCAGGGGAATTATTTTAGCAGAGCTCTCGGGAAGCTATAGCCCAGAGATAGTGTTACCGCTGGCGATAGTGATACAGCTTGCGATAGCTAGGTCAATTTAATTGATGAGGCTCTTAGGATCCTACCGCACAGTGGTAGTCGATAGCGCGTGGCGATAGCAGTGGGTGTCGTGTCGTAATCTACGACGGCTATCGCACGACATTAGCATCCTATCGCACGGCGATAGTTAATCTGTAACGGCATGTCCACGTGGAGGCCTATGGTTTGCTGGCCTGGGCAGTTACATGCGAAATGAGGAGGTACCGCGCGGCGTTAGCTCGGTTTATATGGCTATTTTCACTACATTTCTTTTGGAGTTAAGAACTTGGCTCGGTATTCCTGGATGAGGAGTTGCAGTGTCGGAAGAGAGACTTAACTGCCGCTTGGGATTCGGAGCTCAATTCGCAGGACGGGTCCGTATCTATGGAGGCAAGATCGTTGCGGTCGCATTAATCCGTCTAAAATCTTTTGCATGGCAATAAAGAGAGCGCAAATTGTAACTATCCTCTTCCTTGGACATGTGAAGTCCTTTCTTTTGGCATTAGAGGGTAGACACTCCACAAACACGTGGTGTGGTTCTCAAGACGGGTAGATCCGTGTATCCCCATAGTATTGCATTTAGATCAAGAATCAAAGTACGGAATAGGCATGTTGTGTGAAGCCCATTCGGACGGGTTGGTCTTAATTAGTGATGTTTCTATGTTTTATATGCCGGTGAAGTATCCCAGTTTATCGCATAGATTTCGGCGTAGTGGTGTGTGTAGATGACTGTGTTGAGAGTACTGGGGGTAAGTATTCAGGAAAAAACCCGATTAAGGGAAAGAACCGATAGTCTGTCCCCTACCGCGCAGCGGTAGTTCTACCGCCGGCGATAGCTTCCAATAAGCTATGTATTGTTTGTGAAGCCTGTCTTTGAGAGACCTAGGGGCTTTATTTGTCATGAGAGTGAGATTATATTGCTCAGCTTTGGTAGTCATGTGTGCTAGCATAGGATCCTTACTGAGTTATAGATCATGTGGAAATGGGAGGGGGATGTTAACCCACGTCAAGCCTATAAGCCAGACGATTTAAGCATGGGATATGGCAGAACTGTACCCTTCCCTATATCGGATTACTTAGAGTGGTCACATGTACATCACATGACTTGTTATAGCACAGGAGCATTGTCTCTTGCCTTGGCCCATGTGAGACTAAAAGCTCAAATGTTGATGACCGTCAAAAATGGTGGTGCAACCCTTGAGGTCTTGTGCACCAAGAGTGTGCCTGAGAGCACGGAGCATAAGGCATTTGTGCCAACGTCTGTGGAGGATGGTGCTTAAGTTGCATGTTCTTATTACCATATTGCAGTTATACTAATGCCTGTAAGGAAGGATCACTGTCACCCCGAGTGAGGGGTGGGGTCGTTATAATATGGTCAGCTTTTGTTGACCGTTGCTTTAGTTTGCCACCATGCGGTAGATTGTTGCGTGCAGGTGCTGCTGAACCGAGCAGGAAGTAGCAGGCTGAAGCCCAGAAATGTTGTGCTGTCCATCGAAGGGCAAAGCAAACAATTATATTATTTTATCATTCATGTGTGGTCGGTCTGTGTGCCGAAGTATGTAACACACTTTAATTCAAGTTGAACATTGTATGGCCTTAAGGCCATGACCTTATTTGTGTATTCATTTTACAATCCTAGTTGTGGTAGTGGACATTCATCTTTTTGTTGGGTTCTATTTATAACCTTTAATTTACTTCAGCTAGAATGCACTCTATGTTAGGATGCGAGATATTGGGTTGTGGTTTTCATAACTCCTTAGTCTGTCTATGGTATATGACATCGGGCCCCGGCCGGACCTTCTTCTATATGTTATGTGATGGAGGGTGTGTTACACTAAGAGTCGTAGGGGTGAGGAGTAGACAAAAATGGCTTAGCATTTTGACTAACGGTCAGTGGACCACATCATTTTAGGGGACCGAGCAGCAGGAGCATCAGCACCAATATGACAAGGAGGCAGGACATGAGAATCAGTTGCTGCGTACTACCACTACTACACGACGACAGTTCGAGGATGGATTTTAGTTTGCTTCTGCTTAGATGTTGTGAGTTGAGAGAGAGAGATCATTTGTGTTTGATATGTACCGGGCTTAAGCCCATTCTTCTACACTCTTTCATACTTTGTACTTATTGTGGGACTTGTTGTGATCGTCATTGCTCACTTATATAAATTTGTGACTTTTGTGGACTTGATTATATTTTTCTTAGTTGATGTTTTTGATGGCAACGATACTGATGCTCACTTGTTGTGATCGTCATTGCTCACTTATATAAATTTGTGACTTTTGTGGACTTGATTATATTTTTCTTAGTTGATGTTTTTGATGGCAACGATACTGATGCGGCCGTTGATCTCCGTCATAGAGAGTTCGGTGATTGGGAAGATCGATGTCGCAAGCTCAAAGATGAAATTCTACCACGACGTTCTTCGCCAACGCCGCCATTAGATAAAATATATAATTATAATTATATATTTTATCAATTTTTATTTTAAACAATTTTATTTATTTCATTTCATGTATGATGGGTGCCTATAACCATCAAGAGTGTTTTATTTCATGCATTTAATTTTTTTATTGCTTTTATTTCATGATGGGTGCATATAACCATCATAGTGTCATTTTAAATTTTTAATGGAGGAGATTGAGTGGTGTAGGCTATATATAGCCATGGTTATGAAGGATATGGTAGAGAATAAGAAGAAGAAATTGAAACCCTAAATCTATTAAGATTTTCCTCCCCCTCCTTGTCTAGTTCGGCCCTCCCTCTTCTCCTCCCTCATGGCTGCCGGCCACCCTTTATCCCCCTCTATTTCTCGGCCTCCTCTCATCTTCCTCCTCCTTTCCTCAATATCTTCCTCACCTCCTCATCCCTTAAGAAAACCGACCACCACTCCTTCCTCTCCAAGGACAAATCAGGCCACCTTTTCCTTCCCTCTTGAATTCGGCCCACCTAGGTTTTCCCTAGCTGCCACCCTCTCCCTCCCCTTTCTACCTCTCGTCCACCCTTCTTCCACACTAAAACCTGAGCAGCCCTTTCCCCTCACCACCGGCCACCCACATCTCTCCCTTAGCCGTCATTCCTCCTTCACCTTGGAATATTATTCCCATTACGTTTCCTCTCTCCTCTTTCCATATATATATTGTCTTCAAGGTTTCTCCCTCTCCTAGGGTGATGTTTTTAGTTGTTTGCCTCAATCACCTAGAGGGGGTGAATATGTGAGGACTGCGTCTTTTTGTGGAATAAAAATTGAACGAACGAAGAGTAGAAAATAAGCAGACACAATACAGAGAACACCAGATCTATAGTGGTTCCCTAATCTTGGGTACAGCCACTCTCTACCTCACCGATCTAGCAACACGCTAGACTCGGCTACTTCACTATTATCTCGAATTGAAAACCAATCCTACAACTCGGAGCAACGCCCCTACAACTGGATCCAAACCACGGATCTACACTCTGAAGAAATACTTCCTACAACACTCGGAGACAAAATCTCCTACTAGATAATGATTTTGTAAATAAAATTATACAAACAGAATATCTCAGATCTGAATCTTCAGCCTTTCTTCTTTCTCGAATCTTTGAGGCTTTCTCAGAAATCGGTCGAAGAAGACAAGCCGAAAACAATTCTTGATTTGAAAACCTAGATCAGCATAATCAAGATGAGGATCTATGAGAATAAGAATGCATTGATCCATTGATCTAATCTTGCTCTGAATCTCTGGAAACAGAGAAGGAGAGGTGGCGAGATCGTCGATGAAGAGCGGTGGTGGCTTCCCGATTTGGAATGAAGAAAATCGAATCAGAAAACTTTATCTCTCTGTTAGGGTTAGTCAAATATGATAAGACCTTTTATAGGAATAGTCTAACGGTCTTAATCATAAATGACATAACATGTGGACCAATAATCATGGAGATTAATTTGAAATTGGGTCCCATCAAACTTAACGAAATTTCAGAAAAATTGTCTGCATTACTCGAGTGGAATATGACTACTCGAGTAATCACTTTGACTTCTCGAGAAAAGGATGTAAAGTTCTCGAGAACAATCCTTAGAGAAATCTGGAAATAACTTCTGGCAACTTGAGTAATAGAATTGACTTCTTGAGAAGTAGCTGGACTTCTCGAGTACTAATGCTTAACTACTCAAGAAATAGATGTACTTCTCGAGTACTCGACTTCTATTACTCTAGACAAAGCATTTCATTACTCGAGTAATAGCCTTAGCTACTCGAGTATTAGACTTAGAAGAATTTCTGAGTTAGATATGTCAAATAACTCGAGAACAAGTAGAGATGTACTCGAGTACTAAGCAGTTTCTCGAGAAATAAATTTAAATCATCTCGAGAACTACTTCAGTTACTCGAGTGCTAGACTTAGCTTACTCGAGAACTGACTATAATTCTACTCGAGTACTTAAGTTACGACTCGAGTAAAACACTTAGAAAAATTCTGCTTTCTGAAAATTTTCTTTCTTCAAGGAAATCTGCAACTAGTCTTTCACCTACAGGTTTAGTGCTTGAAAATAAAGTGTATCCCAATAGAGAGGCTACACATGAGTCAATACCATGGATCACATAATGAGGGATTATATTGTATGGTCCTGTGTTTGGTGACTCATTGTAAACTGACATTGGTCTACACTTTGGCAATTAAGTCCTGCAAACACATAACTCAAACAAGACATCAAATACAACTTAATTCATCTTAGTTTAATGGTGACTTCATACAAATCTAGGTTATTGTGGATACAATACCCAACAATCTCCCCCAATTTGTAAAAGACAGAACCCTCTACACTAAGGTGAATTATATCAAGATAAACAAACAAAGTGACTAGCTACCACAGAGATAATAAAAAATGAAAGGCTAAGTAATGATAAGAAAAACAGATCATCAAAATTAAAGATTTATATTTATATAGAATTGTCTATGAAATCCATTTCAACACAATCTCAAAACACAATCTAAATCATTTGTCATTCCTTGCTCTGCTGTTGTTGCTATTGTTGTTTTTGTCTTTCCTTTTTTCTCTTGCTGTCTGCTCTGATAGCCGAAGGGTTTAGGATAGTACTTTGGGGGTCTAAGAGGACATTTGGATTGTTCCATCCATACTCTCTATCATAAATTCTTCTCTTACTTAAGGATTTCTCATACAGTTCCCACTTAGAGGAGCTATAATGATTAGTCCTGCTTTCATTGTAATCCATAACTAGTTTGAGAGCATCAAGGATTAAAGACTTAGAAGTAGGGCTCCAAATTTCAGTAAATTCGTGTGCTCTCCTCATTTCAGCTTTTGGATTATGGATGGACTTGCTTGCAGATGCTCCATCACCATACTTTCTTCTCTTAGGAATTTGAATTTCAGGAGGTGCTTGATGAAGCACATCTTCCTGATCAGTTTCCCAAACCTAAGCATCTGTATTTGGAGGTGGTGCTTTTAAGCCTTCAGGTCTTGGAGAAAAAGTTGGCTGAGGAACTGTAGGATGCTGAGCAGTAGGATTCAGATGATGGGGAATCACATTTGGATTAGCTTTGAAATCAGGGAATATTTGATTATGCATCCACACAGCTATATCATAAGTATGAAACTTTACACCATCTATTTGATTTTGGACATCAGCATGAATTTCCTTCAACTTTTCTTACCAGAGAGTTTTCATATTTGCATCTGATTTTTCTAAGTATTCTTTTACTAAGCTCTCCCCCTTTCTGACTTCTACAGATAGGGTGGTAATAGCAGCTTCTTTGAAGGTACCAACTTCTTCATAAGTTTTGAAGTTATGTTCTTGGGCTTTCTTTTCTAACTGGATTTGATTATTAGCAAGAGTTACTGGCTGGTCCATCACCTGACCAATGCTAGTTATGGTGTGGTCCAGAGCTTTCCCACCTATTTGGAATAGATGTTTCAGCTCATCAGTGTTATGTTGGATCTCTATAAATCCTCTACTCATCTCTTTTTACAGAGTAGTTACATTATCAGTCACAACCTTTAGAGATTCATCAAAATACTTTCTCTGTTGTGCTAGCAGTAATTTAATCTTACCCAAAATATCATCAGCAACAGGAGTTTGAACTTGAGGAGCTGGAGGAGGAGGAGCAGTCCATGGAGCAATTTCTTCAATTACAACTGTGCTCATGTGTTGGAAAACCCTATTACTAATTTGGGCAACGATCACTATGTTTTTAGGAAATCAGTTTGACCTAGATGTATAGTTGAAAAGGTCAAGTTAGAATGAGTCTATGGCTTAGAACTTAGGTTTGAAGCTGCCCCCAGGACCATTCGAGGATCAAGACTTAGAGCTGAGACAAAGACAATTATCGTCGAGCTTAGGTCGACGAAACGTCGAACTCCGTTCGACGATCTCTGAGCTCAACTCTACTAAGTCATCGAGCTCAGGTCGACGATCTTCGAGCTCAGATCGATGATCTGCCTTCAGCTTGTTTCCAAGTCGCTGAGCTCCGGTCGACGATCTTCGAGCTCAGTTCGACATTTTCTGTCTGATGTTCAATCCAATCTCTGAGCTTAGTTCAACGATCGTAGAGCTCAGATCGACGTTTTTCTGAGAGATCGACGACTCTAAGGATTCAAATTCAGTCAGCTTTTGGAATGTTTTTCAAATTCTCTCAGCATTTATTTCAAGAGATTTGTTAGCCGTTTTCATTTATTTTGGAGCTAGTTTCAAGGGATTTCTCAGAGAATGTTTATTGGACTTTCCTCCAAAAGACAAAATATTTAGGGAAGGCATTTATGACTGCTAACGGCTATCTTGTACAGAGGATCATCAGAGAATAATATACACAACATCAGATCAAGAGTATAACCACTGAACACACACAACTACTGAATACAGACATACACAGATAGAGAGATCAACTCAGAGAAAAATCAAGTGATATATCCTGAAGAGTTTTATTGAAAATTAGCATACTGAAAAGTGTTCATAGCTTCAACATCAAAGACTCCAGACATTTCATATTTCAGCCTCTGCTGAAATCATCTTCTGCTGGAGATCTGAAGCTTCTGAAGGCCTATCACCCTAGCAAAGCTCTCACTCCTGAACCATCTACATCTCAGGGGGAGCTTTGAAAACACAATCAATCCACTAAGTCTTCTCTCAGTGATTGAGACAGAGAAGACAACTTCACCTCTTCCTTTTTCTTTTCCTGCTGTAAAAGGGTTATCAAAACTCCCTTCAAAAGTTCTTAATCTGGTTCTGAGAGCCTTGTCAAAACTCAGTGGTGGCAAGACACCTTATCAAAAAATCTAGATTTGGTTTTTGAGCACCTTATCAAAAGCTCATTGGTGCCAGGACACCTGATCAACTCATCCTGAGTGGATTCCTACCAAGGGTGGTAGAAGAGTGGATGTACCCAGGTTGATTGGGGAACCACTATAGCTTCTTGTGTTTTGTTGCTTGTGTGTATTCTTTGTTGTGTGTTGTGGATCTTTTGATTTCTTTTTATTATTACTTCTGTTTTATTGCTGCAGCACAATACATATACTATATTAACTTAACTCTTCCTCTGCAAAGTTTTATTTTGAAAAATTATTTTAACAAACTCTATTCACCCCCCCCCCCCTCTAGAGTCAGACTAATCTTATCCTCCACTTTCAATTGGTATCAGAGGGAGGTTGGTTGTTCATACAGGCTAACACCTGAACCAAAAGATCCTTGATAAGATCAATCTTGTAAGAGGGTTATTTTCATTATATTTAATTTTATATAAATACATGGCACAGAACAAAGATTATGCAAGCACCAGGCCTCCAGTGTGCAATCTATCCAAGTTTGCACTTTGGAAAGCTAGGATTAGACTTTATATGAATTCTATTGATGAAGACATATTTAATTCTGTTTTGACAGTGTGCCCAAGTCCACCAGCAAGCTCAAGTATAAATGCTGTTCCACCTCCTTCAGGAACAGATGCTGAAATAAAGAAGTGGAGGACTGCAGATGCTAAGGCCATGAATATCTTAGCTCAGACAATGTTTGATGAGATATTTAAAAAGGTAGCTGAATACAACTCAGCCAAAGGAATTTGGGACAAGCTTTCTGAGATTGTCTCAAGATCTGCTGATGAGAGAAAAGATAGAAGATCCCATCTCATATCCCAATATGAGAACTTCAAGAAAGGAGAAGCTGAGTCAGTAGCAGACATGTACAACAGATTAAGTCTGCTTGTCAATGGGTTGAAGACTCTGGATAAAAAAATCTCATTGACTGAGCTGAATGACAAAATCCTAATGTATTTCCCCAGCACTTGGGATTCAAGAATCTGGCCAATCAAAGATGCCAGAAGTCTAAATGAGATTACCACTAAAGCTCTCTTGTGGCAAGCTCAAATCTTATGAGCTGCTCATTAAAAATAGAGAAGAAGAACAGAAGGCTGCCTCACAAGCCACAAGGAAAGAGAAGACAATAGCCTTCAAAGCTGTTGAGGACCTGCCTGAAGAAAAGGCCACAGATAATGAGGAGCTACTCAGCTTATTGGCCAAAAGATTCTACAAAATGACCAGAAAAGACTTCATAAAGAGATCATACAAGGGACATTATAAGCCAAGGTATGATAAATCAAATAACAACAAAGAAATTATTTTTTTTGGTTGAAGGAAACCAGGCCATATTGTGCCTGACTGTCCAGAAAATAAAAACAAAGACAAGAAAGATAGAAGAGAAAGAAGAATGGAGAAAGACTTTAAGAAGAACAGCTCAGACAAACCCTCCTCCAGCAAGAACAAACATACAAGGAAGGGATTTGTTGCTTAGACATGGAGTGAAACTGAAGAGGATTCTGAAGCATCATCCAGATCCAGTGATGATGAGGATGATTCTGATGAAAAGGAATTTTGTATGATGGCTATCAATGCCTCTCAAACAGATTCAGAAGCAGAAGAGTCAGAGTCAGATTCAGAAATTCAACTAGAAGAAGACCAAGTAATCAATTCATTTGATTTCAGTTCTAAGGACTTTAAACATGAGTTTAAAGTGCTATGCCTAGATCTATTAGAGTCTGAGAAGGAAATCATTTCCCTAAGAAAAAAACTGTCTGAGTATAGCACTTTAAAATCAGAGAACCTCAAACTCTCTAAAGAGTTAGAATGCTATTGAGAGGAGATAGCTTCACTGAAAAGTGAACTATCCAAGGCCAAGTAGTTTGAAGAATCCCTTAATGGGAGAAGCATCAAACGTATGGATATCACAAGCACAGTGAACTCTAGACTTAATAGTACACTGGGCTTGGGAGCTTCATCCAGCCAGCCTATAGTTCTGGCAACTCCAATCAAATTTATCTCTGATAAAGGGAGGGAAGTTGTAGAGGTAGCTAGGAAGAAAGCAGATTTGCCAAAGAAAGTTATAGTTCAACAGAATGTGTCGAACAGAGCTCGACGATCGTCGAACTGCGCTCGATGTTCCAAGAAAAATCGACAAACTCAGCTCGACGACACCTGAACTCTGAACTCCAGGACAGTCGATCTTCGAATAGAGCTCGACGATCTGACCCAAGATCGTCGACCTCAGCTCGACGATCGTCGAACAGAGATCAGGACTTTGAACAATCTTTCAAAGGTACATCTAGATTCAATCCTTGAAGTCCTACATCCCAAGGTTTCAACCCCTATACTGAATGGATAGTACCTCATAGGAGATACCATCTTGAAGGTTATAAGAGTCAACCTGAGATGTCTTTTATTTCTGAATTTAAGGGATATCAACCTAGGCCCAAGGTAAACTGGGTCAAAAACATATAAGCTGTTTAATGTGCAGGAGAAGACCTATCCAACATCAAACCAGCAATGGTATTTAAATAGTGGGTGCTCAAAGCACATGACAGGGAACAAGGACAACTTCACATCCTTTAAAGCCAAGCTTGGACCCAAAGTAATTTTTGGTGATTCAAACTTTGGAACAACAAAAGGATATGGTGCAATCCAAATTGGAACAGTCACCTTCAAGAAAGTAGTTTATGTTGAAGGACTCAAGCACAACTTGATAAGTATCAGTCAACTTTGTGATGAAGGATATCAAGTGACTTTCAACAAAGCTATATGCAAGGTCAAGTACGAAGACAACACAACTGTGTTGATAGGTAACAGAAAAGGTAACATTTACTTAGTAGATTTTCATTCATCTAAAGTAGATATTTGCCTGTTCAATTCCATATCTAGACCTAATATACTATGGCATAAGAGACTAGGACATATTAACCTTAGAACCATTGCTAGGCTATCCAAGGACAACCTTGTTAGAGGACTACCTTCTAGCCCCTACAAGAAGGAAGGACTTTGCAAGGCTTGTCAATTAGGCAAGCAAACTAAAAACAGTTTTAAGTCACTTAACAAGAGTGATTCACCTAGGATTTTGTATCTATTACACATGGATCTTTTTGGACCCATTATAGTACAAAGCTTAGGAGGGAAATCCTACACTTTAGTGGTTGTAGATGACTTCTCAAGATTCACATGGGTGTTCTTTTTGAGGAAGAAGTCTGATAACTTTAAGTGTTTGACAGAGTTTCTCAAATGTATACAGAGTGAGTTCAATACTCATATTGCCATGATCAGAAGTGATCATGGGACATAGTTTGATTCTCTTCTTATGCAAGAGTTCTGTCATAGTGAAGGGATCAGACATACATTCTCAGCTCCTAGAACTCCTCAACAAAATGGGATAGCAGAAAGGAAAAATAGAACCCTAATTGAATCTGCAACTACATTATTGTCAGATGCTCACCTTCCTCTATCCTTTTGGGCTGAGGTAGTGAACACCTCCAACTATGAACTGAATAGAAAATTGATACATAAACTGAAGGGCAAGACTCACTATGAATTACTCAAAGGGAAGAAACCTAAAGTAGATTACTTCAAAATTTTTGGTTGCATTTGTTATATTCACAACAATGACAAGAGATATATAGCAAAATTTCAAACAAAAGCTGATAAAGGAGTGTTTCTGGGATACTCCATGATCAGTAAGGCTTATAGGGTTTATAATAAAACTACTCAAAAAATAGAAGAATCTGTCCATATTTCCTTTGATGAAGCTAATATGTCTTTCAAGGAGAAGAATGCTTCTACCATAGAACATTTGCAGGTACATTCTCTAGCTTAAGACTTGGACAGATTGCAAGTTACTCAAAAGGATGACAGTAGTGAAGATGAAGAAGCTGCTCAACATCTGGAAGAAAATCTTCTTGAAGAGCCAGTTGTTGTTCCACAAGAGGAAACAACAACACAGATTGGTGAAACAATCAACAACCCCTGTTGATTTAGTAACATCAAGAGATCATCCAATCTCCCAAGTGATTGGAAACATCTCAGCTAGTGTGCAAACCAGAAATCAGGTCAACCAAAACCTGATGCACACTTGCTTTATCTCTCAAATTGAACCTTAATCCATTCAAGATGCAGAGCAATATCCACACTGGATAATTGCAATGCAAGAGGAGTTGCATCAATTTGAAAGAAACAAAGTTTGGGAACTAGTGCCTAAGCCAAAGGATCATTCCATTGTTGGAACAAAATGGGTGTTCAGAAAAAAATTGGATGATCAAGGAATTATTGTAAGAAATAAGGCAAGGCTAGTTGCTCAAGGATATTCTCAAGAAGAGGGGATAGACTATGACCAGACCATTACACCAGTTGCAAGGTTAGAGGCCATAATAATCTTCCTGGCTTATGCTGCTCATAAGGGATTCAAAGTCTACCAAATGGATGTGAAGAGTGCTTTTCTCAATGGGGAGATCAAAGAAGAAGTCTATGTCAGACAAACCCCAGGTTTTATCTCTCTAACTCACCCTGACTATGTTTTCAAACTACATAAAACATTATATGGTCTAAAGCAAGCTCCTAGAGCATGGTATGAGACCCTAGCATGCTTTCTTCTAGAAAATGATTTTATTAGGGGGAGAGTAGATCAAACTCTTTTTATTAGAACCCATAAGTCCCATACCCTACTAGTACAAATATATGTTGATGACATTATCTTTGGTTCTACTGATTCAAAATTATGCAAAAAGTTTTCCAAGCTGATGCACTCTAAATTTGAAATGAGTAGTATGGGTGAGCTATCCTTTTTCTTAGGATTGCAAGTCAAACAACATGCTGAAGGCATATTTATTTCTCAAACCAAGTACGCAAAAGAGCTGGTTAAGAAATTTGGTATGTCTGATGCATCATGTATGAAAACACCCATGCCTACCAATGCTGTATTGGATGCTGATGAACATGGGAAACAAGTTAATCAGACAACATATAGAGCAATGATTGGCTCTTTATTGTACCTTACAGCTAGTAGGCCTGATATAATGTTTGCTACATGTATATGTGCTAGATTCCAAGTTAGCCCTAGAGAGTCACACTTAACTTTAGTAAAGAGGATTCTTAGGTATGTTAAAAGCTGTCCAAATCTAGGTCTCTGGTATCCAAAAGATTTAGCATTTGACTTAACTGGATTTTCAGATGCTGATTATACTGGATGCAGAATAGACAGGAAAAGCACCAGTGGAACTTGTCAGTTTCTTGGTGATAGACTTGTCTCATGGTTTTGTAAGAAACAAACATCTGTGTCAACTTCAACTGCTGAAGCTGAATATATGGCTGCAGGTAGTTGTTATTCACAAATCTTGTGAATACAAAATCAACTCCTAGACTATGGTTACAACTTAGAAAAGTATAAAATATTTTGTGACAACACCAGTGCTATTTCCATTGCACAAAATCCAGTCCTCCATAGTAGGACAAAACACATAGAAATTAGGCATCATTTTCTAAGGGATAATGTTGAGAAAAATAAAATTGAACTTCAATATATCCCAACTGATTTGCAAAGAGGAGATATTTTCACCAAGCCCTTGGATGAGAAGAAACATACATTCTTCCTAAATCAGTTAGGCATGTTAGATGGAGGAAGCCTAAAATAATTTCCAAGATTTTAAAATCTAAAAACAGACCAAGATTAGGCTAAAAACTCATCTCCTTTTTGTGTCTGTAGGATAGTTTCTGTCTCTGAACTGCGCTCGACGTTTTCCCAGAAATCGTCGAACGGCGATCGACGGTCTCCCAAACATCGTCGAACGCAGATCGACGTTTCCTAAATCGTCGACCTGAGTTCAGCGCCGCCTGATAGCTTTAAGCTATCCTTCCTTCTGATAAGCGGTCGTTGATCAGAGCTCGACGCTCGTCAATGTCGTTGAACGGAGATCGACGACATTGAAACCTCTTCGTATTCCATTAGAAGCCCAAATAGTCGAACTGAGTTCAATGATTCTTCGTTTCGGCGTCGAACCCTAATATAAAAATCATTTTTCGACCGTCGTTCTCCTTTGCGCGTTAATAGTTTCAGCAGAAAAACTCTTTTTCCCTCCAAACTCTTGCTGCACTTGGTCGTGTTTGTTCAATCTTTGCAGGTACAAATGGCGGTGTCGGTTGCCGCTCTTTCCAAAATGAAATTTGATACAGGTTTTGACATAGATATGAACTCCTTCGATGGCAGCGATCAGAGGTTCAAAGATATTCTGAATCTTTTCCGAGAACAGCAGTTAGTTCAGCTTATGGCCACAAGAATAAAGATTGCGGCAGATGAAATCAAGGAATGGCTTTTTACTGCATCCAATGAGAATGAAAATACTATAGTCGGCACGATCAACAGGACTCAGGTACCATTGTCCCCTATTCTTCTGACTGAAGTTTTCACCTTAAGTACTGGAGATGACTCTATTAATTTGTCTGGAGAAGAATTTGATTCCATGTTAGATAGAATGGGTCATTCTGCTGTACACCCTAATAAGCTATTGAAAAAGAATCTATCATTAGAATTTCAATTTTTGGCTGATGTTATGGGAAAAGTGCTTCTGGCAAAGCACTCAGCTCATGATACCATCTCAAGGTATCAGCTCTGTTTAATGGGAGCAATAGTTGACAAGAAACATCTGGATTGGGGAACTATCTTCTTCGACTTGATCAAGAAGAAAATTAACAAAAGTTGTGTCTTTTTTGGGAGGATTCTAGGGGTTTTCCTGCATTCCAGGTGCCCTGAATTACTAGTTTCAAATGGGATGCACATCAATGACCCCAAAAGGCTCACCTGTGCCCTTTTCAGCAAGTGGGACAGGCAGATTATCAACCCCAATAGGGCTGCTACAACACCATCTGCTTCAGGCACAAGGACTACTACAATCACTTCCCCTAAGATCTCTGCCCAAGCAGATGATTTGCCTGCTTCCTCCTCTGCTCCTCCTTCTCCTCCTCCTATTGTTTCTGCCTTACCTTCCTCATCAACCATCCACTCAGCCATTTCCTCCCCCATCACAATTTCATCACCTATTTCATCTCCTCCAGCCACCACCTCAGAACCATTTCACCCTCTATACTACTATCCACCCATTGATTCTTCTGTTCCATCTTTCAACATCTTGGATGACTCCTTCATGGATGATTCCCCCTCCTCACCTCTTGACCCTTCATTACCCTCCTCATCCTCCTCCTACCAACAGCTCCTCCATGACATCCTTGCTCAACCATCTTTCTCACTATCCATCTCCATACCCGTATCATCTATCTCCTCAATCCCAATATCTCAACCATCCATCCCTATACCTCCTACCACCACATCATCCACCATTATGCCAGCAACATCAACCCATACCTCTACACAAGCCCATCTTGAGCATGTAGATATTCCTGCACTGGCAGATAGGCTGTATGAGCTGCTAGCCCCCAGGCTATCCTCATTGCTAGAGACCACAATGGCTCCACTTCTGAAACATGTTCAGGAGCTGTCTAACAGGCTATCTTCTTTTCCCTCTTCTCAGGCAATCCCTTCTTCTGGGTGCCTTGATCCAGTTCCTACTGAATCAAGGCAGGGGGAGATGCCTCATGAAGCTGATGAAGTGCCTGCTGCTGCTCTAGTTCCAATGTTTACAGTGGACCTCAGGTCGCTGTTGAGTGCTTTTGATTCTCTTCACAGAATATATTTACCAGTTCAGCAAGTTGAAGATCTTACTAAGGCCATTATGCCTATTTCAGAATGTGATCCCTGCCAGATTGCATCATATGTCAACTCTTTTAAGGCTGAGGATGTTGTTGCTTCTGATTGTACTGCTGTTATATTTGTTGGAACTACTGACTTTGAAATGCTGTCTGCTGATGCTGATGTTGTTGCTGATAAAGATCTTGCTACTTATCTGGAAGAACCTGCTGCTCCAATTCCTTCTACTCTTATTGTTGTTTCAATAGGTTGTGTATCTGCTACTGCTGCTGCTCCTGTTCTGACTCCTGAACAATTGAAACAACAAGAGAAATACATAAAAAGTATAGATGATTTGTATGACAGACCACAGAGTTCTGAAAGTGATCAATTCAATACAGAATCTGATGACTCTGCTAGCACTATTTCTAGGAAAAGGAAAGCTAGAAGTAAGGCCATGATGAAGGTCCCTCCTGCAAAGGCTAAGGATGTAAATGACATACCCTATTATATTCTACATGACTGCCAGATAACTGAATCTTGGATGCAGTATTATAAAAACCAGCTAAAGGCCATGAGCAAAAGAAGAAAGTTGGATAAGTATGAGAAAGGTTCATCCCAGTTTCAGCCTCCTCTACCTCCTCCTCCAGATTCATGATCAGGTGGAGGCTCAGCTTCTCTAACCTCTGCTCCAAAGAAAAGCTCCTCCCAATCTTCACAGAGATATCATCCCAAAGGGCAATATCAAAAAGGTTATCAGTCCAGAAGGGGACAATACAGAGGTAATCAGAGAGAACATAGGATTCAATCAAGACAACAAAGGGAAGGAAAAAGACATATGGACTCAACTCAAGGTCCTTTCCCTTATAAACTCAGAGAAACTGTTGATACAAGGACTTCTACTACTTCAGAAACTATTAATAGATATGAACCTGCAATCCCTTTTGAAGATCCAGAGAATAATCCTTTATCATGGACTGCTAGGATGAAAAAACTTGCTGCCTTAGATCAGTTGAAGAAGGCCAGAGAGAAAGGAAAACACACTTCCAACATCACTACCTTGTCAGAGCAAAGGAAGGCAGAACTGGAAAGATATGCTTCAAGGAAGTTCTTTGACCCAGTGGATTACATGAAACTGCATCCTGAGGCTGTGGTTCCCAGGCCAAGATCTCAAACCTCCTTAGGTGTAGAAGATGACAGAAGGTCAAAGAAAGAGGCTCTCAATCCCAACAGGGAAATCTTATTTAAGAAAGGAAGTGAAAAGAAGTGATCTCTGTAAGCAGTCAGTACATTCACTTTAAAACACTTGCTGATATTCTATCTCAATGCTGCTATGCTGCATGTTCTGCTCTATTGCTTTAATATTTTTGCTTTTCTGTATTTGCTTTTGCATTTATTACTGAGTTTTGTAAATAGTAATCCTAACCCAAATAAGAAGAGATTGTTGGAACACCCTATTACTAATTTGGGCAAGGATCACTATGTTTTTAGGAAATCAGTTTGACCTAGATGTATAGTTGAAAAGGTCAAGTTAGAATGAGTCTAGGGCTTAGAACTTAGGTTTGAAGCTGCCCCCAGGACCATTCAAGGATCAAGACTTAGAGCTGAGACAAAGATAATTATCGTCGAGCTTAGGTCGATGAAACGTCAAACTCCGTTCGACGATCTCTGAGCTCAACTCTGTTAAGTCATCGAGCTCAGGTCGACGATCTTCGAGCTCAGATCGACGATCTGCCTTCAGCTTGTTTCCTAGTCACTGAGCTCCGGTCGACGATCTTCGAGCTCAATTCGACGTTTTCTATCTGATTTTCAATCCAATCTCTGAGCTCAGTTCAACGATCGTAGAGCTAAGATCGATGTTTTTCTGAGAGATCGACGACTTTAAGGATTAAAATTCAGTCAGCTTTTGGAATGTTTTTCAAATTCTCTCAGCATTTATTTCAAGAGATTTGTTAGCCGTTTTCATTTATTCTGGAGCAAGTTTCAAGGGATTTCTCAGAGAATGTTTATTGGACTTTCCTCCATAAGACAAAATATTTATGGAAGACATTTATGACTGCTAACGGCTATCTTGGACAGAGGATCATCAGAGAATAATATACGCAACAGCAGATCAAGAGTATAACCACCGAACACACACAACTACTGAATATAGACATACACAGATAGAGAGATCAACTCAGAGAAAAATCAAGTGATCAATCCTGAAGAGTTTTATTGAAAATTAGCATACTTAAAAGTGTTCATAGCTTCAACATCAAAGACTCCAAACATTTCATATTTAAGCCTCTGCTGAAATCATCTTCTATTGGAGATCTGAAGCTTCTGAAGGCCTATCACCCTAGCAAAGCTCTCACTCCTGAACCATCTACATCTCAGGGGGAGCTTTGACAACACAATCAATCCACTAAGTCTGCTCTCAGTGATTGAGACAGAGAAGACAACTTCACCTCTTCCTTTTTCTTTTCCTGCTGTAAAAGGGTTATCAAAACTCCCTTCAAAAGTTCTGAATATGGTTCTGAGAGCCTTGTCAAAACTCAGTGGTGGCAAGACACCTTATCAAAAAATCTAGATTTGGTTTTTGAGCACCTTATCAAAAGCTCATTGGTGCCAGGACACCTGATAAACTCATCCTGAGTGGATTCCTACCAAGGGTGGTAAAAGAGTGGATGTACCCAGGTTGATTGGGGAACCACTATAGCTTCTTGTGTTTGGTTGCTTTTGTGTATTCTTTGCTGTGTGCTGTGGATCTTTTTATTTCTTTTTATTATTACTTCTGTTTTATTGCTGCAACACAATACACATACTATATTAACTTAACTCTTCCTCTGTAAAGTTTTATTTTGAAAAATTATTTTAACAAACTCTATTCACCCCCCCCCCCTCCTCTAGAGTCAGACTGATCTTATCCTCCACTTTCATCTTGGCTCTTATAGTTTGAATCAAAATATCACCTTCCTCGCCAAGAATGGTAGGAAGAGAAAAATCCAAGCTCTTGAGAGGAGCCTCAGCTTGTTCTGGGTGGCTTCTTTCTTATCTGAAATAAGAACTGTTTCTTCCTCTTGAATGTCTGCAATAAGCGATTGATGAGGAGATTCTTTTTCAGAATGATGATGAGAGGGAGATGGCTCTGTAGATTGGGACTTATTTGTATGAAAGGGGGAAGAAGCTCTTTGGAAGATAATTCCTCTATCATTTGGTTTATGTCTTCCTCTGTGGATAGAATGTTCTCTTGGACTTGGACATCTGATAGTGGCTCTTCTGGGGTATTAGGATAGAGTACAGCAACTGAAGGAGGGGTAGAAACTCTTTTTACTGGACTTGAGGAGCAGGCTCCCCCTCAGTAACTGCACCAGATGTGTCAGCTACTTGAGGTAGAGGAGGAGATGGAGTCCTGTCCTCATACTCTGGATGATCCTGTACCTTAGCAGCTTGGGTAGGATTCTTGAGTTTAAGCTCCAAACTTTGCATAGAATATATAGAGACTTTCTTCATGTGGTGAAGGGTTTTACCTATGGATAAGTCAAAAATCTCTGGCTTGAACACATGCAGAAGTAGAGAAATAATCCTTGCATAGTTAGGTGCTTTGATGCTTTCTCTTATCTTATCAAAAATCATCATTCCAAACGAAAATTTCTTCCTACATATAATTGTTGTCATCATATAAAAGAATTCGGTAGTGATGAAGCTTATAGAAGTAGTCTTGCACAGAAGTACTTTGCCAAGAATATCAACTAGAAGTTTGCCCTCTGCATTTAGGTCAGGTCGACGAATGGTGTTTATAACAACAGAAATTCCACATAAACTATAGGCTCTGTCATAGTCCTCAGTAGTTAGGTCATCTTCTTCTTCAATCACAAGAATTCGTAGAAGCTTAGAAACAACTGTCTTAGAGAGTTTGATTTTGATCCGACGAACTCTTGTCTTAAGAATCTTTCCATTTCTCCTTACCTTTGCATTCTAAAAGAACTCTTCAGCTTCTGGATATAAAATTTTGCACAGTTGCTCTAAAATGAAGGATAATCCAGCGTTATCCAGAAGGAGAAGAAGATTCTAAAAGTCATCTGATATCTCTACAATCCCAGTCGAAACAAGTTTGCTTCCATTCCTTATCTTTTAATTAGGATCCATCGATCCAGAGAAGAGCGAGAAATTACTGCGGGGAGAGAATCGGCGGTAAGTTCTGCGACGGCGGCGGAAGGCGAAAAGTTTCCTTCATTTCTCGAGAAAGGTTTTAGAGATCGAGTGATTTGGAGATTTCCGGACTTTTCTATTTATATAAATCTTAATTTATGATAATTCAGGAAATAATATAAGTAACATACCTAAGAATATGGCGGCATAACATCTGAGTGCGAATATCAAAATTTGAAATTGAAGTCTAAAAGTTGCTTTAGATTTCTCGAGTGGACAAGTATTACATGAGTGAATAGACTTTAGTTCTCGAGTAATAATTGAAGTTCTCGAGAAGTATCTTATTACTCGAGAAGCATTTCTCGAGAGGCAGACTTGTTTCTTGAGTGGTCCAAATTAGTACTCGAGTAGTAAGGGTCTTACTCGAGAAATAAAGTCCAAACTTAAGAATTTCTGAATTTTTGAAGTGTTGCCTGGTCCTTGAGCTTTGTTGTGAGTTCTCCTTCTTTATTCTTCTTTGTTGAGCATGCCAAGTTCTGTTTTGAAGAACGAGAATTTGGCCTCGTCCAGCGGCTTCGTGAACATGTCTACAACCTGCCTGTCAGTTGGGACATACTAGAGGTTGATATCTCCATGCTTCACATGCTCCCTGATGAAGTGATACCTCAGCTCTATGTGCTTTGTCCTGTTGTGAGAGACTGGGTTGTTGGCGATTACAATTGCTCTGGAAGAGTCGAAAAACATTGGAATATTTTGAGACTTCATGTTGTAATCTTCAAACTGATTCTTTATCCATAGAGCCTGTGCACAACAACTTCCTGTAGAGATATACTCTGACTTGGCTGTTGAAATTGTGACACAGTTCTGCTTCTTGCTACTCCAGGATATGAGCCTTCTTCCTAGGAATTGACAAGTCCTGGAAGTGATCTTCCTGTCATCTTTGCTACCTACAAAATCTGCATCTGAAAAATCAATTAGTTCGCCATCATTACTTCTTGGGTACCATAAGCCATGATTTGGTGTACCTTTAAGGTATCTCAAAATCCACTTTGCAGCAGCGTAGTGAGATTCCTTACAGTTCAATTGAAATCTAGCACACACACATGTTGAAAACATATTGTCAGGTCTACATGCAGTAAGATAGAGTAAGGATCCAATTATACTTCTATACTTGGTTTCATCAAAAGGTTTCTCTTTCTCATCCTTATCCAGAGACATGGCTGAACCCATTAGAGTACTCATAGAGATTGCGTTATCCATTTCGATTTTATGAATTAACTCCTTGTTGAACTTCGTTTGAGAGATGAAAATTCCATCTTCAGATTATTTCACCTGAAGTCCTATGAAATACTTCAGCTCTCCCATACTACTCATTTCAAACTTCCCTTGCATAAGTTTTGAAAACTTCTTGCAGAGGTTGTCGTCTGTAGAGCCAAAAATAATGTCATCAACATAGATTTGCACTAGTAAAATCTTGCATTTTATTTCCCTAAGAAATAATATCTTATCTATCTTTCCCCTTGTGAACTTGTTCTCAAGAAGAAAGCTAGACAGCGTCTCATACCAAGATCGAGGATCTTGTTTCAAACCATATAATGCTTTAAATAAAAGATAAACATGATCAGTAAATTTAGAATCAATGAAACCTGGAGGTTTTTCCACATACACTTCTTCCTTTATGTCACCATTAAGGAAGGACGACTTCACGTCCATTTGATAGACAGTGAAGCCCTTAAGTTCTGCATAAGCTAGGAATAACCTGATTGCCTCTAGTCTTGCCACTGGAGCATACGTCTGGTCGAAGTAAATTCCTTCTTCTTGTCGGTATCCTTTGGCAATGAGTCTAGCTTTATTCTTTATGATGGTTCCATCTTTGTCCATCTTGTTTCTGTATACCCACTTGGTTCTAATAACTTTCTTACCTTTGGGTTTGGAACAAGTTTCCAGACTTAGTAACGCTTGAATTGATTCAATTCTGCTTCCATTGCCATTATCCAAGATGCGTCTGTGTTTGCCTCCTCAAACTTCTTTGGTTCAACCTGTGAGAGAAAACTAAAATATAAATTTTCATTAATTGTACCTCTAAGAGTTCTGACACCATCCCGGGGATATCCGATGATTTAATAAATTGGGTGATCTTACAAGTGTCTGAGCTCTAGGTTCCTTGCATCTATAGCTTTTTCTATCCCTTGAGTGACTTCATTAACTTGGGTGACGTCTTCATCATGGTGATCATCTTCTCTAATTGGGGTTGAAGTGGTGATTGTGATGAACTCTTTATCTTTTTCCTCAGTCGGCTCATCCAAGTTTAATTCCTTTATTCTTGAACCAGCATCTTCAATGAACACGCTAGAAGAACTGCTTTGCAGCAAACTTGTCTCATCAAATATAACATGAATAGATTCTTCTGCAACCAGGGTTTTCTTATTGAAAATCTTTTATGCCTTACTATGGCTACTATATCCTACGAAAATACCTTCAAAGCTCTTTTCACTAAATTTAGTGGTGTGATACTTACCATGTTTAAGTACGAAGCATTTACTACCAAAGATTTTAAAGTATGAAATGGTCGGTTTCCTGCCCTTTAGTAGTTCGTAAGATGTCTTATTATGGTTTTTGTTAATGAGTGCTTGATTTTGCATATGGCATGTAGTGTTGACAGCTTCAGCCTAAAAATATTCTGGTAGTGAGCCATCACTCAACATGGTCCTGCAAGCCTCTATGAGTGTTCTATTTCTTCTCTCAGCTACTCTGTTCTGTTGAGGAGTACGAGGGGAGGAAATCTCAAGAAAGATACCAAGGCTTTCATAGAATTCTGTCATGGCCCCAGACTTGAACTCTGTTCCAATGTCACTTCTGATTTTGACAACGGAGCAGTTGTATTCATCCTTGATTTGCTTGACAAAATTTGTAAATATATCAATGGTATCTGACTTGTGTTTTAAAAAGAACACCCACACAAAGCGAGAGTAATCATCAACAATAACCAATGTATAATCCTTACCTCCCAAACTTATAATTTGTAGTGGGCCAAACAAGTCCATATGAAGGTGTAAACACCTATTAGAATCTTGGCCAATAATGCTTTTAAAGGTAGCACTTGTTTGCTTGGCTTTTACACATGTGTGACAAGGTCTATCTTTAACATACTTTACATTTGGGGAATCACGTACTAAATTCAGAGAAAAAAATTTATTGATAGTTTTGAAATTAATATGTGCTAATCTCTTATGTCATTTGTCACCAAGAGACGCACAATCTTTCATAAAAAACACACTGGTGTGGAAGAGTCTATGCAAATAAAATTTAAACAAAAGATATTCCTACTACGAGTGCCTGATAAAATCATTTCTAAATTATCAACCAATTTTATCAAACACTTGTCTGCATGAAATTCTACGATGTATCCTTTATCACAGAGTTGGCTTATGCTTATAATATTTTGTTCTAATCCTTCAACATAAGCCACATCGAAAAAGGATACAATACAATTAGTGATCATACGGTAGCCTTTAGTAATCTCTCTATCAGAACCTCCAAAGATGACCTTTGGACCATTCATGACTGGAGAATAATTCTGGAGAAGGCTTCTAGTCCCGGTCATGTGCCGAGAGCATCTACTGTCCAAATACCAGATGGGATTTTTGGTTGCCATTGGACATTCCTGCAAAAGTAGAATCAAGTTGCCTTAGGAACCCAAACCTGTTTGGGCCCTTGCCCTCTAGTTATCATACTCCACCTACGTATGTTATCATTATGAGCGGTCTGATGCACTAGCGATATGACTACAGTTCACGGCCAAGTCATAATAATGGGGAGTAGCATCCCCGAGTATCGATCTCTCGCGGAGCGCAAGTAGGGAGCTTGGGTTTTAGCGTTTAGAGAAACGAGTGCAAGTGCTAAGCGAACAAGGGGGGTTTCGATTTGGATTTCCTATGCTAAAACAATATTAAACTAGTGTGGGTCGCCTTTACCACATCGCCCGGATGAATTACTCTGAAGAATAATAGCAGAAGCGAAAGAACAAGTGAGGGTCGTAAACACCTCTTCTCCGCGCTCACTTCTAGCAAAGGCTATAATAGCTCAAACACAACCAAAGATTAAAGCATAATTAGCAAACTCAGATGAAACTTAAGCAAAATCAATGTTATCAAGCTATAAGTTTACTAGCACAGGTTCAAAACATGGAAAGTTTTGTAAAAGTGAAGAAATACAATCAAGCCCACGAAAGCTCTCCAAGAATATCAGCCGGAAGCGAAGGTTGTCAATCCTCATCCTAGCTCGGTCTTCGGAAGGCGTTTGGGATCTAGAAGGGTTGTCAATTCCTTCTTCTAACCCATACTCTTCGTGGTCGCAAAGTCGGATCTGAACGGAGGACTTCTCAAGTGCAGCAACAAGTAGCTCGGATGGTAGCTTGGAGTTCGGAGAAGATGAAGATGGTCGGAGACGGAACTTTTGCAAGCTTTCGGAGGAGAAATGGTGGCTGGAAGAGCTTCCCATGGAGGGGAGAGAGAATGATGGCTGGAGGGATGAGTTTCCGCTAAAAGGAGCGGAAATGGCGGGGGAAAACAGAGATGTCCAGGTCCAGAAGAAATCTGCGGCTTAAATAGTAAAAGTAAAAAAAATGGTCACGCATGGTCTGGCGCACGACCGTGCGTGAATCGTGCGATATTAATATCTAGAAAGCGCCTGAGGAAGAAGAAGCGTTGACCCGTGCGTTTTACTCATGCACGGGAGATTCCACCCGTGCGTTAAGCAAATCAGACGAGTAACGACAGAAATCACAAAACGCAGGCAGTAGAGTGTAATCGTGTGTTTTACGCGCGCACGGGCGCTTCCGCCCGTGCGTGAAGAAGAGGCACGACCAACCACAGAACAGAGAAAAATCAGAAGGCCACAAGAAAACCGTGTGTTTCCTTCGCGCACGGTTTCGAAGCGGGCTGGTCAATCTTCTAAAATAATCTGTAGAAAACGCACGACGGAAATAAACCGTGCGCCAAGAAAACGCACGACCATGCGTTTTCCACAAATCAGAATTCTGAAGAGGGGAAAACTGACCACCTACACACAATAAAAACTCAAAAAGGAGGACCCTCTAGCAACAACAAAATGCAATAAAAACTACTGAATAGGCCCCGGGGAGCACCAAGTGCATACCCCCAGCAATCAAATACGCAATTGCGCACCCATGGGCTAGAAAAGTACACCAAACGTGAAACGCAGTAGGAATAAAATATCAATGAAAACAAGTGAAAAGTGAGGTGCAAAGTCATGAAAACCAGCCCAGATGAGTCCGCAAAACCCTATATAAACGGGACTCATCACAGTCTTTCTCACATTATTAACTTGAGGAGTTTCATAATATCTGGGATTAAACCAGCAATCTATGGCGAAGTGACCAACCTTGACACAACACTAACAGTCAAATATGTTGTATCTTTGCCTAATGATCTCCTACTTGAACTTTTAAGATTGTGGTCTAGCAGGGGCAGTAGATTTGGAAGTAGAAGTTTCGTGGTGATGGCACTCATATGGCTTCTTCTCCATAATAGGCTTTTCTACGATGGGTTTGGCTTCTGGATCATTCTTGATGTTGTGACCTTGATTATAAGGTCCGTAGCTCTGAATAGTGATCTCCTCAAAAGGTGCCTTGAAGACACTCTCACCAAAGTTTTGAGGACGAGTCCATCCTTGGCACCGATACTTGGGCTCTACATGAGTTGGCCTAGCAAAGTGACCATAGGACGAGTCAAGGTCAAACTCGTTAATTGGAAAGATAACCTTTTTGAACAAAGTTTGTTCTTATAGAGCTTTCCCCTTCTTCTTGTCTAGAGCTTTCTTAGCGGCCTTATTTCTCCTTTTGGCCTTGTTTCTCCTAGAAGATTTACTAGGGGATGCCACAAGGCCTAAGCTAGCACCTTTAGCCTGAGTAGAGAATTCAGCAACAAGTGGACGGTCTATCTTGGGCTTAGATAAACTTTCAACAAGTTTCTTTTCAGCTTCAAGGTTTTCTTCCAATTCCTTGATGATTTTCTCCTTCAAATTTAGGTGCTCGAGAGCCTTATTATATTCTTCCATCGCATTATGGAAGTTCTTTCTGAGTGAGTCCATCATTACAATTTCCTCCCTCAGATTGCTCTCTTCAGCCTTTAAAGATTTGATCTCCTTAGCTTGAGATCTTGCAAATCTACGACATTTGTCGTAGGCATTGATCAACTCTTTATATTGAGACATGAGTTCAGACTCCTCATCAGAAGAACATTCCTTATGATCATGGTCAGAATCATCAGATTTAGAAAGAGGGGTATAAGAGTTTACCTTCCCAGTGAACTGGGTTCTTCTTCTTCATCTGTCTATGCCATGAGCCCAAAGTAGGCTTCCTCCTCATCACTAAACTCAGATGAATCAGTGTCACTGAGGGTCTTGCCCTTCTTGGCTATCAGGCTTCTATCGGTCTTCTTCTTATTGTAAGAAGTATTCTTTTCATCTCTTCTTCCACCCTCCTTCTTGTGAGGGCAATCAGTGATGACATGTCCTGGCTTGTTACAACAATAACAAATAATGTCAGTAGAAATGTGTTTGTTCTGTTTCGAGTAATACCTGTCTTGGCTACTTGAGCCTTTCTTGTGGCGATAACTATCGTGATGTGATCTTCTGAACGAGGCATCCTTTCCTTTCCATTGCTTCTTCATGTTCAAGAATTTCTTGAACTGCCAAGAGAGAAGAGAAAACTCTCCTCCAGATAACTCTAAGCCTGAGGTTCTTGGCTCTAAAGATTCTTCTTCACTTTCTTCTTATGTTGGGGCAGGAGAAGCAGCCTTGGACTCCCTTGAGGTGTCTGCCTTTAGAGCGACAGACTTCTCCTTAGATGAAGACTTGTTCTTCTCTTCTTCAGCTTTTCTTGAATTTATTTGTAGCTCATATGACATAAGCTTTCCGAAGAGATTTTGAGGGTCTGTCTCTGCTAGCTTTCCAAATTCCTAGATAGCACAAACCTTGTTATCTCATTCCTTAGTCAGGGATCTTAGGAACTTATCATTCAGTTCCCCATTTATGAAGACCCGGCCATAGACTCTTAGGCCTTTGACAATCTTGAATAAATTCTCAAAGGTATCTGCAATGGAATCCTTAGAACCTTATCGTAATGCTTCATATTTCTGATTCAGAAGGGATCTTCTATCATCCCTAACTTATTCAGTGTCTTCCTTCAAGAAGATAAGAGACTGCCACCTTTCCTTGGCAGATTGGCAGTGAATTAAATTCTGCAGCATAGAGTCATCGACTGCACTTGCTATGATATTTTTTGCTTTCTTGTCTAATGAGACAAGTGCAATCTCATCCTTATCAAGATCCATAAGTTTCTTAGGAACTTGCTTTGTTGAGTCAATGGTGGAGGTGGTCATAGGAACATAAGGTCCTTCTTCCACTCTCATAAAAATTCTAGGATCCACAGCTTCCATGAAGAACTTTATTCTTTCTTTCCATATAGCAAAATTGTTATTTGTGCATAGAGGAAGCTTTGCAAAATCCTAAACTCTGTCCATGCTTGAATCCTCTAAATACAACTAGGAGAAGATCTGTTCAAGGTGTTAACTTTTTTGATGAACAACCTCTCTCTGATACCAATTAATGTTTTTAGTTGTCTACCTAAATCACCTAGAGGGGGGTGAATAGGTGAGGTCTGCGCCTTTTTGCAGAATAAAAATTGAACGAACGAAGTGCAGAAAATAATTACACACAATACAGAGAACACCAGATATATAGTGGTTCCTCAATCTTGGGTATGTCCACTCTGTACCTCACCGATCTAGCAACACGCTAAACTCGGCTACTTCACTATTATCTCGGATTGAAAACCAATCCTACAACTCTGAGCAACGCCCCTATTAATCGATCCACAATACGGATCTACACTCAGAAGAAATACTTCCTACAACACTCGGAGACAAAATCCCCTACAAGATAAATATTTTGTAAATAAAATTATACAAATAGAATATATCATATCTGAATCTTCAGCCTTTCTTTTTTCTTGAATCTTTGAAGCTTTCTAAGAAATAGGTCGAAGAAGACAAGCCAAAAACTATTCTGGATCTGAAAACCTAGATCAGAATGATCAAGATGAGGATCTGTGAGAATAAGAATGTCTTGATCTGTTCATCTAATCTTGCTCTGAATCTCTGGAAAGAGAAGGAGCGGCGGCGAGATCGTCGATGAAGAGCGGCGGCGGCTTCCTGATTTGGAATGAAGAAAATCGATTCAGAAAAATTTATCTCTCTGTTAGGGTTAGTCAAATATGATAAGACCTTTTATAGAATAGTCTAGCGGTCTTAATCATAAATGACATAACACGTGGACCAATAATCATGGAGATTAATTTGAAATCGGGTCCCGTTAGACTTAACGAAATTTCAAAAAAATTGTCTGCATTACTTGTGTAGAATATGACTACTCGAGTAATCACTTTGACTTCTCGAGAAAAGGATGTAAAGTTATCGAGAACAATCCTTAAAGAAATCTGGAAATAAGTTCTGTCTACTTGAGTAATAGAATTGACTTCTCAAGAAGTAGCTGGACATCTCGAGTACTAATGCTTCACTACTCGAGAACTAGATGTACTTCTCGAGTACTTGACTTCTGTTACTAGAGACAATGTCTTGCATTACTCGAGTAATAGCCTTAGCTACTCGAGTATTAGACTTGGAAGAATTTCTGAGTTAGATATGTCAAATAACTCGAGAACAAGTAGAGATGTACTCGAGTACTAAGCAATTTCTCGAGAACTAACTTTAAATCATCTCGAGAACTACTTCAGTTACTCGAGTGCTCGACTTAGCTTACTCGAGAACTGACTATAATTCTTCTCAAGTACTTAAGTTACTACTCAAGTAAAACACTTAGAAAAATTCTGTTTTCTGAAAATTTTCTTTCTTCAAGGAAATCTGTAACTAGTCTTTCTCCGACAGGTTTAGTGCTTGAAAATGAAGTGTATCTCAATATAGAGGCTACACATGAGTCAACACCATGGATCACACAATGAGGAATTACATTGTATGGTCTTGTGTTTGGTGACTCATTGTAGACTGACATTGGTCTGCACTTTGGTAATTAAGTCCTACAAACACATAACTCAAACAAGATATCAAATACAACTTAGATCATCTTAGTTTAATGGTGACTTCATACAAATCTAGGTTATTGGTGATACAATACCCAACATAGGGTTATTGCAAAGGAAACAACAAGCGGCTTCATCGTCCGATACAGATTCGTGGAGTTGCGTGGAGATAGATTCAACCAGCGTCGTGAGCGTTTCCTCCACTCATCTTTTGGACGGATTCTTCTTTGGATTTGGGTAACGATTTCTAAACTAACTCTTTGTGTGTTTCTTCTAAATTATTGTTAGAATTGGTGGAATAGAAGGCTAGTTAATTGTCCTGATTTATATTGAAATCGTGCTAATTAAAATCTAAATTTTAAGCGTTAATTGTCCGAATATTTTTCGTATAATTTGGTGCGGGTAGATCTCGTGAACACTAGAAGAAATCGGGTTCGTCACCCTCGATTTCCCCTTGAGTTCAAGTGATTTGGTATACCCTTATATTAATTAATTTTTGGGATTAGGTTTTTGACTTTATTTTTAAATCGCAAATTAGTTCGGATTCCTCTCTAATTTGGGTTTGTGAAAGCTAGCGAAAAATTTTAATTTGAATTGCTATTTGTCTTGATCGGGTAGGTCCTTTTCGCTTGAGCGAACCTTGACATATAGCCCTTGTTCAATATCTTTAAGGGTTAGCGACCCTTTGTGTTGTTTGATGTTGAAAATTGTGTCATTAATTGCTTGAGTAATCGATAGTGTTAATTAGAGAAACCGCTCGCTACGTATTTATTTTAATTACCGAACCTAAGAACGCGTAGTTTAATCCTTCGAAACCATGAGCCTGCATCAATTTGGTATCAGAGGGAGGTTTACGTCTATTTCCTAATTGGCACCTTTCCCCTTTTATTAGTACGTCGACACGCACATGCACGTTTCATTGCCAAAATAATAAAAATAAATTTTATTTTTTGGTCTGCAAATAACGGCCTATATTTTTATTTTTTTGCAAAAATCAAAAAAAAAATTATTTAATAATCTTCATAATATTTCCAGTAAGAAAATCAAAAACATATGTTTATTACCTTAGTTAGATAGTGGGACCAAATCCATCTGTTGCAATTTATATAGGGTTAGAGTCCTTTTATTCATTGCATGTGCACCAGATCCGGGTGAGTTTTCTCTCCGGTTCTCACTGATATGGCCAATGATGTTTACGCTTCCCGTTTAGACTATTGGTATGATAAATCCATGGCTAAACACACCCCAGCCTTGCTTTCATACCATAGGAATACCAACCGTCCCCACGCTTATCCTGACACTAGAAGATATGTACCCACTTATGATGGTTATGGGTGTTCCAAAACTTTTAGAGACTGGCTTAAGGGAATAAAAATTGAATTTGATTGTCACGACCAGGATTACCACTACAAGTTATCATAGACTGAGAATGATTAGAAGGTCAAGCCCAGGTATTTTTGATAAACGAAGAGCGTCGTGTTTGTAGTTATAAATATGCTTGGTCGGCAATACGTAGCTTATTCTCGGATCAATTTGATCCTGCCTACCTCTGCACTGCTGACACCAAGCCTGTAAGTGAGTATCATTATGGCGCTAGTCCCATACCTTCCTATAGAAATGATTATAAACCTAATGCTAGATTATTTTTCCCCAAAGGTCGTCCTGCCCATAGTTTACCTACTACCACCTTTAGGGAAACCATGCCTGATAGGTCATATGTCTTGGACTCGAAAGATAGTAATACTAGGGCCTTTCCTCCTTTTGCCTCGTCGACTATGCCTCCCAAGATTGTGAATGATACCCATAAGGATGCTGATGTAGATGTGGTATCACTTGATTCTGAGGATGATCAGCTAGGTGAGAGTATTCCTTCATGTACGATAGTACCCGACGAGTCTGATGATTCTGACATTGAGGGAATACCTAGTGATATAGAAGATGATTTATGGGATTATTATATTCCGATCTGTGAGAGTATTCCATTTTCTATTACTTGCCATGCTAGCGTTGTGTCTGATCACCCTGCTATAGTTATACTTGTGAAGTATGACTATAAGGGCATAACTTTCTTGTATTTGTAATTGACATTTTTGATATATATATATACATATATATATATACATATATATATATACACACATATATATATGTATATATATACACATATAAATATGTGTATATATATATGTATATATATATAAAAGGTGTTGTTTATATATAGTGGATATTTAATTGGTATGAGTTCATGCAACCCTAAAGCTTTTGTTAGAATGCTCTGAGTTAGGATTTGAGTAGTTTTTGATATTAACCTGTAATCCCGCTGACTTTTTGTGGAATATGGTGTGGGGCCCCGGCCAGACCCTCTATTATATTTCATGTGATGGATGGAGGTGTTACAATTTGGTATCAGCTTGTCTTGGTCTTCCTCCTACGAATTCGTGGTCGAATTCTTTTGAGGGGTGGCGAGCACATGTAAGTGTGGACCATTATAACATTAATGAACACAAGAATGTCCACTTAGGAATGAAAATACACCTGTTTGAGAAACCTGCGTGTTCCTACTTGTCGTTGTTGCTTTTGCAAAGTCGCTAAAGTGTGTCTTTTACACATATAGGTGACTCAATGTGGTGCAGGTCAGTCTGAGCCCCAACGTTCTGTTGATAGTGCGGCACCAACTGAGGTGCCCATACCTCCTCCTTCTGTAGAGACAGTGCGCTTAGTTGTTGAGGCATTGTTTACGATGATACACGCACAACCTATGGGGCAGGAGCAGCCTGCAATGGTGCCAGTACAGGTTGGTGTGAGGCCAAAACCTATGGAGGTTATGGAAGATATACGAGCAGCAGAACAACAATTGAAGCAGTTCATTAGTTTCAATCCTCCTACGTTCGTGGGGGGGATACCCAATGCAAACAAAGGACTAGCTTGCGCGAGTCAATAGAATTTTGATGGCAATAGGAACTGAGGAGAAACAGAAAGTCACCATTGCCACTTTCCTATTGGAAGGAGAGGCTCAGATTTGGTAGGACGAAATGGAGCTGCACTACTTAGCAGGCAGACAACTAACGGAGGTCTCGATACAGGAGTTTTCGAGACTATTCTTGGCAAAGCATATGCCGTCATCGCAGAATATAGCCATGGAAAATGATTTCCAGTGTATAATGCAGGGCGAAAGTAGTTTTGACACCTATTTGTATGAGTTTACCAGATTGGGATGCTATGCGGGGTCTACCTTCGCTGAAGAAGTGCGTAAGACCAATCGGTTCTACGAGGGATAATAGGATGAGCTGAGGATGCTACTATCGAGTTTGGTGAACCAAGGGTTTCAAGCGTTGGTTGATACGGTCTGTGCGCTGGAGAAAGACATGAAAAGGGCGCAGGGAAAGAGGGACTTGGCAGTGACAAAGCCCGAGTTCAAAGTATCACATCCGGGAAAATCGAGCTACCGTAAGAAATGGGGTAGAAAGTCCAAATCTCCGGGACAGGCTCCTTCCACAGTTATGTCTGGAGAAACGTATAGGCAAGGCCCTCGGACATGTAATACTTATGGAAAGGTGGTCCATATTGTTGGAACCAACAAGGTCAGTCCCTCCTAAAGCTCGGAACTAGAGGTGCAACTCACACTTACTCTCTCGGGACCACCCTCTCGACAAGGCTCTCGAAAGACTAGACTGGGGGCTTCAGCGCGGAGCTCCCACCTAGTACCCGGAAGAACCGTAAATTCTTCCCCTCCCTAGCCAATGCTGAGCTATGTGCCTTAGAAGAAGAAGAGAAGGAGAGCTAGGAAAAATGTCTCCTTCTATGGCACCTTGTCAGTCTATTTATAGGCCTCTAAACTGGGATTGCAAAAAACCAAATGGAGCTGTCCTGAAATTACTAGAATACCCTTAGTCGGGTCTGCCAACAGCCTAACTCTACTATTATGAAGGGTTATATGTAGACCACCCAGGGCAAAAGCGTAAGATCCCATGGGGCTAAAAGATGGACCCATCCCTACCTGAACCGGTTTTAAACCGAATCGGTGCTTGGCGATAACTCCCTTTTGGGGTCCTCTCGCCTAGCGAGAGCACCGTCTCGCTAGCGAGAGATCCCTTCTAGAGCCCTCTCGCGTGGCGAGTAAGCCACTCCCCTACGAGTGCCTCCTCCCTTGGCACTTGCTCGCCCATCTCATGGCGCAGCTCTCGCTTAGACCCTTCTCGTCTGGGCCCTCTCGCTTAAACCCTTCTTGCAAGGATCAAGTTGCTCTGCGAATTGACGAACGCCCTAGGTCGTCTCGTCTAGATTCCTTCCTCAAGCCTTTGGCTCCTGCGAGCCCGAGGTTGTACACAATCCCCACTCTTTTCGAGGTTGTTACCAACTCGGAAAGATAGTCCAACCGAGTCTCGTATCATTAAAGTGAATTTATGAGGGAATCTTTTGGTGGGCCCCTTGCCCAACCTATAAATATTGGACTCTTCTCCCTGTATGGGCCGCTTCCTTCGCTCCATCCTCTTCTAGTCTCTGCCCCTATGTCTCTCAGCCAAAGTTTATGTGATCGCATCGCGGCGGTGCGCCAGAGGAACAAGGCGACCGCGGCTGCTCTGAATAAGATCCCGGTCCGCGCTCCTCCTTCCTTAACGTTATCCTCTTCCCCTCACAAGAAGGAGAAAGTTGTTGATCCTCCCCTCTTGGCAGGGGAGCCTTCTCGCACCACCTCGGGGAGGTGTATCCCTCCTACCCGTACAATCTTAGAGAAAAGGAGGTAAATCTATCGATATCGACATGCCTTGATCTCCATCCCGCTTGTCTTCTTACTTGTTGCCCGTATTTAGAATGTACCGGCGCCTTCTCATCGTCCGGAGACCATACGAATCAATATCTCTGAATACCACCATCAGTCCGTCTCGCCACAACCATCTACTCCCTCATCTACTCCCGCGACGAGGAGGGGCAATCTTCTTAATACTATGGGTTCCTCTCGCCACTTTGGTATGAAATTTTTCTTTCGGCCCCTTCTTAGCTACCATTTCTCCATTTTACCTTCCCAATTTTTTACGCAGGTATGCGGGACTCGCATGCTGAGGACTCTCCGGCCGATGACTCGCCCGTTGAAGATTACTCTAGACAGATGGTCGTCTCGCCCCTCCTCCCAAAGACGAAATCGAAGACTACCTAGGCGACCCCATTGATCTGTTGGAAATGAAGCGTAGGGTAGCAGAGATGTTACGGAAGCATGCGCGCATCATCCAGGACCTGGGAAAGGGGAAGCAAGTTCCGGACCAACGAATCGATTGGCTGGAAGTGGAGTGTGCCCGCCTGTCTTTGGAGATCAATGTCGATATTGAAGTAGACGAGACTGGCCCCCAAGAGATCTTGAGCGAGGTCGACCAACAGATCTGTCTCGCTTGCCGTGGTGTTGACGCGGCTCGCACTTTCCACCTCCCAAACCGCCCTCCTTCTGCGAGATCCCGCGGTGAAAGGCTGAAAGTGTAAAGTTGTCAACCTAAATCACCTAGAGGGGGGTGCATAAGTGAATCGTGCGTCTATTTGCGGAATAAAAATTTTAACGAACTTGCACACGTAATCAAGCAATCACAGAAAGACAAGAAGATTTATAGTGGTTCCCCAATCTAGGGTACGTCCACTTTACCTCACAGATCTAGCAAATCACTAGACTCGGCTACTCCACTATCTCGGATTGAAAAGAATCCTATGCCTCGGAACCAAGTTCCTACAAACTCGATCCAAATGGATATACACTTGGAAGATAAACAAAACTTCCTACAACTCGGAGAGCAACGCTCCTACACTCGAAGAAAATCTCCTACAATAATAACAAAGAGATTTGAAAAATACAAATACAGAAATTTCTCAGATCTTGAAAAATAAGTCTTTGAGTCTTCTTCTTGAACTTTGCGGCTCTTTCAGAAAAGGTCGAAGAAGACTGGTAGATCTGACCTGAGAAAACTTTGACCTACACGATCAAGGAGAGGATGAGGATCCCTTGAACAGCAAGTCTTCCTTGATCGAAAACAGAAAAGTCGATCTATTCGTGAGTGGCGGGGGCGGCGGCTTCAGAGAAATGTCTTTTAAAAACAGTCGGTCGATCCAAAAAAATTTCAAAGAGAAGAAATCTGCTTTTGTAATTGTTTTTTTTCTTAGGGTTTGGTCTTAATGAAAAGACTTTATATAAGATTACTCCTAACGGTTAGAAAAGACATTAATGATGACACGTGGACCAATCACTTCAAGTCATTTGAAACTCCGGCCGATCTAGACTTAAAATAATTTTCTGAAAAATTTGACTTTCAGTTCTCGAGAAGTAACTTTAGTTCTCGAGAACTAGAAACTGAGTTCTCGAGAGCTATCAAGACTTCTCGAGAACTATACTACTTAGAAGATGTCTGGACTTCTCGAGAACAAAAGGTTGAGTTCTCAAGAACAAACTGACTTCTCGAGAACTATGGAGACTTCTCAAGAACTAACACTTAAGAGAGATTTCTGAGGCAACTTTTGACTATTCGAGAAATAGGGCTGGCAGTTCTCGAGAACTTAAGCAAAGCTTCTTGAGAACAAGTTGGACTTCTCGAGAACTAAGACTTGGGACTTCTCGAGAACTCTAAGCGCTTATCGAGAACTTTGAAGCAAAGCTTTTCGAGAATTCTAAGGACTTCTCGAGAAGTAAGAGGCACTTCTCGAGAAGTGGACTTAGAGAATTTTCTTAACTTTAGAAAAAATCTTTCTCTTCTCTTCAAGAGTCCAATCTTCATTCCATGATCCAAAGTTTGAATATGAAGTGTATCCCAATGGAGAGACTATACATGAGTCAACATCTTGGATCACATAGTGAGGGATTACACTGTATGATCCTGTGTTCATGACCCACTGTAGACTGTCATTGGTATACACTTAGCAATGGTAATCTGCAAACACACAGCTAAACAAGGATATCAAATACAACTTAATTCATCTTAGTTCAAGGGTGACTTCAAGCAAATATGGTTTATTGTGGATGCAATACCCAACAATATCCCCTTATTTGTAGAAGTCAGAACCCTCTACACTAAGGTGAATTATGATGATTAAGAAAGAACTGGAAATGAATAATTTAATCTAAATGTAATAAGAGATTAATTGAAAACACAATTAGGCAAAACTAGAAATTATATATATGTAATATAATAGATTTCTAATCAACAACCATTTCATCAAAATTCTCAAAAACATATCAATAAGAGTTCATTCTTTGCTTTGATGATGTCTGTCCTACTTCTCCTGCTGTCTCCTCTAATAGCTGAAGGGCTTAGGATAGTACCTAGGAGGCTTTGGAGGAGCTTTGGGATTATTCCTGCCAAACTCTCAATCATATATTCTTCTCTTGGTCATGGACTTCTCATATAATTCCCACTCAGAGGAGCTGTAGTGGAGATTCCTATTCTCATTAAAGTCCATGACTAATTTGAGAGTGTAAAGAATTAAGGCTTTAGAAGTGGGGCTCCAAACTTCAACAAACTCCTTTGCTTTTCTTTTCTCTACATCTGGCTGGGGAATAGATTTGCTTGCAGATGGACCTTCTCCATAATTTCTCTTATTGGGGATATGAAGTTTAGGTAGACCTTGAGGAATATCATCATCCCAAACCCGGGAATAGAAAGCAGGAGGAGGTACCTGGCCTTCTGGCTTTGGATAAAAAGTAGGCATTTAAGTTTGAGGCATCTGTCTGGATTTACCTTCAGCAAGGGGGTTCAGGTGATGAGGAATGATATTAGGATCAACCTGAAAGTCAAGGAATATTTGGTTGTGCATCCAGACTACTGTGTCATAAGTGTGGAATTTCACTGATTGGATTTGATCTAAAACATTCTTATTTATCTCAGTCAATTTCTCATTTCAGAGAGATTTTGCATCTGCAGTAAGTTTTTCCACATGTTCTTTCACTAAACTCTCCCCTTTCTGATTTCTACACAAAGCTTTTTTATGGTGTCTTCTTTGAATGTTCCTACTTCCTCACAGATTTTCATTACATGTTCTTGAGCTTTCTTTTTCAACTGAATTTGATTATTTGCCAGTGTGACAGATTGTTCCATGACCTGACCAATACTGGTAATGGTGTGGTCTATGGCTTTGCCATTAATTCTGAACAGATCTTTAATAGAATCTGTGTTGTGTTGGATCTCTGCAAATCCTCTGCTCATTTCCTTTTCTAGAGCAGTGACCTGATCTTTGACTAACTTGAGAGATTCATCAAAATATTGCCTTTGGGCAGCCAGCATACCTTTAATCTTAGATAGAATATCTGAACTTACAGTTATAGCAGCAGGAGGAGGAGTGGCAGAAATAATGGTAGTAGGAGGGGCACTAGGTGTAACAATCTAAGGTGGAGGAGGTGCTTTCAATGGAGGAATTTCTTCTATTACCACAGAGCTCTGGGCTCTTACAGTGTGAGATACTATATCAGCCTCCTCATCAACAAATCTTGGGAGGGAGAAGTAAAGGTTCCTAAGAGGGGATTCCACCTCTTTACGTTATGGCTAATCCTCTTCAGAGAGAGGAATGGTCTCTGGTGCTGAAGGTTGTTCAGCTGGAGTTGAATCTTTCCTTGGAGAGGGAGAATGAGTTTGAGTAGCTTGGAGTGAGGATGGAGCTGATGAGGGATCCTTTGAGGGTTCTTCAGCAGTGTCCTTGAAAAGAGGAGGAAGAGGTTCATCTGAAGTGAGTTCTTCAACCATTCTGTAAATGGCTTCAGTTGTTTTCTGGAGGGTTTCCTGTACTTGAATATATGAGAAAGTATCATCTGGAGCAATTTCCACTAGGGACCTGGTTGGAGAGCTTACTTGTCTTCTAACAGGACTTATGATGGGTGATGTGCTTGCTGATCTGGCTGGAGAGGAAGGAGTAGGTCTGACAACAGGAAAAGAGGCTGTAGGCTCCCCCTCAATTGTTGCACCAGATGGTTCAGCAACATGATGAGAGGAGGGAGATGGGGTCCTGACCTCAGAGGCAGAAGCTACAAGTTATTTAGCTAACTGCTTGGAATTCTTCTGCTTGAGTTCCAATCTTTGGATGGAGGCCAATGAAATCTTTTTCAGGTGATGGATCTGAGTACCTTTAGAGGTTTTTAAGGTGACTGGGTCAATCTCACTCAGCAGCATGGAAATTATCCTTGCAAACTTGAGAGCCTGAATACAATCCCTGACCAATTCAAATACCATCATTCCATATTAAAATTTCTTTCTGCAGATAATAACTGTCATAACACCAAATAGGTCATTGGTTATGAAACTAATGGACCCTATTCTGCACCACAAGATCTTTCCAATTAAATCTACTAGAAGCTTTCCTACATCATTGAAGAGATTTATCCTTAAAAAGATGAAATCCATAGAAACTCCACAGAAAGAGTAAGTTCTGTCATAATCTTCAAGTGTTAGGTCATCCTCTTCATCCACAACGGGCAGCTTTAGGAGCTTTGAAACTCTAGTTTTGTCCAACTTGATTTTGATCCCCCGGACTTTAGTTTTCAAAACTGTACCATTTCTCCTCGCCTTGGCATTCCTGAAGAATTCCTCTACATCTAGAAATGAAATCTTACAGGGTTCTGAGAGAACGAACATCAAACAAGCTGTTTCAAGGAGAAGGAGCAAGTTCTTGAAGTCATCAGAAATGTCTGCAATCCCTGCGACGACGAGTTCACTATCGACTCATATTTTCGAACTCTGCGCAATGGACGCTAACGACGGCGACGGACAGAGAGCAAGACGACGGTTGCGACAAGGCTTTATGTCGGCGAAAGACTAAGAGTTTTCGAGAAGACTGTTTGAAGTGGCGGTTGATTTGGGATTTCTAAAGTATTATATATATATATATATAATCCTAGTAATGTCAATTAAGTGTCTAATTAATCTAGGGTTAGGACTGAAATCAAGCGGGTTTTTGAAATAGAAGAAGTTAATCAGAAATCGAAAAAGGACGGGCATTTCTCGAGAGGTAGGGTTAGTTCTCGAGAAGTGTCGTATAGTTCTCGAGAAGTAAGGAAATAAGTTCTCGAGAGCTTTCAGAGTACTTCTCGAGAGCTAGAGTTATTAGTTCTCGAGAACTTAAGGGACTTCTCGAGAGACAAACTTTTGTTCTCGAGAAGTTGAGTAAGTTTTCAAGAACTAACTTCCTCTTGAGAAATTTCTTACCTTTTTGAAGAGTCCTAGATTCTTGAGCCTTGAACTGATCCACTTTGGTCTATTCTTCTTTGTTCAGCAGCCCAAGTATATTTTTGAAGAAATTGAACTTGGTTTCGTCCAACGGTTTTGTGAAAATATCTGCAACTTGTCGATCTGTTGGCACGTACTGCAGATCCACATCCCTTTGCTCCACATGCTCCTGGATGAAGTGATATCTGAGCTCGATGTGCTTTGTCCGGCTGTGCGATACTGGGTTATTTGCGATTGCGTTCGCACTGGATGAGTCGCAAAATAATGGAATGTCTTTAACCTTCATATTGTAATCTTCTAGTTGATTCTTGAGCCAAAGTAACTGTGCACAACAACTACCGGCAGAAATGTATTATGACTCGGCCGTTGAGATTGCGACACAATTTTGTTTTTGCTGCTCCATGAGATAAGCCTTCTTCCAAGGAACTAACATGTCCCGGAAGTGCTTTTCCTGTCATCTTTGCTACCTGCAAAGTCTGCATCTGAAAAACCAATTAGTTCGCTGTCATTACTTCTTGGGTACCATAAGCCAAGATTCGGTGTACCTTAAGGTATCTCAAGATATGCTTTGCAGCAGCATAGTGAGATTCCTTACAGTTCACTTGGAATCTAGCACAGACATATGTAGAGAACATTATGTCTGGTCTACTGGCAGTAAGGTAGAGCAAGGATCCTACTATGCTTCTGTATTTGGTTTCATCAAAAGGTTTTCCTTTCTCATCCTTGTCCAGAGACATAGCTGAGGCCATTTGAGTCCTCGTATAGGTTGCACTCTCCATTCTGAATTTCATAATCAACTCCTTGGTGAACTTCGTCTGTGAGATGAAAATTCCATCTTCAGATTGTTTCACCTGAAGTCCTAAGAAATACTTCAGCTCTCCCATACTACTCATTTCAAACTTCCCTTGCATATGTTTAGAGAACTTTTTGCAGAGGTTGTCGTCTGTAGAGCCATAAATAATGTCGTCGACATAGATTTGTACTAGTAAAATCTTGCCTTTAATTTCCCTAAGAAATAATGTCTTATCTATCTTTACCCTTGTGAACTTGTTCTCGAGGAGAAAGGTAGATAGCGTTTCGTACCAAGCTCGAGGAGCTTGTTTCAAACCGTATATCGCTTTTGATAATAAATAAACATACTAAGGAAAATTAGGATTAACGAAACCTTGGGGTTGTTCCAAGTACACCTCTTCCTTTATGTCACCATTTAGGAAGGCGGACTTAACGTCCATTTGATAGACAATGAACCCCTTCAGTGCAGCATAAGCTAGGAACAGTCTAATGGCCTCCAATCTTGCCACTAGAGCGTATGTTTGGTCGAAGTCGATCCCTTCTTCTTGACGATATCCTTTGGCGACGAGTCTGGCTTTGTTCTTTATGATCGTCCCATCCTCGTCCATCTTGTTCCTATAGACCCACTTAGTTCCAATGACATTCTTACCTTTGGGTCTTGGAACAAGTGTCCACACTTTGCAGCGCTTGAACTGATTTAGTTCTTCTTCCATGGACAAGATCCACGATGCATCTAAGTTTGCTTCCTCAAACTTCTTTGGTTCAACCTGCGAGAGAAAACTTAAATATAAATTCTCGTTAGTGGTACCTCGACGAGTTCTGACACCATCTGGGGATCTCTTATGATTTGGTCCATTGGGTGATCCTTCAGATGTCTTAGCTCTAGATTTCTTGAATCTAGGACTTCTTCAGCCACTGGAGTGACTTCATCAACTTGGATAATATTTTCATCTTGATCCTCTACTTCTCCAATAGGGGTTGGAGAGGCGATCTTGATGAACTTTTCATCTTTACCTTCGGTCGATTCATCCAAGCTGATCTCTTTAATCATTGTACCTGCATCTTCAACAAGCACACTAGATGATTTGCTTTGCAGTAAGCTCGTCTCATCAAATACAACATGTATGGATTCCTCTACAACAAGAGTTTTTCTATTGAAAATCTTGTATGCCTTACTATGCCTATTATATCCTACAAAAATACCTTCAAAACTTTTTTCACTAAACTTGGTAGTATGATACTTACCATTGTTAAGCACGAAGCATTTACAGCCAAAAATTCTAAAATATGAAACTATTTGTTTCCTGACTTTTAGAAGTTCATAAGGTGTTTTATCATGATTCTTGTTTATGAGGGCTCGATTTTGCACGTGCCATGTAGTGTTGACGACTTCAACCCAGAAGTATTCCTGTAGTGAAGCGTCACGCAACATGGTCCTGCAGGCCTCTATAAGTGTTCTATTCCTTGTCTCAGCTACTCCATTTTGCTGTGGAGTACGAGGAGAGGAAAACTCATGAAAGATACCTGGGCTTTCACAAAATTCTATCATGGCCCCAGATTTGAACTCCGTTCCATTGTCACTTCTGATTTTGACTACGGAATAGTTGTATTCATTCTGGACCTGCCTGACAATATTTGTGAAGATATCCAAGGATTCTGACTTGTGTTTCAGAAAGAACACCCACACAAAATGCGAGTAGTCATCAACAATTACATACGTATAATCCTTACCTCCTAAGCTTCTAATTTGCAGTGGACCGAACAAGTCCATATGAAGTAGGTGTAAACACCTATTAGAGTTTTTTCCTATGATGCTTTTAAAGGTAGCCCTTGTTTGCTTGTCTTTTACACATGCATGACAAGGTCTCTCTTTAACGTGCTTGACATTTGGAGCATCACATACTAAGTTCTGGGAGAATAATTTATTTATAGTTTTAAAATTAATATGTGCTAGCCTCTTTTCCATTGGTCACCAAGAGACGCACTATCTTTTGCTAAAAGACACACTGGTGTAGAAGAGTCTATACAAATGAAATTAAAGCAAAATATGTTCCTGCATCGAGTGCCTAATAGAATTACTTCCATATTATCAACATACTTTATCAAGCACTTATCAGCGTGGAACTAAACTATGTATCCTTTGTCGCATAGTTGACTTATGCTTATGAGATTGTGTTCCAATCCCTCCACATAAGCTATATACGAAAAGGATACACTAACGTTAGTGATTATACCGTAGCCTTTTGTGATACCTCGGTCTGAACCTCCAAAGATGACCTTTGGTCCGTTGCAGACTGAAGTGAAATTCTGGAGTAGGCTTCTTGTCCCGGTCATGTGCCGAGAGCATCCACTGTCCAAGTACCAGAATTGTATTTTGGTGGCCTTAGGACATACCTACATTCATGATCACTTTATCTTAGGAACCCAAACATGTTTGGGTCCTTGGTCTCGGGTTAGAACACTCCCCCTACGAAGATTAGCATCCTGAGAGGTCAATCTCATGTTGCCAACTTAAGGAGTAGCGACCTTCCTGTTATTAAACCAACAATCGATGGCAAAATGACAAATTTTTCCACAGCACCAACAGTCAAACCTGTTGTATCTTTGCCTTATGTACTCCTGCTTGACCTTTTGAGATGGTGGTCTAGCAGGGGTAGCATCCTTGGAGGAGGAAGCTTCATGGTGATGGCAGTCATATGATTTCTTCTCCTTCGGAGGCCTTTCCCCAACGAGCTTTACTTTAGGTGCTTTCTTGAAGTTGTGGCCATGATTATAAGGACCATAGACCTGAAGAATCACTTCTTCATAAGGTTCCTTAAAGACGCTCTCACCAAAGTTTCGAGGGCGAGTCTATCCTTGGTACCGAGACTTTGGCTCTACATAAGTAGGCCTTGTCAAGTGACCATAGGACGAGTCCAGATCAAACTTATTTGTTGGAAAGATAACTTTCTTAAAGACAGTCTGATCTAGAGGGGCTTTCCCCTTTTCTTTGGCCAAGGCCTTCTTAGCGGCCTTATTCTTCCGTTGAGCCTTGTTTCTCCTAGAAGATTTACTAGGAGCATCAACATGGCCTAGTCCAGCTCCTTGGGCCTTAGTTGAGAATTCAGCAATAAGTGGAAGAACTGTCTTAGGCTTAGAGAAACTTTCAACGAGTTTCTTCTCGGCGACATTTGTTGTAAGTCATGATCAACTCCTTGTACATGGCCATAAGTTCCGACTCATCTTCAAAAGAGCTGTCCTCATGATCATGCTCAGAACTTTCAGATTCAGAGAGAGGAGTATGAGATTTTACCTCCCCAGTGAACTGGGGATCTTGTTCATCATCTGATTGAGCCATGAGCCCAAAGTAGGATTCCTCTTCTTCACTCGACTCAGATGAGTCGGAGTCGCTGAGAGTCTTGCCCTTCTTGGCCAACAGGCTCTTCTCTGTCCTCTTCTTCTGGTACGAGGACTTCTTTTCCTCTCTTCTTCCACCCTCCTTCTTCTTGTGGGGGCAGTCAGCTATGACGTGACCTAGTTTGTTACAGTAGTAGCGAACAATGTTAGTAGAAATCTGTTTGTTCTGTTTAGAGGTATACCTGTTATGGCTACTTGAGCCTTTCTTTCGCTGATCACCGTCTTGTCGTTATCTTCTGTATGAGGCATACTTTCCTCTCCACTGCTTCTTCTTGTTCAAGAATTTCTTGAACTGCCGAGAGAGCAATGAGAACTCTCCTTTAGATAATTATGAGCCTGAGGTGCTTGGCTCAGAGTTTTCTTCTTCACTCACTTCTTGAGCAGGTGCTGGTGAGACAGCTTTGCCCTTCCTTAAACTATCAGCCTTTAATGCAACCGACTTCTCTTTTGAGGAGAAGCGACTTTTCTCTTCTTCAGCTTTTCTGGAATTGATCTGCAGTTCATAGGACATCAGCTTGCTAAATAGATTCTGTGGGTCTGTTTCAGCTAGTCTGCCAAACTCCCGGATGGCACAAACTTTGTTGTCTCATTCCTTTGTAAGATACCTCAAAAACTTATCATTCAGCTCCCCATTGGTGAAGACTCGGCCATAAACTCTTAGGCCATTTACTATCTTGAAGAAATTCTCGAAAGTATCTGCAATGATCTCGTTTGACCCTTGCCTGAAGGCTTCATATTTCTGGTTTAGTAGGGACTTTCTATCATCCCTCACTTCTTTAGTACCTTCCATCAGAGTTACTAGAGACTGCCACATCTCCTTAGCAGATTGGCAGTGAATCAGATTCTACAGCATCGAGTCATCGACTGCACTTGCTATGATATTTTTAGCTTTCTTGTCCAAAGAGACAAGTGCAATCTCGTCCTTATCAAGATCCATCAATTTCTTAGGAACTTTCTTTGTTGGATCTATAGCGGAGATAGTCATAGGGACGTAAGGACCTTCTTCAACAATCATAAAGATCTGGGGGTCCACAGCTTCCATGAAAATTTTGATTCTCTCTTTCCACATGGGAAAGTTATTCTTAGTGCATAGAGGAAGCTTGGCAAAATCTTTGACCTTGTCCATTGCTTGAATATCCAAGTGACAACTTTCGAGAGGAAATTTATCAAGGTGTTAACCTTTTAACGACTAATCTACCTCTGATACCAATTTAAAGTGTAAAGTTGTCAACCTAAATCACCTAGAGGGGGGTGAATAGGTGAATCGTGCGTCTATTTGCGGAATAAAAATTTTAACGAACTTGTACACGTAATCAAGCAATCATAGAAAGACAAGAAGATTTATAGTGGTTCCCCAAACTTGGGTACGTCCACTTTACCTCACCAATCTAGCAAATCACTAGACTCGGCTACTTCACTATCTCGGATTGAAAACAATCCTCCGCCTCGAAACCAAGTTCCTACAAACTCAATCCAAATGGATCTACACTCGAAAGATAAACAAAACTTCCTACAACTCAGAGAGCAACGCTCCTACACTCGAAGAAAACTCCTACAATAATAACAATGAGATTTGAAAATTACAAACATAGAAATTTCTCAGATCTGTAAAAATAAGTCTTTGAGTCTTCTTCTTGAACTTTGCGGCTCTTTCAGAAAAGGTCGAAGAAGTCCGGTAGATCTGACCTGAGAAAACTTTGACCTAATTGATCAAGGAGAGGATGAGGATCCCTTGAACAGCAAGTCTTCCTTGATCGAAAACATAAAAGTCAATCTATTCGTGAGCGGCGGCAGCGGCGGCTTCAGAGAAATGTCTTTTAGAAACAGTCGATCGATCCAGAAAAATTTCAGAGAAAAGAAATCTGCTTCTGTAATTGTTTTATTTCATAGGGTTTGGTCTTAATGAAGAGACTTTATATACGATTACTCCTAACGGTTAGAAAAGACATTAATGACGACACGTGGACCAATCACATCAAGTCATTTGAAAATCCGGCCGATCAGGACTTAAAATAATTTTCTGAAAAATTTGACTTTCAGTTCTCGAGAAGTAACTTTAGTTCTCGAGAACTAGAAACTGAGTTCTCGAGAGCTATCAGGACTTCTCGAGAACTATACTACTTAGAAGATGTCTGGACTTCTCGAGAACAATAGGCTGAGTTCTCGAGAACTAACTGATTTCTCAGAACTATGGATACTTCTCGAGAACTAACACTTAAGAGAGTTTTCTGAGACAACTTTTGACTATTCGAGTAATAGGGCTGGCAGTTCTCGAGAACTTAAGCCAAGCTTCTCAAGAATAAGTTGGACTTCTCGAGAACTAAGACCTGGGACTTCTCGAGAACTATAAGCACTTCTCGAGAACTTTGAAGCAAAGCTTCTCGAGAATTCTAAGGACTTCTCATGAACTAAGAGGCACTTCTAGAGAAGTGGACTTATAGAATTTTCTGAACTTTAGAAAAAATCTTTCTCTTCTCTTAACGAGTCCAATCTTCATTCCATGATCCAAGGTTTGAATATGAAGTGTATCCCAATGAAGAGGCTACACATGATTCAACACCTTGGATCACACAGTGAGGGATTACATTGTATTGTCCTATGTTCATGACTCACTATAGACTGACATTGGTCTACACTTAGCAATGGTAATCTGTAAACACACAACTAAACAAGGATATCAAATATAACTTAATTCATCTTAGTTCAAGGGTGACTTCAAGCAAATCTGGGTTATTGTTGATGTAATACCCAACAATCTCCCCCTATTTGTAGAAGTCAGAACCCTCTACACTAAGGTTAATTATGATGATTAAGAAAGAACTGGAAATGAATAATTCAATCTAAATTCAATAAGAGATTAATTGTGTAAGATCCGCCTTTTTCTTTCTTGAAGGCAACCCGGATCTTATGCCCAGAACCGCCGCCTTACGGTGACAATAACTCCTGAGTTAGTCGACACCGTAAGACACCGATTCTGCCAGCTATTACGATCATTTTTCACTAGAGATGTGGAAGTAAAAGTGTATAAACAAACTAATACACAAGTCCACAGAAGTCACAGAGCATTTCATACATATGGAAATGAAAGAGCTACTACAGTCCATAAATGAGTACAAAAGTGAAGTGAAATAGGGCTTATGCCCATATACATCAATAGTAATCAAACTCTCTCTCACAAAACAGAAAGCTGTAAACTAAGCTATCCACTACATCTCCTCCCACCTGAGGACGTGCGGTAGTAGTGTCTGGTGGTGGTGGTAGCTGCTCCTCATGCCCTGCCTCCTCGTCCCGCTGGACGTGCTGGTCTATCTCCCCGAACTCCTAAAAAGGGGGAGTCAACGTATGTTATTCAAAAAGACTAAGTCGTATCCTCAACACCTCCTCCTGTCGCTCTTAGGCACCGAGTGGAAGGAGGATGCGGAGGACGACAAGGGGTAGCAAAGTAGAAGCAGGTGACAATTCTAAACTAGCAGGAGTAGGTATAATCTAGCAGTTCTATATATAGTTTAGCAGTTCTACATAAGGTGCAAGTAATTAAAGACAGTGCAAAAAGAAAAGAACTGCAGTAAGAAGGTAGAACTAGAAGTAATTGCAGTACGGAAAGGAAAGTACACTACTGCTACTCCTACTCCTATCAATATCACAGACGTACCTTAACTTATAAAAATGCCCATACAAATTTATAAGTTAAGGTTTCCAGGAATTGTAACTTATCATATAAAAGAGCTCATACTAATTTATATGATAAGGAACTATAATTGCGTATGCCCTAATATGTATGAATGATTATGATGCAATTTATGGAGCAGGCAAGTGCAACACACACACACGACTCCGTGATCACAGACCTTTAGTTCCCTCTTTTTGAGAGCTTGCATCACTCTCGGGTACTACCGTTGTGGCTACGGCAACAGTGGAGCGGGCTCTCCACTTCTAGGTGGGTATAAGCACTACCAGACCTAGACCCCTCTCATATGCCTCTATATACGTCCCAGGTGCACTCTAAAGTCTTGCGTACGTAATTTGCTGACTACCCGTCAATCTTGTAGGTCGAGTGTACGTCTTCGGGGATTCCGCAGTATTATATATATAGCATACTGGCCCCTCCACCCGTACCCCTCGCCCGAGTCATCGTACTGCCATCGGTGCATCGACTTGCCAGTCCCGCGTGACTCGCCACTAATTTTATGCACATGCAAGGTATTAATCTGAGCTTCCTGCTCGTACTGATATTATTAACACATTCCCTCCAATCCAATTTGGGTGAGCAAGTGCTTGTATCCCTCCAACCTTATGATACAGGTGAGCAAGCCACTCGTATCCCTCCAACCCGGTTAGGATGAGCTCATTACTTGTATCCCTCCAACCTTATGAAACAGGTGAGCAAGTAATCCATATGAGGTTTCCAACCTTATTAAACCGGTGAACCTATCGCGTAGATCTCCAAGCCTATTAGACTACTCTAATCTAAGGTTTATTACACATAGTAGTTTAGGGTGAATCCCAGGACTGCCCAAGGTATGCCCAATGAAGGGGTCTCGAAGGTACTAGGAACTACGATGGGATGACAAGCCCAAAGTTCCCTTTCGCAAGAATAATTACTTTTAGTTGATTTCTACCCAAGATCCACAACCAACTCTCATTGTTACTTTAGGATTATTCTAATGACTTAAGGTATCATTATCGGAAGGGCGACGGTCTTTCGTCGGCCTCCGCTCTAGTGGTTACCCAAAGACTTGCACATTACTCTCATCACTAATATGACACTAACCACCAGGTTATATTTCCAATCACATCTCAATTTCAATCGTCGATCTATCCCCCGGTGGGCCCTAAGCTATAACTACTTTTACTATGCGCAGCCCATGACCTAATACCACCCCGAAATCGAACTTCTAAATCCTTGGGCCAACATACCCCAAATATTTATCCTAGGGTGGTATGGACTAATTAAATGAATGTATTGATTTTCATAATTTTACTAGGTCATTAAGGTCTTTAATTAAATCCTTTAAATCATTCCCTAGGTCATTTTACACATGAAGTGGTATCAATTAAAATCTACTGACCTAAGAGAATTTTCGTGAGTTGCATATGAGTAAAATATTACTGTCTACAAGATCTCATAATTTCCCTTTTTATATTTCTATTTATCCCATAATTAATACAGATTCCACATAATTATCATTTTCCAAATGAAGTATAAGAAATATATTAACCAAAATTCCAGGAAAATTACTGAGAATATATATCACTACTTTATGACTAATGGCAGAGTTGCATCAAATTCTACAGTGTAATGACCCATCAAATTCCATTCTTAATTAATTACCAAAATGCCATTATGCTAACTCAATATATTAAAAGTGCATCCAAAAATTCTGAAATAATTCTATGAGGCTAGTGTCACAATTATACAACTCTTAGAAATAAATGCACAATTTTCCAACATGTAATTCCAATAAATCATGAATAAATACTAAAAGGGTAAAAGAGTAAATTCAGTGTATTTTGCTCCAATAATTCTCAAACAGAGATATAAAATTTTCCTAAGTCAATTAACACCTCATTATTGATTTGACAGATTTTGGGGATTTTCCTTTGTAAAAATCTATTTTTCCAATTTCTTTTCCAAAAAGAGCTATCTTTTGATAATTCCAAATAATGGGATTTTTGATCCCAAAAATCCCATAATTAATTCTAGGGGGTTAGTTATACCCTAACTAATCCCTGGAACAAATTCCATGATTTTTGCATGCCTTAACTAGGCTAAATACACAATATTTCATTTCTTGCTAATAGCACCCCAAGGCTATAAGTAGCCAACACATGCAAGTGGGTTAACCCAACATGCAGTGACCCAAATGTGCTTAAATTTCTACCACTGGTCTATATGGTCCCTAAGGGTCAGCCACCAAAATTTGGGGCCATTTAGAGTTAGTTAACTCCAAGAATCACCTAGTTAAGCCCTAGGGGTATTTTGGTAATTGCCCCATATTTTATTTTCTAATCAAGCCCATTTTTGGGCAGGGCCTAAATATGCCATGATTATACCTCTGACCAAAATCTCAGGTCAAGGGGACTTCTGGTTTGGCTTGGGCAGCCCAAGTCAAATCCTATTTCTCAAACTTGCAAGTGTGATTCCTCATCATGCAGTGAATCAATTTAGCCCAAATTTTAACCATGGGTCTAATATACCCATGAGAGGGTGCCACCAAAATTTGGGGCCTATTAGAGTTGGAGAACGCCACAAATCACATTTATTTACTTTTGGGTATTTTTGTAAAAACTATAGCAAAATGTTCCCCAAAAATTCTTATTTTTGGGGAGGGCTTAGATAAACCTAAATGAGTAACCTAGCCCAAATTTCAGCCCATTTGGACTAAGGGTTTGGGCTGGGGAATTATTTCAATTTCTGTTCTACCCTAGGAGTAGTCCTAGCAAAATGGGCCTACAGGGCAGAATACTTAACCAAATTTTATGAGTTACATGTCAAATCAAAGCTAACACAGAGATCTACAATATTTATGTTGGGCAAAAGTTCATCAGGTGGCCGTAAGAGCCTTAATATCATCATGCAAGGCGACTGCTAAAATGTTACAAAAGTTAATCACTATTCATGCATTTAATAAAAACAGAATTATTAATAATAACTTAAAACGAATAAATCAGGCCTGCACGAATTTTAAAGGCAATCGTACGGCGCCTGGGCTTCTTCCCCATGCAGCATGCATGGCCAACCCGACGCAGGGCATATTTGCAGGGCGGTTCCCGGCCATCGCCGGCGGCGGAACCTCCGGCCAAGCCCTTCCCCGGCCTCACGGTGGTCGGGGCTTGAGCTGACCGGCGGCTGGGCAGCGGAGAGCGGCGGACGGCGGCGGCGCAACCGAGCCGAAAGCTCCAGGACGCCATTTTCAACAGAAAATTTCGAGCTTTTTGATTCCTAACGTCGAGCTCGTTTGAGCTCGACCTCTAGCCTAGTGGATCTAGGATACTTGTACACTTGGAGGAGAAAGGATACGGACCATTGGCGGCGGTTGTGGTTGAGGGTGGCGGCGGGTTCCCATGGAGTGAATATTCCGGCGATATCCTCGGTTAGCCATGGCTGCAGCTGGTTCTCTCTCTCTCTCTCTCTCTCTCTCTCTCTGGGGTAGGGATGAAGTGGGAATGAGGGGATGGGCTCGGTTTGAGCTGAGATAAGAGTGGGGGGCGATTTCACCAAGGCATGGGCGATTTCACCAAGGTGGGCGATTTCACCAAGGTTGGGCTCGGGTTGGGTGTTTGGGAGTGGGCTCCACTGCTCCAGCTGGGTTAAGTGATCCCTAATGGGTCGGGTTCCATGGGTAGGAGCTGAATTGGGTGAGTGGAGAGAAGGGTTGGCTCACATGAATGAGATAGGAGAGAGGGGGGCTCGGTTTTGGGCTTGGGCTTGACCCAATGCTGCATGGTGGATCCCCACACCTTCTAGTACACCTATATGGTCAGCCAACCAATCATGAGTTGATGGGATGAGCCCAAGTGGCCCAAACCAATTTCTTAACACTTTCTCTCTCCCATTTATCATCTTTTCTCTCTCCTAGGTAATTCCAAAAATTACCATTGCATGCCCCTATTTTTCTCTTCCATAGGGGGTATAGGGTTACTTTAGACCCACCTAGTGATTTTGGGTTGGTTTGGGTGGACCCAACCCAGTGAATTGGGCTAGGGCACCATTTTCACTCATTAGGTCAAAATGTTGACTTGACTCAACATGGGTCAACTATTTGACCCCATGGCCTACCTTAGGGTCCACTTAGATTGTATTTAGGGTTAGGGCAATGTGGTGGGGTCATGGTGTGGCTAGGGTTTGTATTTAGCCCAGTTTACCTAGGTTGACTTGGGCCCCATAGTGGGCCCCACATGGTCTAAATCCTCCTCCTAGGGTCAAACCTAGCTAAACCCTAGCATCCACCACATGCCTAACCCAAATCTAAGTTATTTGAAATTTGGGATGTTACAAACCCTATAAACAAAAAAAAATAATTTCGTCCCCGAAATTTAAGTTCGGGCTACGGGGTTTCTACGACAGGCTTATAAAAGATTCGAAACGTAACTAAAAAGGAAACTATAAAACTAAGTTGTACCTGAGGAGAATAGCTCCGGGTGTCGCTCCATCATGAGATCCCTCGGCTCCCAAGTGTGCTCCTCCCGTCCGTGGTTGGACCACAACATCTTCACGAGAGGGACCTTCTTCTTCCGCAACACTCGGACGGCAGTATCGTCGATCCGGACCGGCTCTAAACGAACTGATCGATCTGATGCTACTGGCCCGTCGGTAGTATAAATATGCTGCTCAGGCCGAAGGAGTGCTCGTTGCAGGGAGGATACGTGAAAGACATCGTGCAGAGTTCCCAACTCTATCGGTAGCTGCAGTCGGTAAGCCAAGGGGCCGATCCGCTCCAGGATCAAGTAAGGCCCCATATATCTCGGACTGAGCTTCTTGTGTCTCCGCACCCGGGAAACACCGTGCACCGGACGTATCTACAAAAATACCTTGTCCCCTACCTGGAACTCCACCTTCCGATGTCGCGCATCGTAATACCTGGTCTGTCTACTCCGAGCCTCTAGCATCCGGTCCCTGATCAGTAAACTCTGAGCCTCCATATCATCTATGTACTCTGGTCCAAGTGCCCCGGGGGTCCACATCCAGAACCCAAGAAAGAGGTGTTCAACACTTCTTCCTAGGGTAAGCCTCATGGCTATTATTATGAGAAACCTATTAGGGTAACAATCCTCTTCCAAATGTACTTTCCTTATATTTCGGACTACTCTTCTTTCAAACTGTGAGGACTCATTTCCAAGTCCTCCGCCAATTAACAATCAGAATATTTCTCAATCGCAATTTAGATTGTAGTCCCTTACAACCACGATCACTCAAAATATATATAATTCAACGATCTCGTAAGTAGAAGTCTCTTCTATTCACGTCCCCTTAGATTATTACTTATCCACCAACGTGAACTTATGGTCACCAAAAGAGAATTCAGGCACACTAGACCAACACTATTATGTATATTAGCTAACCCATCTTCCGAGATCATGGTGTGATGGAAAATTATCATTTTGCTTTTCCCCAAATTTAAGACTTATCACAACTCAACCTAAAAAGTAATACATAATTCTTAGTGTGTTCACCTTTTGAGCATACATCAAGCGATCATTATTGATATTGATGTTCGTACAAATTACTCCCAATCGCTTTTCACACGTAGTATAATTCATAGCTTTACGAGTGTATCTTTTCAAAAATGGTGGGGTCTAGCACAAATCGATTTCGGCATAAAGAGAATCTTATTAATCACTAATTACTTCTTGTGTGGTTTCTCCGTATACGCCTTTGATAGTCAAGAACTATATATCATTGTCATGAATCCTCCTAACAGTGATTATAATGGTATCAACGTATGTATCTCGGTTCTTAACGCTATCCTAATTAATGGGCACATATATGTGTACAATTTTAACTCATCATCCACCCCTTTTTCAATTTATTGAGTCCTTACATTTCAAATGTCATGCCACAAGAAATTAATCTTATCTACCAAAATATTATCTTATTTCAATTCTTAAGTTCCAAAATAATGACTTTTGCTTAATTGAGTCATTCAAGGTTTTAGTTCATCATTATGATCAAGTAATCGACTATATCACGTAAGCGTGGGTAGTACTGATATTTCATCATTGTGTTTAATTCTCCAAATCTCAGCCCCTTTTAGGATCAAATAAGATAGTACTAAATCATGCATAACCATAGTAAAACTTAATTATTATATCCTAAACACAAGATGTTATCTTATCAAGATTTCTGATTATAACTTAAACTATCTCTCAAGTATAATGGTAAGTAGACCATTCAAATTGAAAAGGATTGATTCTTTGAGAGAACGCACCATCTGTAAATCATCATCGAACACTTTTGTTTTGGTTCCTGAGATCATCAGAGTCACATCCACACGATTATTCTTAGAGTATACATCCTTCAATTAAGTAAGATTCTTCACTTGATTCTCCGTTTGCTGGGGCTACGATACTCTCATTATTATAGACGTAATCATTTAGATATTCAACATTTTCACTTTATGGACTCTCATCCTATAATAGTTAAGACTTGCGATCATTCATTCATATTAACATGAAGTTACTTTGTCCTAATATGTATGTTTCCAACCTAATGACTTGTGTATGTCAAGTAGGCATAGGTAGCAATGATCGATTGTTGTGTTTACTTCTTCCAACCTGTAACTATCAAAGTCACTTTCCTAAGAGTCTTAACTGTGCAAAAACCTTTTTGATTATTCTTCTTACTTGAACGCATCTTCAATTCGCACTGATTCTTCCCATGGTATATCTGAGTTCCTTAATTATGTGTTACATTGATCGGTTCGAGGTGTTAGAGCATCTCGGAACATACTTGTGGAGGCGATAATCAATCAACCCTTAATTGTATGTAAATCCGTCTACAACTCATACTGGTCCAAATTTGATCCTTGAACACAATTTCTTCGGTTTCACGTGTATATGTAATTGACTTATACCGTGTCAGTATTAAGGAAGATCACGAGTGCTCATTAGAATGTGGACTAAGTAGTTACTTACTTCCTTAAATTCGAAATTGGGAAACTTATTGAAGTCTTATACGGTCTCCCCTAGTTTCAAGGTCATATATACACGTCACTAAGCCACTCTTTATATATCTTTCAAGGAATTAAACTTAATGTTCTCCTTGTTCACTTACACATATGGTCTTGGACTAATTATGAGGGTGGAAAGTCATTCTCGAAACATTCTACTTTCTTATTTCACTCGTGAATTTGTTGTGTTCACAACTTGTCGTTAATAGTCTATACTATTTAAGATAAATAAATAGTGTGAAATTCTTCAAGAGTCTTAACCTTCTAGGAAGGATTGATCATCATACCGGTCATGTATATACAAACCCACATCTTTACTTGAGCGATCTTTGAATAAGCCAAGTTTTTAGATCGCTACGCTTGCGACACATGCTTTATGAGAAAGGCTTAAAGAATTTCGAGTTTCTATCAATTTAACCCTATAAACAAAAGGTTAATCCCCCATATATTTTGGTTAATTTCCTTTAACATTCACAATGTAGTCCTCATGTACATGCCTTAATCATTAAGGCTAACAATCTTTGGCATGGATTTCCACTTCAATTGATATGTTTTCTATTTTAGGTCTTCAAGGTTACCATACGACAATCTATTCAAGGTCAACATGTGACCAAACAAGGAAGTGTCACTTCTAGAATTTGAATTCTTATTCGATCTTTGGTATTTATCATCATGATTGTCTTGACGTAATCCAGTCATCAGTACTAGGATTAAGCTTATGAGTACCCTACTGTTCCACTAATAAACTTATGCACCAACTTCTCCTCGAAGCGGTCCTATCAATTTGAGTAAGAATTGGTAATATCACTCGATATGCAGAGTAGGGACATCGACGTTTAAGCCTTAAGCAGGGATTCTGGCATTAAGATATTTCTTTAATCGATTTGGTTATCCACGTACCTCAACTAATCTACATCTTAAGTCGATCTTCGGCCTTAGGTACGACACAAAATCCTCTTGGTAAGTCAAACAAGGGTGGTGTCCTAGGTGGATTGGCCTAACTCATTGCTTAAAATGGACTGTTTTATGTGACTTTTTACACATGAGCACACCATTGCTTCCGCTGAATAGTTTGTCCGCAAACTACTCTCGAGCGGGGTGTTCCAGTGTTGTGGACTTCTTTCTCTAATGATCGTATTTTTCAAGTGATACCAGTTTGTAAGATCCGCCTTTTTCTTTCTTAAAGGCAACCCGGATCTTATGCCCAGAACCGCCGCCTTACGGTGACACTAACTCCTGAGTTAGTCGACACCGTAAGACGCCGATTCTGCCGGCTATTACGATCATTTTTCACTAGAGATGCGGAAGTAAAAGTGTATAAACAAACTAATACACAAGTCCACAGAAGTCACAGAGCATTTCATACATATGGAAATGAAAGAGCTACTACAGTCCATAAATGAGTACAAAAGTGAAGTGAAATAGGGCTTATGCCCATATACATCAATAGTAATCAAGCTCTCTCTCACAAAATAGAAAGCTGTAAACTAAGCTATCCACTACATCTCCTCCCACCTGAGGACGTACGGTAGTAGTGTCTGGTGGTGGTGGTAGCTGCTACTCATGCCCTGCCTCCTCGTCCCGCTGGACGTGCTGGTCTATCTCCCCAAACTCCTAAAAAGGGGGAGTCAACGTATGTTAGTCAAAAAGACTAAGTCGTATCCTCAACACCTCCTCCTGTCGCTCTTAGGCACCGAGTGGAAGGAGGATGCGGAGGACGACAAGGGGTAGCAATGTGGAAGCAGGTGGCAATTCTAAACTAGCAGGAGTAGGTATAATCTAGCAGTTCTATATATAGTCTAGCAGTTCAACATAAGGTGCAAGTAAGTAAAGACAGTGCAAAAAGAAAAGAACTGCAGTAAGAAGGTAGAACTAGAAGTAAGTGCAGTACGGAAAGGAAAGTACACTACTGCTACTCCTACTCCTATCAATATCACAGACGTACCTTAACTTATAAAAATGCCCATACAAATTTATAAGTTAAGGTTTCCAGGAATTGTAACTTATCATATAAAAGAGCCCATACTAATTTATATGATAAGGATCTATGATTGCGTATACCCTAATATGTATGAATGATTATGTTGCAATTTATGGAGCAGGCAAGTGCAACACACACACACGACTCCGTGATCACAGACCTTTAGTTCCCTCTTTTTGAGAGCTTGCATCACTCTCGGGTACTACCGTTGTGGCTACGACAACAGTGGAGCGGGCTCTCCACTTCTAGGTGGGTATAAGCACTACCAGACCTAGACCCTCTCATACGCCTCTGTACACGTCCCAGGTGCACTCTAGAGTCTTGCGTACGTAATTTGCTGACTACCCGTCAGTCTTGTAGGTCGAGTGTACGTCTTCGGGGATTCCGCAGTATTATATATATAGCATACTGTCCCCTCCACCCGTACCCCTCGCCCGAGTCATCGTACTGCCATCGGTGCATCGACTGGCCAGTCCCGCGTGACTCGCCACTAATTTTATGCACATGCAAGGTATTAATCTGAGCTTCCTGCTCGTACTGATATTATTAACACATTCCCTCCAATCCAATTTGGGTGAGCAAGTGCTTGTATCCCTCCAACCTTATGAAACAGGTGAGCAAGCCACTCGTATCCCTCCAACCCGGTTAGGATGAGCTCATTACTTGTATCCCTCCAACCTTATGAAACAGGTGAGCAAGTAATCCATATGAGGTTTCCAACCTTATTAAACCGGTGAACCTATCGCGTAGATCTCCAAGCCTATTAGACTACTCTCGTCTAAGGTTTATTATACATAGTAGTTTAGGGTGAATCCCAGGACTGCCCAAGGTATGCCCAATGAAGGGGTCTCGAAGGCACTAGGAACTACGATGGGATGACAAGCCCAAAGTTCCCTTTTGCAAGGATAATTACTTTTAGTTGATGTCTACCCAAGATCCACAACCAACTCTCATTGTTACTTTAGGATTATTCTAATGACTTAAGGTATCATTATCGGAAGGGCGACGGTCTTCCGTCGGCCTCCGCTCTAGTGGTTACCCAAAGACTTGCACTTTACTCTCGTCACTAATATGACACTAACCACCAGGGTTATATTTCCAATCACATCTCAATTTCAATCGTCGATCTATCCCCCGGTGGGCCCTAAGCTATAACTACTTTTACAATGCGCAGCCCATGACCTAATACCACCCCGAAATTGAACTTCTAAATCCTTGGGACAACATACCCCAAATATTTATCCTAGGGTGGTATGGACTAATTAAATGAATGTATTGATTTTCATAATTTTCCTAGGTCATTAAGGTCTTTAATTAAATCCTTTGAATCATTCCCTAGGTCATTTTACACATGAAGTGGTATCAATGAAAATCTACTGACCTAAGGGAATTTTCCTGAGTTGCATATGAGTAAAATATTACTGTCTACAAGATCTCATAATTTTCCTTTTTATATTTCTATTTATCCCATAATTAATACAGATTCCACATAATTATCATTTTCCAAATGAAGTATAAGAAATATATTAACCAAAATTCCAGGAAAATTACTGAGAATATATATCACTACTTTATGACTAATGACAGAGTTGCATCAAATTCTACAGTGTAATGACCCATCAAATTCCATTCTTAATTAATTACCAAAATGCCATTATGCTAACTCAATATATTAAAAGAGCATCCAAAAATTCTGAAATAATTCTATGAGGCTAGTGTCACAATTATACAACTCTTAGAAATAAATGCACAATTTTCCAACATATAATTTCAATAAATCATGAATAAATACTAAAAGGGTAAAAGAGTAAATTCAGTGTATTTTGCTACAATAATTCTCAAACAGAGATATAAAAATTTTCCTAAGTCAATTAACACCTCATTATTGACTTGAAAGATTTTGGGGATTTTCCTTTGTAAAAATTTATTTTTCCAATTTCTTTTCCAAAAAGAGCTATCTTTTGATAATTCCAAATAATGGGATTTTTGATCCCAAAAATCCCATAATTAATTCTAGGGGGTTAGTTATACCCTAACTAATCCCTGGAACAAATTCCATGATTTTTGCATGCCTTAACTAGGCTAAATACACAATATTTCATTTCTTGCTAATAGCACCCCAAGGCTATAAGTAGCCAACACATGCAAGTGGGTTAACCCAACATGCAGTGACCCAAATGAGCTTAAATTTCTACCACTGGTCTATATGGTCCCTAAGGGCCAGCCACCAAAATTTGGGGCCATTTGGAGTTAGTTAACTCCAAGAATCACCTAGTTAAGCTCTAGGGGTATTTTGGTAATTTCCCCATATTTTATTTTTCAATCAAGCCCATTTTTGGGCAGGGCCTAAATATGCCCTGATTATACCTCTGACCAAAATCTCAGGTCAAGGGGACTTCTGGTTTGGCTTGGTCATCCATTTAAAATTCTGCAAAATTACTATTTGCAGCCCAAGTCAAATCCTATTTCTCAAATTGCAAGTGAGATTCCTCATCATGCAGTGAATCAATTTAGCCCAACTTTTAACCATGGGTCTAATATACCCATGAGAGGGTGCCACCAAAATTTGGGGCCTATTAGAGTTGGAGAACTCCACAAATCACATTTATTTACGTTTGGGTATTTTTGTAAAAACTATAGCAAAATGTTCCCCAAAAATTCTGATTTTTGGGGAGGGCTTAGATAAACCTAAATGAGTAACCTAGCCCAAATTTCAGCCCATTTGGACCAAGGTTATGGGCTGGGGAATTATTTCAATTTCTGTTCTACCCTAGGAGTAGTCCTAGTAAAATGGGGCTACAGGGCAGAATACTTAACCAAATTTTATGAGTTACATGTCAAATCAAAGCTAACACAGAGATCTACAATATTTATGTTGGGCAAAAGTTCATCAGGTGGCCCTAAAATCCTTAATATCATCATGCAAGGCGACTGCTAAAATGTTACAAAAGTTAATCACTATTCATGCATTTAATAATAACAGAATTATTAATAATAACTGAAAATGAATAAATCAGGCCTGCACGAATTTTAAAGGCAATCGGACGGAGCCTGGGCTTCTTCCCCATGCAGCATGCATGGCCAACCCGACGCAGGGCATATTTTCAGGGCGGTTCCCGGCCATCGCCGGCGGCGGAACCTCCGGCCAAGCCCTTCCCCGGCCTCACGGTGGTCGGGGCTTGAGCTGGCCGGCGGCTGGGCGGCGGAGAGCGGCGGACGGCGGCGGCGCAACCGAGCCGAAAGCTCCAGGACGCCATTTTCAATAGAAAATTTCGAGCTTTTTGATTCCTAACGTCGAGCTCGTTTGAGCTCGACCTCTAGCCTAGTGGATCTAGGATACTAGTACACTTGGAGGAGAAAGGATACGGAACATTGGCGACGGTTGTGGTTGAGGGTGGCGGCGGGTTCCCATGGAGTGAATATTCCGGCGTTCTCCTCGGTTAGCCATGGCTGCAGCTGGTTCTCTCTCTCTCTCTCTCTCTCTGGGGTAGGGATGAAGTGGGAATGGGGGGATGGGCTCGGTTTGAGCTTAGATAAGAGTTGGGGGCGATTTCACCAAGGCATGGGCGATTTCACCAAGGTGGGCGATTTCACCAAGGTTGGGCTCGGGTTGGGTGTTTGGGAGTGGGCTCCACTGCTCCAGCTGGGTTAAGTGATCCCTAATGGGTCGGGTTCCATGGGTAGGAGCTGAATTGGGTGAGTGGAGAGAAGGGTTGGCTCACATGAATGAGATAGGAGAGAGGGGGGCTCGGTTTTGGGCTTGGGCTTGACCCAATGCTGCATGGTGGGTCCCCACACCTTCTAGTACACCTATATGGTCAGCCAACCAATCATGAGTTGATGGGATGAGCCCAAGTGGCCAAACCAATTTCTTAACACTTTCTCTCTCCTATTTATCATCTTTTCTCTCTCCTAGGTAATTCCCAAAATTACCATTGCATGCCCCTATTTTTCTCTTCCATAGGGGGTATAGGGTTACTTTAGACCCACCTAGTGATTTTGGGTTGGTTTGGGTGGACCCAACCCAGTGAATTGGGCTAGGGCACCATTTTCACTCATTAGGTCAAAATGTTGACTTGACTCAACATGGGTCAACTATTTGACCCCATGGCCTACCTTAGGGTCCACTTAGATTGTATTTAGGGTTAGGGCAATGTGGTGGGGTCATGGTGTGGCTAGGGTTTGTATTTAGCCCAGTTTGACCTAGGTTGACTTGGGCCCCATAGTGGGCCCCATATGGTCTAAATCCTCCTCCTAGGGTCAAACCTTGCTAAACCCTAGCATCCACCACATGCCTAACCCAAATCTATGTTATTTGAAATTTGGGATGTTATAAATTGAACACACAATTAGGCAAAACTATGAATTGTATATATGTAATGTTTTAGATTTCTAATCAACCACCATTTCATCCAAATTCTCAGAAACATATCAACAAGAGTTCATTCTTTGCTTTGATGATGTTTATCCTGCTTCTCCTGTTGTCTCCTCTATTAGCTGAAGGGCTTAGGATAGTACCTAGGAGGACTTGGAGGAGCTTTGGGATTATTCCTTCCAAACTCTCTATCATATATTCTTCTTTTGGTCATGGACTTCTCATATAATTACCACTCAGAGTATACGTAGTGGAGATTCCTGTTCTCATTAAAGTCCATGACTAATTTGAGAGTGTCAAGAATTAAGGCTTTAGAAGTGGGGCTCCGAACTTCAACAAACTCCTTTGCTTTCCTTTTCTCTGTATCTGGCTGGGGATCAGATTAGCTTGCAGATAGACCTTCTCCATACTTTCTCTTCTTGGGGATATGAAGTTCAAGTAGACCTTGAGGAATATCATCACCCCAAACCTGGGAATAGGAAGCAGGAGGAGGTACCTGGTCTTCTGGCCTTGGAGAAAAAGTAGGCATTTGAGGTTGAAGCATCTGGCTGGATTTACCTTCAGCAAGGGGGTTCAGGTAATGAGAAATTATATTAGGATCAACCTGAAAGTCAGGGAATATTTGGTTGTGCATCCAGACTGCAGTGTCATAAGTGTGGAATTTCACTGATTGGATTTGATCTAAAACATTCTTATTTATATCAGTCAATTTCTCATTCCAGAGAGATTTTGCATCTTCAGGAAGTTTTTCCACTTGTTCTTTCACTAAACTCTCCCCCTTTCTGATTTCTACACAAAGCTTTTTTATGGTGTCTTCTTTGAATGTTCCTACTTCCTCACAGATTTTCATTACATGTTCTTGAGCTTTCTTTTCCAACTGAATTTGATTATTTGCAAGCGTGACAGACTGTTCCATGACCTGACCAATACTGGTAATGGTGTGGTCTATGGCTTTGCCACTAATTCTGAATAGCTCTTTAAGAGAATCTGTGTTGTGTTGGATCTCTGCAAATCCTCTGCTCATTTCTTTTTCTAGAGTAGTGACCTGATCTTTGACTGACTTGAGAGATTCATCAAAATATTGCCTTTGGGCAGCCAGCATACCTTCAATCTTAGATAGAATATCTGAACTTACAGTTACAGCAGTAGCAGCAGGAGTGGCAGAAACAATGGCAGTATGAGGGGCACTAGGTGTAGAAATCTGAGGTGGAAGAGGTGCTTTCTATGGAGGAATTTCTTCTATTACCACGGAGCTCTGGGCTCTTACATTGTGAGATACTGTATCAGCCTCCTCATCAACAAAGCTTGGGAGGGAGAAGTCAAGGTTCCTGAGAGGGGATTCCACCTCTTTAGGTTCTTTCTCATCCTCTTGAGATAAAGGAATGGTCTCTGGTACTGAAGGGTGTTCAGCTGGAGTTCAATCTTTCTATGGAGAGGGAGAAGGAGTTGGAGAAGCTTGGGGTAAGGATGGAACTGATGAGGGATCCTTTGAGGGTTCTTCAGCAATTTCCTTGAAAAGAGGATGAAGAGGTTAATCTGAAGTGAGTTCTTCAACCATTCTGTCAATGGCTTCAGTTGTGTTCTGGAGGGTTTCCTGTACTTGAATATCTGAGAAAGTATCATCTGGAGCAATTTCCACTGGGGACCTGGTTGGAGAGCTTACTGGGCTTTTGACAGGACTTCTGATGGGTGATGTGCTTGCTAATCTGGCTGGAGAGGAAGGAGTAGGTCTGACAAAAGGAACAGAGGCTACAGGCTCCCCCTCAGTTGTTGCACCAGATGGTTCAGCAACATGATTAGAGAAGGGAGATGGTGTCCTGACCTCAGAGGCAGAAGCTGCAAGTTATTTAGCTAACTGCTTGGAATTCTTTGGCTTGAGTTCCCATCTTTGGATGGAGGCCAATGAAATCTTTTTCAGGTTATGGATCTGAGTACCTTTAGAGGTTTTTAAGGTGACTGGGTCAATCTCACTCAGCAACAGGGAAATTATCCTTGCAAACTTGAGAGCCTGAATACTATCCCTGATCAATTCAAATACCATCATTCCATATTGAAATTTCTTTCTGCAGATAATAGTTGTCATAACACCAAATGGGTCATTGGTTTTGAAACTAATGGACCCTGTTCTGCACCATAAGATCTTTCCAATTAAATCTACCAGAAGCTTTCCTACATCATTGAAGAGATTTCTCCTTAAAGAGATGAAATCCACAAAAAGAGTAAGTTCTGTCATAATCTTCAAGTGTTAGGTCATCCTCTTCATCCACAACGGGTAGCTTTAGAAGCTTTGAAACTCTAGTTTTGTCCAACTTGATTTTGATCCCCCTGACTTTAGTTTTCAAAACTGAACCATTTCTCCTCACCTTGGCATTCCTAAATAATTCCTCTACATCTGGAAATGAAATCTTGCAGGGTTTTGAGATAACGAACATCAGACCGGCTGTTTCTAGGAGAAGGAGCAAGTTCTTAAAGTCATCAGAAATGTCTGCAATCCCTGCGACGACGAGTTCACTGTCGACTCCTATTTTCGAACTCTGCGCCATGGACGCTGACGGCGGCGATAGACGGAGCGCAAGACGACGGCTGCGACAAAGCTTTCTGTCGGCAGAAGACGAAGAGTTTTCGAGAAGACTGTTTGAAGTGGCGGTTGATTTGGGATTTTTAAAGTATTATATATATAATCCTAGTAATATCAATTAATTGTCTAATTAATCTAGGGTTAGGACTAAAATCAAGCGAGTTTTCGAAATAGAAGAAGTTAATCAGAAATCGAAAAAGGACGGGCATTTCTCGAGAGGTAGGGTTAGTTCTCGAGAAGTGTCGTAGAGTTCTCGAGAAGTAAGAAAATAAGTTCTCGAGAGCTTTCAGAGTACTTCTCGAGAGCTAGAGTTATTAGTTCTCGAGAACTTAAGGGACTTCTCGAGAGACAGACTTTTGTTCTCGAGAAGTTGAGTAAGTTTTCGAGAACTAGCTTCCTCTTGAGAAACTTCTGACCTTTTTGAAGAGTCCTAGATTCTTGAGCCTTGAAATGATCCACTTTGGTCTATTCTTCTTTGTTCAGCAGCCAAAGTTCATTTTTGAAGAAATTGAACTTGGTTTCGTCCAGCGTCTTTATGAAAAGATCTGCAACTTGCCGATCTGTTGGCACGTACTACAGATCCACATCCCTATGCTCCACATGCTCCCGGATGAAGTGATATCTGAGCTCGATGTGCTTTTTCCGGCTGTGCGAGACAGGGTAGTTTGCGATTGCGATCGCGCTGGATGAGTCGCAGAATAATGGAATGTCTTTGACCTTCATATTGTAATCTTTTAGTTGATTCTTGAGCCAAAGTAACTGTGCACAACAACTACCGGCAGAAATGTATTCTGACTCGGCCGTTGAGATTGCGATACAATTTTGCTTTTTGCTACTCCATGAGATAAGCCTTCTTCCAAGTAACTGACATGTCCCGGAAGTTCTTTTCCTATCATCTTTGCTACCTACAAAGTTTGCATCTGAAAAACAATTTAGTTCGCTGTCATTACTTCTTGGGTACCATAAGCTAAGATTCAGTGTACCTTTAAGGTATCTCAAGATCTGTTTTGCAGTAGCATAGTGAGATCTGGGACAAGGGGCGCACCGAGTCTCATTCTCTACCCTGATCCCCTCCTAGAGGGAGCAGGACCAGCCTACAGACCCCGCCTTCTCCCTGGGCTTTTGTCTCTACGGAGGTCAAGGCCCGGATCCCTTTGACAAGGCCCCCTCGTGAGACCTTGTCTTGAGGGCGACGCACTCCTAGCTGCGCACCTTAGATCTTTCGCATAGGCTCTCGTGCCACCTAATCTACAACAACCAAAACTTGAAAGAATCCGAGGCCAACCTTGCCACCGAGCGTGATAAATTGGGAGATCTTGCGAAGAGACTAGAGGTAGCCGAGAACCTTCTCGCCAAGGCTCGCGGCGGAGTGATGAGTTTTCCCTTAGCTCATTTTCTATGTTCCTGACACCAATCTAACCAAGGCTTTCTGCAGGATGCCGAGACGGCAGAGAGGTTACACACGCGTATAGCGGGGCTGGAGGCAGAGGTGAAGGAGATAAGGGCCCAGATCGTCCAGCTCAAGGATGCCGCTCCTTATACCTCTCGCTCGGAGATTCCCCCACCTCCCCCTTCTTATTACACCCATGAGGAGGTCGAGGAGTTTTATCGAGACGCGAACATCAGAACCGCCGAGCTGATTCGGAATATGATGCGCGAGATGGGCGTCGTCAAGGATGATTGCGAGGACATCACCGTCCGTGACCTCGTACAAAAAATCTACGGTGATGAAGAAGGCTCGCCTTCCAGCGAGAAGGAATAGCAAGCTTCCAGAACATGATATTTTTTGTCATTCTAATGTGCTCTCTTCTTGTAATTGACTTGATTTTGTATTGGACTACATCTAATGGCTGTGATATGTAATACACATTTCTCTTTTTGTAATGCGCCGCTCCCAAGTAGGTTCCTTTTCGTTTGGGCTATTTGTGAGATGATTTGAAGATCTACTCATATTTGCGGGACAGGATCACCCCTCGTCTCGTCTCTGGGCGGGAGTATAAACCTTGCCTAGAGCGCGAGTCGTCGCGCCCCCGTCGCTCTCACGTGTGGGGCCAACTTTTTCCCTCTTCTCGCCTCGCTCCCAAATACCTTCCGGCACGGGTGGTCTCGAGGGGTCAGTTTCCACCCTCTCTTTTTTTTCCAGGAAGGAAACTTTCCTATACATCATGACCGAGATCCCCTTATTGTGCCGACCCACAGTGATTTTTTTCCTTTAAGACGTTTCATCATTTGTATTGCTACTCAACCTACTCACAACCTCATGAGCTAGGTGGACCCGGTAACGTGTTCCTCCAGGGTCCCCTCCGAGACCATCCCCAACAAGTGGGCCTACGGCCCTGCCGGCTTGATGAGAGCCTAGTTAGAGGGTCTTCTTGGGGTCCCTTCTTCTCAACCGACTTCAACCATAGAGTGATCCTACAGCCCTGCCAGCTTGATGGGAGCATGGTCAGCGGGTCTTCTCGTGGTCTCCTATCCTCAACCGACTCCAACAACCGAGTGAGCCTATAGCCCTGCCAGCTTGATGGGAGCCTGGTAAGCGGGTCTTCTTGGGGTCTCCTCTTCTCAACCGACTCCAACCATCGAGTTAGCCTACAGCCTTGCCAGCTTGATGTGAGCCTGGTCAGTGGGTCTTCTCGGGTTTTCCTCTCCTAAACCGAATCCAACCCCCCGAGTCAGCCTATAGCCCTGCCAGCTTGATGGGAGCCTGGTCGGCGGGTCTTCTCGAGGTCTCCTCTCCTCATCATACTCCAAACACCGAGTGAGCGTACAACCCTGCCAGTTTGATGGGAGCCTGGTAAGCGGGTCTTCTCGGGGTCTCCTCTCCTCATCCAACTCCAACCACCGAGTGATCCTACAGCCCTACCAGATTGATGGGATCCTGGTTAGCGGGTCTTCTCGGGGTCTCCTCTCCTCAACCGACTCAAACCACCGAGTGGGCCTACAACCCTGCCAGCTTGATGGGAGCTTGGTCAGCGGGTCTTCTCGGTGTCTCCTCTCCTCATTCAACTCAAACCACCGAGTGAGCCTACAGCCCTGGCAGCTTGATGGGAGCCTAGTTAGTGGGTCTTCTCAGGGTCTCCTCTCCTAATCCAACTCCAACCACCGAGTTAGCCTACAACCCTGCCAGCTAGATGGGAGCCTGGTTAGCGGGTCTTCTCGGGGTCTCCTCTCCTCATCCAACTCCAACCACCGAGTGAGCCTACAGCACTTCCAGCTTGATGGGATCCTAGTCAGCGAGTCTTCTCGGGATCTCCTGTCCTGAACCGACTCCAACCACCGAGTGGGCCTACAGCCCTGCCAGCTTGATGGGAGTCTGGTCAGCGGGTCTTCTCAGGGTCTCCTCTCCTAATCAAACTCCAACCACCGAGTGAACCTACAGCCCTTCCAGCTTGATGGGATCCTGGTCAGTGAGTCTTCTCGGTGTCTCCTCTCCTCATCCATCTCCAACCACCGAGTGAGCCTACAGCCCTGCCAGCTTGATGGGAGCCTGGTCAGCGGGTCTTCTCGGGGTCTCCTCTCCTCATCCAACTCCAACCACCGAGTGAGCCTACAGCCCTGCCAGCTTGATGGGAGCCTGGTCAGTGGGTCTTCTTGGGGTAACCTCTCCTCAATCGACTCCAACCACCGAGTGGGCTTACAGCCCTGCCAGCTTGATGGGAGCCTAGTCAGCGGGTCTTCTTGGGGTCTCCTCTCCTCATCCAACTCCAACTACCGAGTGAGCCTACAACCCTGCCAGCTTGATGGCAGCCTGGTCAGCGTGTATTCTCGGGGTATCCTCTCCTCGTCCAACTCCAACCACTGAGTGAGCCTACAGCCCTACAAGCTTGATGGGAGCCTGGTCAGCGGTTCTTCTCGGGGTCTCCTCTCCTCATCCAACTCCAACCGCCGAGTTATCCTACAACCCTGCAAGCTTGATGGGAGCTTGGTCAGCAGGTCTTCTCGGGGTCTTCTCTCCTCAATCGACTCCAACCACCGAGTGGGCCTACAACCCTATCAGCTTGATGGGAGCCTGGTTAGCGGGTCTTCTCGGGGTCTCCTCTCCTCATCCAACTCCTACCACCGAGTGAGCCTACAGCCCTGCCAGCTTGATGGGAGCCTGGTCAGCGGGTCTTCTCGGGGTCTCCTCTCCTCGTCCAACTCCAACCACCGAGTGATCCTACAGCCGTGCCAGCTTGATGGGAGCCTGGTCAGCGGGTCTTCTCAGGGTCTCCTCTCCTCATCCAACTCCAACCACTGAGTGAGCCTACAGCCCTGCCAGCTTGATGGGAGCCTGGTCAGCAGGTCTTCTCGGGGTCTCCTCTCCTCAACCGACTCCAATCACCGAGTGGGCCTACAGCCCTGCCAGCTTGATGGGAGCCTGGTCAGCGGGTCTTCTCAGGGTCTCCTCATCCAACTCCAACCACCGAGTGAGTCTATAGCCCTGCCAGCTTGATGGGAGCATGGTCAGCGGGTCTTCTCGGGGTCTCCTCTCCTCGTCCAACTCCAACCACTTAGTGAGCCTACAACCCTGTCAGCTTGATGGGAGCCTGGTCAGCGTGTGTTCTCGGGGTCTCCTCTCCTCATCCACAATAACCTCGTATCTCAAGGAAGGTTATCTCGAAGTGCATTGTATTAAGAAATCGCGCCATGCATACAAATAGGAAGATCTTCAGAAACATGTTCAAATAAGTACAAAGGGTATAATATTAGGGGTACAATCCCTTCAGATCATCGCTGCTTCGGGCGCGATCCAGGGGTATCCCGTCCACATCCTGGAGGTGATACCCTCCTGACTTCAAGGCTTCCTTCACAATAAAGGGACCCTCCCAGTTGCGGTTGAGCTTCCCCACGGAGGTCCCCCTTCCCGCGGCATCTACCTTTTTGAGGACCAAGTCCCCCTTCTGGAACTGTTTTACCCTAATGTGTTTATGAAAGTACTTGGACATCCAACATTTGACTTCCTCCTGCCGGATTGATGTTAGCTCCCTGAGCTCTTCTAGCAGGTCAAGGGAGAGCCTTTGCTCCTCTTAATTGCCCACTTATCACCCTTCATATCCCCTCCTTGATGCTTCCACCCTTGGGGATTCAACCTTGAATTCTACAGGTATGATGGCTTCCGAGCCGTGGGAGAGTTTGAAGGGCGTCTCTCCCGTAGCCGTGTTCGACGTAGTCCTCAAAGCCCATAGACCGGAGGGGAGCTGCTCAACCCAACTCCACCTTAAGTTTTCTACCTTCTTCTTTAAGAGATTCACGATGATCTTGTTTGCTGTTTCTACTTATCCAGTGCTTCGGGGGTGATGAACGGAGGCAAATCAAAGATCTATTCCAAGCTGGACACAAAAGTCTATAAACTCTCTACTAGCAAACTGCGGCCCATTATCCGTAACAATGGCCAAAGGGAGCCCGTTCCGGCAGATAATTTCTCCTAATACAAAGTTCTTGACCACCTGCGACTTCGCCTTTTCCAAGGCCTTTACCTCCAACCACTTTGAAAAGTAATCCACCATGACCAGCAGGAACTTCCTCTGACCATTGGATTTGGGAAACGGGCCTACTAGATCCAGCCCCTATATGGTGAAGGGCCATGGAGCTGTAATCGTGCGAAATCTCTGAGCTGGGAGGATTTTAAGTGGGGAGAACTCTTTACACTTTCTGCATCTCCTTGCAAATTCTTCAGCATCCTTCCTGAAGGTTGGAAAAAAGTAGCCCTGCCTCAGCACCCTCCCTTCCAAGGTCTGACTCCCTGAATGGCTTCCGCATTCCCCTGAGGAACTTCCTCCAGTACCCTTGACGCCTCCTTCTCGGACACACACCGAGCTAGTAAACCAGACAACATTTTTCGATAAAGGATCCCCTTCTTCAGAAGGTAATAGGCCGACTTATACCTGACCTGCTTCTTCTCAAGGTCCCCCTCGGGTAGATGTCCCGATGTCAATAAAGTCACCAAGGGGTCCATCCAGTACCCCTCCTGGTCCACTTCCATTAACTCCCCTTCCTCTATATATGGTCTAAAGATCTGTTTCATGGTCCCTCCGGCCTAAGGGACGTGCTTAGTGATGGCCGCGGAACAGAGACCTACTGTGGTTGGTTCGAAATGGTCAGATTCCGCGGGCCGGTTAGAAGATCGAGTTTTCGGGAGACCTACGAGAGGAGGCAAGTGCACCTATCGCAAGTAGTACTCGGTATTCAGGAAAATACCGAGGTCGTATTATTCTCGGGGACGCGTTGATTATATCTACTCTTCCAGGAACACTATTATCTTACTAACAGTAAGGTGGGATTTTTTGTTTAATTAAAATAGAAAGAAAGAAAGCAGAATTTTGCTATGTTAGTTCGATGACGGGTTAACGCTCGACATCGAATCGGATTAAGACTAAAATAATTCTTAACAATTATTGAACTTTGTTTTTAATTTAATAAAAGGCACTTGGCCGTGGGGGTTCCAAAAATATGAGCGCACTTATCTCTAGGAATATTGCTCACCTAAACATTAAGACTATTCGACCGATCGTTAGACCGACGAAGGATTCCTCTTAATCCCGCTTTACGCTAAGAACCCCGCTATTGGGTGGGGAACCCAATCCGGCAGAACTACGTTTCTCCTCTTTCGAGGGGGCGTACGCAGTTCTCTTTACCCAAGGGGGATCGGTCCATACGTGCAGCCTCTCGGCGTCGCGTATGGATAACGGAAATAGAGCCCACACATCGATTATGTGGTCCTATGCGTCGTTAACCCGGGGTAAACCTTAAGTCCTTAAAAAAATCATTTTTTATGTCCCAATGCTCTTCGATGTCGAAGGCTAAAAGAGATTAGCCACTCATCGGTATGGGGACGGCTTTATGTTTTTAGGTGAAGCGTGAGTGTTAAATTAAGCACTGAACAATTATAAGAGAAAACACGAAAAATAGGACAATTAGATAAATTGAAGGCTAATTGATGCAGGCACTCACGCACACTTCAAAACCATAAAGAAAAGTAAATAAAGCAAGCCCTACTCAAATGAGTAGGCGGAAATAAATGCACGCACGCACACACTCTTCTTAATTGAAGAAAGCGATAAATAAAGCGGTAAAATTATCTCCTACACGCACGCACTCTACATAATTGAGAAAGCGATAAAATTGCAAGTCCCGGCTCAAATGAGTGGGCGGGAGTAAATTTATCTCATACACTCACGCACTCTACTTGAAAGTAAAACACACACACGCACTCTACTTGAAAGTAAAACACACACACGCACTCTACTTGAAAGTAAAACACACACACGCACTCTACAGAAATGAAAACACACGCACCCACACAAAGTTTTCCTACTCAAGTGAGTAGGAAGAAAGTGAAAGCAGTAAAAAGACAAGTCCCACTCAAACGAGTGGGCGGGAAATGAAAGCAGAGCGCCATTTAACTCTTAACGAGTAGGCGAAAATAAATGCATACGCACACACGCACTCTACAGAAATGAAATAAAGCAGTAAAACCTAACTCATACACGCACACACACTTGCAAAAATAAGAAAAACAAAGTGCTCAGAAAATTAAAACGACTGCATTTCTACCACTAGAATGCGGTAGAAATGCATAAAAAGTGAAAATAAAAATTAACCGAGCGAAATTGTTTTGCAAATAAACGCAAAATGGAAGTACTCGAAAAATTAATACAACTGCATTTCTACCGCTAGAATGCAGTAGAAATGCATAAAAAGATGAAATAAAAATTAACCGGACTAAAAGTTTTGAAATTAAAAAGTTAAAATGAAGTGAGCGAAAAATTGTAACGACTACATTTTTATTCGTAAGTTTTTATAAAACCTCCAAAAAAGTGAGAATAAAACTAAAAAGAAACGAGAAGTTTTACATTCCTAAGAGCCTAAGTTAAAGAAATAAAAACGAACACTTTTAGGGGGGGGGGGTTATAAAACCTATATGAATAAAAATGATAAAGAAGAAAAAGCTAAAGCTAAAAAGTGCGGAAAATGAAAACTAGACGGACGGCACAACGGCTAGAAATGCCGATAAATCCTAAATCTAACTAAGTTATGAAAGCTAAAAAGATGAACAAAAAATTGCTTAAGTAGGCGCATTCAAATGGATTTTTCATACTAATTAAGAGAGAAAAATTCAAATTTTATTAAAGTAAAAACCCTAATATAAACTAAGAGAGAGAGAGGGGGGAGAAATTATCCTTACATAAGTATGGAATCCAAATGGGCAGCACCTCCCCTAAGCAAAGTGGTCAAAAAAGTGGACAAAATAAGCTTCCTGGAAGCTCTAATTTATAGGCAAAATTTTGGGTTGGTCACGCCCGTGACTAGGGCGTGACAGGGGGGCGTGTCAACACTATTCATGAGCTGATCGGGTGACTTGACTGGAAAGTTGACTTCGGCTGAAAACGTGGCGGTCAAGCCCCAGGTCACGGGCGTGACATGTGTCAGTAACGGGCGTGACTTGGGCGTGTCGGGGAGGTCGATCTGGGCACGGTTCGGCCGCAAAGTCGCGCGCGTCACGTCGGGCCAGGTGGCAAGGTCACGCCCGTGTCACACCTTGACACGGGCGTGTCGAAGGGCGTGTCGAGCTGGGTTTGATGATCGCCGATCGTCGAGCTGGCACCTGTGGTCGGCGATCATCGAGGGCATGACACGGGCGTGTCGGTCATGTGACACGGGCATGTCAGTCAACATTTTGACTTTTTTTTGGAATTTTTCTGGAAATTTTCTGCAATAAAAATAAAGCTAAGTTAGAAATAATATTTACAAAAATAAACAATTTATTGGATAAAACAGATAAAAAAAGAAAAAAAACAAACAAAATTGACTTAAATAAAATACGAAAATATAGGTATATTTATAACTCATCAAACACCCCCATACTTAAGCTTTTGTTATTCCCGAGCAAAAGTTTGAGGTGAAATTATAAGGAATAATGAAAAACCCTAAGTTCTGCTACCGCTAAATTAATTATAAGAGAGATCAAATAAAAATATACGGGGTATAATAGTTAAGTCCTAAAATTATTTAGATGATTTAAACAGGGCAAAAGTTTTGGCCAAAAGACTTCTTGATGTAATCAAATAGAAAGCAATAATTGTATTGGTTAGATTAACAGAAAATAGTTTGGAGTTATACAAACTTTAGCTTATAGGAGTGTTATCTGAAATAATGCAATTTACGAATTATGCTCTCAAAAAGATTTTTGAATTAATTCTAGAGTCATGAAATTGGCTAAGGGGGGTTGGTTTATGAAGATGCTTGGATTTTGAGGCGAGGTTATTTTTTTCGAACCTCCATTTTTTTTATTTGGATGTTAAAGGAAAACGAAATCTTATTTTCCTTAACATAAAAAAAATTTTCTTCTTCATAAATAACCCAATGTATATGTGTTGGAGTAATGAATTTTATCCTCTTACTCCGTAACGTATAATCTTTTAATTTATTGGGTGCCTATGTTTACGGAATGAAATCTTATTCCCATTGACATAAGATTTTTTTGAGGAAATATTTTTATCATACCGAGTAGGTTATGATAGGTAAGGGGAGAAAAGAGAACTAGATTTCTAATTAAAAAATAATTGAGAGCAACCTTTATAAATTGTACGTTCCAATTTTTCAGAAAGCTAAAAGCAAGCATAATTGAATTCTATAGTCGTTATTTTCTAACATGGTACACATGCTCCTATCTATGAAAAATTAGAAGTAGTGCATAAAACGAGTCCCCTATTTTTAACAAAGTATAATAAATTCTTTAAAACTTAACCCCGGCTATTTAAATTTTTCAATCTATAATTAACAAACGAATAGTGAACAAAGAATTGATCAAATTCGCATATAAATAAACTCAAAACGAAAGTTTTGGATAACAAGAAACTTAAGAATGAAATGTTTGATTTATTTGTTTCAAAACTTACATAAAAAATTTTTTTTGTTGTTTTTTGAAGTTATGCTCTTTTTTGTATTTTTGTATTTATATCTTTAATATATACATACTAAAAAGAAAGAAAAAATGCGAAAATAAATTTTTTTTTGGATTTTTAATGAAATTTTCATTCTGTTTACAAAAATTTGGGAAAAAGAAAAAAATATTTACAAGGATGAGAGGGAAAAAGGGAGAGGGGAAAGAGAAAGAATATTTACAAAAATTATTTACAAAAATTATTTTCAAAAATATTTACAAGAATATTTACAAAAATACAAACTAGGTAGCCGCGAGATGACTCGTTATGTGGATGGCTCGATAGGCCGGATCTCGCGGAACGAGTTAAAAATAAGTCAAAGTTTCAAAAATGAAACTTCAAAATTTTTTTTGTGTTATATATATATTTTTTGAAGTTTTGTTGTTTTTTTTTTAAAATTTTTTTTTTTTTTTTGTAAGTGAAAAAGAAAGTACGAAAATACGAAAACACCCCCATACTTAGATCCAACATTGTCCCCAATATTGTATGTTAAGCATGAGGAACAAGACAGCAGGTATATGTACAAAAAAGGAAAAAGAGGGGGGCAGAAGACGTCCCTGATCCGCGCTCGGGGAAGCCCATTAGAAACCCTGCATTTATTAGAAAAATAGAAACATAATAAATAAAGACGTAAAAAAGATAGACGTGGGGTGCCTCCCAGGAGCGCTTTGTTTATAGTCGCGTAGCTTGACTATAGTGGCGGGTTTATAAGTTGAGGAGGGATATGGTTTCGCTATACTCGATCACAGGGTCGCCCGCTATGTAAGTCTTTAATCGATGACCGTTTACTTTAAACGAGCCTTTTTCCGGGTGGGAGACGAGTACGGTCCCATATGGAAAAACTTCTTCAACTAAGAAGGGACCAGACCAACGGGATTTGAGTTTGCCAGGAAAAAGTTTAAGACGAGAATTTTAAAGAAGGACTAGATCGCCCGGAGAAAAATTTTTGGGGGTTTTAATTTTTCGATCGTGATAAAACTTAGAACGCTCCTTATAGAACTTATTGCTCTCGTAAGCATTCACACGCCATTCATCGAGCTCGTTAAGTTGCAGTTTTCTATTCTGAGCGGCTAAGTTAGAGTCGAGGTTTAAGAGTTTTAATGCCCAAAGTGCGCGGTGCTCCAGTTCTACGGGTAAATGGCACGCTTTGCCATAGACTAATCGAAACGGGGTACAATCGGTAGCGGTTTTGTACGCCGTACGATACGCCCATAACGTGTCGTCGAGCTTAGCGGACCAATCTTTCCTATTAAGTGAAACGGTTTTTTCTAAAATGCGTTTTATCTCTCGATTTACTACCTCAACTTGGCCACTTGTTTGCGGGTGGTAGGGGGTGGCAAGCTTGTGCGTGACTCCGTATTTAGCTAACGTCTTAGCCATTAGAGCGTTACAGAAATGTGTTCCCCTATCACTAACAATAGCGCGAGGCGTGCCGAAGCGAGAAAATAATTTTTTTAGAAATGTAACGACGACTCGCGCATCATTGGTTGGGAGAGCTTGCGCTTCCGCCCACCGTGATACGTAATCGACCGCTACTAAAATATACATATTTTTATAAGAAGGAGGTAGGGGGCCAAAAAAAATCAATGCCCCATAAATCGAAAACTTCGCATTCTAAAAACAAATTTTGGGGCATCTCGTCGCGACGTGAGATGTTACCCGACCGCTGACAGCTATCGCATGCGCGCACAAAATTGTGCGCGTCTTTGAAGAGAGTGAGCCAAAAGTAGCCCGCCTCTAGCGCCTTCCTAGAGGTCCGGTTGGCTTGATAGTGCCCCCGGCTGGACCCTCGTGGCAGTGCCTCAATATTTGCGTGCACTCCACTCCCGCGACGCATCTTCGAACCGCTTGGTCCGCGCAGATACGGAAAAGAAATGGGTCATCCCAAAAGAAATTTTTCAAGTCGGAAAAGAATTTCTTCTTTTGATGACTTGAAAAATCTTTTGGAAGTACCCGCGCGACTAAGTAGTTCGCAAAATCTGCGAACCAAGGCGAAGATGACGAAGACGAACGAATGGCGAGAAGGCATTCCTCGGGGAATCTGTCATTTATTTCAGATTCGACGAGCGCTTCCGCACCCGGATTTTCTAAACGGGAGAGGTGGTCAGCCGCTAGATTCTCCGCTCCCTTCTTATCTCGGATCTCCAAGTCAAACTCTTTTAGGAGGAGAATCCATCGAAGAAGGCGGGGCTTCGCGTCGGTTTTGGCTAGTAAATACTTAAGGGCGGAGTGATCGGTGAAAACGATAACTTTAGATAGCGTAAGGTACGAGCGAAACTTATCGAAAGCGAAGACGACGGCTAAGAGTTCCTTTTCCATCGTCGTGTAATTCACTTGTGCGGAAGTGAGCGTCTTGCTAGCGTAATAAATAGGATGAAAATATTTTTCTACGCGTTGGCCAAGAATGGCGCCTAAGGCAATATCACTAGCGTCGCACATGATTTCGAACGGAAGGGACCAATTAGGGGCCACTAGAATCGGAGAATTGATAAGTTTTTGTTTTATAAAATTAAAAGCAGACTCGCAATCGCTACTAAAGACAAAAGGTGATTCCTTTTCCAAGAGGTGAGTAAGCGGCTTTATTATTTTTGAAAAATCTTGAATGAAGCGCCTATAAAAGCCCGCGTGGCCTAAGAAACTCCTAATGGATTTTATGTTTGTCGGCTGAGGAAGTTTTTCTATGATTTCAACTTTGGCCTTATCGACCTCTATCCCCTTAATCGAAATCTTATGGCCAAGGACCAAACCTCCTCGAACCATAAAGTTACACTTTTCCCAATTTAAAACAAGATTCGTGTCCTCGCATCGCTGGAGGACACGATCGAGATTACGAAGACAATCTGGGAATGAGCATCCGAATACAGAAAAGTCATCCATAAATATTTCCATAATATCTTCTACTAGCTCGCCAAAGATTGCTAGCATACATCTTTGGAATGTAGCCGGCGCATTGCAGAGGCCAAATGGCATTCTTCGATAGGCGAAGGTGCCAAAGGGGCAAGTAAAAGTTGTTTTCTCTTGGTCTTCGGGGGAAATAGGGATTTGGAAAAACCCCGATAAACTATCGAGAAAACAATAGAAAGGATGACCGGAAAGACGCTCAAGAATTTGGTCAAGGAACGGTAGTGGAAAATGGTCTTTGCGGGTGGCATCATTAAGTTTGCGATAATCGTTGACCACACGCCAACCCGTAACAGTACGAGTTGGGACGAGCTCGTTGTGCTCATTCGCCACTACGGTTAGACCGCCCTTCTTGGGCACGACATGAATGGGACTAACCCAAGCACTATCAGAAATGGGATAAATAATCCCCGCATCTAATAATTTAATTATCTCAGCTTTCACGACGTCTTTCATGTTTGGGTTAAGACGCCGCTGCGGCTGAATGGTTTTGCGGCAATTATCGTTTAAGAAAATTTTGTGAGTGCAGAAAGAAGGGTTAATCCCCTTTAAGTCAGAAATTTGCCACGCAATTGCGTGGCGATGTTTAAGCAAAACCTCCAATAAATTGGAGGTCTCCGAATCGCTTAAATACGAAGAAATGATTACCGGGAGTGTATCATTTTGCCCCCAAAAAGGCGTATTTTAGGGATTCGGGTAATGGTTTGAGTTCCAGGATGGGCGGTTCTTCTAGTGAGGTTTTAGTGCTAATGTCTTTTGAACCAATTGGTTCAAAAGGCATATTCGTAGACTCGTCCTCATCGCAATAAAAAATTTCGAGCGAAAAAATATTTTCGTTTAAAAATTCGGACTCGAAAACCGGAGAAGAACAATCTCCATAAAAAGAATCTAAAGAGTAGCAGAAATCGTCGCTCGGCGACGAGTCTTCCATAGAGGAGTTAATAGAAAAAGTAACTTGGTTGTCTCCTACCCGAAGGAGAAGCTGACCATTACTTACATCAATTAACGCACGTGAGGTCGCGAGGAAAGGGCGACCAAGTATTATTGGTACGTTGGCGTCTTCCTCAATGTCCAAGATGACGAAGTCCACCGAGAAGGTGAACTTGTCTACTCGGACAAGGACATCCTCAACAACCCCGATGGGGAACCTAACCGAGCGATCCGCTAGTTGGATGCGCATATTGGTAGGAGCAGGAGTACCCAAACCTAAACGCAGGAAGAGCGAGAACGGCATCAAATTAATGCTCGCGCCTAAGTCTGCCAAGGCGTATTTTACTAATACATCGCCAAAAAGGCACGGGATGGAGAACCTTCCCGGGTCATTTTGTTTTAAGGGAAATTTACTAGTAAGAGCCGCTGAGCAGACAGCGTTGAGAGATATATGCGAAATATCCTCGAGTTTGCGTTTATTAGAAAGTAGTTCTTTTAAAAATTTCGCATATTTAGGCATTTGCGAGATAGCCTCGCAAAAAGGAACATTAATATGAATTTGTTTAAGTAATAAAATAAAATTTTCATATTGCGTGTTTACTCGCTCATTATCTAACTTATGCGGGTAGGGCAACGCCTTGTTTAAAATAGTTTTGTCGTTAAAAATCGGTAAGGGTTACGTAATCGAAGAAGAGGGAAGAGGGGTCGGAGGTGAAATATGTACCTGAGGATCGATCCGTTTTGGATCGACCACCTCCTTACCGCTACGGAGGGTTATAGCGTTGGCGGTTTTCCTTGGATTGGGCTCCGTGTTCCCTGGCAGTGCCCCCAGGGCGCATTTTGACATAAGTCGCGCCAGCTGTCCAACCTGGAGTTCTAAATTTTTTAGCGATCCGGTGATGTTCCGGATATTGGACTCGTTGGACGCAACATAACGATTAAAATTTTCCTCCACCGGGGATGGCTTCATAGGAGGGGGAGGAGGAAACGTTGGCGCAAAAGGAGGGGGAGGGGGACGCTGCGCGTTGTTCGGGTTGCTCCAGGAGAAATTCGGATGGTTCCTCCAACCCGGATTATAGTGGCTACTATAAGGGTTGTTTTGAAAGGAGGGACGCACCGGATTTCCCATGTAGTCCACGAATTCATCGACTACGCAGACGTTAGAGGTGGGGAGAAAACAAGGCGGAGTGGAGGAGGCAACAGACATCTCCGCCACCTGCTTAGTTAGCCTTTCCACTTGGAGGGCTAGCTGAGCAGTGGCATCCACTTCAAAAATGCCCGCCTGCTTAGGGCGTGCCCGCGGGACATTCCACTGGTAGGCGTTCACCGCCATTTCCTCGAAAAGGGCCTGGGCGGCCTCGGGGGTCTTATTGTTCAGAGTGCCCCCGGCAGCCGCGTCAATCATTTGACGCGTCTGACTATTCAGTCCATTATAAAAAATTTGTACCTGCAACCACGTTGGCAGAGCGTGGTGCGGGCACTGGCGGAGGAACTCCTTAAAGCGTTCCCAAGTCTCGTAAAGAGACTCGGAGTCGTTTTGGACGAACGAAGATATATCCGCACGCAGTCTTGCAGTTTTTACGGGCGGAAAATACTTCGTAAGGAATTTCTCAGCCAATTCCGCCCAGGACGTGATGGATCCCCACGGGAGGGAGAGTAACAACGCCTTAGCCTTGGACTTAAGAGAGAAGGGAAAAAGGCGCAAACGAATGGCGTCATCAGTGACGCCATTAATTTTAAAAGTATCGCAAATTTCAAGAAAATTAGACAAGTGATTATTGGGGTCCTCATCCGGCAGTCCGTCGAACTGCACGGCATTTTGGATCATTTGAATCACACTTGACTTAATTTCAAAATTATTGTTGGCCACAGCGGGCCGAACAATACTCGACCCCGTATCATCCAAGTTGGGCCGAGCGTAGTAAGACATAGTACGCTCGGTCGGTTGGGCATTATTCGGGTCGGCCATAGAAGAAGAAGAGGGTTCTCCGATAGATTCTGCGGGGTCTAAAAAGGGAATTAGACGGAGAGATCGGATACGCACAAGCGAGCGGTCGATCTCGGGGTCGAATTCAAGATTTTCAGAACTCGAAGGTTGTCCACGGGTCATGCACCCTTAAAAAAACGAAAGGGGGAAGGATTTTTTTTTTTGTATAAAAATTTTTTATTTGAAAATAAAGTTAAATTAATAGAGTCCCGGATTCAATATAACAACCGTGCTTCCCCGGCAACGGCGCCAAAAATTTGATGGCCGCGGAACATTCCCCGGCAACGGCGCCAAAAACTTGATGGCCGCGGAATAGAGACCTACTGTGGTTGGTTCGAAATGGTCAGATTCCGCGGGCCGGTTAGAAGATCGAGTTTTCTAACGAGAGGAGGCAAGTGCACCTATCGCAAGTAGTACTCGGTATTCGGGAAAATACCGAGGTCGTATTATTCTCGGGGACGCGTTGATTATATCTACTCTTCCAAGAACACTATTATCTTACTAACAGTAAGGTGGGATTTTTTGTTTAATTAAAATGGAAAGAAAGAAAGCAGAATTTTGCTATGTTAGTTCGATGACGGGTTAACGCTCGGCATCGAATCGGATTAAGACTAAAATAATTCTTAACAATTATTGAACTTTGTTTTTAATTTAATAAAAGGCACTTGTCCGTGGGGGTTCCAAAAATATGAGCGCACTTATCTCTAGGAATATTGCTCACCTAAACATTAAGACTATTCGACCGATCATTAGACCGACGAAGGATTCCTCTTAATGCCCGCTTTACGCTAAGAACCCCGCTATTGGGTGGGGAACCCAATCCGGCAGAACTACGTTTCTCCTCTTTCGAGGGGGCGTACACAGTTCTCTTTACCCAAAGGGGATCGGTCCATACGTGCAGCCTCTCGGCGTCGCGTATGGATAACGGAAATAGAGCCCACACATCGATTATGTGGTCCTATGCGTCGTTAACCCGGGGTAAACCTTAAGTCCTTAAATTAAAATTAAAATAAAGTTTTTTAATTATTTCAAATCATTTTTTATGTCCCAATGCTCTTCGATGCCGAAGGCTAAAAGAGATTAGCCACTCATCGGTATGGCGACGGCTTTATGTTTTTAGGTGAAGCGTGAGTGTTAAATTAAGCACTGAACAATTATAAGAGAAAACACGAAAAATAGGACAATTAGATAAATTGAAGGCTAATTGATGCAGGCACTCACACACACTTCAAAACCATAAAGAAAAGTAAGTAAAGCAAGCCCTACTCAAATGAGTAGGCGGAAATAAATGCACACACGCACACACTCTTCTTAATTGAAGAAAGCGATAAATAAAGCGGTAAAATTATCTCCTACACGCACGCACTCTACATAATTGAGAAAGCGATAAAATTGCAAGTCCCGGCTCAAATGAGTGGGCGGGAGTAAATTTATCTCATACACGCACGCACTCTACTTGAAAGTAAAACACACACACGCACTCTACAGAAATGAAAACACACGCACCCACACAAAGTTTTCCTACTCAAGTGAGTAGGAAGAAAGTGAAAGCAGTAAAAAGACAAGTCCCACTCAAACGAGTGGGCGGGAAATGAAAGCAGAGCGCCATTTAATTCTTAATGAGTAGGCGGAAATAAATGCATACGCACACACGCACTCTACAGAAATGAAATAAAGCAGTAAAACCTAACTCATACACGCACACACACTTGCAAAAATAAGAAAAACAAAGTGCTCAGAAAATTAAAACGACTGCATTTCTACCGCTAGAATGCGGTAGAAATGCATAAAAAGTGAAAATAAAAATTAACCGAGCGAAATTGTTCTGCCAATAAACGCAAAATGGAAGTACTCGAAAAATTAATACAACTGCATTTCTACCGCTAGAATGCGGTAGAAATGCATAAAAAGATGAAATAAAAATTAACCGGACAAAAAGTTTTGAAATTAAAAAGTTAAAATGAAGTGAGCAAAAAATTGTAACGACTATATTTTTATTCGTAAGTTTTTATAAAACCTCTAAAAAAGTGAGAATAAAACTAAAAAGAAACGAGAAGTTTTACATTCCTAAGATCCTAAGTTAAAGAAAATAAAAACGAACACTTTTAGGGGGGGGTTTATAAAAACTATATGAATAAAAATGATAAAGAAGAAAAAGCTAAAGCTAAATAGTGCGGAAAATGAAAACTAGACGGACGGCACAACGGCTAGAAATGCTGATAAATCCTAAATCTAACTAAGTTATGAAAGCTAAAAAGATGAAAACATAAAAGAAATACAAAAAGATGAACGAAAAATTGCTTAAGTAGGCGCATTCAAATGGATTTTTCATACTAATTAAGAGAGAAAAATTCAAATTTTATTAAAGTAAAAACCCTAATACAAACTAAGAGAGAGAGAGGGGGGGGAGAAATTCTCCTTACATAAGTATGGAATCCAAATGGGCAGCACCTCCCCTAAGCAAAGTGGTCAAAAAAGTGGACAAAATAAGCTTCCTGGAAGCTCTTATTTATAGGCAAAATTTCGGGTTGGTCACGCCCGTGACTAGGGCGTGACAGGGGGGCGTGTCGACACTATTCATGAGCTGATCGGGTGACTTGACTGGAAAGTTGACTTCGGCTGAAAACGTGGCGGTCACGCCCCAGGTCACGGGCGTGACATGTGTCAGTCACGAGCGTGACTGGGGCGTGTCGGGGAGGTCGATCTAGGCGCGGTCCGGCCGCAAAGTCGCGCGCGTCACGTCGGGCTAGGTGGCAAGGTCACGCCCGTGTCACACCTTAACACGAGCGTGTCGAAGGGCGTGTCGAGCTGGGTTTGATGATCGCCGATCGTCGAGCTCGCACCTGTGGTCGGCGATCGTCGAGGGCATGACACGGGCGTGTCGGTCATGTGACACGGGCGTGTCAGTCAACATTTTGACTTTTTTTTGGAATTTTTCTGGAAATTTTCTGCAATAAAAATAAAGCTAAGTTAGAAATAATATTTACAAAAATAAACAATTTATTGGATAAAACAGATAAAAAAGACAAAAAACAAACAAAATTGACTTAAATAAAATACGAAAATATAGGTAGATTTACAACTCATCACTTAGCGAGCAGGTCCGCCCTAGTATTCTCCTCTCTTGGAACGTGTTGGATTAAGAAGCTGTGGAACTGCCCTATGATACCCTTTATCTTTACCAGGTACAATTGGAGGGTCGGTTCTCTCAATTCAAACTCTCCGTTGATACGCCCTGTGACTACCAGAGAATCCGTGGAGACTCTGATGTCCTGTATGCCTAGCTCAGGAGCCAGCCTGAGCCCAGCGATGATTGCTTCATACTTGGCCTGGTGATTTGTGAGGGTGAAATGGATCTTCAAAGCCTGCTCGATTCTGGTTCCCTCGGGACTTGTTAAGACCACCCCTCCTCCGAAAAAACTTCTGGCCGAGGCCCCTTCCACGAGTATTTCCCAGGCCACCATGGGAGATGCCTCTGCCTCTTTGACCTCAACCACATAAACTGCTAAGAAATCCACCACCACCTGCGCCTTGATAACTACCTGAGGGATGTAGGAGAGATCGAACTCACTAAGCTCTATTGACCACTTGGGTAACCTCCTCGAATGCTCTACCCCCTCTAGAATGCGGCGGAGAGGGTGGTCCGTCACGACCTGAATAGCATGGGCTTGGAAGTACGTCCTGATCTTCCGGGCTGAAACGATAAGGGAGAAGGCTAGCTCTTCAAGGATGGGGTATTTTAGCTCCGCCTTTTTGAGAACCCTGCTCACATAATATACGGGGAACTGTTTCTTACCCTCTTCTCGCACGAGGACCGAACTAACTTCCCCTGTCCCTACTCCCAAGTAGAGGAACAAACTCTCCCCCTCTCACAACACTTGAAGTAGCGGCATCTGGGTGAGCTGTTGCTTCAAAGCTAGGAAGGCCCTCTCGCATTCGGGGGTCCACTCACATTCCTTACCTCCCCTCAGAGTTCGAAAGAAGGAGTAACACCTCTCTCCCGCCCTGGAGAGGAACCTGCTCAACCCTGCCAACTTACCGGTAAGACGTTGGACCTCCTTAGCATCCTTTGGAGATTCCAACTCCAGGATTGCTTTTACTTTATCTGGATTAGGCTCCACTCCTGAAGGGGTGAGGAGGTGCCCTAAAAACATCCACCTGCTGACCCCGAATACACATTTTAGAGGGTTAAGTCTCATTTTATATTTTCTTATAGTTCTAAAAGTTTCTTGTAGTTCCAAGATGTGGGACTCGAGGTCTCGACTCTTAATCATCAGGTTGTCTATGTAGACCTCGAGGTTCCGCCCCTTCTGCTCTAGGAATATCTAGTCCATCATCCTTTGGTAGGTCGCCCCTGTGTTCTTCAATCCGAAGGGCATCATATTGTAACTGAAGCATCCATCCTCGGTTACGAAGGTGACGTCTTTGATGTCCGAGGTGTGCATGCGTATCTGGTGGTACCCTGAAAAGGCATCTAAAAAACTCATTAGTGGAAAACCGACGGGTGAATCAACCAGCGCGTCGATTCGAGGCAGAGGGTAACAATCCTTCGGGCATGCTTTATTTAAAAGAGAGAAGCCGATACACATTCTCCATTTCCCCTCCCCTTTATTTACCATTACAACAATCCTCACCCACCCCAGATACCTACTTGCAGATATGAACCCCTCCCAGAGCAGCTTCTCCACCTCTTCCTTGATATGTCTGGCCATCTTGGAAGCGATGTCCCCCTTCTTTTGTTTGATGGGGCGGACCTTGGGTCGAGGTTTAGACGGTGGCACGCCACGTCCGCGTCAACCCCCGGCATGTCAGCTGCACTCCATGCGAATACATCAATGTTCTCTTGCACGTACCTCTGGATCTCCTCTTAATCCCTGGGGGTGAGCTCTCCGCTGACCTTGATCTTCTCTTTTCTCCCATCCTTCCTGAGGATGTCCATCTCCAGAACCTCCACTGCTTCCCTCAGCCTCGAAGGCTCCTCCTCTTCTTATTAATCCCTCGGGTTTTCCTCCTGCTCCCTCGACCTACGCTCCACCACTTCTCGCTCCTTATCAACCGCAGCCACTCTCTCCCAGGTCCTCCCCCTCTCTTCCCCGGTACTCCTTCCTGGCGATGATCCCTTCCTCTCTTTCGGCTGAGTCTCCATTCAAGACGACTCCCTCATTTCCCCTATCTTACTTTTCCTACGCCCGGCACCTTCTACCTCCCTCCTACCTTCCTTCTCTCCCGCTATCTCTGGCTCCACCGCAATGCCTCTCTCAACTTTAGACACCTCTCTCTCCTGCTCCTCTTGCTCCATCCTCCTCTCTAGTTCTTCTTCATCACCCTTCCATGAGATGGTGTTCATCGCCATCACATAGAACTCTCGGGCCACCTTCGGATCTCCCCGCACCCTGATCTGAGTCCCCCCTAAATTGAGCTTCAAATACTGATGGAACGAGGATGGCACGCATTTTAAGGCGCTGATAAAAGGGCGCCCAAAGATTGTGTTGTAACTGCTGGGGGCATACACTATCAAAAAGCGACAGTTTCTAGACAACCCCCCCCCCTATAGAGTTACCTGGAGCCCTACCCTTCCCTCAACCTCCTTTCGCTCTCTTGAGAATCCAAACAACGGTCCGTCCGCCGCGAACACTCTCCTGGCTTCCACTCTCATCTCATTGAATGCCTTTTTGAAGATGACATTTACGGAACTCCCATTATCTACCAAGATTCTGGACACCGTGAAGTTTTCAATTGCAGTCCTAATCACCAGCGCATCACATAAGGGATCTTCGTGATCTGGTAGGTCCCTCCTGGAAAAAGTAATCTTTTCAACTGGGGGAGGGGCTTGCGACATCGAGGCGACGCTCCAATGGTACGTGGTGTGGAGGCTTTCTTTGCAAGTAGCCTCAACTCCCCCCCCTCCCCCGTGGATCACCCCGATCCCCCCTCGATCCCCTGTATCTGATCGATCCACACACCGGTCCTCCTCCCCGGTTCCCGCCATCTCGACTATCCGCACTAGAAGATGCTACTACCCTACTCCCTTCTCCCTCTTAAACTCTAAAAATTCTGGGCAGGTAGCCGTCGCGTGACCTTCCTCCTCGTTGAAGTCACAATACGGCAAGGCGGCTCCCCCATCCCGTCTCCCTTCTTGGGGATTCCTCCTCCTCCCCACTCCTTCTCCTTCTCTCACATGCTCTCTTCCTCTCCCTCTTCCCCGGCTGATGGCCATAGCTTGATAAGATGGGGGTGGGAGCGGTCTAGGACCATGTCCCCACCCAAGCTGATGGAACCTCCCTGGTCCTCCCTGGTAGTAGTTCCTTCCCTCTGGGGAAAACCTCTTCCCTACCCTTGAATGGGGCCTCCTGGCTGCCTCCAACCCAACTCCTGATGCACCGGCCCTCTTGGATCTTCCCTTCTCCTTCCCTCCTGCTGTCTTTCTCCTCCCAGTTCTCTCTGCTCCACCTCCGTCAGTCTCACCAACTTCTTAGCAAAGGCCGAGTTTGTTGCCTCCATAGCTATTTCCTTCGTCGCCTTCTCCATCAACCTTTTGAATGACAACGGCGGCTTCCTGGTAAGGCTCATCTTAAAAAAGCTCTCCTTCATACCCATAGTGAAAGCCATCTAGAGAGCGAAATTGGGCACCTCCTGGATGTCTAGAATCTCCTCCTGGAAGCGGTCCACATATTGAGCCAAGGACTCATCGGCCTTCTGCTTGATCAAGAAAATGGACTACGGGTTCCTCTTCCTCTTCTAAGAGGTCGAGAAGTGCAACTGGATGCTTCTGCTCAGGTCCTCGAAGCCGTAAATTTACTCCGCTTGGAGTCAGTGGAACAATCCCTAGCCTTGTCCTTCAGGGTGATGGAAAAAAGGCGGCACTTAAAAGCGTCTGTCATTAGTCTGATGGAGACCGCGTCTTTGAACCACTACAGGTGCTGGAGGGGATCATCCTTCCCAACATAGTAGGTCATCTCGGGCTCGCGGAACCCTTCTGGGACGGGTGCCGAGAGGATCAACTCGTAGAAGGGAGACCTTCTCGCCGGGGGTCTCCCCACCTCTACTCGCACGACCATCCCTCCAGGCGAGACGGCCCTTGCTGGGCTGGCAAAAAGTTCTCTGCCGTCCACGTCTCACTGGCTGCCTTCCGCCACTACTTCCTTCCCTGATCACCTTCCGGGAGCATCCTCGCCTATCCTTGCTGGGTCGATCCCCTCGCGGGGCGCGAGACCTAGCATCTGGGGTGGAGGGGTCTCGCATTCTCCTCTCTGCGAGATCTGCTTCAGATTGTCCATGATCCCCCAAATGGATGTCATGAACTCCGCTCTCCCGACATATCCTCCCAGGTTCGGGGACCTGCCTCCATCTCCTTCAAGATCCCCCACCATGAGGTAACCCAAAGTTCTTCTGTGCAAGCTGTTGTTCCACGCTCACTACACCAAAAATGTTGGAACCAACAAGGTCAGTCCCTCCTAAAGCTTGGAACTAGAGGTGCAACTCACACTTACTCTCTCTGGACCACCCTCTCGACAAGGCTCTCGGAAGACTTGACCGGGGGCTTCAACGCGGAGATCCCACCTCGTACCCGGAAGAATCGAAAATTCTTCCCCTCCCTAGCCAATGCTGAGCTAGGTGCCTTAGAAGAAGAAGAGAAGGAGAGTTAGGAAAAAATGTCTCCTTCTAAGGAACCTTGCCGGTCTATTTATAATCCTCTGAACAGGGATTGCCAATAACCAAATGGAGCTGTCCTAAAATTACTAGAATACCCTTAGTCGGGTCTGCCAACAGCCAAACTCCGCTATTCTGAAGGATTATATGCAGACCACTCAGGGCAAAAGCGTAAGATCCCATGGGGCTAAAAGATGGACCCGACCATACCTGAACCAGTTTTAAACCGAACCGGTGCTTGGCGAGAACTCCCTTCTAGGGTCCTCTCGCCTGGCTAGAGCACCGTCTCGCTAGCGAGAGCTCCCCTCTGGATCCCTCTCACGTGGCGAGTCAGCCACTCCCCCGCAAGTGCCTCTGTTGGAACCCCTAGTTGGATTTGGGCTAAGTTCACTGAGTAAGGATATGACCCACCATGTATAGATAAGGGTCATAGTCGTGTCCTAGAGTCTAGGTCAAGTCCTTAGCGTAAAACAGTACAAAGGACCAGCCTCCAACACTGCAAAAGACTCAAGACTTAGAGAATTCAATTTTTGGAAAAAGGAGATCTACGTTCGTCGATCTCCGGTCGACGATTGTCGTGCTTAACTCGACTAACTCAGAGATAATTCTCTGAGCTGAGCTCGATGAACTCAAATCTCAGCTCGATGAACTCTTGACAAAGTAATACCTTCTAAGTCTAACACTCAGTCGACGAACTAAGAGCAACAGCCAGAAGAACCTTCATCTTTGATCGACAAATTCTGATTGTAGTGGTTCAACACCAGAAAATATTCTAAGTCCAGACTACAGACTCAGCTCGACGATCTCAGACTTCAGCTCAACGAACTTGATCACAGAAGAAGAAAGTTATCAAGCAGCATTCAGAGTCCGACGATTTTGGATCTCAGCTCGACGAACAGTTATACTCAGCTCGACGAAAGTCATTCTCAGGTCGACGAACTTAGAGCATAGTATCCGTCAGTTTATGCAGTGCAGTTGTTCGTTGATCCCAGGTCGACGAAAGCTGATCACAGGTTGACGAAAAGCTGTTCTCTGGTCGACAAAAACTGTAAGACATATTGTTATTTATTCTTTCCTTTTCTATCACCTTATTGTATATCAATTATAGGTCGTTAATTCCCTAGATAATCAATGCATTTGAATAGAGCTGTTACTGGCAGCATTGATTGCAAATATCCCCCATGGAATTAATTGCTTATATCTCGGGATAGACATAGAATAGAATATATGACAGCATTCTTGCCGTTTTCATTCCCTAGATTTCAGCTGACCATTATTTGCTGGTTTTTGAATACGACCTTGAGGCAGTTATAGAGCAGATAATCTCTCAGTCATAGAGAAGAAAGATACATAAAAACCTTTGAGAATACACAAGTGCAGTGCATACAGCTCTCTGAAGAAAACTCAACTGTTCTCCAAAAGAAGAAGAAAGAACAACAATCACTATCAAGAGTTTTTCCTCTCCTTCTTTGTTTTCAAGGATCTAAAGTGACAAAAATACTCAAATCAGTCAAAGGATCTCAGAAAGTAGATCTTACAGCAGAAGTCCTACTCACCCTTTGCAAAGCTTCCACTCCTGAACCATTCAAGATCTCAGGCGGATCTTTGACAACATCATAGAATCCACAAAGTCTTCTCATTTTGATTTGAGAAAAGAAGACTTCAATCAACCTCTCTTCCCCACCTCTGTACATGGTTTTAATTCCCTTCAAAATGATTCTGGTTACAAGTCTCCTTCCAAAAGACTTAGGTTGGTTTTTGAGCACCTGATCAAAAGCTCATTGGTGGAAGTCACCTGATCAAAACCTGTAGTGGATTCCTACCTAGGGTGGTAGAAGAGTGGATGTACCCAAGTTTGGGGAACCACTATAAAATTCTTGTGGTGTCTGTGTGGCTGTGATTTTCCTTTATGCTTGTCCTGTGATATATTTTGTTGTGTAGCTTAGTTACCTTTTCTCTAATTCACTTGCTGCACTTGTACACTTATACACTTATATCATAGTAACATATTTGATTAAAGACTTATTATTTCGGCAAAAATAAAAAAAACTTTAAAAACTCTATTCACCCCCCCCCCCCTTTTAGAGTTGTTCAGAGCTTATCCTATCTTTCAATTGGTTTCACTGGCTGGTTAATCACATCATACAGGCTCTCACCTAGATTAATCAAGATCCTCAGGATAAACTCTGAATAAGTCTTACTAGTTTCTCAGTTTAAATTTTATTTTCCGATATCATGGCACAAAATAAGGATTATGCCAGCACCAGACCTCCAGTTTGCAACTTGCAAAAGTTTTCAATCTGGAAGACAAGAATCAAACTTTATATGAACTCTATTGATGAGGACATTTTTAATTCCATCTCTACAGGACCACCAGCTCCAGTGGCCTCTACTTCAACACCATTAAATCTCAGTGTAGTGCCTCCTCTAGATCAAGTTGATGCACATAAGAAAGCAAAGATTTCTGATGCCAGAGCTATGAACATACTGGCCGAGACTATGTCAGATGATATATTTCAGAAAGTTGTTGAATGTACATCTGCCAAAGCCATTTGGGATTCCCTCAACCAAATGGTAGTAGGATCTGCAGATGAGAGGAAGGATAGAAGATCCAACCTCATATCTCAATATGAGAATTTCAAGAAAGATGAAGCAGAATCTGTGGAAGTAATGTACAACAGGCTGAGCTCCATCATCAGTGAGATCAGAACACTGGAGAAAGAAATTACTCTGACTGAGGTTAATGACAAGATCCTCATGTGCTTCCCTAGCACTTGGGACTCTAGAATCTGGCCCATCAGAGAAGCCAGAAGAATGGATGAAATCTCAACAGAATCTCTGCTTGGAAAGCTCAAATCCTATGAGTAATTGATCAAGTTAAGAGAAGCTGCAGTTGAACCAAAGGCTTCAACACCTACTAGAAAGGAACAAAACTTAGCACTCAAAGCTGCAGAAGAATCTCCCAACTTGTCAGCCAATGAAGATCTTATGGATCTCTTTGCTAAGAGATTTTATAATATGTAAAGGAAGGACTTCAGGAGAAAGCCTTCAAGGAATGAAGATAAACCCAGGTATGAAAAGACCCCTTCTAAAGAGGTTGTATGTTTTGGGTGCAGGAAACCTGGACACTTCATCTCAGAATGCCCAGAAGTCCAAAAGAAAGACAGAAGGCAAGAAAAGGACTCAAGAAGACATCAGCACAGCAAGGCCTCCTCCAGCAAGTACAAGAAGAAGGAGAAGGTCTTTGTAGCTGAAACCTGGAGTGATACTTAAGATGAAACATCCTCCTCTAGCTCCAGTTAAGATGATGTAGAAGAAAAGAAGGCAAGGGAATTGTGTCTTATGGCAATAGATGCAGGAAGCAGCAGATTAGATTCAGAAGAATCAGATGATGAAGAATCCCTCTCTGAAGAGGATCAGGTAATTGCTTCCTATGACTTTCAATCTAAAGAATTTCAATCTGAATTTAAACTCTTGTGTTTAGACCTAATAGGATCTGAGAAGGAAATCAAACTTCTCAGGGAAAAACTTTTAGAACAAGACAAAATCATTGCTGAAAGTGAAAAATTAACTGAAGAATTATGCTTAGCCAATCAACAAATAGTTTTTCTGAAATCTTAATTAAGTAAGGCTAAGGAATTAGAAGAATCCCTGAATGGTAGAAGCTTACAACTGTTAGATATAACTAGCACAGTTAATACAAGATCTAATAATAACAAACTAGGATTAGGAGCCCCATCTAGTGAACCAATCCTAATTCAGAAAAATCAATTGTCAAAACCTATTAACTTCATCTGTGGAAATGGTAATAAAAATATTGAACAGGTAGATAAGGTTAACAAAGTTCTTAAACAGTTAGAACTTAATAAAATCAATCAGAAAAGGAAAAAACAAACAACATAACTATGTTCAGCATATTTCGTCCAACGTAGAACGACGAAATGGGTATAGTTCGTCGACCTCAGAACGACGAACCCTGAATGCAAATAATAATGTAAACTATTCTTCAAACAGGGATCGACGAAATCAGTATGGTTGGTCGACCAGAGATCGACGTTTCTGGGGCTTTGAGAATGGATACCTCCATTCTTCGAGCAGAGATCGAAGAACTCAACCTAGATCGTCGAGCTCAGATCGACGAACATACTCAAATTTGTCAAACTCTGTTTATAACCAGAGTAACCTAAAAACTTATAAACCCTTTAATCCCTTTAGTAAGTGGGTCATACCTCCTAGAAGGTATCATCCTTTAGGTTATAAGAATCAACCTGAATGCTAATTTATTTAAAGTTTCAGTTATGTTAAACAACAAGGACCCAAGGTAATCTAGGTCAAAAACTGCTAATCCTCCTTGCAGGTAGAAGAGAACCCTGTCACTCAAAACAAGTGGTACCTGGACAGTGGTTGCTCTAAACATATGTCAGGTTGCAAGGAATGCCTAATCAACTATAAAGGCAAGACTGGACCTAAAGTAAACTTTAGGGACTCAGGCTTTGGACTGATAGAAGGCTATGAAGATTTCAACTGTGGAGCTGTCACATTCAAGAAAGTGACTTATGTAAATGGTCTTAAGCATAACCTGATATTAGTAAGCCAACTATGTGATACATGTTATCAAGTAAGCTTTACTAACTCTTTATGTCTTATTTATTTAAACAACACAACTGTTTTAATAGGAATTAGATAATGCAACATCTACTTAGTATATTTTGAATCAGCTAAATCTTAAATTTGCTTATTCAATTCTATCAGCATTCAAACTAGATTATGGCACAAAAGACTAGGACATGTAAACCATAAAAATATAGCTAGGTTATCTAAAGATAATCTTGTTAGAGGCTTACCTTCTATTCCCTATAAGAAGGAAGGCCTCTGCAGGGCTTGTCAGCTAAAAAAGCAAACTAATTCTAGTTTGAAATCCATTAATAAGAGTGATTCACCTAGAATCTTGTACTTGCTTTATATCGACCTTTTTGGCCCTATTATAGTACAAAGTCTAGGAGGAAAGTCTTATACATTAGTTATTATAGATGATTTCTCCAGATTCACATGGGTTTTCTTTTTGAGAACTAAGTCAGATACGTTTAAGGTTCTCACAAATTTTCTCAAGAACATACAGATTGAGTATTCTACTCAAGTTGCATTGATCAGAAGTGATCATGGTAATGAGTTTGAATCTCTTCTTATGCTAGAGTTTTGTGAGAAGAAGGTATTAGACATTATTTCTTAGCTCCAAGAACTCCTCAACAAAATGGGGTAGTTGAAAGGAAGAATAGAACACTCATTGAAGTTGCAGGTACATTACTTGCAGATGCTTACATGCCCCTATCCTATTGGGCAGAGGCTGTGAGCACAGCAAACTATGTCCTGAATAGAAGTCTAATACATAAACTAAAGATTAAGACTCCCTATGAACTACTCAAAGGGAATAAACCTATAATAACCTATTTTAAAGTATTTGGATGTATATGCTATATTCACAACAATGACAAGAAACATCTTAAAAAGTTTGAAGCTAAGGCTGCAATGGGAATTTTTCTAGGATATTCCCAAGTCAGCAAGGCATATAGGGTGATTAATAAATCAACATTAAAAATTGAGGAATCTATGCATGTAACATTTGATGAATCTAATATGTTTTACAAGGAGAGAGACATCTCTACCAACAATGATCTGCAGGTACAAAATTTGTGTGAGAGCTTGGATGATCTAAATCTTACTTCAAAGGATGAATCACATCCCTCTCCACAAGCTATATCAGAAGTTGAAAGTGAAGAAGAGACTGTGGAAGCAGTTAAATTTCCTCCAACAGTTGATAAAATTCCATAAGAGGAATTAAATCAAATAACTGTTGTTGAACCAACTCCACCTAATGACCTTGTCACACTTAGGGATCACCCTAGATCTCAAGTAATTGGAGACATATCATTAGGAGTGCAGACAAGACATCAACTCAACCCTGATGTGATGCTTGCCTGCTTTCTCTCTCAAATTGAGCCTCAATCCATATCTGAGGCAGAGCAAGATCCAAACTGGATCACTGCAATGCAAGAGGAACTCAACCAGTTTGAGAGGGTTAGAGTTTGGGACTTAGTTCCAAGGCCCAGGGGATATCCAGTAATTGGTACTAAGTGGGTATTCATAAATAAACTTGATGCCCAAGGTGTGATAGTGAGAAACAAGGCAAGGCTTGTTGCTCAAGGATACATGCAAGAGGAAGGAATTGATTATGATCAAACCTTTGCTGCAGTTGCCAGACTTTAAGCTATAAGGATTTTCTTAGCTTATGCAGCATTCAAAAAGTTTAAAGTCTACCAGATGGATGTGAAAAGTGCATTCCTAAATGGAGAACTCAAAGAAGAGGTGTATGTTGAATAACCCCCAGGTTTTATCTCTTCATCTCATCCCTCTTATGTTTTTAAATTGCATAAGGCTCTTTATGGTTTAAAGCAAGCTCCAAGAGCTTGGTATGAGACCTTAGCCAGCTTTCTCTTAGAGCATGGTTTTTCTAGAGGAATGGTAGATAGAACCCTTTTTACAAAGTTGCATCATGATAAAATTCTCTTAGTACAAATATATGTGGATGACATACTTTTTTGTTCCACTGATCCAAATCTGTTCAAAAGATTTTCTGATTTAATGCACTCAAGGTTTGAGATGAGTAGCATGGGTGAGATATCATATTTCCTTGGTCTCCAAGTGAAACAAACTCCTGAAGGGATCTTCATCTCTCAATCTAAATATGCTAAAGAGCTTATTAAGAAGTTTGGGATGAATGATGCCTCTGCCATGAAAACTCTCATGACTGCCAATGTTGTTGTAGATGCTGATGAACCTAGAAAACCAGTTGATTAGACCATGTATAGGGCCATTTTTGGATCCCTACTGTATTTGACAGCAAGCAGACCAAACATTATATTTACCACATGTCTTTGTGCTAGGTTCCAGGTGAACCCTAAAGAATCTCACCTTATTTTCTTGAAAAGGATTTATAGATATATAAAAGGTTGTCCAGATCTAGGCCTCTAGTATTCAGCAGAATTAGAATTTGTGTTAACTAGATTCTCTGATGTTGATTATGCTGGATGTAGAGTAGAAAGGAAAAGCACCTCTGGAACTTGTCAGTTCCTTGGTGACAGACTTGTATCTTGGTTCTGTATAAAACAAACATCTGTTTCAACATCCACTGCTGAAGCTGAATATATGGCTGCAGGCAGTTGCTGTTCACAGATATTGTGGATACAAAACCAACTACTAGATTATGGTGTGAACTTAAATAATTCAACTATTCTATGTGATAATACAAGTGTTATTTCAATTGCGCAAAATCCAGTATTCCATTCTAGAACCAAGCATATAGACATTAGACATCATTTCATTAGAGATTGTATTGACAAACAAAAGTTTAAACTTGAATTTATCTCTACTAATTTGCAAAGAGCAGATATATTCACTAAGCAATTGGATTCATCCAAGCATCATTTCTTTTTCAATCAGCTTGGTATGATAAATGGTCAAGATTTAATCTAATGCTCTGTTACTGGTCAAAGAATTGTCTCTGTTCGTCGACCTGAGATCAACGATTTGATACCAGTTCCTGAGATTTTTCGTCGACCTGAGCTCGACAAAATCTCTTAGTGAAGTGATTTTCGTTGACACGAGATCGACGAACTTACTTCAGAAACCTTTCGTCGACCTCAAATCGACGAAATGCTTTCAAATCTTCAGCATAAGATTGACGAACTGGTTGACTCTAAATTATTTCGTCAACCTCAGATCGAAGATCTTCTAATTTTCGTCGAACGGAGTTTGTCGGTTCATATTCTGGAAAACCTTATATTTAGGTTTTCTTCGACCTCCGTCCCGCGCTTTCTGTTCCCTTTGCACTTGATCATCATTTTCCTTTTACAGGTGCTTTCATGGCGATTTTTGCTGGCTCTCTCACTGCCATGAAATTTGATGCTGGCTTTGACATAGACTTTGAATCATTCCAGTATTCTGATCCAGTTTTCCTTAACATTCTACAACTACTAGAAGAACAACAACTAAAGACTCTGCTCTCAACCCGTATAAAGATATCTGTAAGACCCCCTTTTTTTTCTTTTCAAACACCGGGGTCTTAGCCCAGAACTGCCGCTTTGCGGTGGCACCGACTCACGGGAAGGCCGCCACTACAAAACGCCAATTCTGCCGGCCCTTTTCGATCACAGAATAGTAGCATAATAAAGTAAAAGCAAGCCCACAGTAACCACATGTAAATAAATAAATCTCCACGAAGGGAGAGTCCACAAGAATAATAATAATCAGAGTACAAAAGGAGGGCTTGTGCCCAGTACATCATATCCTCACTACAAGTCACTCGCGGAAGCAAAACTAAAACTAAGCGTCACTGTAACTGTCACCGAACCGAGTGCACCCAAGCTAGACTGGCCCATCTCCACCGACTCCGTACTCTGTGGGTGCTTCCTCCTTTTCGGCCTGCCGTCGCCGCCTCGCAATCCACGTCTGTGTCTACATCTTCGGCCTCTTGGCTGCTGAGCTGGTGGGATCCCACCCATCATGGTGCATTTGACCCGTGTATGTCCTGGCTGGTGACAATGGTAACACGGTCGCGGGGTCAACTCCGTCAGAAGCTGCAAAATCCGTGACCCTCCCATATGGTACACTTAAAATGTTGTGGTTCGAAAACCATTAGTCCTAAAGACTAAGCCCAATCATCCCCTACCCCTACCCCCATGGCTCCTAGGTACCGAGCGGAGAGGAAGAAAGGGAAGGACATGAAGGTGGAGATTAAATCAAGAAAACAGATGGCAGCAGAACTAATCTAGCAGTTATATAATAAAAACAGTAATAACAGAAAGTAGGAAATGTAACCTTAACTTATTTGCAAAAGCGCATAAGCCAAGGGATCTTTAGCAGGGCTCCCATCGTATAGAGTGTCCCATACCACTTATACGTTGGGGTGTCGGTTGTCAAACAACAAGAAATGGCAAGTAAGTGAAAATACAAGAAATATAACCATTGATTTATAAGGATTACCCCTATAGACCAAGGGGTCGTTTTGCAAGGCCTATCGTATAAAACGTCTCATACCATTTTATAGGTTAGGTGGCATGTTTATGATATGACACACAATTATGCTATGAAATGCACGAGCAAGTGCAACACACCCACACGACTCTATGCGCACAGACCTTTAGTTCCCCCTGTTCGGGCGGCTAGCTTCACCCCCAGGAACCTCCGTTGTGGCAAACGGAGACAGTGAGTCGGGCCCCCCACTCCTAGGCGGGTAACCAAACTACCAGGCCTAGCCCTTCCGTACGCCCCTAGAAGAACACAACCTAGAGTATCCGCGTACTTGCGCTGGCTGTACCCACCAGGCTTTCCTTGGCTAACTGTACCACACCGCCGAGTCAACGTACCGCTGTCGGTGTGATCGATCGCCTAGTACTGATGACCCACCACTTTTATGCACATGCAATCATGACAATTATATTTGTACAAGTTCTCATGTTACCGAGCCTCCAGCTCTCTAGGCTACCAAACATATACCAAGTCCCCGAGCATCCCGCTCCCTGGACTTCCCAATTACAAACCAACCACCATCAATACTAGTAGGCCCTTAGACCACGGACCTACTCTACCCATTCCATGCCATTTCTTCTTCCTAAGTGTACAAGTGTAGGTGTGAGGTAGAACAATTAATAGGGTTACTCTTGATCATTTTATTCCTAAGAGTTAAGGTTAACCTTGGACTTCCCGAGGTTTACCCGGTGAAGGGCTCGCAACGGTACTAGGAGCTATGATGGGGTGAATCCCAAAACTCCCTTTCCAAGGCACTTATTATAATTGATTGGTTCCCTTAACCCATTCCCTTTTCATATTACAGTGGGCTAATCCTAGGGTGACTTTGACTCTTCCTCTTCTCGGGGAGGACGGTCTTCCGTCGAACCCGAACACTACTTATCGCAAGTCAATCTCACACCCTACCCATCCTGACTTCCAATAATGAACTTGATTTAACTCACACTATCCAAACCAGCAATCTACCAAAATTCCATCTCCCCAAGCTCATTACCCACTCTAGTTCGGCTTCTGCAGTTTTTTTTTTACTAAACGCAGACCATCCCAAGCTTTATGAGGTACACAAGGGGAGGTACTCCAAATTGTCTTCCAAATCTCCTATAATATTTACTGGAGGTCTACCATATCATAATTTGTCTAAATCCAGAAACTTATAATTTTCCTAATTAATCTGATATTTATTTAATTTTCCCAAAGGATGGGCCATGGGTCATTTTAAACATGAACTACATCATCCTCCTAAGTAATGGCTACCCAAAAATCATGATCATTAAATAACAGCAAGATAACCTCAAATACAAATTTTCAGAATTTTACAGAAAGTATTTAGCCTCTAATTAATTTATCTAGTATAATCACGTTAATCCTACGTAAAGAAGGAAGTACTGAAATTACTCATTGGAAAATTATAGAAAAATTACTAATCAGTATTATGATATAGAAAAGATCTTTGTGCAAAGAATCATAATTTTACCAGCTTGCTAAACACCACTATAGATTTAATCAAATATTCAAGGTAAAATATACTTAATGAAGCAGGCCTTAGAATTAAACTTTCAAAAATCCCATAAAAATTCACAGACATTTAAAATCATAATAAACGTTCTCTGCTTAAATTTCATCAATTTCCAAGAAGTGTGTATTCCATAATAAATTTTCTAAGCAAATCATACAAGCTACTAAATCGTTAATGAAGTATCCAAAATAATGATCTTAAAATTCATAGTAAAATATCCAGAGCTTGTACCATCCCTATAATTCACTCTACCCAAATCTCATCACTTTTCAATATGACTTAGTGTCATTTCCTATCTCTACAAGTTTTGCACCCTAAACAAGGTTAGGTTTTTAGGTATCTCAATAGTCTCCAAATCTACTAAGATTTCATCCAGAGAACTATAATGGCCCTATGGTCCTCTTCACCAAATTTCGAGTCAATCCAAGGTTATTTGACCCCTTGACCTTCACAAGACACCAAGATCCATCCTTAGGGTTTGGCCTTGGTTCTTGGGGCAAACTTACCCCGATCCACCTCAAACTCTATGAGGGGGTGCTAGAGAATATTACTAGCCAGTGGTAAAAATCTCAGCCTCTGTTGAGGTAATCTGACCACTCAAATCTCAAAAGTGCACCTTTAACCTAAGACCCCTTATTAGGGCAAAACTTAGGTTTGTTCATTTCTAATCCAAACCATCTCTATATGAGATGAAAAATTATACAGAATCTTATGGTGAACCCAGGGACCACTCACCAAAATTTGGGAGGGTTTGGAAATTATTTAGCCATCTAATTAAATTAAGCTAAGATTATTGAATTTTCCTAAAGACTATAGAAAAATATTTCCCAAAAATCCTAATTTTTGGATGGTACCTATATATAGGTAAGGTTAGGTCACACCCCAAATTTCAAGTCATTGTGATGACTGGATTGGAGTGAGGAATTTTTCTAAGGTCAGGACAACCCTATGGATAGACCTCACCAAATTGAGTGTTGAGGTCTAACCAGTGGTCTAAAATGCTTGAAACAAATTTTAAAATTCCCTAGACTCCAAGAGGTACAATATTGGTGTTGACCATTTTTCCTGCAGGAGCCTCTAGGTATTTTTCCCAAATTAATTAAAGTGACAGATATTTTCATTCAGAAATTGTTTTAAAAATAGAATCTAATTTAATGGCACTGTTCATCTTCTTCTACAGCCCGAAACCAGAGCCCTGAAAACTTATTTTCCTGTAGCTTTTCCAAAGCTATTTCCCGGCCATCCAGCCATCTCCCTGGCCGTCCACCACCACCACCACCTCTGTTGAGGTGAGGGCTATCGTCGGGCGGCGGCACGGCCGCCGGAGAGGCGGTTTCCGGCGAACCCGCCACCATGAAATTTTTGGAAAAAACATGGAAACGCTAACCCGATCCGGCTCTTTTGAGCCTGATATCTCTCCTAATGATTTCTAAGATCTGTCCATAGAAGAAAGAGTAGAGGAGGACCTTATTCATGGTTTGACGGCGAGATGAACGACGGTTGACATGGCGCGGTGGTGGCGTTGCTGAACTTCTCCTACAGCAAGGTACAAGGCTTCAATCCGTTGGTCAAGAGAGTAAACCTCTCATCCTGCTCTAATGGGGATTTTATAGATCATCAAGTGGGGAGGGTAAAGGGTAAAGCCTTAATGGCCATGAATGCCCCCCCCCCTTAATGGTGTTTCGGTTATGGTAGGGCAGTTAAAACGCTGGAAAACGAAGAGATATTTTCCAGGTGGTGATTTCCTATTGGACCAACACTTCCTCCTTTTATTATATAATTACAGAAGGAAAACGGCCCATAATTACTCCTGGTGTAACTTCCCACACCAGCATTTATTACCACGCGTGTTAGAATAATTTCGGGCCTGAACCGTCGTTTCGGTCAATGTCACGGGCGTGACACATAGGTCACGGGCGTGACAGGCCCGGGTGGCCAATTCTGGGTTCGACGATCATCGAACTGAGATCGACGATCGTCGAGGGGTGGTCACGCCCTAGGTCACGGGCGTGACACATGGGTCACGGGCGTGACATGCCCGGGTGGCCAATTCTGGGTTTGACAATCGTCGAACTGAGATCGACGATCGTCGAGGGGTGGTCACGCCCTAGGTCACGGGCGTGACACATGGGTCACGGGCGTGACAGGCCCGGGTGGCCAATTCTGGGTTCGACGACCGTCGAACTGAGGTCGACGACCGTCGAAGGGTGGTCACGTCCTAGGTCACGGGCGTGACACATGGGTCACGGGCGTGACAGGGCCAGGTTGAAAATTCTGTGCCCGACGATCGTCTACCTGAGATCGACGATCGTCGAAGGAGTCACGCCCTAAGTCACGGGCGTGACGGGTTGGTCACGGGCATGACCAACCTGTGACCTGAAATCTCGGTCGATTTATTTCAATTTTTGGGCTTCCTAGGGTTCTGTCACAACCAACCGACTCCTAGGGGTCTAGCCGAAAATGGGATGTTACAATATCTGCCACAGAAATCAGGGAATGGGTGTATACAACTACTATCGATGAGAACAAGATGACCGGAACCATCGCGGGTAACGAAATTTCTCTTACCCCCGATATTCTTACAGAAATTTTTAGATTGAAAAATGGTGAGGAGGATTTAGAAATTGATGTTGAAGAGTTTGATTTAATGCTGAATACAATGGGGTATTCTGGAGACACCCCAAACAAGCTCCTCAAGAAACTTCTGTCTGCCGAGTATAAATTTCTCACAGATATAGTTTGGAAAGTGTTGCTCGGGAAGCACACTGCGCATGATTATTTTACCAGGCATCAGTTCCTGGTCATGTGAGCCATTGTAAATAAGAAAGCTGTGAACTGGACACAGATTCTGTTCGATTTGATCACAAAGAAGAACAGCAAGAAAGAGGTATGCTTTGGAAGGATCCTAGGGATCTTCCTAAAGGAAAAGGCTGCAGGATCCCTAGTCTCCTCGAACATATCCATCAATGCCTCAAAGAGACTCACCTGTGCTCTTTTTGGCAAGTGGGAGAGGACCATCACCAAGCCAACTAAGGCTTCCTCCTCCTCCACTAAAACTTCCAAGAGTACAAGGGCTGCACCAGCCTCTCCCTACCCCACTGAACGGCTCCCTTCCACCCCTCCATCATCTCCTATCCCTCTACCATCCCAACAACCAACCCCACCCTCTACTACCATCCACATCCATACTACAACACCACTAGCATCTCCACTTCCCTCTTCACCTACACATCTACCATCTCCTCCTCCTTCACCTCAACCTGACACTTCCATCCCTACACCACCTCTATCATCTCTACCATCTCACTTGGTTGATATCCCCCACATCAACCTCTCCTCCCTCCCCTCCTTTAACCTGCACTCCTCTCCCCTGAACTCTCCATCTCCACAAAATGACTTCCCCTTAGAAACTCCACCTCCACCTCCACCTCCATCACCACATCTACTCCTTCAGCTACTACTCCAGTGTCTGCCTCTCCAAATCTGGATCCCTCTCTTACCACCACTCTCATCACTCTTCTTACCCCACTACTCAAAACCCTTATATTAGAGGCCATTTCTCCTTTAGCTGCCTCCATCTCATCTCTTGCTACCTAAATATTTGCCCTCACCACTGCTCCATCTTCAGTTTAGGGCCTGGCCTCAACACTTGCTGAAACCAGGCAGGGGGAGATACTTAATGAAGAAGTAGCAGTCACAGAAGCAGCAGCAGGACCAGCAGCAGCAGTTATACATATATCAGATACAGTAGAAATGGATACAGAAGCAGAAGAAGATTTATTAGATTTGATTCATTTTATTGAAATTGACATGGACATTGATGAGTCAGTTATACCAACAATAAATACTGTTGGTGATATTTTCATAAATACCACAGTAGACTTGAAAAGTTTATTAAGCTCTTTTGATATAGCTCATCATAGCCTTCCTCCAGCTGAGTATACCAAGCCATCACTAGCTATTATTCCATATTATTCCCCAATAAGCCCTGATGTTGCCCATTCCTGCCACTCCATCATCTAAACAGATTGCCTCCCCAATCGTATCTTCTCCTATAGCCCCGGTCTTTGTAATGGATTATTGTCCAGTACCAGATCTAGATGCATTGATTATAGCTGACATAGAGGAAGAAAATAAGTTAGCTGCTCAGAGCACAAAAGTATACAGTTCTCCAGTTCCCTCCCCAGTTCCATCTCATGCAACAAAGAAAACAAGCTCTGATGAAGCACTTAGAGAGATTGATGCTATGTATGACAAACCTCAATCTTCTGATGATGATGATGATTATGAGGAATCTAAGAAAAGGAAAATCTCTAAGAAAAGGAAGGTTCCACTTCCTCCTGCTCCCAAACTTAGAAACACCAATGATACTCCCTACTATATCCTACAAAAAATAACCCCATATAAGGGAATGCCGGCCTAGATGTGGCTCTCAAAGAATGAACAAAAGGCCAGGAATAAAAGTAGAAGGTACTCTCCTCCCCCAGCTTACAAATACAGGAAGGATCCCCCTCCCCCTCCTCCACCTGCTGCTGGTGCTTTTGGAATTAGTTCTCAAAAGTCAGATGCACCTTTCAAGCCCTCATTCACCAGAACTTATCAGAGGCAAGAAAGGCCATCCAGATAGCAATCACATGGAAGCAGTCAGCAAAGAAGTACTAGCTGTACAGAACAAATAAAAGAAATAGTGTATCAAAAACCAGAATTCTCTCCTCCTCAACCACAGGTTGAACAAAGAAGACACTCTGTATCACATAAACCCAAAAGAAAATACAGTGAAGCTGCACCTCCAAAATCACTGTACACTCAAAGTAGTGAAAGCCAGATTGCTACAAACTTCCAAGAACAGTCAACACAATTCAGGCCTATCACATTGCTACCCTCTCAAGAAGATCAGTCATCTGTTAGTCAAGATGATGATCAAAATTTCAGGATGGCCAGGCTCCAAGATTTGATTTCTCTGTCACAGATGAAAAAGGCCAAAGAAGAAGGACATGATCCAACAAAATTCACTACAATGTCTACTTATAGAGAAAAATAACTTGAAAGACTTTAAGTGAGCAAGAAACTGATTGACCCTGCTGATTATATGGCTAGACATCAAGAGGAAATTGTTCCCAGAACTTCAACCCAGACAGTGATTGGAGCAGCAGATTTGTATATATCAAAAAGAGAAGTTGTTAATCCTAACAGGAAGATTATATTTACCAAGCCTGGAGAAAAGAAGAAGGAAGCAAAATCCAAGAAGTATAAACAGAAAATCCTGAAGAAGAATTGCTACTTTTGGTATACTTTGTTAAAATTATTTTTCTTTTCGGTTACAAAGCTGACTATGTACAAATATCTGCTGCACTTGTCATTAAATTATCTGCCAGATATATATTGTGTTCCTGCTTTGTATATTTTTTTTCTTGTATTGAGTCTGTTATTAGTGACCTCACCCAAATAGGGAGAGATTGTTGGAACCCCTAGTTGGATTTGGGCTAGGTTCACTGAGTTAGGATATGACCCAACATGTATAGATCAGGTTCATAGTCATGTCCTAGAGTCTAGTTCAAGTCCTTAGAGTCAAATAGTACAAAGGACCAGCCTCCAACACTGCCAAAGACTCAAGACTTAGAGAATTAAAGTTTTGGAAAAAGGAGATCTACGTTCGTCGATCTCCGTTCGACGATTGTCGTGATCAGCTCGACTAACTCAGATACAATTCTCTGAGCTGAGCTCGACGAACTCAGATCTCAGCTCGACGAACTCTGGACAAAGTAATACCTTCTAAGTCTAACACTCAGTCGACGAACTAAGAACAACAGCCAGAAGAACCTTGATATTTGATCGACTAATTCTGATTGAAGTGGTTCAACACAAGAAAATATTCTAAGTACAGACTGCAGACTCAGCTCGACGATCTCAGACTTCAGCTCGACGAACTTGATGCATAGAAGAACAAAGTTATCAAGCAGCATTCAGAGTTCGAAGATTTTGGATCTCAGCTCGACGAACAGTTATACTCAGCTCGACGAAAGTCATTCTCAGGTCGACGAACTTAGAGCATAGTATCCGTAAGTTTATGCAGTGTAGTTGTTCGCTGATCCCAGGTTGACAAAAGCTAATCACAGGTCGACGAAAAGTTTTTCTCTGGTCGACGAAAACTGTAAGACATATTGTTATTTATTCTTTCCTTTTCTGTCTCCTTATTGCATATCTATTATAGGCCGTTAATTCCCTGGATAATCAATGCATTTGAATAGAGCCGTTGCTGACAGCATTGATTGTAAATATCCCCCATGGAATTAATTGCTTATATCTCGGGACAGACATAGAATAGAATACATGACAACATTCTTGCCGTTTTCATTTCCTAGATTTCGGCTGACCATTATTTGCTAGTTTTTGAATTCGACCTTGAGGCAGTTATAGAGCAGATAATCTCTAAGTCATAAAGAAGAAAGATACACAGAAACCTTTGAGAATACACAAGTGCAGTGCATACAGCTCTCTGAAGAAAACTCAACTGTTCTTAAAAAGAAGAAGAAAGAACAATAATCACTATCAAGAGTTTTTCCTCTCCTTCTTTGTTTTCAGAGATCTAAAGTGACAAAAATACTCAAATCAGTCAAAGGATCTCAGAAAGTAAATCTTACAGCAGAAGCCCTACTCACTCTTTGCAAAGCTTCCACTCCTGAACCATTCAAGATCTCAGGGGGAGCTTTGACAACATCACATAATCCACAAAGTCTTCTCATTTTGATTTGAGAAAAGAAGACTTCAATCAACCTCTCTTCCCCACCTCTGTACAGGGTTTTAATTCCCTTCAAAATTATTCTGGTTGCAAGTCTCCTTCCAAAAGACTTGGGTTGGTTTTTGAGTACCTGATCAAAAGCTCATTGGTGGAAGTCACCTGATCAAAACCTGTAGTGGATTCCTACCTAGGGTGGTAGAAGAGTGGATGTACCCAAGTTTGGGGAACCACTATAAAATTCTTGAGTTGTCTGTGTGGCTGTGATTTTCCTGTGTGCTTTTGCTGTGATATATTTTGCTATGTAGCTTAGTTACCGTTTCTCTAATTCACTTGCTGCACTTGTACACTTATACACTTATATCATAGTAACATATTTGATTAAAGACATGTTATTTTTGCAAAAATCAAAAAGACTTTAAAAACTCTATTCCCCCCCCCCTCTAGAGTTGTTATGAGCTTACCCTATCTTTCATCCTCATCCCTTGGCACTTGCTTGCCCCTCTCATCGAGTTGCTCTCGCTTAAACCCTTCTCGTCTGGGCCCTCTCTCCTAAACCCTTCTTGTCAGGATCCACTCGCTCTGCGAATTAACGACCGCCTTAGGCCGTGTCGCCTAGCTCCCTTTCTCAATCCTTTGGCTCCTATAAGCCCAAGGTTGTACACATATGGCCCAAGACTTTTGGAGTGGTCCTCCAAGGGGTGATAAGAAGGCAGGAGAAACATATGCTGAAAAGGGAAAGGTGGTGGAGTCCACTGCATCCCAGTATGCTCCAGCTCAGCCAAGAGTGTACAACCTTGTCCAATAGGAGGCCATAAAGTAGACTGACGTCATCACAGGTACGAGTTAAGATATTGTTTTACTTCTTATTTTACTTCATACCTTATGCATTGCTTGTGTATGATTTGTTTATATTAGGCTTTGTCCTTATTTGGGACTGTTTGGAGAGAGCACTTTTTGATACGGGTGCTTCACATTCATTTCTATCTAAGGACTTTGTGTCTCGAATTGGAGTGCCTACTTGTGTGCCGACACAGAGACTAAAGATATTGTTGCCTAACGGATGCGTGACGCGGGCAAATAAGTCTTGCTATGTTTAGGTACGAATAGGAAGTCAGGATTTTGGATTGGAAGCATCCGTATTTCCACTATCGGAGTTTGATATAATCTTTGGTATGGACTGGCTCTTGGAGCAGAGTGCCTTTATAGATTGCAACGCAAAGGAGATCACACTGGGACCGAATACTGAGCTAGAGACTAAATTCGATGGTATGTGAGGATCGAGCAAGATATTGATGTCTGCTCTCAAGGTAGTCAAGACAGTTCAGAAGGGCGCGGAGTTGTTCTTCATACTATTGGAGGCTGTTGAGCCGAACCCTAGTGTGAGTGACGTTCTGATTGTATCAGAGTACGTGGATGTGTTTCCTAAGGATCTTCCAGGGTTACCACTCTAGCAGGAGATTAACTTCACTATTGAGTTGGTGCCAGGTGTGAAACCTATGGCCCCCTTGTCGTATCGTGTTGCGCCAAAGGATATGGCGGAACTAAATGTTTAATTACAAGAGTTGCTGGTGCAAGGCTATATATGCCCAAGTATGTCACTTTGGAGCGCACCGGTCCTCTTTGTGAAAAAGAAGGATAGAAGCTTGTGGCTATGCATTGACTATCGAGAACTGAACAATCGAACAGAAAAGAATAAGTATCTGATACCACGGATTCATGACTTGTTCGATCAGCTGGTTAGATCAATGGTATACTCAAAGTTAGACCTGAATTCTGGCTATTACCAGTTGAGAATTCGAGAATGTGATATTCCCAAGACAATGTTTGGAATACGCTACGGTCATTATGAGTTCACGGTAATGCCATTTTTGCTATCTAATATGCCATCGGTGTTCATGGACCAAATGCAATGTTGGGTCCATTGATCCCAATATCTTGAATTTGAAGAAGGACCAACAAAACAATGTATACACATGTTGTGTTCTAACTTGTGTTTAAGATGAATGATTGCAATTTTTCCTGATAAGCTATGATGGGACAGGTAGCCTACGTGGCTAAGACAGGTAAGTTCTTACCTAAGTGGTGGAAAGGCAGATAACTATCTAAGTCCACTAGCGTTGAGTGAAGATCAGTCACTCAATGCCAAATGACTTATAGCACAGGGTGAAGCATATATAGTCAAAGCCAAGGCAGTGGCAAGATGAGAAAATGGCTAAGTAAAGAGGCATTTAGTGAAGTCAATTCACTCAGCGCCATACAACAAAAACTGTGATATAGGCTAAAGAAGTAAAAGCCTAAAGTTGGAATGAGCTGAAATGTGGTTAAGTTCACAGGCATTGAGTGAAGTCAACTCACTCAACGCCATGCTACTAAAGAGAAAGTTGGCTGAGTGTTTTTGCATTGAGTAATGAAGACACACTCAACGTCATTCAGCAAAAAGGCTGTAAGTTGAACTTGTTGAACTAAGTTTAGAATTCGTGGAACTGAGTTCAGAGTTTGTCGAGCTATACTCACCTTTTGTCGAGCTAAGTTCAGAGCTTGAGTTCTGAGTTCGTCGAGCTCAGTTGAGATTTCGTCGAACTGAGTTCAGAGTTCGTCGAGCTCAGCTCACCTTTCGTCGAGCTAAGTTCTAAGCTTGAGTTCAAAGTTTGTCGAGCTCGCTCACCTTTCGTTGAGCTAATTTCAGAGCTTGAGTTCTGAGTTCATCGAGCTCAATTGAGATTTCATCGAATTGAGTTCAAAGTTTGTCGAGCTCAATTCACCATTCATCGAACTCAGTTCAAAGTAAGACAGACCAAGCCCAATGGTTTTAAACACAGAAAATTGGCTAAGGTAAAAAATATTGAGTGAGGCGTGCTCACTCAACGCTCTCAACGCCTTTATGCAGAAATGAGTTAAAAGCAAATAGCGTTGAGTGAGGCATGCTTACTCAATGCTCTCAATGCTTCAGTTGCTAAATAAGTAGATATATGGATAAGGCAGATGGCGTTGAGTGAGGGTTGTTCACTCAACGCTCTCAACACCTAGAAACAGATTTATATTCTAAGTTGTTTTGCATTGAGTGAAGGCTACTCACTCAACGCCAAGAGACAGTAAATCTGTCCAAGTGTTTTGGCGTTGAGTGATGCTTACTCACAAAACTCCTATGCTAAATTTGCTTGATTTTTGGCTAAGTCCACAGTTGGTGACGTCAGCAAGTCAACAAGTCAACATATTTCAAATAAGTGGCGGGATGGCTACAGTACGCGACAAAGGGTTTCGCAGACCTACTGTACGACAGTTGGCGTTAAAGCAAAATTGCAGCCAGCATTCAAAGTGTCGTACCCACTACTAAAAGAGTCGTTGGGTCTCAATAAATAAAAGGAAGTGCTCTTTACAGAAAAAGAGTTAGTGACAGTTGTTCTTCTTCTCCGACATTATTGTGGAGCTAAAGAACAGGAAGCTCAAGTCAGAAAGACAAAGAGCAAGTTAGTTGTTGAGATAAACATCTTTAACGACAAGTTTGCTGGTGTCATCTTCATCTACACCAGCAAGGAAGCTAAGGGTGATTCTCTGAGAAATGGATAGCAATAATTTCCAACCCTTGATGCAGGTGCTTCACAGATCCAACCAATACTTTCTAAAAGAACATACACTTGAGGAGATGTGAAGAAGAAGTTGCAGCTAAGTAGTCAGCTCAGTTAAGAAAGGAGCAGAGAAACAGATCTGTTAGTTGCTTCCAGCATAAGTCAAAGCTTCTACATCATTGTTGTTGTTAAGAAGAGAGAGTTGAATCTTTGGTTTAGTTCAGAAAGAGGCAGAATAGAATTCGGCAAGTTTCTTCCAGCTCAAGTGCATAAACTTATTATTATGAAGTAGTTGATACTGAGGTGCACTCAGTCCAGTAAATTTGACACAGGAAAACTCTCCTGATATCATAGTGGGGGGCTGAGTCTAACTTACCCAAGGTTGATTATCACAGAGGAATTCCTCTTATAATCAATCAAGAACCACATCAATCCATTTCCATCATGTAGGATCCTTCTGGATCTGAGCTGTAGGAGTGATTCATCATTATAAGAGTAGGGCTTAGTGCCTAAAATTGTAGGGTTGAAAAGCCTGAGTTGTAGTCCTTAGAGATAAGGCTAAGGTAGGTGGTTTGAGGAGTACTAAGATGTAGGAGCACTGCATGGCTCTGAGGTAGGAACCATTGTGGTTATGAGGTAGGGTTCTGAAGAGAACCTGAGTGTAAGGCTGAGGGCCTGAGTTGTAAGCTCTTTGGAGCATTTTGGAGAAGTGCTTAGTCCAATAAGACTGTTGGATAGGTGGGAGGGAAAGTGGATGTACCCAGTTGGGGAACCACTATAAATATCTGTGTGCTTTGTTGTGTTGTTTTCTTTGTGCAGGGTAAATCATCTTGAAAGCAGAAATTAACCAACCACTCAAGAAACAAACTAAAAGAAAAGAAAATAACTAATAAAGAGACCAATAACCTATTCACCCCCTCTAGGTGATTTAGCTATCCTTGAAAATAAAGACTTTCATACACCGAACGTTTCGAGAGTACTTGGACTTATTTGTAATCATCTTTTTCGACGACATACTAGTGTTCTCTCAGTCTGAAGAAGATCATGCGAACCAATTGCGGATGGTGTTGCACACCCTGAGAAGAAACAAGCTCTATGTCAAGTTCTCAAAGTGTGAGTTTTGGATGTCGTCGGTGGCCTATCTTGGCCATGTGGTTAGTGGAGAAGGTATAAAGGTGGATCCAGTGAAGATAGTTATGATACAAGAGTGGCCTATTCTATCTTCTGTAGCTAAAGTTCGGAGTTTCCTTGGACTTGCAGGCTATTACAGGCGCTTTGTGGAGAACTTTTCACAGATAGCCTTACCTCTCACTATGCTGACAAGAGAGGATCAAAAGTACATTTGGACGCTAGAGTGCGCTCGAGCTTTTGAAGAGATAAAGAGTCATTTGACCACATCGCCTATTTTGACGTCACCTTATGGTACAGACGGCTTTGAAATATATAGTGATGCATTAGGGAGCACCTTTGGCTGCGTACTTCTTTAGTTCGGTAAAGTGATAGCATATGGCTCACACTAGTTGAAAGTGAATGAGCGGAACTATCTCGTCCATGACTTGGTGCTGGCGGCGGTGATTTTTGCACTTAAACTGTGGCGACATTACTTATATAGCGTGAAAGTTGACATCTTCACAGACCATAAGAGCCTTAAGTGTCTCTTGGATCAGAAAGATCCAAATATGTGGCAACGGAGGTGGATGGAGTTCCTTGGGGACTACACCTTTGATATTCATTATACTCCCGGGAAAGGGAATGTGGTCGCAGATGCTTTGAGTCGTAGGAATACGGTAAGGGCTAATTGGTTGCAGATGAATGATGAACGTCTGATCATGGAGTTGGAGTAGAACTTAGACATTTCTTGTGTTGATAAGAATACCACTACAAATGCGTGCTTGAACTGGTTAGAGGTTCAATGTGACCTTGCGGATAGGGTTCAACAAGCAACGAAAGTCGATGAGAGTCTTCAACGCTATGTAGCGGATGGGTCAAATGCCCAATTCTCCTTAGATGATGGCCTTTTGCGGAAAGATGGTCGTTTTTGCATCCCAGATGTGGGTAAACTACGTGAGGAATTGATGTACGAAGCACATTTTACAAGTTACTCAATTCACATAGGGAGCACAAAAATGAACAAGGACATGAAAAAGGTGTTCTGGTGGCTAGGTTTGAAGAAATACATTGCCCATTATGTGGCAAAATGTTAAACTTATGCCTTAGTGAAAGCTGAATGTAAGGAACCTGGAGGGTTCCTGAAGTCATTTCTAGTCCCAGTATGGAAGTTCGATGACATTTCTATGGATTTTGTGCATGGACTGCCGAGTTATCAGAGCGGAAACGATGTCGTGTGTGTTGTCATTGACCGGTTAACAAAAGTGTCGCATTTCATACCTAACCGGAAGGACGATTTAGTGGAAAAACTGGCCAAGTTGTATATGGATAACATCGTACGATTGCACGGCATTCCCCGCAGCATTGTCAGTGACCGGGATGGGCATTTTACTTCAGTTGAGTGGAGGCTAATCCACCAACTGTTGGGTACCAAGTTAAAGTTCTGTATGGCCTTCCATCCACAAACGGATGGTCAGACCGAAAGGACCAATAGAACAATGGAGGATATGCTCCATATGTGTGCTTTGGATTTCGGGAAGAGGTAGGAAGATCACCTCTATATGATTGAGTTCGCCTACAACAATAGTTATTAAGCTAGCATACAGATGGAGCCCTTTGAAGATTTATACCATAGAAAGTGTCATACACCGTTTGCTTGGGCGGAAACAGGCGAGTCAAAGCTATCTAAGCATAAGGATGTCGAAGATGTAAATTCAACCATACGCACTATAAGAGTAGCTACTGATAGCCTAAGATAGGCAAGCGAAGTACTACAACGCCAAGCACCGAAATGTGGAGTTTGTGGTTGACGATTGAGTATATTTAAAAATCAAGCCCTTCAAAGGTGTATCCAGGATCCGGCGCTTGAAAAAGATGAGTACGTGATATCTTGGTCTGTTTGAAGTGGTTGAGAAAATTGGAGAACATGCCTATCGATTAGCTCTATCTGCAGATCTAAGTGGTTTGCACGATGTGTTTCACATGTCGGTGCTGCAAAAAGCTGTGAAATTGTCAACTCAAGTGGTTATGGATGATCAAGTACCAGTCGATAGTCGGCTGACGACGAAGGTTCGGCCCATTCAGATCTAGGATACGGAGATCAAGCAACTGCGAAACAAGACAATCGAGATGGTCAACATTCGATGGGACAATTATGGTCAGGACGAGCTGACATAGGAGCGTGAGAAAACCATGTGTGAGGAATACCCGAAATTGTTTGTAAAATAATGTTGTAACAATGTTTTTATGAAAGTAAAATATATGGTAACATATAAGTTGATGTTTTTCCCTTATAACTGAGTAAAATTTCGAGATGAAATTTCTGAAAAGAAGGGAGGGTTGTAACACCCCAAATTTGACAGCAGAACTTTTGGTCGCTCTCATCAGGCGATAGTGGGTATCTCCGGCAGCGATAGCAGTAGCCCTCGACGCCTTGAAGTATTGAGTGAGCTCAACATACTCGATGCCTTTCGACGAATTTTTGAGTAAGAGTCTATCATGTGGCGATAGTGGGTATCGCGCATCGATAGCCCTAGCCCGCAATGCTCTCAATGCCTTAAAGCATTGAGTGAACTCAATGCACTCGACGCCATAAAGCGTTGAGTGAGCTATCGGAACAGCGATAGTGGATATCGCAAGGCGATACTACCACGTATGTGTGGACACGTCTCGGATGGCCGAAAGGCGGCCGATGAGCGGTGGTTGACTGGGGTCAAAGCGACAATCAAAGATATCGCCCAAGAGATAGCGGGTATCACCAGGCGATAGCATTAATGTTGACTATTCAACAAAAATCATGGCCACTTATGCAGAGGAGTAGAGGGATGAGAATTCATTCTCTTCTTCTCACTCTCTCTCTCCATCTTTCATCCAAGTTCTTAAGAGAAAGAGCTAAAGGTTGGAGTTAAGGGCTGGAACTGAGCTTGAATAGCTTAGTGAAGGAGATTCTATAGTCGGAAGCAAGATCCGAGGCTTGTTCCGTGAAGAGGAATGCGTGATGCTCCTTTCCAACCGGACAGAAAAGCGTTCATGGATCCGAAGAAAACTACAAGTGTAACGAGCTTCCTTCTTGGACTGGTGAAGTCGTTCTTTTTGCATATGCATGGAATCCTCCACCAAAAGGTGGAAAAGCGAAGGTAATTCATTTGGGTCGATTCGTGAAATCTCTAGTGAGTCTTGCATATAGATCTGAAAATTTGTAGTATAGAATATACATGTTTTGTAAAGCCCATCTGGACAAGTCGGTCTTGATTGGTGATGTTTATTTTGCGTACTGGAGAAGACTCTGAGTATAAACGAGTAGTTTACGGGGTCTGTGGGGTTGTACCTGTGAACTGAAATTAGTAGGAAGTATTGGAGTTGCACTCCAGGAAAATACCACAAAATTCCACAGTTTGAATGATTGTTAGATATCATCGGGCGATAGTGAGTATTGCCAACGGCGATAGCTCTTGGTGAGCTATTTATGTTATGTGGTGTGAAAGTCCAATGTTTCTGGCACTACAGGATGCTGCAGGGTTTTAAGTTGAGTTTGGGTGCAGAAAGAGAACTTCTTTTAGTGCCACCAAGCAATCGTGATGAACGCTGGCGATAACTCCTTTTTGATTGTAAAGTTTGTCTCTGGGAGACTGTGAGGCGAATCTATGAGCTGCGAGCTCCTAAAGTCCTGTGAGCCTAATGGATAAGGGGAAGCCAACCCGCGTCAGACTAGACATATAATTGAAGATTTGAGCAACGGGCAATGGCTGAACTGTATCCACATTATGGTTGTCTAACTCATTTGCTTAAGTTATTGGCGTTCGTTAGGATCGTATAATGAGATTCTTAGGTTGTATGTCGTCAAGAATGAAGTCTCTGGCTAGGGCCGTAGTGACTATAAATGCTCAAAGTTAACCGTTATATCTGGGACCTCTAAACGGTGGTGGGACCCTAGGAACAGGAACACCGAAAATGTGCCTTAAGTGCATGGAACATTTGGTCGTTGAGGCATTCATTTGTAATATATTGAACTGTGTGTGAGTGCACGTTCTTGTGATATATCTGCTTGTGGAAATGTTATGCCTGCAGGGAAGGAATACCTCTGCCCCTGGAAAGGCAAAGGGTCGTTATATTTTGGTCAGCTGAATGTTGAATGTTGCCTTGTTTGCCACCCTTGTGGTGAATTGTCCTTGTACAGGTGCTAGAGAGCCAAGCGGGAAAAAGCAGGCTGAAGCCCTTGCTGGTATGTTGGCCCTCGAAGGCCGAGCGAAGAAGTTTTACTATTTTCATGTGTGGCCATCCTGCGCGCCGATGTTTATAAACCACACTTGTGAAGTATAATTATAAGGCCTTAAGGCCATAACTTTTGTGTATTTGTAAATGACATTTTATATATATATAAATATAAATGGTGTGGTTTATATATAATGGATATTCAATTAGTATGAGTCCATGCAACCCTAAAGCTTCCGCTAGAATGCTCTAAGTTAGGATTCGAGTAGTTTTTTATATTAACCTGTAATTTCGCTGCCTGTTTGTGGAATATGGTGTCGGGCCCTTGTCAGACCTCTATTATATTTCATGTGACGAACAGAGGTGTTATAAATCAAATCAATAGAAATAAAGCTAATTCCATAAATGATATTAACCAATGGAAAGACGGTTCAACATGCTTTATTATAGAATAAAATATATAAATTAAACAAAGAAAGCTACTCATTTGAGGAAGTAGGAGATATGTTGAACTTTCTCATTATCTTCTTGAGCATCTTCTTCATTCCATTTACTTCCTTCATCATTTGCTTGATCTCCCGGCCCTAGTCCTCCACCATGTTGTAGATGTCCCGGGTGGTTTTCTTGAGGTACCCTGTTTAATGTAACGGAGGCTGTGCTGCAGGTGGGCGAGCTCGTGAGGAAGTAGGGATCTCTCCCACCTTGTTGATCTTAGGGAAGCTATCTATAGGGCATGCTGACTCGTTGATGGTCGGGTACTTCTCCATCAGGATGCTCTGGATCACACTGCCTAAAGGCAGTGTGTTCATCCGCTGGTGGTCAGAGGATTTGAGGCGATAGGTATAGCACATTATGGAGAGGATGAGATCCGAGACACTGAAGGCTTTCTCAGCTAGGATACCGTATGTCACCATTGAGAGCTGGGTCGTGGCTTTCTTGGTGTCCTCGACCTTGAACATTAGACAGTGACATAGGATATCCTGGATGATGCGGGCATTGGGGGTGAGTGTATCCACCGCAATGATGAGATCTAAATGCCCCTCCACACCGTGGAGAACCTCATTTATATCACTCCAGTCCCGACTGGTCCTGAAGGAGTCCATGATGTCAAGGCATGGAGAGTTGGTCGTCCAGACATATTTCCTCTCGAGGTCCGAGTGGAGTATCGTCACTATTTCCAGTCCTGATACAGGACTGCACACCTCCGCCCAGTTGCGTGTGAGTGGAATCTCTAAGATTATTGTAGAACTCCCTACTGAGGACCGAGGAAAATTGATCAAAAGAAGAGATCACAGAGAGCACGCCTGAATTCTCCAAATACTCATAAATATGAGCATACCGATCATCGATATCGATGATCATCATCACGCTCACTGACGCCTCATCTATCGCAAGAAAGGTCAAGGCAGGCACTTGAGAGTGTTTTGAGAAACTGCGGCGAGGGGGTTGGGAGCTCGATGAAGCCATAACCTGAAAAAACCACCACGAAATTTTTCAGTCAAAAAATGCAAAAAGGGGGGAAATCAGTTTCTGGATCCTACCGCGGAGCGGTAATCTGTTGCCGCCGCGCGGTAGGGTGATGGACTACAACCCATTGTCTTCTGCCGGATCTCCCCCAAAACCTCATTCCTCCTTAAATTCCACTCAAAAAGTGTAGGGAGGAGAGATCCAAGCTCATATAAAGTAGATCTATAAACATAAATGTGATCTATGGAGGGAAATCATGAATCAAACTTCGAAAACGGATGAAATTTCCTCGGATCATGCTCCAAATTCCAGATCCCATAAAAAACTCAATTTTCAAGAAGATAGGTCACTTGAAAAAGTCCAGGATGCGAGATCCAAGCTTACACAAGCTAGATCCATGAAAAAGACCATGACCCATAGAAGAAATTCATAAATCAAATGTTAAATCATCGTAAAACTGCAGCGGATCGAGTTCAAAACAACTTGAAATCTACAACCTACACTTCCAAAACTCATCGCACAAAAAAAATTCAAGAGAAAAAGGAGAAGAGCTTACCTAGATCTTAGAAGTGCAGTGAAATACTGTAGCCGGAAGTATGAGAGCAAGTGAGCAAAAGTGATGAACTGGGTCAGAACACGACATATATATCCTGACGATACTGTGGAGCAGTAACTATACAGTCAGCAGTAGCACTCTTTTTTCTTGCTATTTTCTGAGAATTTGTGCTAGGGTCTTAATTATCTCTGAGGTTGATACAAACTAAAACACAAGACTCATTATGATCTGTCTCACAATAATGGGGGCGTAGGTGTGTCGTCATTAGGATTGCTAACCTGAAATCCAGGTCTTGTCCTTAACTAGGGAGGGGTTCCAGTGGGTCCTTGTGTGATATTGAGGGGAAAGAGTGTTAGGTTGAGCGGGTTCTTGTGCGGGCATATGGGATTAACACCCCACCCTACGGCACTTGTGCATCTCATCATGCACAGCCGTCACTTAGCATGGGGCTAGAGTGATGACACATTGCTTGGGTCGATTGTGTCTTGAGCATTCTCATGGCTGCTCCTTCATTATTCGAACATTATTTAATGCATCATAGTAATCAGTCTCATGCATAATACTCTAACGTGCTATCCTATTTCTTCTTGCGTTTGTTTTCATTTTTTGCATGATTTATTGTTTATTTCATTTAATTTTTTTTGCTAAATCATAAAATACAAAAATATATATATATAACCCAACAATAAAAAAACCGTGGATTGATCATTCTTAGGACACACATGGCTAGAACTTAGAGCATAACATGTATGTACAATGTTTGAGTTAGGCATGTTAATCCCTGTGAACATTGTCTACATATATCATGTTGTGTCGAATCTATAGGTGCTTAGCTACTTAGTGCGAGTAGATATATTAGTGTTCGTTGATTATGCCTCTAGGTATGCGTGAGGATTTAGATAGCGGAATGATGTTACATAATTCGCACATCCCTAGATAGAGCACTCTTGTAGAAAGTATAGGCTTACATGCTATAACTCATGATATTATGTCTACCACGTTAGGAATAACTTGAAATATCAACATAAGGATACATATGCGTTTTTATAAAGGGTAGAATTTTGGGGCAAAATCTATAGTGGTCAAGTCCTGTGTATACAAGTTAAAGTGTATCTATCTATGTGGATAGATTTCGATTGATTTGGAGACCTTGAACTATAGATTATAAAATTTGATAGCTCAATGCATATAAATAACGAACAATGCAGGCTATCAAGCCTTGAGTCAAGGATACCCCCCCCTAAGCACTACTCACACCTCCTGATAAGTCTTTATGAGCATTGTGAGGATGAGCACCTTGGTCCAAAAATCAATTCGATCATGTGCACAGACAAGTACCTTAAGCTTAGTGCCCCTAGTTATAGCCTTGGCCTTGGTATAACATGGATAGCAACATGACGTGATTTTTAACTCTATTCCTCTCGCAAGAGCATTTTTACTTACTGAGATAAACATGTACTGAATGTTAATTTTACTTGATGTTTGTCTTCTGATGCTACACGTACACATGTCATTGCTCTATCAAACGCTACCATGCATAAGAATTGGACTGAGGCGGCACTATATGTCTATAACACTCAAGTTCGAGCACACAATTTCTATTCATGACTTGTACAATGTTTTTTTGTATTAACTCTATAACTCTTGTAGCATTGTACTCTACATCATTATATTCTTAGTCTACTAATATTGTCCAATCATTTGTAACTCTGAACAGTTATTTTAAAACTATTTCTACATACTACACTCATCCATATGACCATTATGCTTAATATTCTCTGATTTCATGCTTGGTCACCCCTATTATTTTTGCCTCTTGTTTCAATTTCTATAACGTGCAATATTTTCTTTCTTTCTCATGCTCATTATATACTTCATTCTGTTTCTCCCGTGCTTGTGTAGGTTTGTTTATGGTCTAGCACATCCCCTTTCGATAATATAAAAGGGGGAGAATAGATGGTACATGAGGCATGGGTAAGTTTAGATCACATTAGGGGAAGCCTAGTTCACTATGTGCATGTAGATAGGGGGAGCATATAGAACACATACATAGGGGGAGCGCGTGTGTATGGGAGCTATATAGAACCTGTAACATGAGCTTTCAAGACTATCTCTTATATATATACGTTGTATCATGCACTTCATTATTATATCTCATGAATGGGACTTGATATTATCAAAAAGGGGACATTGTTAGAGTCGACGGTTCACATATCCTTAGTTTGATAATATCAACTCCCATGTTATATTTCATTACACCTTGTGTTTAGTAGAGTGTGCAGGTTTATAGGTCCATGAAATTCAAGGAGCCTTCCTCAGGAACCTACCACCGAGCAGTAGTAGTTAACGACGGGCGGTAGCCTGAATTAAATGGACGGGGCGCTCGGGAATCTACCATGCCACGCTAGTCCTACCGCCTGTGCTAGCTCGAGGAATTAATTCGTCCAGGCTCTCGAGAACCTACCGCATAGGCGCTAGCTTTATGTCGCGCCGTACTAGCCACTCAATGCTCGTTGAGACAGAGACGTTGAGAAAGAGGCGTCGAGAGCGTCGAGACATAACTACCATTGGGTGCTAGCTTGGTACCGTGCCGCAGTAGGACACTCAATACTCATCAAGACAAAGGAATTGAGAGCGTTGAGACAGAGGCATCGAGAGAATCGAGACAGAACTACCGTTAGGCGCTACCTACCTACCACGACACACTAGCATTGGAAAAAAGGAAAATATTTGTTTTGAATATTTTTCCAATTTGGAGGATAGCTTTCAACATCAAGCGCGCCAACTTACCGTCAGGCGCTAGCCTTACCGTCTGCGGTAGCCTATTTTTACAAAGACAAATAAAAAGGCACCTCATTTTTTGTGTTCCTTACCAAGATGAAAATAGACAGAGTTCTGTGATTTCTAGGGTTCAACCGCCTCTCTCATGTCTGTTCCATCATCTTCGTCGAAGGAAAAGAAGACCTCCTCCCTCACGTTCGCGCACGAAGAACTCTGACGAGCCAAGTACTACATCTACTATGAAGATTCGACCGGTTGCAAGCACACGATGATCTCAAGCATCTATCGTGGATCGCTCGACAGAGGAATCATCAAGAGGGAGAATTTAATCGCTTTAAATCCTTTAAACTTTTATTGTATTCTTTCTCTTTCTCTATTTTGCTTTTGGTGAAGGAAATCGACCGGGGATGGTCGTCAGAATCTGAAGTAGGATTCCGTGAGTAATCGTCCCGGGGAAGGGATGTGTAGATCGGGTGATCTAGCGGGGCTCTAAGACCCTTCCTTGCGTGGAGGTGAAGACCGGCTCGAAGACCTTTCTTGGAGGGAAAGGGAGAGAGCCAACCAGTCCATGGAACGTGTCGGTATAGAAAACTAAAAGTTGTTTGCATTCAACGCCTTCGATCTCCGGCATCATGGAGATCAAGTTTTGTAATCTTTAAAAACAATTGTTGATTTTACTTTGGAATGAAATTCATTTTCTGCTTATTCTCCTGCATATAATGTTGTGTGCATTAGCCTGTAATTCTCTGAAAGGTGCATAAATTTCCAAGGAGGAATTTTCCTAGAAAAACAAGTTCAGAGACATACCGCCGCGCGTTAGCTACCTAATGCCCCGCGGTAGCCTCCTAAACTAGTTTTTTCTTGGATCAAAATAATTCGAATTTTTGATAAATGATGCAAACCTTTTTCACCCCCCCCCCCTCTCTAAAGTTGGCCACTATATCCAGCATATATACTCTACCCATGAAACACAGTTGGCCATCCTTCAACGTGTTGTCCCCAGCCACACCTGTCTCCAAAGCCTTGAATATTGGCTCCAACTTAGCGTCCTGCCATTTCCCATCCCTGATGCAGTCCCATATGTTATTGGTAGTGCTCATCGATGCTAAATACTCCTCGTAAAGTTTGGTATCCGCCTTGGACACCAAGGATATCTGCATATCCTCCAGCATTCGAACTAACTCCATAGCCATCATATGGGGCTCTCCTCCCGTTGTGGTTTCTCTCCTTCTAAGAGCATCCGCTGTTATATTTGCCTTTCCTGGGTGGTAGTGCTTCGGGTACTGATAATTGGGAATAAACTCCACTTATCGTCTCTATCGTATGTTTAACTCCTTTTGCGTGTCCACGTACATGAGATTTTTATGATCAAAGAAAATATCCCAGTGTACTCCATAGAGGTAATGCCGCCAAATATTCAAAGTGAAGATTACCGCTCCCATCTCTAGGTCATACACCGGGTAGTTTTGTTTGTGCTTCTTCAGCTGGCGGGAGGCATAGGCTATCGCGTGTCTGTGTTGCATCGAGACAATACCCATTCCCTGGTAGGATGTGTTGGTGTAGACTTGGAATCCTTTCTTCCACGAGGGAAGGGCAAGGATGGGAGCTGAGGTAAGCCGACCCTTTAGCTTTTGGAAGGCAGAATCGCACTATGGCGTCCATATGAATGTTGTATCCTTCTTTATCAGAGCTGTAAGTGGGAGGGCAATCTGGGAAAATCCTTCTACGAACTTCTGATAGTATCTAGCGAGTCCTAGGAAACTTCGTATGTTAAATTCCATCTTCAGTGGCAGCCAATCTCGCACTGCTTGGATCATTGCCAGATCCACAGCTAATCTCACTCAACTGATAATGTGACATAGGAAGGCCACTTCTCTCAACTAGAACTGGCATTTACTAAACTTGGCATATAGGTTGTGCTCCCAGATTTCTCCAGAGTCAGTGCAATATGGTGTGCATGCTCCTCCTCAGTCCTTGAGTAGATGAGGATGTCTTCTATAAATACAATGACAAAGATATTGAGATAGGCCTCAAATACACGGTTCATCAGACTCATGAATGCAGAGGGTGCATTCGTGAGCCCGAATGGCATCACTGTGAACTCATAAATTCCATACCGGCTACTGAACACAATCTTTGGGATGTCATCCTCGTGGATCCAGAGTAGATAATATCTCGAACTCAAATCTAGTTTTGAGAACCAATGAGCTCCCTCTAGCTGATCAAAAAGCTCGTATATTCTCGGTAAAGGGTACGTGTTCCGTACTATCATCCTATTCAGTCTTCTATAGTCAATGCATAGTCTGAGAGTCCCATCCTTCTTCTTTACAAACAATACAGGGGCTCCCCACGGCGAGGAGCTTAGTCTGACAAACCCAACTTCAACCAACTCCTGCAGTTGACTCTGTAATTCCACTAGCTTCTTGGGGGCCATCTAATATGGAGCCTTGGATACTGGCTTAGCCCCTGGCACTAGCTAGATCTGAAAGTCCTTCTCACGGTGCGGTGGTAGTCCAGGAAGCTTATTTGGGAAAACATCCGCGAAATCTCGTATTGTTGGGTATTGTATCCACAACAACCCTGATTTGAAGAAGGGCCCCCTTAAGCTAAGATGAATTGTGATTGTATTTGATACGGTGTGTTTATTTATGTGCTTGCAGGACTATATTGCTAAGTACACACCAATATTAGGTTACTGTGGGTCAGTAAACACGGGACTATACAATGTAATCCTTCATTGTGTAGGCGAATGTGTTGACTCACGTGTAATCTTTCTATTGGGGTGTAATTATATCCCAAGTGCATTATAAGAATCAAGGAAGGACAAGGATTTGGAATCAGAAGAACATAAATTTTACCCAAGTAAAATTCGTCGAGTATCGTAAGGGATATTCATCGAGTATAATCATGGATACTCGTCAAATTCATCGTGTATACCTACTGGCACTCGTCGATTTCATCATATTTACTTAGGGTAAAATCTCTGAGAGTTGGAAAATATGTTAAATAAAAATCGTCGAGTATCATCAAGTATACTCATCGAATTAATCGAGTGTATCTTCCGATACCCGCTGAATTCATCAAATATACATGTCGATACATGCCGAATTCGTCGAGATTTATTGGGTATACCTTTGAGTTTCCAAATTTACTTCTCTAAATTTTTTCTAAGTCAAATTTGTCGAATATAGCTCAGATTATGCGTTGAGTATATCATTCGATACTCGTCGAATTTGTCGAGTGAGCTGGCCGATATTCGTCAAATTATTAAAAGTATATAGAGTCAATCTAAATCACCTAGATGGGGGTGAATAGATGAGGTATGTGTTTTTTCGCGGAATAAAAATAACTTAAAAAATAAAGCACACAGAACACAAAGATCTATAGTAATTCCCCGAGTTGGGTACGTCCACTGTCCCGCCTCGCCTATCTACCACGAAGGGCTAGATTCGGCTACTTCACCTTTCTCAAATTTAAACAAATCTTACACCTTGGAGCCTCAACTCCTACAACTTGGAGACAACGCTCCTACCACTTGGAGAACAAAGTCTCCTACAACTCGATGCAAACACAGATCTAGAACTCGATCCAAACACGAATCTACTACTCGGAGGAAAAAACCTCCTACAAAAGTAAAAAAGATTTACACAAAAAACAAATATTACAAATAATCTTATTTAGATCTACATTCTTCAATCCATCGTTCTTTGAAAAGGTTGATCTTTAATTTCTTGGAGAACACGGAAAATCCGAAAGCTTTGAAGACTTTGATCTGAAATCACGGATCTACTAGATCTGAGAGAATCGGAATCTTTAGAGAACAACGATCCAGTCAATTAGGTTGAAGACGATCCAATCGTGCAGTATAGTCGTCGGCCTAGCGGAATTCGCGAAATGCGTACAGGAGCCAATGAGAACAGAAATTTTCTCGTTTGGAATTTTGAGCATGATTAGGGTTAATGGAAAATCAACCCTATATATTTATAGGAATCATCCTTTGCAATGGCTAGAAAAGATATTCCATATCGGGAAGGTTTTGAGTTACTGTGCATGGAGATCTGGACAAGCCGAGCTGGATTTTTAAAAACAGAAGAATATAACCCTAAGAAAAATTTGTCGAGTATCGTCGATTGTAGTCGAGTATACTCGCCAAACAACAATGAATCTCAACGAAAAACACTTAGATAAATTCAGCCCGATTGAACTTATTACTAGATGCCTAGCAGAAGTCATACTCGACAAATTAGACGAATATCAACTAGCTCACTCGACGAATTCGACGAGTATCGACTGATACACTCTGCGCATAAGCTGATCAATATTCGATGAATTTGACATAGAAAAAATCTAGAAGTAAATTCGGAAACTCAAAGGTATACCCAATTAATCTCTACGAATTCGGCGTGTATCGCCATGTATATTCGACGAATTCGGCGAGTATCGGAAGATACACTCGACGAATTCGGCGAGTATACTTGATGATACTCGACGATTTTTTCTTAATAGATTTTCTAACTCTAATAGATTTTACCCGAAGTAAATACGACGTATTCAACGAGTGCAAGTAGGTATACATGATGAATTCGACGAGTATCTATGAGTATACTCGATGAATATCCCTTACGATACTCAACGAATTTTACTTGGATTAAATTCTTGTTCTTCTGATTCCAAATCCTTGTCCTTCCTTTATTCTTCTAATGCACTTGGGATAGAAGTACACCCCAATAGAGAGATTACACGTGAGTCAACATATTGGCCTTCACAATGAAGGATTATATTGTATAGTCATGTGTTTACTGACCCACTGTAACCTGACATTGGTGTGTACTTAGAAATATAGTCCTGCAAGAACATAACTAAACACACAACATCAAATACAATCTCAATTCATCTTAGCTTAAGGGGACCCTTCTTCAAATCAAAGTTATTGTGGATACAATGCCCAACAATCTCCCCCTATTTGAAGAAGTTAGAACCATACAAGATATGGTGAATTGTACACATAATAATAATAAAGCATAGAAAGAACAAAACATATAAAATTAAGAGTTAAACGCATTCCCGGTCAAAATATTTAAATTATATATTTATATATATAAAGGAGTTCTATATTGGGGCAACCAATATCCACATCTATCAACTGAAAAATAATTAAGCCTTTTGGCGTTGGCTTTTCTGGTGTTGCCTGTCGAAATACGCCTTTGGCTTTGGATAATATATTGGTGGAGCTGGAGGTGCATTTGGATCATCAAAGTTGTATTTGCTGAAATGCAGTTTTTGTTTGGCGCATGTAACCTCATACTTATGTCATTCATTAGTGCTATAATGATCCTATCTGTTTTCATTAGCCAAGTCCACTATTTTTAAGGTGTCTTGAATGATACTCTTGGAAATCGGGCTCCATACCTCAGCCATTTCTCTATTAGGATTAGACCTGATAGCAGACGGGCCTTCACCATATTTTCTCCTTTTTTGAGCTGGTTGAGGTATGTCTTCAACTATCTGAACTTTTAGATTGGCAGTAGCCGCAACAGCGTATTCTGGTTCAAACTGAGCGAAATCCTGAGTGTCAGTCCAATAATGAGAATAATCCTGAGCAGGATTAACATGAACATCCACTAGAGTAGGCACCATAGGTTCAGGAATTCTAGCTTGAGTCTGACCTTGCCCAACAAATAGCTCATTATAAAGCCAGCTAAAATTATAATAACTGTAGGTATTGACTCCCTTAAAGTTTTCTACAATGGTGGCTTCAAGGGCTGTACCTAGCTTTCAACTCATCCTCCCCATCTTTGACTTCTTAAAGTACTGTGGCTGCTATGGCATTTGTTGGATCCCTAGTTGGATTTGGGCTAGGTTCACTAAGTTAGGATCATATGACCCAACATGTATAGCAAGGGTCATGGTTATGTCCGAGAGTCTAGGCCAAGTCCTTAGAGTCAACAATGCATGGACCAACCATCAACAGTCTGCCAAAGATTCAAGACTTAGAGAAATATCAAGACTCGGAAAAAAAAGAGTTCGACGTTCGTTGAACTCAGGTGGACGAAAGTCGTACTCAGCTAAACGAAATCATAGAAAAATTCTGTGAACTGAGCTCGACGAACTCAGTTCTCAGGTCTATGATTTCTGGATCATTTGCTTCAACACTCAAGTCTAGAAAACATCTCAATATTTCTAAGTCAAGAATCAAACTCCAATCGATGAACTTGGTTCTCAGCTCGACGATCTTGGTGCACAGAATTGGAAAGATCTGTCAAGCAGCAGTCAGCAGTTCAGAGGTCGACGATCTTGGATCTCAGCTCGACGAACTGTGGACTCAGGTCGATGAAGTCATACTTGGTTGTCTTCATTCTTCTGTCCCTATTATATTGCAATAATTCCTGAGTAATTAATGCTCAAATATTCTCTGAATATTACCGTTAGACGGAGCATTAATTATGGTCTTAATCAGGATTATTGCCTGCCGTTTTTCAAAGGGACAGTTGGGGAAATCAATCAATGCAAATATTCTCAAGGCCGTCAGCATTGAATGCAGGAAGGAATTCAAAATTTAAATGGAATTTCACATGGAAAATATAAAATGATTTGTATTCTTCTTGCAACATACAATACAACAATCAGAGAATCTAAGCGTGAGAACAACACACACAGAAGAGAATAACATGAGAACCAGAATAAGGATCTTCTGCTCTTTCTCTCTCTCGACAACAAAGTGATAGAAAGAAAGAAGTGCTAGACCAGAAGGAGAACAACAAGCTGAAGAATAACTATTCAATATCAAGAGTCTTCTTCTGTCATCATCTCAGGAATATTCAAAGGACAACAACTATTGCATCAGTCAAGAAGTTCCTGAAGTTCTTCTGGTCAAAGCTAAAGTATGAAGGCCTATCACCATGAAGCAAAGCTCAAACCCCCTGAACCAATTCATCATCTCAGGGGGAGCCTTTGCTAACATCATATCCACCAGAGTCTTCTCAGTTGTATATTGAGAAAGAGAAGACATAATCAATCTCTCATCCCCCCACTGTATAAAGGGTTCTCTACTCCCTTCAAAATTGATTCCTGGTTGCAAGTCACCTAACCAAAAAACTTGAGGTTTGACTTTTGAGCACCTGATAAAAAGCTCATTGGTGGCAGTCATCTGAACAAAAACCTGAGTGGATTCCTACCAGGGTGATAGAAGAGTGGATGTACCCAGGTTGGGGAACCACTATAAAATTCTTGTGTTGTTTGGTTGCATTTTTCTTTTGTTCTTACTGCGGCTGTGCTAGTTAGGTTGTTATGATTTTGATTAGATAAATTTTGTGTGTTGTGACGTAATATCTGACGTATCATCTCAGGGTGATAGATCTGAGTGTCTTGCTAACTGTCGTAAGGTCTGAACGAATGGATTTACTGCATCCAGTAAGCTGGAGATTTTTTCGAGTGTCTGTAGAGCGAGGCCAGGACTCTCATTCAACCTATTTTCCATTTCGTGCTCTGTATCATAAATGAACATTTGCAAAAAACGTGGTCTAGTACCGTATTCTGGTAATAGAGAGCCGATTCTATGATATATTGCACCATGTGCTCTAAAAGTGTAGATACCCTGATTGAATGCCGGCATACTTTCATCAAATGTCACTCCCATTGAGGTGAAGGAAAATACATGGTTGTATGAACGTATATTCTGTCTGAAATTACGTCCTTCAGGAGTTTGTGCTGTAAACAGTTCTAGAAGCTCGAGTGGTACTGGAATATCTGGTACATCTACCAATCCTCCTTTGCAACATAGTGTCGTAGACTCATTGTGAAAAAGTATAGCGTGACAATGACGGCAAGTTGTAGGTGAACGGAGAGGTACTGGAGGCACATTTATTGCCGGATAACAGTTTCTTGCACTCAAATGGCGAGTTGATCCTTGAGTAGGCACATTTCCTGTGTGACAGTAATCAGATTTTAGTTACACAAACTGGTACTAATGTTCTTACTTGTAAGGTTTATTTGTTTGTGCGTCAATAGAGTTCTACCGTGTATTGTGTTTTCATCATCCTCAAGTTGCATTTCTTCATCAATGTCTGTTGTGATTGCAGTGTCATCTTGAATTTCGGATGTGGTAGGGTTGCGTTGTCGAGCACGGCGATTTTCCTGCTGTCGAGAATTAATTGCTTCTCGTCGGTGTTGTGTTGAATAGTATATTGGTGGCCTTCCTCTGGGTCGTGCTTGTCGTGGTGTCGCAGTGGTAGTTTCTCGCGCAATTGGTGGTCTCCCTCTCCGCCGCGTTGTTCTAGGTAGTAAGGTGATTGCATTATCGACATAAAGGTCATTTTCTATTTATTTTTTTGGTTTTGACAGACATATCAGAAACAACACAGTTATAATTAGATTGCAATAAGTTGTTGTTTGAATGTTTGAGTAAATATGAATCATTTTACCGTATGCAATTGTTGTTGAAATGAGAGTTGAGGGTTCCGCAACGACTGTTTCATTTGGAGTTGGCGTTGCATTGTTATCCGAATTATGAGTGCCTTGATCAGTGATGATGGCAGTTGTCTCGGTTGTCCCATCTTCCACCGTCGGTTCATGTCCTGTAATGTAGTGTAGCGATCGATCTTGATATTCGCTTGCGTTGATGACATTGTTTTGATTCATTGTTGACACGTTGAAGGACCTGCGGTGTTAGATAGGGAGCGGTCGTAGTAACACTAACAGTAAAGCAGCAAGAACAAAAACCTAAGTTCAAAAATAATTTCATTCCTCTATTTTCCATGCACTGCCATGTATAGGAAGAAATCAAAACCTGAAACAACAATGGTAAATACATGTGGGTGGGCATTTCTTCATCCGATGGGGGTGGGCATTTCAAGTTCTAATTTATTAAATCCGATGGGGGTCTGCCCTAGATCTACATTTTGATCTATACGTTTCTAACTGCCCTAAATGTAAATTCGGCGGATGAGAATGTGTAAATCAAAACCTCAAACAACATTGGCGTTTACATTGCAAAACAACATTGGTGTTTACATTGCAAGAAAATCATGAATAAAAAAGATAAAAGCTAAATAAACCACAAAATCAAAACATCAAGTTAGTGCATTACATTCTGAGCAAATATTTACATCAAGTTAGTGCATTACTTCTGAATAATTCACTAATGCCAATAATATAAATTAGAGCTCATGTAAAGCACTAACACATTCTGAGATTTAATAAATTAGAACTTGAAATGTCCACCCCCAATAACAAAATCCTGAATTTAGTAAATAATGAAAATAACAGCAATTTCAAATCGATGGCAGACAAACATCGAAGTGCTGTTATTTCTATCCTGAAAATAACAGCAATTTGAGGTGCTGTTATTTCTTAGCCAAGCAAGCAATATTTGAAGTGTTGTTATTTGAAATTGCTGTTATTTTTAGGATAGATGATAGTAACAGCAATATTGAAGGGCAGGATTCCTCCCTTCAAAAAACATCAAAAAAAATTTCAGGATAGATGAAAATAAATAGCTTTTGAAATTAAGCTTGGCTAAGAAATTGAGCATGACTAAAAAATTGGGCTTTTATAATAAAATATCTATGAGGCATTTCATCAAACACATTGATTGCTTCTAATTTCATCAAACACATTGAAATGAGAGAGAGAGAGAGAGAGAGCTTACAGCCACGACACAACACCATCAATTAACACTTATACTGAACACGTGGAAAATTAAAATGAAATCACAGTCGGTGCAGACCACAACATATGCAATGAACACATGAAAAATTAAAATGAAATCACGGTTGGTGCAAAATTAAAATGCCACGAACATACCTCTCTTTCAGGTAAGCAATGAACAACATCCAATTAGCTCTTTCTCCATCCCTGTCTTCTTCTTACCTGCGCTTGGCCCCAACCAACAATGTCAGGTAAAACAGAGCCCTGAAAAAGAACTCCCACTTACAATAACATTTTGATAAGCAGTAGAAATTGAACCTGTACATGGATTTGTCCAAAGTGAAGAAGTAGTCGTCTTTTGTTGTTGTACTTTATGCAAGAAGTAGAACAAAACCATGAAAATTCTCGCTTCCCTAGCAGAATTCTACAAACCCAAACCATAATTTTGATCAAATGGGTAGGTTATAATTTGGAATTAACTGAAATTAAAACTGATTTTGAAACTGAAATGTAATCTGAAATTAAATCCGACCCTAAATCTAAATTGTAAATTAAAAAGGAAACTGAATCTAAATCTTAAAATTAAAAAGAAAAAAAAAACTGAATTAAAAAATGATGGAAGATGGGAGATTGGAAATCCTCATCAAGTAATTTGGTAGTTAAAATCTCCAAACAAATGGGTGGACAACTTAAAAATTCATACCATAAACGGTAAAACGGCAAAACAAAAACGAAATGAAAATGGTTAGTAACCCTAAAACGAAAAAAGAATCTAAAAGCAAAACCTAAATCATTGGCCCTTGTTTAAAACTCCAAACAAATGGGTAGAGTACTCAAAAATTCATACCCTAATCGGTTAAACGGGAAAACCAAAACAAAATCAAAATGTAAAACGAAATCTAAAATGGCTCCAAACAAATCGGTGGAGTACTCAAAAATTCATACCCTAAACGGCTAAAAGGAAAAACCAAAACAAAATCAAAATGTAAAACGAAATCTGAAATGGTTAATTAACGTACAAACGAAATCTAAAATGGTTAATAGACCTACAAACGAAATCTAGAATGATTAATAAACCTAAACGAAATGTAAAACGAAATATAAAATGATTAATAAACCTACATCTGAACAAAGAAGTAGAAATTGAGAGAAAAAACATGAGAAATTGAAAGAGAGGTATTCATACAGGGGATTTGGACGGCTTTCTCCTGAGCGGCGACTTGTGGAAAGAGTAAAGCGGGCCGTGGAGGTTGTCGGCGGCGGGAAGAGAAGTTGTGGAGGTCGACGGAGGAGGGATAGGGGGCCGTGGAGGGCATTGATGGCGGTTAGTTGAAGCGCCTGCGAGAGAAATGTCGTAGAGTCGGGAAGAAGAAGTTTGTCGCGAGTGGGAAGGAGGAAGCCGTGCGGGATTCAGCGGGATTAGGGTTCAGTGACTGTAGTTTTTATAAGGAGTTGGCATAAGATCCGATGGATAGGATTTTGACAATCAAGAATCAATGGCCCTTATTTTTTGTTGTATTTTTGAACTCAGGCTATTGGCAGACCTTGATATATCTTTTTAATATAGTATAGATATATATATATCCACGATAATTGTTCATATGTATACATGATGATAATAATAATAACATAAGGAGTACATTAGCTAAATTCCTAAATCTCTTTATCCTTAGCTATTTCGTCTTTTAGCTGCTGCGCCAAGTGCTTGCTACTTTGACGTTCAAAGTATTCCTTTGGCTTAGGGTAGTATCTGGGAGGGGGAGCTTTATTTGCCACAGTCTTGGACCTGAAGAAGATGTTTCTTTTGGCTTCAAAGGTCTTGTGCAGCTCCCACTCGTAGTGACTGTAGACATCATTCCTTTTTATCTTCCCCCTCTATCGTAACGCAAATGTGTCCAAAATGTTGCTTCTTGATACTGGGTTCCACCTTTCATTTCACACCTCATCCTCCTTCAGTCTGATTCTCTTTTCAGTTGGCGTTTCCTTTGAGGTTCCTTCTTGATTTTTTCTTTTGCCTTTATCTTTTGCTAGGGCTTCTTGATCAAACCAGCCACTGCGTTCTGCTCTTGCAGCAGCCCTAGCAGCCTTCTTGGCTTCAGCCTCACTCAGTATAACTTCTTCAATACTGCCTCTTCTTCAGCAACAACAGCAGTGTACTCCTCTTGCTCTGGAGGAGCAACGGGAATGTGTATGCCTGAGGCTTATTGTACTAACCAATAGGCCGTTTCAAACACATACCTATTCGATTGATCGAATTTGTCAATTATTATCTATTAGATTGATTGAAGGTGTCAATTATGATTTTGTTAGAGTTTAAGAGCATACCTATTAGACTGATCGAAATTTTCGATGATTATCTGTTGAAGCCCAGCCATCTTAGCTTTGTACTCTTCCTCCCCCTTTTTGGCTTCCACTGTAATTGAGTTTGCGTAAGCGTGCAGGGACTCATTGATGTGTTTCATAGTTTTTGTAAATTCAGCGAGCAGTGTCTTTTGATTGGCGTTTAGGGTCAACATGTTGGCATCAAATTTTTGAATGTTATCTGCCACAACATGTGCGTTCTGATTAACGACACCCAGATCATCCGTGTTCTTCTTAAGACCTTGCATCAGTAGAGAGATAGCTGTGCCGGCTTCAGTATACTTTGCCTCGAATTTCTTTTCCATAACGTCCAACTTGTGATTGACTTCCACAATGTTCTTTAACATTAGATCCTCAGATTCTTTAACCCTTTTGAGCACTTTGGCTTGTGTTTTCTCAAACGAGGCCTTTAACTCATCAAGAATTCCTTGAACTATATTGACAGTATGATTTGCCAGATTGGCTTGTAGTGGATGATCTTCAGGCAAGCCTTGATCTGGCTCTTCAGCAGATGCACTTGGTGAGCTGGACACAAGTACTGTTTCCACAGGGGGAATTTGGGCAGCCTCGGTAGGTTTTCAGGAATGCTTACCGATAGTTGCTGGGAGGACTCCCCCTCAATTCGTGCACCAGACTCCTCAGGAGCTTGTTCTTCAGCATCATCCCGAGGATCCAACACTTCCATCCTCTCGATTCCTTCTTCCTCCTCCTCATCATCCATGTTCTCAATCTCAACTGAGGCATTGTCTAAATTTCCCTCGTCATTCTCCTCTGCATCACCTCCATCTCCTAGATCATTATCATTCAGGGCCGCCTCATCTTCCACCTCATCCTCACTTTCTTCTTGCAGGTTCTCAACTGCATCCCAAGCTATTTGAGAGATGTCAGATCTGACATCAGCAGGAGCGGATAGAGACTCCCCCTCAGTTCCTGCAGTCAGTACATCACGAACTTCACTGGGGACAGCCACGGAATCTGCTGGGGTTCTATTTTCCTCAGCCCTATGTGACACAACTGGAGATTCATCTCGTTCTTCTCCCACGGCAGCTTGCCATATCCGTCTCTCCTATCTATCAAATACACTGGAGTCCATCTTCTTCAGATAGTGGATGGGAACTCCTTTGCTCATATCAAACTTATCGCCATCCAGTTGGTTCAGATAGAGACTAATGATCCGTCCAAAGCTGGGGTTTCTCAGAGTGTCCTTTATTTTCTCAAACAGGATGGACCACCAGTTGAATCGCTTTCTACATACGATGACCATTAAGATCTTAAACATCTCCCCTGAGATATGATCGTGGGAGCCTGGTTTACATATCAGGACTTTCCCAACGATGTCAAACAGAAGCTTGCCTTCCTCGTTCATCTCCTTCCTTTTGATGGATTTGATTCCTCTAGGTAGGCCGCAGAACAGAAGAGTCCTGGCTCTATCTTGTTCTTCCAGATAATCCTCGTGATCAGAGCTGAAAATCTGCAAGTATCGAGTCAGTTTCCTTGCAGACATCTTGATCCTAGCACCGGCAATCTTACACTTGATGACAGTGTCTTCATCCCGAAGTTTGGCGGTCGCAAAGAACTCCATCACCTCCTTATCCAATATCTTGCAGGGGTGCTCCAGTATAAAGGTGAGTTCAGCCTCTTCAAGCATGAGGATGATGTTCCTAAACTCATCTGAGGCATGTGAAAAACCGGTTCGAACTAGTTCACATCCAGTGACCAGGCCGGCGGTGGTTCTTGGAGCAATTATAGACCTAGGGAGGAAATACCCAAGTTGATATCTTATCAGCGATCCTAGTAGGAGGCTACACATTAGACAAGCCACTAAAAAGGAGGAAGAACGGGAATAGACAGTTACCCATATGTCGAGTGGAAGCCCTTCCGTCCTTTGTTCTTAGTCGTCGGAGGCACAAAGGAGATCCTTGGCGGTCGCAGCTGTGATCGATGGGATGGTGTCGGGATTGTGTGATTCCGTTGGGTTCGGGCGATCGAAGGGAATCCACTAACCAGGCGAATCGACGGGAAGAACACGAACCAGCGAATCGGCGGGATGTTAGTGTAATAGGAAGGTGAATCGACAGGATTAAGGCGTAGGGAGAAATCGGCGGGATTTACGCGATCTATATATACAGTAGCGAACTGGGCGGGTTCGACCTGATTCTGACAGATTTTCCCAACTGTTTTGTACCGAGAGTTTAGACGGAATTTTTCACACAGCGTTATGAGGCATAAGGACTATGTTATACCCTAGTTCAATAATTTTGTAAGGATGCAAATTAATTCTGGTGCACCCTAAACAATAACCGAGGCAGGCAAATTTATTAAGTTATTGCTCGATCGAGATGAACACAATATTCTGATATCAGTTGTAATCTTTTGTAACTCCCATTGACGTACCTTCTTAATTTTCAGTGGGCTGATTTATGCCTGTTGAGGTTCATTTTCAAATGTATAAGTGTGTATCTACCAAGAATTCTTTAATATTGTATCTAAAGGTCATTTTACAATTTTAATCTTTCCTTAGGTGTACAAGCATATATGTGTATATATACACATAACCATTTACTTTCGAGAGAAGGAATTCACAAATTTGTGTGGATATGTAAATATACATATATATATATATATATATATGTAAATATCGATACAATATGACTCAAATATTGAAACTGAATGCAAGTACCTGGGATTATAAGATTTACCATTTAGATCTTCTGTTTAAGGCACACCAGGTGGTCAATTTGAGTATGCCTGTGTCGATGGCACTGCTCCTATTCCAGATACTTGTTCCAAGTCATTCTTTGAACCTCTCTTGTTTGGTTCCCATCATGTTTACGGGAACCAAGACTACCCTGCAAAAGAGAATTACCTTACCATAGGAACCCAATATGTATTGGGTCCTAGGTTCTTGTCAGCATAAAAACTCGAATGCCTTCCGACAGGAATCCTGTCAGGAAGGCTAACTCTACCCAGAGGAGGTGGATATGCCCCTGCCCTTGACACAGAGGGGTTGTGCCAACAATCTATGGCAAAGTGACCCACTTTGCCACAGCACCAACACTCGTGAATATTATATCGCCTTTTCAGACCTGACCTACGTACTGAGGTAGTCATGATCTTAGGTCTAAACGGGATAGAGCCGGTTCTACTCACAACTTTGCCTTTTCCACCTTGACACATGGGAGGGAGGAAAGAATGCATGTGGTGTGAGTCATGAGGCCTGGGAGGTGGTGCTTTCCTTTCAGTCAGCATGCTCCTGAAGGCCCCACGGGAGCTTACTACATTTTTCCAGATCCCCCTTTCCTATGTCCTAGGGTGGACAGTACTGCCGTGAGAGCTGGTTCCGGCAGATTCATGATGAGTTGGGGCAGAGGCCGAGAATACAAATGGTTCAGGATGAGCCTTAGGTATTCTCTCATGGGTGTCCATGACAGCGCTTACACTGTGGGTGTTTCCACATGAGGGCTGGTCATCCTTGTAGTGACCACGGTTGTTCTTGTGGTCATACCTGAAGGCATGATGAGTGCCCTTCCTACTTGGGGTGGGAGGTCTGAACACAATCTCCCCATTTCTCCATGAATTAAGAATTCGGGAGATCCACCCATTCTCACTTTTTCTCTTGATAGCATCTACCGTGGAAAAGTTAGACACTATCCTCTTCTTTTTCTCTAGACGACTCTTTAGATCTGAGATTTTTGAGTCCTTTACCTTGATGGAGCCAATTGGAGATCCATTAAGGTCTTCAGTCGAGCAATCTCCTTAGCTTGCTCCTCAACAAGTAAGTTGCTTTTCTGAAGGGCACTCTCTAGGGAATCAAGATTTTCAATCTTTTGATTGAAATTCTCCATATACCGTGCATCATTAGATGGGCAGCCATTTGAGCTATTCCTGTCTTCAGGAACATCAAGGGAAGAGGGGCAAGATAAGGAAGTTACCTGCTCCTGATTCTGCTCTTCAGAGTTACTGTTAAGATCGGCAAAGACCATTGAGTCAGCTTCATCAGAACTGCTTTCCTCAATTTCTTCTTCAGTCTCCGACAAGGACACCAGAGCCCTGATACTGACAGATTGGTCATTACCTTCGTCTTCAGAGACGAGGACCCCCACATAGGCTTCATCCTCTTGTTAACAACTGATCCCTGCTTTCTCTGATCCGTCCATGAGGTCTGAGATGGTTTGCCACATTGCCTTGGCCGTCCTATATTTTTCCAGTCTAGATCGAGAAGGTCCAGACCAAACATCAAGGATGATCTGACGAATCACCTTATCCAGATTGTACAATGAGAGTTCAGTCTCAGACATCTCAGTAATGTACTTGGGGATTTGGATATCCTTTCCAGAGCTGGAGGTCTTCATGGGAATGAATGGACCCTCTTCCAAGATGAGTGATGCCCGAGGATCGATAACCTCCAAGTGAAAAGACACTCTCATCTTCCAGATGGGATAATACTCCTTTGTACACGTGGGGAGTCTTAATGGAGAGATATAATAATCTAGCTCCATTCTTGTTGACACTTGTGGCAGGATTCTACTCAAGGTGTGAACCTTTTTGATGAGTAACCTCCCTCTGATACCACTTGAAAGTCCACCTAGTGCCAACTACCTTCACCTATGGGGGGGGGGGGGGGGAATAGGTGTCTTGCAATGTTTTTGCGGAATTAAAATTGTACCTGCACAAATAAACCAAACAACACAGCACAGAAAGACACAGGCAAATTATAGTGGTTCCCCGATTTGGGTACGTCCACTCTCCCCCTTCGACCTATCTCCCAACCAGGGACGACTCGGTCACTTCACCAACAGGATTGAAATCCAATCCTCATACTAACGGAAGGAACCCTTCCAAATGAAGGAGTCACCACTCCTACACCACGGGTTGCACCCAACCCTTACAACTAGAAACAAACGTTCCTTTACAACAAAATTTAAAAGTGAGTGTATTAGAAATACAAACTACTTATGGAGAATAAGGTGTCCCTCTTCGTTCGATGACATGTTCTTGAAGACGACGAAGAGTCCACGACCTTAGGTCTCACATGGAAAGGATCTTCTCTAGATCGGCGGCGGCCAAGAATGAGGCAGCGATGCTATGTAGATCCAAACTTCGTAGCTAAGCCGGCAAGGTCTACCAACGGTCTTTCTTGGATCAATCGCCTCAATCGATTCAGATAGGGAAGGTATTCCCGATCTACAAATCAAGAGACAAAGGTTCTCAAGAAGGACTCGTGAGACGCATTGCGAGACAGAGCTTCTGTCGCCAGGAGATCAGGAAGAAACCACGATCAGCGGCGGCGACCAACTAACACGAGCGGCGACGGCGACGGAGCAAGATTCGCGATCTAGGTCACTTCGGCGGCTCAGCTTTCCTTCTTCTCAGTTCGTATCTCTACTGCTCAACAATACCGATGTATTTATACATTAGGTCATCCAAAATGACTGTTGTGGGCCCCACCAAAAAGAAGCCCTAAGACCGGCTCCAAACAGCGCATGTTAACTTGGACCGGTCCAGAGAGTAGCAGAAATTTGCCTAAGTCAAATTCGGCGAGAATCGTAGGTGATTCTCGACGAATCGGCAAGAATCACCTACGATTCTCGCCGAATTCCACTTAGCTGAATTCTAGCTACATAGAAATAGCAAGCCAGAGAGAATCGGCGGGAATCACAATTGATTCTCGCAGAATCGGCGAGAATGCAAGATCATTCTCGCTGATTCGGCGAGAATCACTTAGTGATTCTCGCCGATTCTGCCTTAGCAGAATTCAGGGCGGCGTTGAGACGGCCGGCAGCATTCGGCGAGAATTAGCGAGTGATTCTCGTCGATTCGGCGAGAATCACTAGTCGTCGAATCGGCGAGAATCACTTAGTTATTCTCGACGATTTCTACTTAGACGATTTTCGCCTTTCTTCCCTTGAGCTGGTCTTTGGCCAATCCTTGCTCCTTGTCTGCTCTTGATCTTTCTTAACCCTGTGCTTGAAAGTAAGTACACTCCAATAGAGAGAGTACACGTAAGCCAACACACTGATCTGCTCAACGAGGGATTACGTTTCACAGACCCGTGTATATTGACCTACTGCACCCTGACATTGGTGTGTACTTAGCGAGGAATAACTGCAAGCACAACTTGAAGAATTTAATCAAATACATTGTGACTTCATCTTAGCTTGACAGGAGGCTTCCTCAAATCCAGGTAATTGTGGATACAATACCCAACAAAAATCAATTGATGAAGATATATACAATTCTATCTTGATAGGTCCCCCTCAGGCATAAAGCTCTACAGCATCAACCAGGACTAATGTAGTTCCACCACATGAATGGACTGTGGCTCAAGAGAAGGCCAAAATTGCAGATGCCAAAGCAATGAACATTCTGGCCAAAATAATGTCAGATGACATTTTTTAGAAAGTGGTTAAATGCACATCAGCTAAGGACATCTGGGATTCCCTAAATCAAATGGTGGCTGGATCTGCTGATGAAATAAAGGATAGAAGATCAAATATCATATCCCAATATGATAACTTCAAGAAGGAGGAAGCTAAATATATAGCTGACATGTACAATAGGTTAAGCTCTATCATCAATGAGCTATAAACCTTGGATAAGGACATCACCCTCACAGAGGTGAATGATAAAATCCTTATGTGCTTTCCAAGCTCATGGGATTCAAGGATCTGGCCCATCAAGGAGGCCAGGAGCCTAAATGAGATTTCCATTGAATATTTTTTGGGAAAGCTGAAGTCCTATGAGCAGCTTATCAAATCCAGAGAAGCAGCTGAGCAAAGAACACCTCCACCAGCAAGGAAGGAGCACAACATTGCATTCAAGGCTGCTGATGAGACAGAGACTCCAACAGTTAATGAAGAGTTGATGAGTCTATTTGCCAAAAGATTCTACAAAATGGCAAAGAAGGATTTCAGAAGAAATTCATCAAGGCAGGATGACAAGTCAAGGTATGATAAAACCCCCACTAAATAAGTGGTGTGCTTTGGCTGCAGGAAACCTGGACACTTCCTCTCAAAGTGTCCAGAGAATCAGAAGAAGGAGAAGAGAAGAGAGAAGGACTCCAGAAGACAGCAAACCAGCAGTCCTTCCTCCAGCAAACATAATAAGAAGGAGAAAGGCTTTATAGTTGAAAGCTGGAGTGAAACTGAAAATGAATCCACATCTTCCAGCTCCATTGAAGAAGAAGAGGAGGCAAGGTCCAAAGAAGTTTTCCTCATGGCCATTGATGCTTCCAGGAGTCATTCAGAGGAGGAAGAATCAGACACTTAAGAAGCCTCAACTTCTAAAGCTGATCTGGTATTGTCTTCTTTTGATTATAGTTCTGAATCATTTCAATCTGAATTTAAAACCATGTGCATAGATCTAATAAATTTAGAAAAAGAAATTAAGACACTTAGGGAAAGACTAGGAAACCAAGAAAATGTTATTTCTTAAAATAATAGGTTAAAGGTTGAACTTATTTCTACAAATGAACACATTATCTTTCTGAAATCTGAACTTAGCAAAGCTAAGATATTAAATGAATAATTGAATGGAGGAAGTTTAAGATTGTTAGATATAACCAGTACATTAAACGCTAGAACTAATAACTGTAGACTAGGGTTAGGAGCTTCATCTAGTGAACCAATCCTAATAAAAAAGATTCATCTTTCTAAACCTGTAAATTTTGTTTCTGATAAAGGAAAGAAAAATACTGAACAGGTTAATAAGGTTAATGAAGTTCTTAAACAGATTGAAACTAAGAACAAACTTAAAAACTAGAAGAATAATAAAAGTAACAATGTTCAGCAGTTATCGTCGAACTCAGATCGACGATATATGAACAGATTGTCGACCTCAGTACGACGATCTCTGAACACAAATTTCAATAATAATCATTTGTCTTACTGTGCTTGACGAATTGTGTATGGTTCATCGAGCAGAGATCGACGAACTTAGGGCACAGAAAATGAACTTGTTCATCCTCTGAGCAGAGATCGACGATCTCATCCCAAATCGTCGAACTCTGATCGACGAACTCACAACATTTCGTCGAACACAGAAAGACTTGCTAATAATCATAACTATAACAACTCTAATAAATCTAGGAAACAATTTAATCCATTAGCTGATTGGATAATTCCACCTAGAATATATCATCCATTAGGATACAAATCTCAACCAGAATTTTCTGTAATATCTAGTTTTTCATATCAGCAATATAAAGGACACAAGGTAACCTGGGTCAAGAACAACTAACTGTTTTTCTTGTAGATTAAGAGCTGTCCAGTTGTGAATCAACTATAGTACCTGGAGGGTGGTTGCTCCAAACACATGACTGACAACAAGGAAAATCTACTCAACTACAAGACCAAACTGGGACCAAAGGTAATCTTTGGTGATTCAAAGTGTGGCCAATCTGAAGGCCATGGACAAGTAAGAATTGGAGCTGTCACATTTAAGGAGGTGACCTATGTAAGTGGACTCAAGCATAACCTCATCTCCATAAGTCAATTATGTGATGAAGGTTACCAGGTACACTTTAACTCAACATCTTCAACTATTTCAAATAAATAAAAACAAAATGTTTTAATTGGGAATAGTCAAGGAAATATATATTTAGTTGATTTATATGCTGTCAATTCAGACATCTGCTTACTTAACATAATTAGTAATCAGAATGAATTATGGCATTAAAGGCTAGGACATGTAAACATGAAAAATATTGCTAGGCTATCAAAAGACAACCTTGTGAGAGGTTTACCTTCACGTCCCTACAAGAAGAAAGGCCTCTGCAGGGCCTGTCAACTAGGCAAGCAAACTAAATCTAGTTTTAAACCAGTAAAAAAAGTGATTCACCTAGGATCTTGTACTTGCTACACATGGATCTCTTTGGACCCATTGCTGTACAGAGCCTAGAAGGGAAATCCTACACTTTAGTTATTGTAGATGACTTCTCAAGGTTCACTTGGGTGTTCTTTCTGAGATCTAAGTCAGATACCTTTAAAGTTCTTACAGATTTTCTCAGGACCATACATATTAAGTACTCTACTCATGTTGCATTGATCAGAAGTGATCATAGTACAGAGTTTGAGTCTCTTCTTATGCATGAGTTCTGTGAGAAGAAAGGTATCAGGCACTGCTTCTCAGCTCCTAGAACTCCCCAACAAAATGGGGTAGTTGAAAGGAAAAATAGGACCCTTATTGAAGTTGCAGGCACATTACTTGCAGATGCTTACATGCCCCTATCCTTTTGGGAAGAGGCTGTAAGCACAGCAAATTATGTACTGAACAGAAGCTTGATACATAAACTAAAGAATAGGACTCCTTATGAATTACTTAAAGGGAAGAAACCTAAACTCACCTATTTTAAAGTATTTGGATGTGTATGTTATATACATAATAATAACAAGAAATATATTAGAAAGTTTGAAGCTAAGGCTGAAGAGGGAATTTTTCTAGGATATTCCCAAGCAAGCAAAGCTTATAGGATATTCAATAAATCATCTCTAAAAATTGAAGAATCAGTCCATGTAACTTTTGATGAGGCTAACATGTCTTGTAAGGAGAAAGAGATTTCTACCAATAATCCTTTGCAGGTACCTCACTTGTGTGAGAATTTGGATGGACTAAGCCTCACCCAAGAGGCTCTGACACATCCTTCTCCACAAGATGAAGAAGAAAGTGAAGAAGAAGGCATTGAAGAGACTTAACTTCATCCAACAGCAAACATAATTCCACAAGAGGAATTTAATCCAAATACTATTGTTGAACCAACTCCACCCACTGATCCTATCATACTAAGGGATCACCCCAGATCTCAAGTGATTGGAGACATAACAGCAGGTGTACAGACAAGGCATCAACTCGACCAAGAATTGATGCATGCCTGTTTCCTCTCTCAAGTTGAACCTCAATCCATTAAAGATGCTAAGCAAGATCCCCACTGGATCACTGTTATGCAAGAGAAACTCAACTAATTTGAGAGATGTAGAGTTTGGGATTTGGTTCCAAGACCCCAAGACTACCCAGTCATTGGAACCAAATGGGTATATAGAAACAAACTAGATGCCCAAGGTGTAATTGTGAGAAACAAGGCTAGGCTTATTGCTCAAGGTTATAGGTTAGAAGAAGGGATAGACTATGACCAAACATTTGCACCAGTTGCAAGATTAGAGGCAATCAGAATCTTTCTTGCCTATGCTGCCTATAAGAAGTTCAAAGTATATAAGATGGGAAGAGTCCTTTTCTGAATGGGGTACTAAAGGAAGAGGTTTATGTTGAACAACCTCCATGTTTCATCTCTCCAACACATCCCTATCATGTATTTTAATTGTATAAAGCCATCTATGGTCTAAAGCAAGCTCCAAGAGCTTGGTATGAGACCATAGCTAGTTTTGTGATAGAGCATAAATTCATTAGAGGCAGAGTAGATAAAACCTTATTCACTAGACATCATAAGGACCAAACTTTGTTAGTAAAAATATATGTGGATGACATCATATTTGGGTCTACTGATCCCAAATTATGCAAGAGGTTCTCTGACCTCATGCATTCAAAATTTGAGATGAGTAGTATGGGTGAGCTCTCTTACTTCCTTGGTCTCCAAGTGAAGCAGCTCCCTGATGGCATTTTCATCTCCCAGGCTAAATATGCTAAAGAGTTTATAAAGAAGTTTGGGATGGTTGATGCCTCAGCAAAGAAAATACCCATGGCTACAAATGTTGTAATAGACTCTGATGTACATGGGAAACCTGTGGATCGGAAATTATATAGGGGCATTGTTGGGTCCCTACTATACCTTACATCAAGCAGACCTGACATTATGTTTGCCACATGTCTTTGTGCTAGGTTCCAGGTGAACCCTAAAGAATCTCACCTAGTTTTTCTAAAAAGGATTTTAAGATATATAAAGGGTTGTCCTAGTCTAGGTCTCTGGTATCCTACTGCGTTAGAGTTTGAGTTAACTGGATACTCAGATGCTGACTTTGGTGGATGCAGAGTGGACAGAAAGAGTACCTTAGGAACCTGCCAGTTCCTTGGTATGAGATTAGTGTCCTGGTTTTGTAAGAAGCAGGTATCTGTGTCAACATCAACTGCTGAAGCAGAATATATTGCAGCTGGCAGTTGTTGTTCCCAGATGCTGTGGATCCAAAACCAACTCTTGGACTATGGCTTCAACTTAAATAATTCAACTACCTTATATGATAACACAAGTGCTATAGCTATAACACAAAATCCAGTCCATTACAGTAGGACTAAGCATATAGACATTAGGCATCATTTTATTAGAGAGTGTGTAGACAAAAACAAAATCAAACTTGTCTATATCTACACTGATTTACAAAAAGATGATATTTTCACCAAGCCCCTGGATGAAAGAAATAACTTGTTCTTTATAAATCAACTTGGAATGATCAATGGAGAAGACTTAGTTTAGTTTCTGTCTGCACTTGAAGAACTCTTCAAATTTCATCAAACGGAGGTCGACGAACTGGGAAAAGTTCTTGAGATATTCGTCGACCTGAGATCGACGAACTCTCTATTAGTGAAGTTAGTTTCGTCGACCTGAGATTGACGAATCTACTTACGAAAACTTTCGTCGAACGGAGCTCGACAAAATATCTTCAAACCTTAAGACTGAGCTCGACGAATTGATTTACTCCAAATTATTTCATCGACCTTAGATCGAAGAATTGTTTACTTTTAGTGGAACGGAGTTTGTCGATTCATATACTTGAAAACCTTATATTGAGGTTTTCTTCGACCTCCGTCCTTCCCTTTCAATTCCCTTGCACTTGATCTTCATTTTTCTCTTGCAGGTGCTCTCATGGCGATTCCAGCAGGCAATCTTATGGCGATGAAATATGATACTGGCTTCAACCTTGATTTTGAATCCTTTCAATATTCTGATCCTATCTTTCTGAACATCCTGCAACTGCTTGAAGAATAGCAGTTGAAGACTCTGCTATGCACCAGGATCAAGATATCTAGATCAGAAATCAGAGAGTGGGTCTATACATCTTCCACAGAGGATAACACCATGACTGGAACTATAGCGGGTAATGCTGTTTCCCTCACCCCCGCTGTTTTAACAAAAGTTTTTGAATTAAACAATGGTGAAGAGGAATTAGAAATAGACACTGAGGAGTTTGACATGATGCTGAGTATGATGGGTTATTCAGGACAAACCCCTAATAAACTACTTAAGAAACATCTGTCTGCAGAGTTTTAGTTTCTCGCAGACATTGGGGGCAAGGTGTTGCAGGGAAAGCATACAGCCCATGACTACATAACCAGACACCAATTCCTGTTTATGTGAGTTGTGGTCAATAAGAAGAAAGTGAACTGGGCTCAGATCCTGTTTGATATGATTAAAAAGAAGAATACAAAGAAAAGGTATGTTTTGGAAGGATCCTAGAGATCTTCCTAAAGGAAAAGGCTGTTGAATCCCTGGTCTCCCTGATCATATTCATAAATGTTAGCAAGAGGCTCACATGTGCCCTTTTTAGCAAGTGGGAGAGGAAAATCACGAATCCCTCTAAGGCTACCTCCTCTTCCACCATACCTTCTGAGAGTACAAGGGCTGCTCCAGCGACTTCCCACCCCACTGAATAGGTTCCTTCCACCACTCCACACCCTCCAGCTCTCTAAATTCCATCACAACCAGCAAATCAACAAACCCCGCCTTCCACTCATATTACAGTCCCTACTCCCACACCTCCATCATCCCCAATACAAACATCTCCAACCCATATTCCCTCTCATACTCCTTCCCCCCAGCATGATACATCACTACCATCACCACCCCAACTCCTCTTCCAAGGCATTTAGCTGACATCCCCCTATCCAACCTCTCATCCCTCCCATCCTTCAATCTACTATCATCCCCTCTTAACACTCCCTCTCCTCCAGATATCTCTCACAAAGACACTCACATACAATCTCCACCTCCACCTCCACCTCTAACTCCACCAGCTCCTACCACCACCACTCAAACACCCCCTGCCACAACATCTACCTCCCCACGATTGGACTCTTCCATTATCCCTCCACTCATTGCACTTCTCACACCCCTCCTCAAAATAATTATAGTACAGGCCATTTCTCCTATTGCTGCTTCCATCTCCACCCTTGCTGCCCAGATATCTGCTCTCTCTACTGCTCCCTCTTCAGTTGGGGGTCTGGCTTCAGTTGCAACTTAAACCAGGCAGGGGGAGATACTCAATGAAGAAGAAGCAGGAGCAGATGTAACAGCAGAAGCAGCAGCAGTAGCAGAGTTAGTTGAAATTGATATGGAAACAGTATCAGATGTAGCATCAGATGTACAAGTAGAAACAATAGTAGATGTACCAGCAGAAGCAGCAACAGCAGAACCAATAGATACAGTCTATTTTAATAACCTTCCAGCAGACAGCACTAAGCCATCCATCGCTATAATTCCTTATACCACACCAATAAGCCCCAAAGTTTTGCTCAAGGCCACTTTTGCTACTCCAGAGTCTCCTCCCATAGTTGCTTCCCCCACTATCTCATCCCCTCTTGCACCAATTAATGTTATGGATGATTCTCCAAGGCCTGATCTAGATGCACTGGTCATTGCTGACATAGAAGAAGAAAATAAGTCAGCAGTTGAAAGCAATGATGTGTATAGTTCTCCTGCTCCTCCTTCAGCTCCCTCCAAGACTGAAAAATCAGCAATACTTGATGAAACAATAAGAGAGATAGATGCACTATATGACAATCCACAACAGTCAGATGATGATGAGGAGGAGGATCCCAAAAGAAAGAAAGTCTCCAAGAAGAGGAAAGCTCCTCCACCTCCTTCCCCTAAACCCAATCCTGCAAATGACACACCCTACTATATTCTGCAAAATATTACTCCATACAAGGGTATGCCAGCATGGATGTGGCTATCCAAGAATGAACAGAAGGCTAGGAAGAAAAGCAGGAGATACTCTCCTCCTCCACAGAAGTTTAAGAGAGGTCCTCCTCCTCCTACTGCTACTGGTGCCTCAGGAGTTTCTCCTCAAAGTTCAGATGTATCTTCCAAGCCTACATATTTCATCAAAACCTATCAAAGGCAATAAAGATCATCCATACATCAATCCCAAGGAGGCAGTCAGCAAAGGAGTACAAGTTCAGCTGAGGAAATAAAAGAAGTTGTTTATCAAAGGCCAGCATTCTCTCCTCCTAAACAGCAAGCTCCTCAACATCAATACAGAAGGCACACTGAATCTCATAAGCCTAAATGGAAATATAGTGAAGTTGCTCCTCATAAATCCCTCTATACTCAAAGAAATGAAAAGCAGAATGTGACAAGTTTCCAAGCTCAATCTACACAGTTCAAGCCTGTTACCCTGCTACCACCACAAGATGATCAATCATCTGTCAACCAAGATGTTGATCCAAATTTCAGGATGGCAAGGCTCCAGGAGCTAATTGGACTTTCACAGATAAAGAAATCTATGGAAGAAGGAGAAGACCCATCAAAATTCACCACTATGTCATCCTATAGAGAAAAATAACTGGACAAACTAAAGGTTAGCAAGAAAGTATTCAATCCAGCAGAATATATGGCATTACACTCAGAGGCTGTTGTACCCAAAACTTCAACCCTGACTGTAATTGGAGCATCAGATCTGTATATGTCAAAGAAAGAAATTGTCAATCCCAACAGGGAAATTATATTCACTCAGCCTGGGGACAAAAGCAAAGAGGAGAAGCACAAGGAAAAGAAGCAAAAGAAATAAAATTTGAATTATTTTGTTTATGGTAACTTTAAAACTGTTTTCTCATCATGATACAAAGCTTACTGTATATTTATATATATCTACTGCATATACCATTCTCTTTTCTGCCAGATATATGTTTTTCCTACTTTGTACATTTCTATTTTTACCATTGAGTCTATAAATAGTGACCTCACCTGAAAGATATGAGTTGTCTACCTAAATCACCAAGAGGGGGGTGAATAGGTGAGATGTGCGTCTAATGCGGAATAAAAAATTTAGCTACTAGCACAAATAAGTAAGCAAGCGATCACACAGACGACAAGAGATTTATAGTGGTTCCCCTATCTTGGGTACGTCCACTTTCCTCACCGATCTAGCAAATCTCTAGACTCGACTACTCCACTATCTCAGATTGCAAACCAATCCTACACCTCGGAACCACGTTCCTACAAAACTCGATCCAAACGGATCTACACTTGGAAGATAAAAACTTCCTACCACTCGGAGAACAACACTCCTACACTCGGAGAATAATCTCCTACAAGATTTACAAATAGAGTTTGAAAATACAAATAGAAATATTCTCAGATCTTTAAGAATTTGTCTCTAGGCCTTCTTCTTGAACGTTGCGACTTTATCAAAATTTATAGAAGAAGATCCTTTGAAAATCTGACCTAAGAAAGCTTGAATCTACTCGATCAAGGAGAGAAAAACGATTCCTTAATCAGCAGATCTTCTAGATCGAATGCAGAGAGATCGATCTTGACGAGAGAGGTGGCTTCAGATGTCGTTCTTGAGAAAAGTCGGCCGAACCAGTAATTTTGGAAAGTATGGAATCCGCTCTTAAAAGATTCTTCTTTTTCTTTTCAGCTTAGGGTTATGTCTTAGTGAAAATACTTTATATAGGATTACTCTTAACGGCTAGAAAAGATATTAATGACGACACGTGGACCAATCACGATGAGTTATTTGAAATTTCGGCCATTCTGGACTTAGAACAAAAATTTCTGGAAAGTCGACTTAGTTCTCGAGAAGTGGTTATAGTTCTCGAGAACTAGGAACTGAGTTCTCGAGAACTGTCAAGACTTCTCGGGAACTAAATTCTTTAGAAAATATTTGGACTTCTCGAGAACACAAGGTTTAGTTCTCGAGAACTAATTGACTTCTCGAGAATAAACACTTAAGAACTTCCCTGAACCACTTGAGAACAAGCACTTAGAAACTTTTCTGAACTTCTCGAGAACAAAGAGGAAGACTTCTTGAGAACTGAGGGAGGACTTCTCGAGAACTAAAGAGGACTTCTCGAGAACTTAACTTAGAAAAATTTCTGAGGCAAATCCTGACTATTCAAGAAATTAAGTTGGCATTTCTCGAGAACTGAAGCCAAGCTTCTCGAGAACAAGTAAGACTTCTCGAGAACTATACATTAGGCTTCTCGAAAACTGACCAAGACTTCTTGAGAACAAAGAGGACTTCTCGAGAACTATAACTTAGAAAATTTCTTGAATCTGTCTAGACTTCTCATGAACTTTGTAGTTAAGCTTCTCGAGAACTATGAGAGCTTCTCGAGAACTAAACTACACTTCTCGAGAACTCTGAAGTTGCTTCTCGAGAACTAGACTTAGATAATTTTCAAGAATTTTAGAGAAAGTTTTCTTCTGGTCTTGTCTTCATCCCATGCTCCCAATGTTTAAACATGAAGTGTATCCCAATTGAGAGGCTATACATGAGTTAACACTTTGGATCACACAATAAGGGATTACACTGTATGGTCATGTGTTCTTGACCCACTGTAAACTGACATTGGTCTATACTTAGCACTGAGAATCTGCAAACATTCAACTAGAATAGGATATCAAATACAACTTTATTCGTCTTAGTTCAAGGGTGACTTCATGAAAATCTGGGTTATTGTGGATGCAATACCCAACAATCTCCCCCTATTTGTAGAAGTCAGAACCCTCTACACTAAGGTGAATTATCATAATAAAGAAAGAACTGGAAGAAAGGAAATTGAATATAAATGAAAAGACAGATTAATTAAAGGCACAATTATGCAAAACTAGGAATTGTATATATAAGTAATATTTTAGAATCAATCAACATCCATTTCCTCAAAAATTCTCAAAACAAAACATCATGAATCATTCTTTGCTTTGTTGTTGCCTATCTTTCTTTTCCTGCTGCCTCCTCTGATAACTGAAAGGCTTAGGATAGTACCTTGGGGGCTTTGGAGGAGCTTTAGGATTATTCTTTCCATATTCTTTGTCATATATCCTCCTTTTGGTCATGGACTTTTCATATGATTCCCACTCAGCAGAGCTGTAGTGAAGATGTCTATTCTCATTAAAGTCCATGACTAGTTTAAGAGTTTCAAGAATTAGAGCTTTGGAAGTAGGGCTCCAAACTTCAGCAAATTCCTTTGCTTTTCTTCTTTCTGCCTCTAGTCGGGGAACAGATCTGCTAGCAGAAGGACCTTCCCCGTACATCCTTTTCTTGGGGATGTGAACCTCTGGTAGATCTTGAGGAATAATGTCATCCCAAACTTGGGAATAGGAAGCTGGAGGAGGTGCCTGATCTTCTGGTCTAGGAGAAAATGTAGGCATTTGAGGTTGAGGCACTTGGCTGGACTCACCTTGTTTAAGAGGATTTAAGTGACGAGGAATAATGTTGGGGTCAGCCTGAAAATCTGGGAAGATCTGGTTGTGCATCCAGACAGCTTTATCATATGTATGGAATTTTACTAATTGAATCTGTTCTAAGAAATCCTTACTGATTGTAGTTAATTTCTCATCCCAGATAGTTTTGGCATTTGCAGAAAGCTTTTCTACCTGTTCTTTCACTATGGTTTCCCCCTTTCTTATTTCTACAGATAGCTGGTCTATGGTGTCTTCTTTGAAAGTACAAACTTCATTGCATACTTTCATGACATTCTCTTCAGCTCTCTTGTCAAACAGAATTTAATTGTTTGCCAGGGTGACAGAGTAGTCCATGACTTCACCAATGCTGGTGATGGTGTGATCTATGCCTTTGCCTCCAATTCTTAACAATCCTTTGAGAGAATCAGTGTTGGATTGAATCTCTGCAAAGCCTCTGCTCATTTCTTTCTCAAGGGCAGTTACCTGATCTTGTTTATAGCTTCATTTGAGTCTTTGAGAATATCTTGGGCTGGAACATCTGATAGGTTTGGCACTGGAGAGACTGCCACAGGGCTCCTGACTGGAGATCTCATTGGGCTTCTTAGAGGATATCTGGCTAGAGGAGTAGGAATTCTGAGACTTGAGACAGAGTGTGCAGGCTCCCTCTTAGTTGTTGCACCAGATGGTTCAGCAACATGATGTAGAGGAGGAGATGGGGTCCTCACCTCTAAGACAGAAGCTCCAACTTCTTTAGCTATCTGCCTTGGGTTTTTCAGCTTTAACTCCCATCTCTGGATGGATGCTAAGGAAATCTTCTTAAGGTGGTGAATCGTGGTACCTTTGGAGGTTTTGAAGGTAACAGGATCAATCTCTCGTAAAATTAATGAGATTATCCTTGCAAATTTGGGAGCTTGAATGCTGTCCCTGATCAACTCAAACACCATCATGCCAAACTGAAATTTCTTCCTTGAGATAATGGTTGTCATTACTCATAATAGTTCATTAGTAATGAAACTAATTGATCCAGTTTTGCACCATAGGATTTTTCCAATAATGTCTGCAAGAAATTTCCCTACATCATTGAAAAGGTTTCTCCTTAAGGAGTGAAATTCCTCAGAAACTCAACAGAAGGAGTAGGTCCTGTCATAGTCTTCCAAAGTTAGGTCGTCTTCCTCATCTACAATGGGCATTCTCAGAAGCTGGGAAACTATCGTCTTGTTCAACTTTATTTGGATCCCTCTGACTTGAGTTTTCAGAATCTTACCATTCCTTTTCACCTTAGCATTCTTGAAGAACTCCTCGACATCAGGAAAGAGAATCTTGCAGGGTTCTGTCAAAACGAACATGAGGTCGGCGGTTTCGAGAAGAATGAGAAGGTTCTAGAAATCGTCTGAAATCTCTGCAATTCCTGCGACTACCAATTCGTTGCCGACTCCAATCTTGGAAACCTGCGCCATGAAAGCTGACGGTGGCGACGGACTTAGTGCGAGACTGCGGCGGAGACAGAGGTTTCTTACGGCGGAAGACGAAGAGTTTGTGAGAAATGATTTTGAAATGGCGGTTGATTTAAGATTTCTAAAATATTATATATATAGAACCCTAGTAATGTCAATTATGAGTCTAATTAACCTTGGATTAGGACAGAAATCAAGAGGTTTTCGAAATAGAAGAGTTAGCAGAAATCGGATAAATGACGGGCCATTTCTCGAGAGGCAAGCTTTAGTTCTCGAGAAGTGGCAGATAGTTCTCGAGAAGCAAGGATGGTTCTCGAGAAATGGCAGATAGTTCTCGAGAGGCAAGCTTGGTTCTTGAGAGCTATCCTTCTACTTGAGAAATTCTGACCTTTTTGGAGATTCTTCGATTCTTGAGCCTTTGAACTGATCACCTTGGCCTAATCTTCCTTGTTCAGCAGCCAAAGTTCAGTTTTGAAGAAATTGAACTTGGTCTCGTCCAGCGGCTTTGTGAAAATATCTGCAATCTGTTGATCTGTTGGCACGTACTACAGATCCACATCCCATTGCTCCACGTGCTCCCGGATGAAGTAATATCTCAGCTCGATGTGCTTTGTCCGGTTGTGTCAGACTGGGTTGTTTGCGATTGAGATTGCGCTGGAGGAGTCACAGAACAATGGAATTTCCTTGATCTTCATATTGTAATCCTCTAGCTGGTTCTTTAGCCAAAGCAGCTGTGCACAACAACTACCGGCAGAAATGTATTCTGACTCGATCGTTGAGATTGCGAAACAGTTTTGCTTTTTGCTACTCCAAGAGATAAGCCTTCTTCCTAGGAATTGGCAAGTCCCATAAGTGCTTTTCCTGTCGTCTTTGCTTCCTACAAAATCTTCATCTGAAAATCCAATCAGTTCACTATCATTACTTCTTGGGTACCATAAGCTAAGATTTGGTGTACCTTTAAGGTATCTCAAAATTCACTTTGCAACAATACAGTGAGATTCCTTAGCGTTCACCTGGAATCTAGTGCATACACATGTTGAAAACATTATATCTGGTCTACTTACGGTAAGGTAGAGCAAGGACCAAATTATTCTTCTGTACTTGGTTTCATCAAAAGGTTTCCCTTTCTCATCCTTTTCTAGAGACATAGCTGAGGCCATTGGAGTCCTCATAGAGGTTGCATTCTCCATTCCGAATTTCTTAAGTAGCTCTTTGGTGAACTTGGGCTGTGAGATGAAAATTCCATCCTCAGATTATTTCACCTGAAGCCCTAAGAAATACTTCAGCTCTCCCATACTACTCATTTCAAACTTCCCTTGCATAAGTTTAGAAAACTTCTTGCAGAGGTTGTTATCCGTAGAGCCAAAAATAATGTCATGGACATAGATTTGCACTAGCAAAATCTTGCCATTTATTTCCCTAAGAAATAATGTCTTGTCTATCTTTCCTCTTGTGAACTTGTTCTTAAGAAGAAAGTTATACAACGTCTCATACCATGCTCGAGGAGCTTGTTTAAGACCATATAATGCTTTCTGTAGTAAATAAACATGATTAGGAAAAGTTGAGTCAACAAAACCTGGCGGTTGCTCTGCATACACTTCTTCCTTTATGTCACCATTCAGGAAGGCAGATTTTACATCCATCTGATAGACGATAAATTCCTTAAGTGCAGCATTAGCAAGGAATAACCTGATCTCCTCCAGTCTTGCCACTAGAGCATACGTTTGATCGAAGTCGATTCCTTCTTCTTGACGATAGCCCTTGGCAACAAGTCGGGATTTGTTCTTTATAATAGTTCCATCTTCGTCCATCTTGTTCTGGTAGATCCATTTTGTCTTGATGACATTCTTACTCTTAGGTCTAGGAACAAGTGTCCAAACTTTGCAACGTTTGAACTGATTTAACTCTTCTTCCATGGCTAGAATCAAGGATGCATCTAAGTTTGCTTCCTCGAACTTCTTAGGTTCAACCTGTGATAGAAAACTTAAGAATAATTCTCGTTAGTTGTACCTCAATGAGTTCTGACACCATCCCACGAATCTCCTATGATCTTGTCTGAGGGATGATCCTTCAGGTGTCTGAGCTCTAGAGTCCTTGCATCTGGGATCTCTTCAGCCATCAGAGTTGCATCTTCAGTTGGGATGAATTTTTCATCTTGATCATCTACCTCACCAATCGGGGTTGTTGAGGTGATCTTGATGAACTTTTCTTCTTTATCTTTAGTAGGTTCATCCAGGCTGTGTTTCTTTTATCTTTGTACCTACATCTTCAATGAGCACACTAGAAGAGTTGCTTTGCAACAAACTCGTCTCATCAAATACAATGTGTATCGATTCTTCTACCACCAGAGTTTTTCTATTAAATACTCTATAGGCCTTACTATGGCTACTATAACCTAAAAAAATACCTTCAAAGCTTTTCTCGCTAAACTTGGTAGTGTGATACTTGTCGTTGTTAAGTACGAAGCACTTACAGCCAAAGATTCTAAAATATGAAATGGTTGGTTTCCTGCCTTTTAGAAGTTCGTAAGGAGTCTTATCATGGTTCTTGTTGATGAGTGCTCGATTTTGCACATGACAAGCGGTGTTGACGGCTTCAGCCCAAAAGTACTCTGGAAGTGAGGAATAACTCAACATAGTCCGGCAAGCCTCTATGAGTGTTCTGTTCCTTCTCTCAGCTACTCCATTTTGCTGTGGAGTGCGAGGGAGGAAAACTAATGAAAGATACCTTGACTTTCAAAGTATTCTGTCATGGCCGTAGACTTGAATTCCGTTCCATTGTCACTTCTAATTTTTACTACAGAGCAGTTATATTCATTCTGGACTTGCCTAACAAAATTAGTGAAAATATTGAAGGTATCTGACTTGTGTTTCAGAAAGAACACCCACGCAAACCGCGAGTAATCATCCACAATAACCAACGTATATTCCTTACCTCCCAAACTTGTAACTTGCAGTGGACCGAACAAGTCAATATGAAGAAGTTGTAAGCTTCTATTAGAATCCTTGCCTAAAATGCTTTTAAATGAACTCCTTGTTTGCTTGCCTTTTATACACGCATGACAAGTGCTGTCCTTAACGCACTTGACATTAGGGGCATCACGTACTAAATTTGAGAGAATAGTTTATTAATAGTTTTGAAATTAATATGTGCTAGTCTCTTGTGCCATTGGTCAGCAAGAGATGCACTACTTTTTGCTAAAAGACATACTGGTGTAGAGGAGTCAATACAGATGAAATTTAAATAGCAAATATTTCTGCTTTGAGTGCCTGATAAAATAGTTTCCATGTTGTCAACCGATTTTATCAAACACTTGTCAGCATGGAATTCAACCACGTATCCTTTGTCGCATAGTTGGCTTATGCTGATGAGATTATGTTCCAATCCTTCAACATAGGCTACATCCGAAAAGGATACGTTACCGTTAGTAATCATACTGTTGCCTTTGGTAATTCCTCGGTCTGAACCTCCAAAGATGACCTTTGGTCCGTTCAACACCGGTTAAAAGTTCTGGAGTAGGCTCCTTGTCCCGTTCATATGCCGAGAACATCCACTTTCCAAATACCAGATTGGCATTTTAATGGAATTTGGACGTGCCTGCAATTATAATCACGTAGCCTTAGGAACCCAAACACGTTTGGGTCCTTGGTCTCGAGTTAGAATACTCCCCTTATGAGTATTGGCCGCATGAGTGGTCATTCTCACGTTGCTAACTTGAGGAGTTGCAGCATTTCTAGGATTGAACCCACAATCTATGGCAAAGTGACCAACTCTATCACAGCACCAATAGTCGAATCTGTTATATCTTTGCCTTATAATCCCCTGCTTGACCTTCTTGAGAGGAGGTCCAGCATGGGTAGCATTCTTGGAGGAAGAAGCTTCATGATGATGGCAACTACATGAAGTCTTCTCCTTCATAGGCTTTTCCACAACAGGTTTTACCTTTGGTGCCTTATTGATGTTATGACCATGAGTATAAGGTCCATAGATCTGAAGTTGAATCTCTTCATAAGGTGCCTTGAAGACACTCTCGCCAAAGTTACGAGGGCGAGTCCAACCTTGGTACCTTGACTTAGGCTTCTCCGGGATTGGCCTAGTGAAGTGTCCATAGGTGGACTCATAGTCGAATTCGTTCGCAGGAAAGATAACTTTCTTGAATGAGACTGGCTCAAAAAGAGCTTTCCCTTTTTCCTCGGCCAAGGCCTTCTTGCCATCCTTATTATTTCTCTTGGCCTTCTTTCTCCTAGAGGATTTACTAAGATCACCTTTGTGGCCTAGACCAGCACCCTTTGCCTTAGCTGAGAATTAAGCAATCAGAGGAAGTACAGTCTTAGGCTTAGAGAAACCTTCTACAAGTTTCTTTTCAACCGAGAATTGTTCTTCCAACTCCTTGATGATTTTCTCCTTAAGGTCAATGTGCTCAAGAGCCTTGTTATATTCTTCAATAGATTTATTGAAGTCTTCCTTGAGAGAGTCAGTCTTTGAGACTTCTTCTCTTAAGGTGCTCCCTATAGCTTTTAGAGACTTTATCTCTTTAGCTTGAGTTTTCACGACTCGGCGACATTTGTCGTAAGCCTCGAGTAACTCCTTATATTGTCCCATGAGTTCAGATTCATCCTCAGAGGGATAACCCTCTTGCTCATTATCATCATCAGATTCTTAAAGAGGGGTGTGAGATTTTACCTCCCCAGTGAACTGGGGGACTTGTTCATCATCAGTTAGAGTCATTAGCACAAAGTAGGCTTCTTCCTCTTCTGCACTTGAATCAGATGAGTCGGAGTCACTGAGGGTTTTGCCCTTCTTGGCTAACAGGCTCTTTTCTATCCTCTTTTTATTGTAGGACTACTTCTCTTCTCGTTTACCACCCTCTTTCTTCTTGTGGGGGCAATCCGTAATGACGTGACCTGGCTTATTACAACAATAACAAACAATGTCAGTCGAATAATGTTTATTCGGTTTAGAACCATATCTGTCATGGCTGCTTGAGCCTTTTCTATGGCGATCACCATCATTGTGTTATCTTCTATAGGAGGCATCCTTGCCTTTCCATTGCTTCTTCTTGTTCAAGAATTTCTTGAACTACCTTGAGAGTAGAGCAAACTCTCCATCAAATAGCTCTGAGCCAGTGGAGCTTGGCTCAGATGATTCTTCTTCATCAGTTTCGGGAGCTGGGGCAGGAGAGCTAGCCTTTGTCTTCCTTGAGCTATCTGCCTTCAGAGCGACAAACTTCTCCTTATATATAGACCTGCTCATCTCTTCTTCATCTTTTCTTGAGTTTATTTGGAGCTCGTAAGACATAAGCTTTCCGAATAGATTCTGCAGGTCCGTCTCGGCTAACCTTCTGAACTCCCGAATGGCGCATACCTTATTATCCCATTCCTTGGTCAGGGATCTTAAGAATTTGTCATTCAATTCCCCATTTGTGAAGACTCAGCCATAAACTCTTAGGCCATTGACTATCTTGAAGAAGTTCTCAAAGGTATCAGCTATAGCTTCCTTGTGACCTTGCCTGAAGGCTTCATACTTCTGATTTAGAAGAGATCTCTGATCATCCCTAACTTCTTCAGTGCCTTCCATTAGAGTAAACAAAGATTGTCACATCTCCTTGGCAGACTGGCAATTAATCAGATTTTGTAGCATCGAGTCATCGACTGCACTTGCTATAATATTTTTAGCTTTCTTGTCCAGGGAGACAAGTGCAATATTGTCCTTATCCAAGTCCATCAACTTCTTTGGACTTCTCTGGTTGGATCTATTGTAGATGCAATCATAGGAACATACGGACCTTCTTCAACAATCATGAAGATCCGAGGGTCCACTTCTTCCATAAAGAATTTAACTCTTTCCTTCAACATAGGAAAATTTTTCTTTGTGCATATAGGGAGCTTAGCAAAATCATTGGTCTTACTCATGATTGATACTTCTCTAAAGACAACTTGGGAAGGATCAGATCAAGGTGTTAACCTTTTAACGATCAACCTCCCTCTGATACCAATTGAAAGATATGAGTTGTCTACCTAAATCACCTAGAGGGGGGTGAATAGGTGAGATGTGCGTCTAATGTGGAATAAAAAATTTAGCTACTAGCACAAATAAGTAAGCAAGCAATCACCCAGATGACAAGAGATTTATAGTGGTTCCCCGATCTTGGGTACGTCCACTTTCCTCACTGATCTAGCAAATCACTAGACTCGGCTACTCCACTATCTCAGATTGCAAACCAATCCTACACCTTGGAACCACGTTCCTACAAAACTCGATCCAAACGGATCTACACTCGGAAGATAAAAACTTCCTACCACTCGGAGAACAATGCTCCTACACTCGGAGAATAATCTCCTACAAGATTTACAAATAGAGTTTGAAAATACAAATAGAAATATTCTCAGATCTGAAAGAATTTGTCTTTAGGTCTTCTTCTTGAACGTTGCGGCTTTATCAGAATTTGTAGAAGAAGATCCTTTGAAAATCTGAACTGAGAAAGCTTGAATCTACTCAATCAAGGAGATAAAAACGATTCCTTTATCAGCAGATCTTCTAGATCGAATGCAGAGAGATCGATCTTGACGAGAGCGGCGGCTTCAGATGTAGTTCTTGAGAAAAGTCGGCCGAACCAGTAATTTTGGAAAGTACGGAATCCGCTCTTAAAAGATTCTTCTTTTTATTTTCTACTTAGAGTTATGTCTTAGTGAATTAGCTTTATATAGGATTACTCTTAACGGCTAGAAAAGATATTAATGACGACACGTGGACCAATCACGTCGAGTTATTTGAAATTTCGGTCATTCTGGACTTCGAACAAAAATTTCTGGAAAGTCGACTTAGTTTTCGAGAAGTGGCTATATTTCTCGAGAACTAGGAACTGAGTTCTCTAGAACTATCAAGACTTCTCGGGAACAAAATTCTTTAGAAAAGATTTGGACTTCTCAAGAACACAAGATTTAGTTCTCGAGAACTAATTGACTTCTCGAGAATAAACACTTAGAAACTTTCTTGAACTACTCGAGAACAAGCACTTAGAAACTTTTCTGAACTTCTCAAGAACAAAGAGGAAGACTTCTCGAGAACTGAGGGAGGACTTCTCGAGAACTAAAGAGGACTTCTCGAGAACTTCACTTAGAAAAATTTTTGAGGCAAATCCTAACTATTCAAGAAATTAAGCTGGCAGTTCTCGAGAACGTAAGCCAAGCTTCTTGAGAACAAGTAAGACTTCTCGAGAACTATACCTTAGGCTTCTCGAAAACTGACCAAGAATTCTCGAGAACAAAGAGGACTTCTCGAGAACTATAACTTAGAAAATTTCTTGAATCTGTCCAGACTTCTCATGAACTTTGTAGTTAAGCTTCTCGAGAACTATGAGAGCTTCTCGAGAACTAAACTACACTTCTCGAGAACTCTGAAGTTGCTTCTCGAGAACTGGACTTAGATAATTTTCAAGAATTTTAGAGAAAGTTTTCTTCTGGTCCTGTCTTCATCCCATGCTCCCAATGTTTGAACATGAAGTGTATCCTAATTGAGAGGCTACACATAAGTCAACACTTTGGATTACACAATGAGAGATTACACTGTATGGTCCTGTGTTCCTGACCCACTGTAGACTGACATTGTTCTACACTTATCACTGAGAATCTGCAAACATTCAACAAGAACAGGATATCAAATACAACTTATTTCATCTTAGTTCAAGGGTGACTTCATGCAAATCTGGGTTATTGAGGATGCAATACCCAACATCACCCAAATAGGGGGAGATTGTTGGATCCCTAGTTGGATTTGGGCTAGGTTCACTAATTTAGGATCATATGACCCAACATATATAGTAAGGGTCATGGTTGTGTCCTAGAGTCTAGGCCAAGTCCTTAGAGTCAACAATGCATGGACCAGCCATCTATAGTCTGCCAAAGATTCAAGACTTAGAGAAATATCAAGACTCAGAAAAAAAGAGTTCGGCGTTCGTCGAACTCAGGTCGACGAAAGTCATGCTCAGCTTAACAAAATTAGAGAAAAATTCTCTCAGCTGAGCTCGACGAACTCAGTTCTCAGGTCGACGATTTCTTGATCATCTGCTTCAACACTCAAGTCCAGAAAACATCTCAATATTTCTAAGTCTAGAATCAAACTCCAGTCGACGAACTTGGTTCTCAGCTCGACGATCTTGGTGCACAGAATTGGAAAGATCTGTCAAGCAGTAGTCAGCAGTTCAGAGGTCGACGATCTTTGATCTTAGCTCGACGAACTGTACACTCAGGTCGATGAAGTCAAACTTGGTTGTCTTCATTCTTTTGTCCCTATTATATTACAATAATTCTTGAGTAATTAATGCTCAAATATTCTCTGAATATTACTGTTAGACGGAGCATTAATTATGGTCTTCATCAGGATTATTGCGTGCCATTTTTCAAAGGGACAGTTGGGGAAATCAATCAATGCAAATATTCTCAAGGCTATCAGCATTGAATGCAGGAAGAAATTCAAATTTCAAAAGGAATTTCACATGGAAAATATAAAAAGGATTTGTCTTCTTCCTACAACATACAATACAACAATCAGAGAATCTAAGCGTGAGAACAACACACACAGAAGAGAATAACATCAGAAACAGAACAAGGATCTTCTGCTCTTGCTCTCTCTCGATAACAAAGTGATAGAAAGAAAGAAGTGCTAGACCAGAAGGAGAACAGCAAGCTGAAGAAGAAGAACAACTATTCAATATCAAGAGTCTTCTTCTATCATCATCTCAGGAATCTTCAAAGGACAACAACTATTGCATCAGTCAAGAAGTTCCTGAAGATCTTCTGGTCAAAGCTAAAGTCTGAAGGCCTATTACCTTGAAGTAAAGCTCCAACCCCCTGAACCAATTCATCATCTCAAAGGGAGCCTTTGCTAACATCAGATCAACAAGAGTCTTCTCAGTTGTATATTGAGAAAGAGAAGACATAATCAATCTCTCATCCCCCCACTGTATAAAGGGTTCTCTACTCCCTTCAAAAGTGATTCCTAGTTACAAGTCACCTAACCAAAAGACTTGAGGTTTTGTTTTTGAGCACCTGATCAAAAGCTCATTGGTGGCAGTCACCTGAACAAAACCTGAGTGGATTCCTACCAGGGTGGTAGAAAAGTGGATATACCAAGGTTGGGGAACCACTATAAAATTCTTATGTTGTCTGGTTGCCTTTTTCTTTTGTTCTTGTTGTGGTTGTGCTAGTTAGGTTGTTGTGATTCTGATTAGATAAATTTGGTGCGATGTGACATAATATCTCAGTTTAGAAATAAGTTTTTCTTTTGCAGCAAAAGTTTTTAAAAACCCAAACATACTCTATTCACCCCCCCCCCCCCTCTAGAGTATATCAGATCTAACAACTCACTTTCAGCATTAGAATAGTGGACCATTTGGTCATCAAAGTAGTTCATTCCTTCATTTTTGGTAGTAATTACTGTTTTGGCATTGGTATCAACGTTCTTAAGCACATACAAGTTACTCTTAAACCCTGCCATAGTATGAATAATTGCTTGGCTGCCTTGCACGAACCAAGAGTCCAGCCTATCATCTATTTTATCAAAATGCACCTTGATCTCAGCAAGGCTGTTATTCATGTCTTTCTCTACTTCCTTGACTTTATTTAATACTTTCTTCAAAGAGCGATCAAACCTTGCATGTTGCTTCGCCATTAGGGCTTTTATGGATTTCAGGATAGAAACATCTGCACTAGTAGAAGGTATATCTGCATCCAGAACACTAGGAGGGGAAGGGAGATCTTCACTTCCCTCAGAGTCACTGGAAGACTCTTTCATGGGATTAACCCGAGCATTAGAAAGCATCTCAGTAGTAGGAGCCTCTAGGATAGGAGGATGCACCTCTGCATCTACTTCCTTATCAGACAGATTAACAATCTCTACCTCCTCCACTGGAGGTCCACCTGGAGTTACAGCCATTTTCTCCTATAGGTATCTGACAAACCGATCAAGTTGTGTCTGTATTGATACTAAAAGGTGAGTCGGATCCCCCTCAGTCACAACAGATTGAAGCTTCTGGAGACTTACCATTGGATTCTCTGCGGCAACAGTCACAGTATAATAATTTATATTATCAGCAGTTATCATGTCCTCATAAGTAGCCACTATCATCAGCAGTAGCATCCAAAACATCAGCAATAATACAAACCTCTAGATTAGTAGCAAGTAGAGCAGCTTTAGCTTCTATCTCATGCTCATTCTCATCAGGCACTAACTCAGCAGTAACAGTACAAGCAATTTCTGTAATCTCTATAAGAAGATCAACTATCTACAACTGTGACTGCAACATCTGGAATTAGAACTGAAACCTTTGCAATTGGAGCTACTGTCTCTGGCTCAGAACTAGCTAGAGCATCTGCCTCTGCAGCTATAGAAACACTCAAGGGCACTATCCCAGTGGCCACTTGTGTCTCAACAGGATCCCCCTCAATTCCTGCACTCAGTATATCAGGAATCTCATTGGGGGTGGAAGTAGGAATCCTTTCCTCAAGTACTTCCTCTTCCTCAACCTTAGGCAGGTCTCTTGCTCCCCCTAGCCTCTGGATTCTCCTATCCCACTTCGAGAAGATGGATGAGTCAATTTTCTTTAGGTGGTGGATAAGGACGCCTTTGTACATGTCAAATGTGTCTCTATCCATCTGATTCAAGTACAAACTCAGAATCCTTCCAAAATTGGGAGCGCTGAGACTATCTTTGATCCTAGCAAACAACACGGCACCCCAATCCATTTTCTTCTGACAGATAATTGCCACAAGAATCTTGAACATCTCTGATGATAGGTAGTCATGGGATCCAGTCTTGCATAGTAGTACTTTTCCAATGATATTTGATAACAGCTTGCCTTCCTCATTCATGCCTTTCCTCTTAGCAGCCTTGGTACCTCTGGCAATCCACAGAACAACATAGCTCTGGTGAAGTCATCCTCTTTGAGGTGATCAGCCTCTTCACAAGATGGAAGTCACAAGAGCCGGGTTAGGAGAGAAGCCTTCACCTCAACTTTGATCTGACGAACTCTACTCTTGATCACTGTATCTTCACGACAAAGCTTTGCATTCTAAAAGAATTTAAGAATAACTTTTTCCAACACTTTGCAGGGGTGTTCGAGGACAAAGGAGAGGTCGACTGTTTGCAACATGAGTATCACGTTTCTGAATTCATCTGAGGCTGAAGCAAACCCTGTTCGAACCAGTTATCCACCACCTAGCAAGCCACTTATGCTTCGAGGAGCCATGAAGAACAAAGAAGTGAAATTGGCTCTAGACGAACTGCGGATGCCGAGACTGAAATAGAATGGTTAAGGGAAGATCTATGGAAGACCGGAGACTCTGATATTACTGTCAAACTCATTAGGATGGCTCACACGGAATCGAATCGATGGTGAAGAAGATGACGAGCTATCCGTAGTAGTCGAATCGTCAGGAAGGAATCGGCGGAATCGGGACGGCTTCTTTCGACGAAATAGTACTGTTTGCCCCCAAGAACTATATATAAATATATATTTAATGTTTTAAGAGGGAAACGGCCCGTACCTGAAAATTGTGACTCTTTGGATCCAATATAAAAGAAAAAAATTTGGCCTAACTCTAATCCGACGAGTTTCGCCGAAAGTAGAGCAAAATTCATCGAGTTTCGTCTTGACTACAAGCAGAATTTCGACGAATTATCAAGTTCCGATGAGTGATATCCGACGAATTTTCCATGGACAAATTTCTATACTTAGTGAAGTACTTCCCGAGTGAATTCATATCTTCTTATCATTCCTCATGAGTCCTTGTTTAGCATGCCCAGTTCCATTTTGAAAAACGAGAACTTGGCCTCGTCTAGTGACTCCGTAAATATATCTGCAACTTGCATATCCATCGGGACATAGCTGAGAGTTATATCCTTGTTATCCACATGCTCCCGGATGAAGTGATATCTGACTTTAATGTACTTTGTACGGCTGTGAGAGATTGGATTGTTTGCAATTTCTATCGCACTAGAGAAGTCGCAAAACATCAGAATCTATTTGAACTTTAGGTTGTAATCCTCAAGCTGAATCCGGAACCAGAGAAGTTGTGCGCAACAGCCACCAGTAGAAGTGTATTCAGACTTGGTAGTGGAAGTTGCCCCAAAATTCTGCTTCTTGTTGCTCTATGAAATAAGCCTTCTTTCGAGGAACTGGCACGTCCCGTAAGTGCTTTTCCTGTCATCTCTGCTACTTGCAAAATCTGCATTTGAAAAACCAATTAACTCGACATCATTACTTCTTGGGTACCATAAGCCAATATTTGGTGTACCCTAAAGGTATCTTAAAATTTGCTTTGCATCGACATAATGAGATTCCTTCGAGTTCACCTAAAATCTAGCGCGCACACATGTTGAGAACATTATGTCGGGTCTACTGGCAGTAAGATAGACCAAGGATCCAATTATGCTTATGTACTTGATTTCATCAAAAGGTTGCCTTTGCAGTAAGATAGACCAAGGATCCAATTATGCTTTTATTCTTTGGCGACTTGTTTTTTTAATGCGGTTTGCCTTGCGGCTTGTTCTATTATCGTGACATTTGCGGGTTTCTTGCCACGCCTCTTCTTTTCTAGTCTCTCTTCTTTGAGACTTGTCATTTTTCGCTCGGTTTCTCCGCTGTTTGCTGCGGTCTCCGCATTTTGGTCGCGACATATTTATTGCCGCTTGTGTGTTGTCATTGTGACCGTGCGGTCTCTTTCTTCTCTTCTCTTCTCTTCTAGGGCGAGTTGTTTTCCCTACTCGCGCGGTCTCTTCTTGGTTTGAAACCTTTTGGTAGCATCTCTCTCTGCCATCTGTATTTTTCCGGTTTTTCTTCTAAAACCATGTGGTTTGAGTCTCTGCCAGTCAGTTCTTGTTCAGCTTGTTCCCTTCTTGGTCGCGTGGTTTATTTGTTCACGCGCTTCTTTTTGGCAGCTTGTGTTTAACCGTGCATTTAGTTTATCCCCTTCCGATATCTATTCCCTTGGGGATGGCTTCTCTTATCTCTTCTACAGCTCGTGCTCTTGTGCCCTCCTCTGATAAGTGGCTTATTGACTCTGGTGCCACTTATCACATGACCGGCAACTCTCGTTTGTTCTCCTCCTTCAAGGACCAGCCCAGGGTGCCTCTTATTATTATTGCAGATGGCACTTCTGTACCTGTGCATGGTGTTGGAACTGTGTACCTCACTCCGTCTTTGCTTCTTGAGGACACTCTCTATGTCCCCACTTTTCCATGCAATTTACTCTCTGTTCATGCTCTCTGCACACAATTGCAGTGCATAGTTACTTTTACTTCCACCACTTATTATTTCTCGAATTCTATCTCAAATGCTACGATTGCTATTGGGACTACAAGTAGTGTCCTTTTCTTTCTTGACCATGTCTTTTCTCTTTTTACTTCTTCATCTCTTCAGCAATGACATCATTATCTTGTCCATCTTCCATCTCACCTCTTTCACCAACTTTTTACAGACCTGCCTCCAGAGGATTTACCTTTGAATTATGAAGCTTGTCAGCTTGGTAAACATCATCCATCTTCTTTCCCAGCATGGGCAGGATGTAGTTCTTCGTGTCCTTTTGAACTTGTTCACTCTGACATCAGGGGTCCTTCTCCTACTACCACTGTTGGTAGAGGATGTTTGTACTTTGTTACATTCATTGATGATTTCTCCAGGTGTACTTGGTTGTATCTCTTAAAAGATTATTCTGAGTTGTACTCGGTGTGCCTATTCAAGTTCGTCGTACTAATAGAGCCAAGGAATATGTCAGCCGTCAATTCACGGATTTTTGTGCGAGCAATGGTTTGATTCATCAAACTACTTGTCCATATACCTCTCAACAAAATGGTGTTGCTGAACGCAAGAATCGTCATCTCCTGGATGTTGCTCATTGTCTTTGCTTACAAATGAAAGTTTCTCCGTCTTATTGGGGGTCATATTGTTCTCCATACTTGCTACCTCATCAATTGTATTCCCTCGTCTATTCTTAAGGGAAACACTCTGTTTTCTATTTTGTATCCTGAGGCCGAGTCATTTCCTTTACCTCTTTAAATTTGTGGATGTACGTCGTTTGTTGACATAACTACTAGTCATGAAAAACTTTCTCCCCGTTCTTTTAAATGCATATTCCTTAGTTATTTTCTGACTTAAAAAGTATATCGATGTTATGATCTTCTTCTGCACAAACAATATGTTTCAGCGGTGGCTACTTTATTTGAAGATACACCGTATTTTTCTCCAACCTCTTCTCTCTTGCCCTCTGATACTTCTTCCTCACTGCCAATTATCTCGGCACCTCTTCTAGAACCAGTTCCTTCCACATCTGTTCATGTTTCCCCATCTTTTTCTCTCGAGACTAATTCTTTGCCCTTGGAGTCTTCTGTGCCTGTTCCCGAGCATCTTATTTCTTCAGACAGTGCATTGCCTCATCCGAACAGGAGCGATCTTGATATTCCCATTGCTCTGTGGAAGGGCATTCGACAATACACTAAGTATACTATTGATGTTGTGGTTTCCTATGCTCAGCTATCCCCAGTTGGCAAGCGCTTTGCTCATGCTATCTCTTCTACTGTCATTTCGACTATGTATTAAGAGGCTCTTGATATTCCTCAGTGGAAAGCAGCTATGGATGAAGAACTGAACACATTAACTGAAAGAGGTACTTGCACTCTTGTACCCCCACCTCTGGGAATTGATGTGGTTGGTTGTCGGTGGGTCTTTATTGTTAAGTATCTTTTGGATGGTTCTGTTGATCTCTATAAGGCAAGGCTCGTTGCCAAAGGGTTTACTCAAACATTTGGGGTGGACTTCTTTGATACTTTTTTCTCCCATTGCTCGTATCAGCACTATTCATTTTCTCTTCTCTGTAGTCATTAATAGAGACTGGGAGAGGTCTCAGTTAGATATGAATAATTCCTTCCTCTATGGTGATTTGCAAGAGGTGGTTTTCATGGAGCAACCTCAAGGGTATGTTGCTCAGGGTGAGTCTCAGGTATACTAGCTTTAGGAGGCCATTTATGGTTTAAAGCAGAGTCCACGGGCTTGGATTGACAAGTTTAGTGGAGTTATTTCTCTTATTAGGTTCAATCGAAGCTCTGTTGATCATTCTCTATTTATTAGCAAGACTACTAAAGGCCTTATGGTTCTTGCTGTCTAATTTGATGATATTCTTCTTACTGAAGATTATATAGAAGGCATTGATCTAGCAAAATGACATCTTTGACAACATTTTGTCACCAAGGATATGGGAACTCCGAAGTACTTTCTGGGAATTGAGATTTCACTGAAGAAGAACTCTATGGTTCTTTCATAGCGAAAGTATGTACTAGATCTCTTAAAGTAAACTAGTCTTCTTGACACAAAACCTGTTTGTTGCCCGATGGCAGTTAGGGCTGATAAGGGGTGGACTGGAGATTCCCCTCTTCTCCCAGATTTTACTGTGTACAGGCGACTTGTTGGAAAACTCATATATCTGACTATTACTAGATCAGATATCTGTTATGCAGTCGGGAAGGCCAGTCAGTTTTTGCAAAGTCCTAGAGAGTGCCATCTACGTTCTGCCATGAAAGTATTGTAGTATGTGAAAGGGCTTGTTGTTTTAGAAGCATGGTCATCATAAGATTGATGCATACTTTGATGCCAGCTATGCTGGTAACAAAGAAGATAGAAAGTCTACATCGGGTTTTTGCACCTTTGTAGGAGGAAACCTTTTTAGCTAGAAAAGCAAGAAGCAGTCAGTGGTTTCAAGGTCAAGTGTTGAAGCTGAATATAGGAGCATGGCTTCAACTACTTGTGCGTTGAAGTGGTTACGAGAGCTTATCCTTGACTTGGGAGAAGTCTATGATCATCATCTTCCTGTGTTCTGTGATAATAAAGTCGTTATTTACATATCAAAGAATCCTGTCTTTCATGAGAGGACAAAGCATATTGAAGTCGATTGCCTTTTCATTAGGGAAGAGGTGTTAAAGAATTGGATATGTACACCTTTTGTCACTTCTAATAGAGAACTGACAGACTTCTTCAAGAAACCAGTTTCTTCTTCAGATGTTTGTAGCAAGCTGTGTATGGTTGACATATACGCTCCCGCTTGAGGGGGAGTGTTAGATTTTTGTTATTTGGTAGTCTAGTCGGGCGGTTAGCTATCCGGGCGGTCTGACAGTTAGTCCATATGGTCTAGTTATCTGGTTGCTTATCTTAGCAGATGCGGTCTGGTGGCTTACCATAGCAGCTATTTGATGGTTAGCCACAACTACGGGCTGGTGGCTTGCCACTGCAGTGGTTTGATGATTAGTGTTGCGCGCTAGGGTTCGAAGAAAATAAACACAACCGAACTAGCAACCCAATGAGGCAAGTATACCTATCGAATTGTAGCTAGGGGACACAAGTGTCGTATTGAAATCCGGGAATTGTTGGCTATGCTTACTCACACGAACGCTATTATCTTATCGACGGAAAAACTAGGGTTTTAGAAAATCTAAGTGCAAGGGAGGAAGTAAAGCTATACTAGAAAGAGAACCACCGCAATTAAGTAAAGCTATTAAGTAAAGAGCTATGCTAGAAAGGAAACTACTGCAGTTAATTAAAGAGCACAAGATAGGTGATTACTACGAAAGGTAGAAAATATGAAATGGAAATGCACTCGATCAAGATTCACCTCGGCTAAAGACGATTAAGAAAATGCGATAAAAATCTAAACTTAATAGGGCAAAGGTCCTTGACCGTGGAGGTTCCTAAAGTTTGAACACGCTTCTCTCGAAGTTGTGCCCAACTGAGTTTAGGAAGGTTCGACTGACTCTCGTCTAAATCGGAGGCCTAAAACTCGCTTTACGCGATGAACCCCACTATTGGATTTTACTCCAATCCGGGAGATTTGGACGTCTACCTCTCTCGAGGGGTGCGTACAACTCCCTTTACTCTTGAATGTTCACTTCATTCTATCGGCCTCTCGGCTAGCCCAGAATGAAAGCAAAGGTGGAGAGTATATATCGATAATATACCTTCAACCCGTGATTAATCAAGAGTAATTCAAGGCCCTAACCTAAAAAGAAAAGATTAATTAAAACATCATAACTTAATCGCTCTAACCTCGGATCATCAAGATCGAGTACAAGGAGGATTAGTTAATCATAATGGAATGGAGGAGGGGGAATGAGTAGTAGAGCATAAAAAAACACAAGCTAAACAAAGAGCACTTTTATTAATAAAAAGGGGCAAGTTACACTATTGAAAAAGAAATTACAAGTGCATGAAAATTAAATCCTATTCTAGCCCTACAAGTAGCACTAAGCAAGACTAAAGATTACAAGGAAAGCTAAGGCAACTAAATATTAAACCATGGTTAAGCAAAAATTACAAAGGAAGAGAGAGAGAGAGAGAAAAGCATAAAAAGATCAAGAACCAAAGGGGCAGCACCTCCCCCACTCAACCAAAGCTTCCTGAAATGAAGAGGGGGGTCTCAATTTATAGATTTTTTTCACGGGTTAGTCACGCCCTCCGACACGCACTAGGGGGGCGTGTCCGGGGGCGTGACAGTACTATGTTGACCTCGGGCTCTGGACTCTGGCGGGAAGGATCATTGCCTCTGTACGTCGGTGGTCACGCCCTAGGTCACGCCCGTGTAGGGGGGGCGTGACAGGCACGTCATGTCCAAATCATTGGTCGGAAATCCGTCAGTCACCGAAAAAGGAGGGAGTCACGCCCATGTCACGGGCGTGACATGGGGCGTGACAGTACTGTTTGCGTGCTGTGGAGAAACGACATTTAATGCGTCGGCAGGCTTTACGGCAGAGGGCGACACGCCCATGGTCACGCCTGGTGACACGCCCAGGGAGGGCGTGTCAGGGGGGCGTGACGGCGGTTTTGTTCATTTTTCTGTCCCTTCCAGCAGGAGTCCTCGGGATCGGGTGACACGCCCTAGGTCACGCCCATGGAGGGCGTGATAGGGGGGCGTGTCATGTCATTTTTGGCCAAATTTCTGGAAACCTGCAAAAAGACAAGAAAAAGGCAGTGGCAATAATATTTACATAAAAATGATAAAAAATAAACTAATAATAGACATGATTTGTACAATATAAAATAGAAAATACGATAATAGTTTAGGCTACAAAACGTATTATCAATTAGCCACAACTGCGGTCTGGTGGCAATTCGCAGTTACGGTCTGGCGGCCTGCTCCAGCGGTCTAGCGGTCTACTCTGGCAATCTGGCGATTTTCCCTTTATTGTTGTTGGTTGATCTTAAGTTGTTCTTTGTATAGTGTGCGGTTTGACATTGTCAAACTGCATAAGTCGTACGGCTTGTATTTAGTCCCACATTGCATGTTGCATTCTCTCTTCTCCCCTTTTTTCTATATATAAGGGGGCATACCTATATATTGTTTATCTTTTTGGAGCAATAAAATTTGACATTTATTTAGCTCTTTTTCACATGAGACCTACAGCTCTACCTTGAGTACATCAAATTACTATATGTAGAACAAATAAACTAATTTAAGCGTATAAAAGTTAATACCCCAAATTACTTCATCAAAAACCTTAGGATTATTTCTAGAGATCTATCATGACATGTGCTAAAATCCAGAGATTTTTATTTTTCCTATTTAAATCAGCCCTTTTAATAATTTTCCTAAAATCATGCCTCCTATGCCTTTGAACATTAAGTACAAGTTTCTGATATGCAAAGCTCTCACCAAAATTTTCACAGCTTCATATTGGCTAAATAATAGCAAGGAATGAATTTCATGATTTTCCCAAAATGATTTCTATCATAAATCACATTATAAATCTTTTGATCAAAATAATATTTAACAAAGAGAGTACAAGATTTTATCATCCAAAAATTGTAATAAAATTACCAGAGGACTATAATGATCAGAGAATGTCACTGCCCAAATAACATGATCTTCTAGTTTCATTTATCCATATAATTAAATATACAAAGAAAATTACATCTAGGGAAATTTGTGAAGGAACCACTACATAATTACTTTCAAAAATTGTAATAAAATATACAAAGCATCATAATGATCTAAAAAGTTTACTGGCCAAGTATCATAATTTTTCAGCACACAATTTGTCATAAATCAATTTATTTCTCTAGACTATAATATCTAATATTACAAAGGAGTTACTGTAAGACCCCATTTTTTTATTTTTTAAACAATCGAGTCTTATACCCAGAATCGCCGTTTTGCGATGACACCGACACTCGGGAAGATTGTCACTACAAAACGCTGATCCTGCCGGCCTTTACGATCACCAAAGAAAGAGAAGCATATACATAAACCAGATATATTCAATTCTATGCATCGCATATAAGATATACGTAAGGAAATCACAGCAAGTCCACATAATAAAAGAAGTACTGAAATAGAACAATACATAGTAATATAAATGGGCTTAAGCCCGGTACATCAAATCCTCAATATAATACTCTCACAAAAGCTAATAAAACTAACACTCACGGGGCTAGAGGCATGTGCTCCTGTACAAGATTGGCCCACCTCCATGTGCACCGTACTCTACTGGTGCTGTATCTCCTGTTGTTGCTCCCTGTCCCCCATCCGGAGCCACTGAAATGTTTGGTCAACCGACCATTAGTTAGAAAGACAAAGCCTGATTTCCCCCACCCCTCCCCCAATGGCTCCTAGGCACCGTGTGGGAGGAGTCATAGGAAAGCTATGAAGGTGGAGAATGGTCAAAGAAGATGACGGTGGACCTATTCTAGCAGGCATATAGTAAATCTACAGAGCTGTAAAAGTAAGGAAAGCTAACAATTCTATAATAAGAAAGGGGTAGAGTAAACAAGTAAAACAGGGCATCAGTATATGAAAAGCAAACTAAGAAATAAGTAACTTTAACTTATATGAATGCTCATACAAACATATAAGTTAAGGGTCTTTTGCAAGACTCCCATCGTATAAAAAGTCCGATACCAATTTATACAATGGGGTGTTAGGTTGTATGCAAGTATGAGTGAAGTGAAATGTTATGCCATGATTCTTACAAATGCAACACACGCACACAACTCTATGCACACAAACCTTCAGTTCCCCCTATTTGGAAGCTAGCATCACTCCTAAGAGGCTCCGTCATGGAAAATGTAGACAGTGGGTCGGGCACCCCACTCCTAGGTGGGTATCCACACTACCAGGCCTAGCCCTATATATGCCTCTAAAGGACATGCCAGAGTCACCATGTACAATGCTGACCTACCGCCAGACTTTTCCTTGGCTAAGTATCCACCATACCCGTCGAGTCAGCGTATCGACGTCGGTGTGAAAGACCGTCAAATACCAAAGACCCACCACTTTATGCACATGCAATCAAGAATTTCCCGAGTCATCGGCTCCCCAGACTAACCTGTCCATCACAACTACCTTCCGAGCCCTCGGCTCGCCGAGCTATCCAGCCCATTTCCACAACCATTGAGCCTACCTTTCGGATAAACCAAACCAAACTAAGGTCTCGATCCATCGGGGTGTGTGAAAGTGAATCCCTAGTTTATACTAGTTACTCTTCAGTAATTATTCTTACGGTTTAGGTTAGCTAGGACTGCCCAAGGTATTCCCGGTGAAGGGCTCTCACAGGGCACTAAGAACTATGATGGTAGTTGAAGGCCATCGTTCCCTTTTGCAAGGCACTTACTATTATTGGTACCTACCCAGGTCCCGATCCCATTTAATGTTATACTAAATTCTAACCCTAGTATATTTTGACTCTTTCTCTCCACAGGAACGACGATCTTTCATCGATCACGAGCACCTCTTATCACTAGGCAACCCAACATTCTCGTCATCATGACTCTAAATGAAGCTCACCTTTTCATCCTACCCAATCAACCTACAATTACTCCCAACTTCCTATGGTCATCTCACATGTTATCAAAAATCGGTTTATTTACTATATGTAGACAAACCTAAGCTACATGATGGTATCAAAGGTGACCCCTTCAAATATTCTTCCAAATGTCCTAGAATTTTTACTGGGGGTCTATCATGTCATAGTTATACTAAATTCAGAAAATTATAATTTTTCTAATTATTTTAACATTTATTAAATTTTCCCCAAAATTAGACCATGGATGGTTTTGAACATGAAGTACTAAATTTCCTTAGGTTATGGCCTTCCAAAAACTTATGGTCACTATATGTTGCCAAAATATCATAGAGTACCAAGTTTTAAAAACTTTCATAAATATATTAGCCCCTAATTAATTAATTCAAGAAATTTGCAGTAATTAAAGGTAAAGAAGGAAGTACCCCCAATCATAATCTAAAAATTACACAAAAAATCTCAGAGCTTAAACATAATCATTAAATATTATTGACTAAGTTTCATACAATTCCAAGTTAGTTTAGCCATGAATTTATCAAAATCATCAATAGGGCAAAAAAAAGGTTGTAACTACAAGTATGAGCTACTGTCTTCCAAACACCCTGCAATATATTTCAGAGACTCATAATGAAATAAAAACTCTTCTACCCATATTTCATAAAGATCCAAGGTCATATGACCCTTCAACTTTTCCATAAAAGGTATAGGACTAAATAATTCCTAATTGATTTAAGTTGTGTGCCTACATCTAAATGTCACCAAATTCCTTCCTAGGGCTATTTACCACCCTATGACCTCATGGAAAAAACTCCAAGTCCATACAAGAACATTTCACACCAGGACCTTCACAAACCTTCAATGTTCAACCATAGGGTTTGAACTAGGATCCTAGGGCAAATCCACCCCTATCCATCTCAAACTCCATGAGGGGATGTTTAAACTAACCTTGGGGCTCTGGCCAAGGTCCCAACCCCTTTGGGTGAGTATTGGCCCCTCCATGCCCCAAGCACACTTTTGCCCTAATTTTCCCTTAAAGGGTCACACTTTGGTCTCACAAAAACCTATTTAAACCAAACCCAGTTGGGCTGAGATATTTATCAGAGTCATAATATGACCATATGAGTAAGTCACCAAAATTTTGGTGGATTTAGAGGTCATTAGACCCCTTAAATAATTCATATTTAGCTTATTAAATTTTTACAAAAACTATATGAAAATGATTTCCAAAAATTCCCATTTTTGGATCTGTTTAGGAATAGATAGGAGTGACCCCCATACAAAATCTCAGGTCATTTGAATGACTGGTTTGATGGGGGTACTAGATTTAATTTCTGACTAGCCCTATATATAGGCTGCACCATTTGGTGTGTTATGGTCAGACCACTGACCCAAATTGATTGAAACCAATTTTACAATAAACTAGACATCAAGGGATACAACTTTCATGTAGACCACTTTCACTATAGTGGACCCTCAGTATTTTTAATAATTAATTCTATCTACTACTAAAATTATGACAGAATCAATGAATTAATTGAAATATATAAAATAAGCTTGCACGAATCTTGAAGCCTAACCAACGGAATAAGTTCGTCTTCCCCAACGCGCCAACGGCCCAGATTATCCCATCCTGGGCCATTTTTCTGGCGATTTCCCGGCCACCCGCGCCTCTTCCCGGCCAGCCACCGCCACAACCACCTTTGTTGAGGTGGTGGTTGGCGAATGACGGTGGTTGGTCGGCTGGTGGTGGCCGGATATGTGTTTTGTGCATGGAATTTAAAAGCTTGAAAACAAGCTCTCGGCCATGCCGATCTTCGGCCAATTTGCCCAAATTCCGGCAGCCGTCAAGATTAGATCTACCCACTAGAAAAGAGGAGAGGGACAGGACCTTCTGGGAGGCGTGAAGCCTTGCCGATCGACGGGACGCCATTGCTGGATTTTTTCACTTTGGGTGATCTGCAATAACACAGCCAACTGCTTCGAATTCTTCAAGGGATAGGTGGAAATGATTTCTCTTGGCCTAGGGAAGCTCTTAAGATTGTTAAATGGGGAAGAGGGGTGTATCACCAATGGTCATTAATGGTCATTAAGGTGAAATTTTGGTCATTGCAATTCTCCTCCCCTAGTCACTGCCATGGCCGGGAAAACCCTTGGCCTTCTCCTAACTGACTAGGGGAGATGTTTCCAGCAAGAAGGGGTCATTGGCCTTCCAAGCCATGAATGGCCTTTACTGCCCACTTTCTCTCTCCTCCATTAAAGGGAAAATGGAGCTTTTCCCTCTCCTAGTCATCAAGGCTGAATTTGATGACTAATTCAGCCTAAAGGCACCCCACTAACCCATATTATATATTCAAATAAGGTTAGCCCAAGTTGATTGGGCTTGAGCTTGAGTTAGCCCATTTAAGCTAGTTTGACTTAATACTAGGGTGGAGTTGACCTTGGTCAAACTGACCTTTTGGGTTGCCCCCAATGGGTTCCTGATGACCCATTGGCCACCCTTAAGGGTTAGGAAGGTGTATGTGGGGTCCATTTAGCTAAGGGAAGGTCAATTGGCCATATGTAGATCAGTTTTACCTATTTATGGTTAGGGTGAACTTAGGTCAACTTGACCAATTTGATTGCCCCCCAATGGGTCCTTAGTGACCCTATGGACCACCCAATGGATTAGGGGTGTTGTGGTGGGGTCATGGAGTTAAGTTGAAGCCCTAAGGTCAAACCCAAGGTCTTGTGATGAGGATGTGCTATAGGCATACCAAGGTGATTTCTACCTTTATGCCTTGTTCACTTGGTCTTTTGAGCTTCCTAAGGTTTTGTCATGACCTAGTCATGACAAAACCATTCTTAGGGGTGTAGTTGTTTGAGGGATGTTACAAATCCCAATATATAAAAATAAAAAATTTCGTCCCCAAAATTAAGGTTATGCCTACGGGGTTTCTACTTAAGTAAAAGTATGTAACATCCCTAGGAATTGAAGGTATACCTGACTCGAAGAGATCCGGGTACCTTTGCCGCATAAAGTCCTGTGGCTCCAAAGTGTGCTCCTCCTGCCCATATTTCCTCCATAGGACCTTGACCAGCGGGACCTTCTTATGCCGTAAGACCCACACCACTGTATCATCGATCCTGACTGGCTCCAGGGTGACTAATCGATCTGAAGCCACCAGGCCATCCGCAGTGGAAATCAGCTGCTCAGGTCATAGTAGAGCCCTCCGAAGTGAAGAGATGTGGAAGAAGTCGTGTAATCCCGCTAACTCTGGCAGTAGCTCCAGTCTGTAAGCCAAGGGTCCGATCCGATCCAGGATCCTGTAAGGCCCCATGTACCTCGGACAAAGCTTCTTCCACCCGCGAACCCGCGAGACTCTATGCATCGGCTGTATCTTCAAGAAAACCTGGTCTCCCACCATGAAATCCACTTGACGATGTTGCGCATCGTAGTATTTGGCATGCCTACTCTGGGCTTCCAGCATCCTATCCCGAATCAATCTCACCTGAGCATTTGTGTCCTCCACGATCTCCGAGCCAAGTGCCTTTGGATCCTCATCCTGGATCCAAGATAGTGGGGTCCTGCATCTCGGTCTCTATAAAGCCTCGTAAGGGGCCATGCCTATGCTGGACTGATGACTGTTATTGTAGGAGAACTCAATCAGCGGCAATAGTCTCTCTCAGGGCTCTCCGCGGTCCAAAACTCATAGGCACAGAAGATCCTCCAGTGTCCGGTTGGTGCGCTCTGTCTGCCTGTCTGTCTGAGGGTGGAAGGTTGTGATGAACGTCAACCAAGAACCCAGATAAGCCTGAACTGGCCTTCACTCCATGGACGTAAACCGTCCATCCTGATCTAACACGATTGTCCTGGGCACTCCATGGTAACGGACAAACTACTCGACGAACCTCCGCACTAGAACACTGACCGGAGCATCCTTACTAACTGGAAAAAACCTTGCCACCTTTGTCAATCTATCGACGATCACCCAAATCAAATAATTCCCCGCATATTATCGGGGTAGCCTATGTATAAAATCCATTTCTATGTCCTCGAACTTCCACTCCGGCACTGGAAGTGCCTGTAATAATCCAGCCGGACTCTTGCACTCCTCCTTTACGAGCTGGCAAGCCTCGTAATGCGTCATGAAGTATGTAATATCCTTCTTTATACTCGGCCAATACAACGTCCTCTTCAGATCCGCTGCCATCTTTGTGATCCTCGGGTGCACTGAATATCTGCTCCAGGGTGCCTCTGTCATGATATCTTCCCAAATTTTGCCTCCTGCCGGTATGTAAACTCTGCCTCTGAAGCATAGCAACCCATCTCTCAAAGACTAATCTCATGTAGTGCCTTCCTCCAAAACCCTTAATATCAGCTCCATCCTTGTATCCAGCCTCTTCCCGTCCCTGATGCGATCCTGGATGTCGTCAGAGGTACTCATCGATACCAGGTACTCCTCGTACAGCTCCGGATCATCCTCAAACATGAGAGATATCTGCATCTCCTCAAACGTTTGCACCATCTCTATAGCCATCAGCTGAGGTCCTTCTCCTTGTGTAGTGTCTCTCTGGATCAGAGCATCTGCCACCACATTGGCCTTCCCGGGATAATAGTGCATGGTATACTGGTAGCCTGAAAAGAACTCTACCCAGCATCTCTGTCTGATATTCAGCTCCTTCTATATGTCCACGTACTTCAAATTTTTATGATCCGAGAAAATATCACAATGGACTCCATAAAGATAGTGCCGCAAGATATTCAGAGCGAAGATAACCGTTCCCATCTCCAAGTCGTGCACTCAGTAGTTTTGCTCATGTTTCTTCAGCTGTCTGGAGGCATAAGCTATCACGTGCTTGTTCTGCATCAGAACGGCACCCATCCCCTGATATGAAGCGTCTGTATAGACCTGAAATCCTTCCTTCCCAAATGGAAGGGCAAGGATAGGGGTCGAGGTGAGCCGACCCTTTAGCTCCAGTAAGGCAGCCTCTCACTACGACATCCAAACAAATGGAGTCTCCTTCTTTGTCAGAGATGTGAGCGGGAGAGCAATCCGAGAGAATCCCTCTACGAACTTCCGTTAGTACTCGGCAAATCCTAGGAAACTCCTCACATCAGTGGCTGTCTTTAGCGGTGGCCAATCCCATACTGCATGAACCTTTGACGAATCCACTGTTAGTCCTGCTCCACTGATAATATGGCCCAAGAAGGCCACCTCCTTCAACCAAAACGGGCACTTGCTGAACTTAGCATACAACTTGTGCTCTTGGATTTTCTCTAAAGTCAATGCCAAGTGACGCGCATACTCCTCCTAAGTCCTTGAATAGATGATGATGTCATCAATAAACACTATAACGAAGACATCCAGGTAGGCCTCAAACACCAGGTTCATCAAACTCATGAACGCGGATGGTGCATTTGTGAGCCTGAAGGGCATCACAGTGAACTAGTACAACCCATATCTACTACTGAAAGCGGTCTTCAAGATGTCCTCCTCTTGAATCCATAGCTGGTAGTATCTTGACCTCAGATCTAGCTTCAAAAACTAGTGTGCTCCCTCAAACTGATCAAACAGCTCGTCAATCCTTGGTAGAGGATACGTGTTTCGGACTGTCAGACTATTTAGTGCCCTGTAATCTATACACAGCCAGAGTGTCCCATCCTGCTTCTTGACGAACAACACCGGAGCTCCCCATGGTGAAAAGCTTGGTCGGACAAACCCGGCTTCCACTAGCTCCTGCAATTGACTCCGAAACTCCACTAACTCCTTCGGGGCCATCCGGTAAGGAGCTCTAGATGTCGGTTTAGCTCCTGGCATGAGCTGTATCTGAAAATCCTTTTCCCGATGTGGGGGTAGCCCTGGCAACTTCTCCGAAAATACATCAGCAAAATCTCGTACCACCGGAATACTAAGAATGGAATCCTTGGCCTCAGTCATCTCAAACAACACCAAATAAACCTCGCCTCCCTACAGATGGGCCTCGATGGCCTGGATAGAAAAGAGTAGAAGACAAGAAGCTGGGACAATACCTACGAAGGTCGGGTAAGTGTTGTAGTATCTCAGCATGACCCTCCTTGCTGGGAATCTATCTGCGCATGGTTCTAAATGAGCCATGTCATGCCCAGGACGAGATCAAAATCTGGAATCCTCAAAATCATCATTGGGGCCTCGAAAGTCACACCATCAATGGTCACTCCCAGAACGCACTTGGTCGTAGACTGGATCTCCGTCCCATTAGGGAGGCGCACCCTCCTAACGACTCCCTCAAAGTTCTCGATCTGGTCCAAGTCTCTGATGAACTCCTCTGAGACAAAATTGTGTGAAGTTACAGTGTCAAAGAGGGTGTGGGCAGGCTTGCCGCACACCATCACTATCCCTGAGTTAGTTAAATTTTCCTATTAGGTACCTAGTTTTAGGTTTTTAACTAATTCTACAGTTCTATATTCATGTAATCTGGCTTTTAGGAGGAAAAGAAACTTAAAATTTATTGGTATACCTGCTATCACTCTCGTCGGGTTCTAGGGCTGGGCCAGGTCTAAGTCATACACCTGCCCTATATCCTATCGGCGATCTCCGCCCTGAAATCCACATCCTCATCCCCGTCCTAGACCACCAAACAATCGTGTAGGTGGGGCATCCTGAAGTGATGGCGGGGGTGCTTCCCTCATGGGGCAGTTCCTCTTGAAGTGCTCCGGCTGGTTGTACCGGAAGCATGTTGCCTTCTCCACTGCCCTCGGCATTTCCTGTATCTATAATGGCTGAGGAGCCAACACCACTGGGTTCCTCTGCTCTTGCATGTCCTCCTGGCAGGGTTGATCCCCATTCCTCCATTCCCCAATGACATGACCACTGGGCTGGTCTCTCCATCCACCAATCACTGAGTCATTGGCCAGTCTCTTCCGGCCCCGAACTGTAAGTTGGTCTGCCTCTAGCTTATTTGTCATCTCCAATATCCTGGCCAAGCTCCCATCAGAGACAAAGAGGAGGGCCTGCCTCATGTCATCGTGAAGGCCCTTGTAGAAACTCTTTGCGTAGCCCGCACAATCCAGTCTATATGAGTCCGTAAAGGGGGCTAGGTGTGTGAACTCTCGGTAGTACTCCAACACCATCCTGTTGCCCTGCCTCAAGTGTAGGAATCTGTCTTCCAGCTCATCCCTCGCCGACTGAGGTACAAAATGCTCCAATAGAGCCGCTCTGAACTCCTCCCAAGAAATGTCTGCGCAATCCACTCCGACAAAAGTGGTGTCTAGCAGTTACTTCCACCATCTCTTCGCATGCAACTCTAAATAGGAGACTGCCAAAGATACTTCCTTCTCTGTCGGGCATCGAATTCCATCCAGCATCTCGTAGATGATGTCCAACCACTCCTCTGTACGGATTGCTGACTCCATCACGAGGTAGGATGGAGGAGAAAGCCCCCGAAAGGCACTCAGCCAGTTAGCCCCGAGATTTAGCTGTATAGTCGGCGCCTGCTGAGCCCTGAAAGTCTCCAGAATAGCTGTCAGTGTCTGCCCCATCTCCATCTGCTGGAACGGAGTCGGAGCCGGCGGGTGTGGAACCATATTCTATGCCTTAGGTGTACCCTGCTGTGGAGTAGGGTTCGTCGCAGGCTACAAAAGGAAAAATTCCAATTGTTAGGTAATGTACAAGTGGAACTAATGAAAAAAAAGTGGCATTTTACATGGGATTCCGCTTATGGGCACACCATTGCTTCCGCTGCTAGTTTATCCTCAAACTAAGGTCGTGCGGGGTGGCCCAGGGTTTTTTTGTGTGGACTTCTTCTCTTTGGATCGATGTTTCCTCTAATACTAGTTTGTAAGACCACTTTTTTTTATTTTTTAAATCACCGGGTCTTATGCCCAGAATCGCCTTTTTGCGGTGACACCGTGTAACACCCCGAAACTCAAAAGAGTGACGGGTGATGTTTTGAGCCAAATCTGGGATTTGGTAGAGGTGAAACGGCCTGGGACACGGGCGTGTCCCAAGGCGTGTCGTGCTCGGGTTCGACGATGGTTGTGTGGTTAATGAAATTGCAGTCAATGATCGTCGAGGCAGTGAATACGGCCTGGGACACGGGCGTATCCCAGGGCATGTTAGTCACTCAAAGCCTTTCACTCAACGATCGTTGAGTGAGGACACGGGCGTGTCCGACACACGCGTGTCAAATTCGACATGGGCATGTCGAATACCCGTGTCCTGCTCGGGTCATTTGGCAAGTTGCGCTAAGGCAGCTACACGGCCTGGGACACGGGCTTATACCAGGGCGTGTCTAGCACACGGCATATGACACGGGCATGTCACATGGTTGTGTCATGCTCTGGACATTTTGGACTTGTGTCATTGGAGGAACACGCCCAGCTACACGGGCGTGTACTGGGTGACACGGGCGTGTCAATCTCGACACAGGCGTGTCGAGTACCCGTGTTCTTTTCGGGATGCGACAGTTTCAGTGTCGATTGAGTGACACGGCCTTGGACACGGGTGTGTCGCAAGCCGTGTTCTGCCCAGAAAGTATATTTTCTGGGCGCATCGTGGTCATTCGTTTCCTTACTTTAGGATCTAATGGTTCAGGGCTGTCCTGGTTGGGCTTTAAGCAGGGAATAGGGTTCAAATCCTCATTTCTTTTGGGGCCATTCTCTTTCTAAGTCCTAGACAGAAGGGAGAGCAAGGAGGAAGAAGGAAGAGGGAAATCTGCCCGCCGGTGGAGCCTCAGTTCTCCGATTCTCGATCTGAGTCAAGATCCGTGAAGGCGAGGCTGATACGGTGCTTTCCATCCAACTTGATCGTCTTGGCGCCGAGGAGAAACGCTAGGGTAACGATTCTCATCTTAAGCATGTGAAGCTCTTCTTCTTTTGCATAGAGAAAACCCTCTATCGCGACTGTGCAGTGAGTTGCGGTGTTCCTTAGGGTAGATATGTAAAGTCCCCCTTGTTTGCATAAGGAGTTCGAAATCGAAACGGATATATGCATGGTGTGTGAAGCCTACCCGGACATGTTGGTCTGGATCGGTGATGATTTGTTATGCATGATTAGCCGGAGAAGACTCTGTGCCTTTGGTTGTTTTCGGGTTTCTATATGGTAGATTGCAGTAGGGATCCTTGGGGATTAACCCCAAGGCGCACCCGAAAATCTAGGCAGAAGCGTGATTCTGCCATTGTTGGTGGCCCGGGAGCCATCATGGTACATAACCGGGTTATGTACGTTGTTTGATCGATTTACGGGTTATAGGGAAACTTAGCTCGCGCCGATGATTTTTAGTGTCGTGGCAGTGTGACAAGCGAGTTGAGTGAAACCGTACCTTCTCTATGTGGTTCGGTTTAGTGGCCTGCCGATGGCATAGAGGGAGAGACTTCAGCTTTAGCCATGAAGACTTTATTGCTCACGAGATTGCCGTCCTGAGGACGGTGGTGGACCGAGTCCACCGTGTAAGTGCCCTGTGAGCACGGGGTGTGTAGTCGTGTGTTCTTACACTTGTGGTGAAGTCTGCTTAAATTGTACTTTCACAATCTTGTTTGATTATAATAATACAAGTGCAGGGAAGAAGCTTTGCCGCCCCGAGTTTGGGGGCGGAATCGTTATAATTTGGTCAGCTTTAGCTGACCGTTATTCTTGTTTGCCACCATTGCGGTGATTTATGCTTGCAGGTGCTGCGGAGCCGAGCGGCAAATAGTGGGCCAAAGCCCAAGTTGCTGAGCCGGCCCTCGAAGGCCTCATTTGTTTACTTATTTAAATCATGTGTGGCCGGCCTGCGAGCCGAAGTTTGTAAAACACAATTTATTTAAGTGAACTATTGTATGGTCATAAGGCCAGTACATTTTGTGTACTTTGTACTTCATTCTTACTGGGTTTTGTTAGTGAACATTCGTGTCTGTGGCTTGGTTCTTTCTTGTGCAACTTAATAAATTGCTTTCGCTAGATGCTCTGTGTAGGACGTATGTATTGGTTGAATGGTTTCATCTAGTAACCCACCAATCTGTCCGTGGTATATAGCGTCGGGCCTCGGCCGGACCTACTACTATATGTTATGTGACGGATAGGGGTGTTATAATTTGGTATCAGACTACCGGTTTCGGTCAGGCTTAAATGAATTCTTGGATGAATTCACTTTACGTTGGTGAGCACATGTGTGTGCGTCATCGTTATAACATGAAAAGAACCCATGAATGTCCACTTAGGAATGAAAATACACATGTTTGAGGAACCTGCGTGTTCCTATAATTGCTTTTTTCAATTTTGTTCGGTCTCTTATTGGTGTTTTGTACGACTATAGGTGTCCGGGAGTGGCCCGTGGCAGTCTGAACATACACTTTCTGAGAAAAGTACTATACCCAGCAACGTGCCTGAGACCCCTACTTCTATTGAAGCCATAAGAAGGGTAATTGAAGCGGTGTTCGCTGTGACCAACGCGCAACATGGAAGAAATGTGCAACCATCTGTCCCTGAGATGGCCCCAACACCGGGCAGTGTGATGGAGCAAATAGCATTTAGAGACCCATTAGGGCAACTGATGTAAACGATTGTGTTGTAGGGAGTGCACTGAGTTGACGAATATTTGCAGACGTTCCTTATGATAAGGCGCTACCTAGGCTTTGAGTGGGAAAGCGAGCAGTGCATAGTTGATAGATTTTATAATGGTCTACGCAGCGAGTTGCGTATCCTACTGCTAGGACCAAAGCTATTGGGATTCCGAGCCTTGGTGGAGTCGGCCAGAACATTGGAAGTCGAGTTGGGGAAAACTCATCAAATACAAGTAAATAGGGGACCAAACCTGCAGATCCTAGAAGGACTGCCTACCGCAGAACGCTGAGAAAAGAAGCTAGACCATCTACTTGTCAGGCTACATTCAATTGCCATTCTTGCGACAAGAAAGGGCACTTTGCGCGAGAGTGTTGGGGGGGGGTGCTCAGAAGACAATGAAAGCTATGGCAGGAGAAGTTGAAGACTCTGGTGCTAAGAAGTTAGAGTTCAAGATGCTGACTTTGAAGTCCGGTTTCCGAAGGTGGAATAAAAAGGCAAGGACTTCAGGTCCAGCCCCTTCATCTGGTGCTTCGGGGGAGACTATAAGGCATGCCTTGGGCGCATGCTATAACTGTGGGAAGCCGGGACATTATGCCCGGGATTGTTGGAGCAGACGCCCAATGCCCGAGAAGAAGCCAGGGGCAACATCTAAGGAGAAGGGCAAGGCGGTGGAGTCCACCTCAGCGCAGTATACTCCGGTCCAACGGAGAGTGGACATCATTGGCCTGCAGGAGGCCATGTGGCCGACTGTCGAGTTGACAGGTATGGGTTAATTAATAGCGATTTAGCTTCTTATACTTGTTACCTTATGTGTGTTAGCTTAGAACTGGAAGTTCTAGGCTTTGTTTGGGATTTTTTGTAATCCGGCGATGGCATAGTTTCGATACAGGAACTTTGCACTCCTTTTATCCGAAGGATTTGTATCGCGCATCAGAGTATCTCCTTCGATGGTAAAGGACCATTTGGATGTATTATTGCTTAGTGGTCGTTCAATGCGCGCACAGAGAGAGTCTGTGTCGTAAAGAGGTTACGGTGTGGGAGTCAAGAGTTTGACTTGCAAGCATCGTTACTGCAACCATGGGAGGCTTCGAAGCCTATGCCAACATTGGATAGTAATTCGGGTGTATCCGAATATCCTGATGTGTTTCCCTGATGGTCTCCCTGGAGCCCCACCGTAGCGAGAGATTGATTTCACGATTGAGTTAGTGCTAGGTGCCAAACCTGTGTCACGCTCTCCATATAGGTTAGTACCTAAGGAAATGGAAGATCTAAAGGTTCAAATCGACCAGTTGTTGGAGCAGGGTTTTGTGTGTCCAAGTTCGTCGCCTTGGAGCGCACTGGTCCTTTTCATTAAGAAGAAGGACGGGAGTTTGCGACTCTGTATCGATTATGGAGAACTGAACAAGTTAATGAAAAAGAGCAAGTACGCGATCCCAAGGATTGATGATATTTTGATCAGTTGGTCGGGTCATCGGTATACTTAAAATTGGATCTTAAGTCTTGTTACCATCAGCTAAGGATAAGAGAAAGCGATGTCACAAAGACAGCGTTCGGCCCAAGGTATGGGCATTTCGAGTTTACGGTCTTGCCATTCAGGCTGACAAATGCGCCGTCAGTGTTCATGGATTTGATGAACAGATCATTAAGGGAGTACCTAGACCATTTTGTGGTCGTCTTCATCGATTACGTATTCGGTGTACTCGCAGAGTAAAGAGGATCACTTTAAGCATCTGCATTTGGTGTTGAAATGCTAAAGAGGAACCAACTTTATGCCTAGTTCTCCAAACGTGAGTTTTGGGTTATCCTAGGTAGCGTGCCTCGGTCATAAAGTTTGTAGAGTGGGTTTTGCAGTGGATCCAGCGAAGATAGTTATGATATGCATGCAGCCTGTGTTGCGTTCGGGAGCGGAAGACCAGAGTTTTCTAGGGCTGGCCGGCTACTACAGGTGCTTCGTAGAGAATTTCTCGCGGATAGAGTTACCCCCTCACGACTTTGATGAGGAAAGATCAGAAGTTTGTATGTACGCAGGAGTGCGCGCAAGCTTTCGAAGAGTTGAAGAGTCAGTTGACCACGACGCCAGTGCTAAGTTTGCCGAGTGGGACCGAAGGTTTTGAGATATACAACGATGCCTCGGGCAGTGGTTTGGGATGCGTGCTGCAGCAGCATGGTAGTGTTATTGTGTATGGCTCGCGTCAGCTGAAAGTGCACGAAAGGAATTATCCGGTCCATGACTTGGAGTTAGCGGCCATGATTTTTGCGCTAAAGCTGTGGAGGCGGTATTTATACCGACCACAAGAGCCTGAAATACCTGTTAGATCAGAAGGATCTAAACATGAGGCAGTGGAGATGGATGGAGTTCCTGGGGGACTATACGTTCAAAATTCATTATGTTCCCGGGAAAGGCAATGTAGTGGCGGATGGGTTGAGTCGCAGGGCTCCCTCCCAAGCAAACTGGTTGCCGGTTCATGATGAGCGGTTGATTCGGGAGTTAGAGGCGTTAGAGATCTGTTATGTTGACAAGCAGACTAGCACCGAAGCATTATTGAACTGGACAGAAGTTCAGTATGACCTGGCTGATCGGATTTGGCAGGCTATGGAATTGGATAGCAGCATGAAGGAGATCATGGATGCAGCTTCGGATGGGTCAAATTCCCAATTTACAATTGAAGATGGACTGCTAAGGAAGGACAATCGTTTGTGCGTCCCGAACATGGGTAATTTGCGGGTGAAGTTGATGTACGAGGCTCATCATACCAAGTACTCAATTCACCCAGGGAGCACAAAGAGGTACCGAGATCTGAAGAAGTTGTTCTGGTGGCCAGGACTCATGAAGGATGTGGCGCTATTTATGGCTAAATGTCAGACTTGCGCCTTAGTGAAGGCAGAGTGCCAAAAGCCAGGGGTTTCGTGAAATCCTTGCCTATTCCGAAGTGGAAGTTCAACGACATTTCGATGGACTTTATGCTTGGCTTGCCAAGGTCGCAGAAGGGAAACGACTCCATCTGGGTGATCGTAGATCGGTTAACAAAAGTGTCGTACTTCTTTACTCATAGGAAGGATGATTCTGTGGAGAAACTAGCGAAGCTATATGTGGATAACATTATTAGACTGCACGGTGTACCCCTCAGCATCGTGAGTGATAGAGATGGGTGTTTTACATCCAATGACTGGAGGTTGGTGCAGTAGATGCTGGGAACTAAGTTGAAGTTCAACACAGCCTTTCATATGTAGACAGATAGGCAGACCGAGAGGGTCAACAGGACGTTGGAGAACATGCTTCGCATGTGCGTTCTGGACTTCGGAAAGCAGTGGGAAGACCATCTGTATTTGGTGGAGTTTGCTTACAATAATAAATACCAAGCGAGCATACAAATGGCGCCCTTCGAGGCCTTATATGGTAGAAAGTGTCGCACGCCGTTGTCGTGGCTAGAAACGGGTTAGGCAAGGTTGTACAAAAAGCACTGGAACTGGAGATTTCATGGGTACGACGCTTGAAGAAGTTGAGCCCGAGATACCTTGGACCATTTGAGATTCTGGAGCGGATCGGCGAAGCGGCTTATTTTCTTAAGCTATCGATGGAGTTGAGTGGTTGTGTGATCGAGTACCGGTGGATGAAGGGTTGACAATAAGGGTCAAGCCCGTTCGTATTGAGGACTCTGAAGTCAAGCGACTTCGTAACAAGGAGATCAAAGTGGTCAAGGTCCGTTGGGACAATTGTAGGTCATGAGGAGCTCTCTTGGGAATGGGAGCAGATCATGCTTGAGGAGTACCCAAAGTTATTCCACTCAGGTACCGCTTTTGGTTTTGTATATCTTTTCCTTTGGTAATTTCATGGACGAAATTCTTTTAAGAGGGAGAGAGTTGTAACACCCTGAACCTCAAAAGAGTGACGGGTGGTGTTTTGAGCCAAATCTGGGATTTGGTAGAGGTGACACGGCCTAGGACACGGGCGTGTCCCAGGGCGTGTCGTGCTCAGGTTTGACGATGGTCATGTGGTCGATGAAATTGCAGTCAACGATCGTCGGGGCAGTGAACACGGCCTGGGACACGAGCATGTCCCAGGGCATGTCAGTCACTCGAAGCCTTTCACTTAACGATCGTTGAGTGAGTACACGGGCGTGTTAAATTCGACACGGGCGTATCGAATACCCGTGTCCTGCTCGGGTCGTTTGGTGAGTTGTGCTAAGGCAGCTACACGGCCTGGGACACAGGCGTGTCCCAGGCCGTATCTAGCACATGGCATGTGACACGAGCGTGTCACATGGCCGTGTCATGCTCTGGAGGAACACCCCCAGCTATAAGGGCGTGTACTGGGTGACACGGTCGTGTCAATCTCAATATGGGCGTGTCGAGTACCCGTGTTTTTTTCGGGACGCGACGGTTTCAGTGTCGATTGAGTGACACGGCCTTGTACACGGGCGTGTCGCAAGACGTGTTCGGCCTAGGAAGTTTATTTTCTGGGCGCATCGTGGTCGTTCGTTTCCTTACTTTGGAATTTAATGGTTCAGGGCTATCCTGGTTGGGTTTTAAGTCGGAAATAGGGTTCAAACCCTCATTTCTTTTGGTGTCATTCTCTTTCTAAGTCCTAGAGATAAGGGAGAGAAAGGAGGAAGAAGGAACAGTGAGATCCGGCCGCCGGTGGAGCCTCGGAGCTCTGATTCTCGATCCGAGTCCAGATCCGCGAAGTCGAGGCTAATACGGTGCTTTCAATCTGACTGGATCGTTATGGCGCCGAGGATAAATGCTAGGGTAACGATTCTCATCTTGAGCATGTGAAGCACTTCTTCTTTTGCATAGGGAAAACATTCTCCCGTGAGTGTGCGGTGAGTTGCGGTGTTCCTTGGGATAGATATGTAAAGTCCCCCTTGTTTGCATATAGAGTCCAAAATCGAAGCGCACATAGGCATGGTGTGTGACGCCTACCCGGACATGTTGGTCTGGATTGGTGAAGATTTGTTATGCTTGATTAGCCGGAGAAGACTCCGTTCCTTTGGTTATTTTTGGGTTTCTACATGGTAGATTGCAGCCGGGATCCTTATGGATTAACGCTAAGGCGCATCCGAAAATCTGGGCAGAAGCGTGATTCTGCCATTGTTGGTGGCCCGGGAGCCATCATGGTACATAACCGGGTTATGTACGTTGTTTGATCGATTTACGGGTTATGGGGAAACTTAGCTCGCGTCGATGATTTTTAGTGTCGTGGCAGTGTGAGCAGCGAGTTGAGTGAAGCCGTACCTTCTCTATGTGGTTCGGTTTAGTGGCCTGCCGATGGCATAGAGGGAGGGTCTTCGGCTTAAGCCATGAAGATTTTATTTCTCACAAGATTGCCGTCCCGGTGATGGTGGTGGACTGAGTCCACCGTGTAAGTTCGCTGTGAGCAAGGGGTGTGAATTCATGTGTTCTTACACCTGTGGTGAAGTGTGCTTAACTTGTACTTTCACAATCCCGTTTGATTATACTAATACAAGTGCAGGGAAGAAGCTTTGTCGCCCCGAGTTTGGGGGTGGAATCGTTATAATTTGGTCAGCTTTTGCATACCGTTTTTCTTGTTTGCACTGTTGCAGTGATTTGTGCTTGTAGGTGCTGCAGAACCGAGCGGCAAATGGCGGGACAAAGCCCAAGTTGCTGAGCCGGCCCTCGAAGGCCTCGTTTGTTCACTTACTTAAATCATGTGTGGCCGGCCTGCGAGCTGAAGTTTGTAAAACACTATTTATTTAAGTAAACTATTGTAAGGACATAAGGCCAGTACATTTTGTATATTTTGTACTTCATTCCTACTGGGTTTTGTTAGTGGACATTCGTGCCTGTGGCATGGTTCTTACTTGTGCAACTTAATAAATTGTTTTCGCTAGATGCTCTGTGTAGGACGTGTGTATTGGTTGAATGGTTTCATCTAGTAACCCACCAGTCTGTCCGTGGTATATGGCATCGGGCCCCGGCCATACCTACTGATATATGTTATGTGATGGATAGGGGTATTAGACACCGACACTCCGGAAGGTCTCCACTACAAAACGCCAATCCTGCCGGCCTTTACAATCACCAAAGAAAGAGAAGCATATACATAAACCAGATATATCCAAGTCCACACATCGCATATAAGATATATGTAAGTAAATCACAGTAACCACATAATAAAAGAAGTACTAAAATAGAACTGTACATAGTAATATAAACGGGCTTAAGCTCGTTATATCAAATCCTCACTACAAGAATCTCGGAAGCTAATAAAACTAACACTCATGGGGCCAGAGGCCTATGCTCCTGTACTAGACTAGCTTACCTCCATGTGCACCGTACTCCACTGGTGTTGTATCTCCTGCTGCTGCTCCCTGTCCCTCATCCGGAGCCCCTGAAATTCTTGGTCCACCGACCATTAGTCAAAAATACTAAGCCTGATTTCCTCCACCCATCCCCCAATGGCTCCTAGACACCGAGCGGGAGGAGTGATAGGAAAGCTATGAAGGTGGAGAGTGGTCAAAGTAAATGACGGTGGACCTATTCTAGCAGGCATATAGTAAATCTAAAGAGCTGTAAAAGTAAGGCAAGCTAACAGTTCTATAATAAGAAAACGGTAGAGCAAGCAAGTAAAACAGGGCAGCAATATATGAAAAGTAAACAAAGAAATAAGTAGTCTTAACTTATATGAATGCCCATACAAACATATAAGTTAAGGGATCTTTTGCATGGCTCCCATCGTATAAAAATTCTCATACCAATTTATACGATGGGGTGTCAGGTTGTATGCAAGTATGAGTGAAGTGAAACGTTATGCCATGATTCGTGCAAATGCAACACGCACACACAACTCTATACGCACAGACCTTTAGTTCCCCCTATTTGGAAGCTAACATCACTCCCAGGAGCCTCCACCGTGGAAAACGGAAACAGTGGGTTGGGCCCCCCACTCCTAGGTGGGTATCCACACTTCCAGGCCTAGCCCTACGTACGCCTCTAAAGGACACACCAGAGTAACCACGTACAATGCTTACCGACCTCCAGACTTTTCCTTGGCTAAGTGTCCACCACACCCGCCGAGTCAGCGTATCGACGTCGGTGTGAACGACTGTAAAATACCGAAGACCCACCACTTTATTCTCATGCAATCATTAATTTCCCGAGTCATTGGCTCCCCAGACTTACCTGTCTGGCATACCTAACTTCCGAGCCCTCGGCATGCCGAGCTAACCAGCCCATTTCCACAACCACCGAGCCTACCACTCAGATAAACCCAACAAAACTAAGCTCCCGAGCCATCGGGGTGTGTGAAAGTGAATCCTTAGTTTATACTAGTTACTCTTTAGTAATTATTCTTACAGTTTAGGTTATCCTAGGACTGCCCAAGGTATTCCCAGTGAAGGGCTCTCACATGGCACTAGGAACTATGATGGTAGCTGAAGCTCATCGTTCCCTTTCGCGAGGCACTTACTATTATTGGTACCTACCCATGTCCTGATCCAATTTAATGTTATACTAAATCTAACCCTAGTGTGTTTTGACTTATTCTCTCCACAAGAAAGATGATATTTCGTCAATCACGAGCCCCTCTTATCAGTAGGTGTTGAGACCGAGCAGTCTGTCAGTTGAGACCGGGCGGTCTGGAGGTCTGGCGGTCTGGCGGTCTGGCGGCTTGTCCCAGCAGTTTGGTAGTCGGGTTGGATGTTGAGACTGAGCGGTCTGTCAGTTGAGAAAGGTCGGTCGAGAGGTCTGGCGGTCTGGCGGCTTGTCCCAGCAATTTGGTAGCCGGGTTGGAGACCGGGCGGTCTGGCGGTGTGTCTAGCAGTCTGAGCGGTCTTACGGTTTGTCTAGCGGTCTGAGCGGTCTTGCGGCTTGGGGATATTGGCCAGCTATCTTCCTCTTTATTGTGGTCGTGCGGTTAGTCTAACCGTGCGGCTTGTATAGTTTCATGTTTTTGTAATTATTAGTCCCACATTGCCTATTTGTAATCTCTCTTCTCTCCTCCATTCTATAAAAGGGAGGTCATACCTTTGTAATAGTTATATTTTTAGATAATTAAATTTTCAATTATTCAAAGTTCCGTCTTGTTTTCTAGTCGTTTGTTTGCTACTTTAACATAGTATCAGAGCACTCGATTTTCTCCTCCTGATTCTATGCCCCTCTCTGACCGCGCGACCTGTTTTCACGGCTTGTAAGACCCCTTTTTTTGATTCAACCACTGGGGTCTTCGCCCAGAACTGCCGCTTTGCGGTGGCACCGACTCACGGGAAGGCAACCACTACAAAACGCCAATTCTGCCGGCCCTTTTCGATCACAAGAGAGAGAAGTATTTATACAAAAAATGTAAACAAGTCCACAGAAACATGTAAATAAAAGTGAAATCATATCCAGTCCATCAATAGATAATAACAGGAAAATAGATAAATGGGCTCGAGCCCAGTACATCAGAGTCCTCACTACAAGTCGCTCATTGCGGAAGCTATGAAACTACTAATCACTCACAGAGCTGGTCGCAGGTGCACCGGTGCTAGACTGTCCCACCTCCATGCGCACCGTACTCCGCTGGTGCTGGTCCCTGGACTGTTGGTCCCTGTCTTCCATCCGAAGCTCCTGTAATGTTGTGGTTCGAAAACCATTAGTCATAAAGACTAAGCCCTATCATCCCCTACCCCTCCCACCACCGCTCCTAAGCACCGGGCGGAGAGGAGGAAAGGGAAGCTACAAAGTGGAGAATAGTCAAGCAGGTGACAGGGAAGCTAATCTAGTAGTTATTTAGAATGAAATAGGTCTAACAATCCTACGGCAGTAAGTAATAAGGAGAGCAATTAATAAGTAGCAATTTGTATAAAAAGGCATCTAGAGAATAGTAAGTAAACAAGCAAGTAAATAAGTATGTAACCTTAACTTATATGAATGCCCATACAAACTTATAAGTTAAGGGGTCTTCTGCAAAGCTCCCATCGTATAAAAAGTCCCATACCGATTTATACGTTGGGGTGTCGGTTGTATGCAAATGTGAGTGTAGTGATATGCTATGCCATGATTCATGCAAGTGAAACTCACGCACACGACTCTATGCGCACAGACCTTTAGTTCCCCCTGTTCGGGCAGCTGGCTTCACTCCCAGGAACCTCCGTAGTGGCAAATGGAGACAGTGGGTCGGGCCCCCCCCCCACTCCTAGGCGGGTATCCACACTACCAGGCCTAGCCCTTCCGTACGCCCCTAGAAGAACACAACCTAGAGTATCCGCGTACTACTGCTGGCTGTACCCACCAGACTTTCTTTGGCTAAGTGTCCCACACCGCCGAGTCAGCGTACCGATGTCGGTGTGAACGACAATCAGATACCGAAGACCCACCACCTTTATTCTGTACTCCAACCCTCGAGCCCTCGGCCCCCCGGACAGTCCCGTCCGTGCATCTACCTTCAGAGCTACTGTCTGAATGGCAACAAATCCTATTATTCTACTTTCCTAGCTATCGGGGAGTGTGTGTGTGCAACCCTAGTTATACTAGTTGCTCTTTTAATTTATTATTCCTATGGTTTACGTTAGCCTAGGACTGCCCCCGACATACCCCGTGAAGGGCTCTCAAGGGACACTAGGAACCAAGACGGCGGCATTACGGCCCGAAGTTCCCTTTCGCAAGGCACTTATTATTATTGGTTGATCTCCCTTAACCCGATCCTCTTTTAGTTACTTTAGTTCTAACCCTAGAGTATTAAGACTCTTCCTCTTCTTCCCGGGATGGACGATCTTTCGTCGTTCCCGTACTCCCTTATCCTTAACCAGTCTCACACTCTACTTATCCTAACTTCCAATGATGAACTCAATCTTAGCTTGCCCTACCAACCATCAACTACCAGAATTCCGTGGTTTTTACTATATGCAGACCATCTTAAGCTATATGAGGTACACAAGGGAAGGTACTCCAAATTGACTTCCAAATCTCCTATAATATTTACTGGAGGTCTACCATAACATAATTTGTCTAAATCCAGAAACTTATAATTTTCCTAATTAATCTGATATTTATTTAATTTTCCCAAAGGACGGGCCATGGGTCATTTTAAACATGAACTACTTGATCCTCCTAAGTAATGGCTACCCAAAAATCATGATTATTAAATAACAGTAAGATAACTGCAAATACAAATTTTCAGAATTTTACAGAAAGTATTTAACCTCTAATTAATTTATCTAGTATAATCATGTTAATCCTACGTAAAGAAGGAAGCATAGAAATTATTCATTGAAAAATTATAGAAAAATTACTAATCAGTAGTATGATATAGAAAAGATCTTTGTGCAAAGAATGATAATATACCAGCTTGCTAAACACCACTAAAGATTTAATCAAATATTCAAGGTAAAACATACTTAATGAAGCAAGCCTTAGAATTAAACTTTCAAAAATCCCATAAAAATTCACAGAGATTTAAAATCATAATAAACGTTCTCTGCTTAAATTTCATCAGTTTCCAGGAAGTGTGTATTCCATAATAAATTTTCTAAGCAAATCATTCAAGCTTCTAAATCGTTAATGAAGTATCCAAAATAATGATCTTAAAATTCATAGAAAAATATCCAGAGCTTGTACCATCCCTATAATTCACTCTACCCAATTCTCATCACTTTTCAATGTGATTTGGTGTCATTTCCTATCTCTACAAGTTTTGCACCCTAAACTAGGGTTAGATTTTTAGGTATCCCAACAGTCTCCAAATCTAGTAAGATTTCATTCAGAGAACTATATGGTCCCTATGGTCCTCTTCAACAAATTTCGGGTCAATCCAAGGTCATTTGACCCCATGACCTTCACAAACCACCAAGATCCATCCTTAGGGTTTGGCCTTCGTTCTTAGGGAAAACTTACCCTGATCCACCTCAAACTCTATGAGGGGGTGCTAGAGAATATTACTAGCCAGCGCTAAAAATCTCAGCCTCTGTTGAGGTGATCTGACCACTAAAATCTCAAAAGTGCACCTTTAACCTAAGACCCCTTATTAGGGCAAAACTTAGGTTTGTTCATTTCTAATCCAAACCATCTCCAAATGAGATGAAAAATTATACAGAACCTTATGGTGAACCCAGGGACCACTCACTAAAATTTGGGAGGGTTTGGAAATTATTTAACCATCTAATTAAATTAAGCTAGGATTATTGAATTTTTCTAAAAACTATAGAAAAATATTTCCCAAAAATCCTAATTTTTGTGCAGCATCTAGATATAAATAAGATTAAGCCACACCCCAAATTTCAAGTCATTTTGATGACTGGTTTGGAGTGGGGAATTTTTTTAAGGTCAGGACAGCCATATGGATAGACCTCACCAAAAAGAATGTTGTGATCTAACAATGACTTCAAATTGAGTGAAATCAATTTTAAATTAAACTAGACTTCAAGGGCTACATTTTCTATGTTGACCACTTTTCCTGTAGGAGCCTCTAGGTATTTTTCCCAAATTATCTAAAATGACAGATATTTCATTCAGAAATTGTTTTAAAAATAAAATCTAATTTAACGGCACTGTTCATCTTCTTCTCCAGCCCGAAACCAGAGCCCTGAAACTTAATTTCCTGTAGCTTTTCCAAGTTATTTTCCGGCCATCCAGCCATCTCCCTGGCCGGCCACCACCACCACCACCTCTGTTGAGGTGAGGGCTATCGTCGGGCGGCGGCACGGCCGCCGGAGAGGCGGTTTCCGGCGAACCCGCCACCATGAAATTTTCGGAAAAGCATGGAAAACACTCACCCGATCTGGCTCTTTGAGCTCGATATATCTCCTAGCGATTTCTAAGATCTATCCACAGAAGAAGAGGGAGGGGAGGACCTTGTTCGCGGGCTGGAGGCGTGCAGAGCGTCGGGAAGCCATTGGCGTGGTGGTGGCGTCGCCGGAAATTCTTCAACAGCAAGGGGGAAATCTGAAACAGTTTGATGGAGAGTGTAACCTTTTCCCCTTGCTCTTAGGAGTCTTTTATAGATCAGCAAGTGGGGAGGGGAAAGGATAAAACATTCATGGCCATTAATATTTCCCTTAATGACGTTTCGGTTATGGCTAAGGCAGTTGAAACGCTGGAGATGAAGAGGTGTTTGCCAGGTGGCGATTTCCTATTGGACAAACATTTCCTTAATTATTTACATAATTAAAGTAGGAAACGGCCCATACATACTCTTGGTTTTCATTCCCATAGTCAGTATTTATTATGACGTCGGTTACCGAAATTTCCAGTCTGGCTGACGTTTCGGCCTTGGTCACGGGCGTGACACATAGGTCACGGGCGTGACAGGCCCGGTTAGCCAAGTCTGGGTTCGACGATCGTCGAACTGAGATCGACGATCGTCGAAGGGTGGTCACGGGCGTGACACCTGGGTCACGGGCGTGACTGGCCCGTGTGGCCAATTCTGGGTCGATGACCGTCGAACTGAAATCGACGATCGTCGAGCGTGGTCACGCCCTATGTCACGGGCATGACATTGCAGGTCACGGGCATGACATTGCGGGTCACGGGCGTGACATGCCTGGTGACTAATTCTGGGCCGACGACCGTCGAACTGAAATCGATGATCGTCGAACGTGGTCACTCCCTATGTCACGGGCGTGACATTGCGGGTCACGGGCGTGACATGCCTGGTGACTAATTCTGGGCCGACGACCGTCGAGCGTGGTCACGCCCTATGTCACGGGCGTGACATTGCGGGTCACGGGCGTGACATGCCATGAGGCAAATTCTGTGCCCGACGATCGTCTACCTGAGATCGACGATCGTCGAAGGAGTCACGCCCCAGGTCACGGGCGTGACACCTGGGTCACGGGCGTGACAGGGCCGGGTTGAAAATGCTGCGCCCGACGATCGTCTCCCTGAGATCGACGATCGTCGAATGAGTCACGCCCTAGGTCACGGGCGTGATAGGTCGTTCACGGGCGTGACCAACCCGTGACCCGAAATCTTGGTCGATTTATTTCAATTTTTGGGCTCCCTAGGGTTCTACCACAACCAACCGACTCCTAGAGGTCTAGCCGGAAATGGGATGTTACAAATCCCAATAAAAAAAACAATGATTTCGTCCCCGAAATCAAGGTTAAGCCTTCGGGACTCTAATCGGGAAAAGAAACTTGTAACATCCCATGAGAATTAAAGAAATTACATCTCTACGTTATGTTTGCTTTGTGCGGTTTCAAATCTAAGATTAATTCGCCCACTTAACTAGGTATATACACCCCTATAAACAAAAGATTAGCCCCTATTCTTGAAGTTTCAGTCCCATTGGTTTAAAACAAGAAGGCAAATTGATTGTCCAGAGGGGTTGTGAGGTATACCTGACGAAAAAGTTCCGGGAATTTTTGCCGCATCAAGTCCTGTGGCTCCCATGTATGCTCCTCCTGCCCATGATTGTTCCACAGAACCTTGACTAACGGAACCTTCTTCCGTCGCAAGACCCGCACTGCTGTATCGTCAATCCTGATAGGCTCCAAGTTGACTGACCGATCCGAGGCCACCGGGCCATCTGCCGAGGAGATCAGCTGCTCAGGGCGTAGCAGAGCCCTCCGAAGTGAGGAGACGTGGAAGACGTCATACAATCCCACTAACTCCGGCGGTAGATCCAGTCTATAGGCTAAGGGGCCGATCCGCTCCAGGATCCTATAAGGCCCCATATATCTCGGACTGAGCTTCTTCCGCCCACGCACCCGCGAAACTCCATGCATCGGCCGTATTTTCAAGAAAACTCGGTCCCCCACCTGGAACTCCACTTGACGATGCCTCGCATCGTAGTATTTCGCCTGTCTGCTCTGGGCTTCCAACATCCTGTCCCAGATCAATCTAATCTGAGCATCTGTATCTCCCACAAACTCTGAGCCCAGTGTCTGCGGATCCTCATCTTGAACCCATGATAGTGGGGTCATGCACCTCCTTCCGTACAACGCCTCGTATGGAGCCATGCCTATGCTGGACTGATGAGCGTTGTTGTACGAAAACTCGACCAGTGGCAGCAATCTCTCCCAAGGCTCGCCACGGTCCAAAATACATAGTCGCAACAGATCCTCCAGTGTACGGTTGGTGTGTTCTGTCTGTCCATCGGTCTGAGGGTGAAAAGCTGTGTTGTATGTCAACCGTGAACCCAGATGGGCCTGGACTGACCTCCATTCCCTGGATGTAAACCGCCCATCCCGATCCGAAACGATAGTCTTGGGCACCCCATGATAACGCACAAACTGCTCAATGAACCTCGGTACTAATACACTGACTGGTGCGCCCTTTGCCACTGGGATGAATCTGGCCACCTTTGTCAGCCTGTCCACTATCACCCAGATCGAGTCATTCCCCGCACGGGATCGAGGTAGCCCATGTATGAAGTCCATGGCTATATCCTCAAACTTCCACTCCGGCACCGGAAGCGGCTGCAGCAAGCCTACCGGGTTCCTACACTCCGCCTTCACGAGCTGGCAGGCCTCGCAATGCATCACAAAATACGTAATATCTTTCTTCATACCCGGCCAGTACATCGTCCTATTTAAATCCTTTACCATCTTGGTGATCCCCGGGTGTACCGAATACCGGCTGTAGTGAGCTTCCGTCAAAATATCCTCCCGGATCCGTCCTCCTGCTGGTATGTAGACTCTGCCCCGGAAACACAAAAGCCCATCCCTCAAAGAGTAATCTCCTGTCGTGCCTTCCTCCAAGGCTCGGAATATCGGCTCAGCTCTCCCATCCAGCATCTGCCCATCTCTGATGCAGTCTCGAATGTCATCAGTAGTAGCCATCGACCCCAGGTACTCCATGTATAGCTCCGGGTCATCCTCAGACACTAGCGAAATCTGCATCTCCTCGAATGATCTAATCAACTCCAAGGCCATCAGATGCGGGCCTACTCCTATCGTACTCGCTCTCTGGCTCAGAGCATCCGCGACCACGTTCGCCTTCCCCGGGTGGTAGTGCATGGTATACTGGTAGTCCGACAGAAACTCCACCCAGCGTCTCTGTCTGATGTTTAACTCCTTCTGGGTGTCGACGTATTTCAGATTCTGGTGGTCAGAGAAGATATCACAATGTACTCCGTAGAGATAGTGTCGCCAGATCTTAAGAGCAAAAATGACTGCCCCCATCTCCAAATCGTGCACGGGGTAGTTCTGCTCGTGCTGCTTCAACTGACGGGAGGCATAGGTTATTACGTGCCCATTCTGCATCAGGACGGCACCCATCCCCTGATAGGAAGCATCTGTATACACCTGGAATCCCTCCTTCCCTGATGGAAGAGCAAGGATGGGGGCCGAGGTGAGACGATCCTTCAGCTCCTGGAAGGCAGATTCGCATCGAGGCATCCAGATAAAAGGGGACTCCCTCTTCGTCAGAGATGTAAGAGGGAGGGCAATCTGAGAGAACCCCTCGACGAACTTCCTATAGTAACCGGCAAGTCCCAAGAAACTTCGAACATCCGTGGCCGACTTTAGTGATGGCCAATCCCGTACTGCCTGGATCTTTGTCGGATCCACTGCCAGACCTGCTCCACTGATGACATGGCCCAGAAAGGCCACCTCCTTTAGCCAGAACTGGCACTTGCTGTACTTGGCATACATCTCATGCTCACGCAGCTTCTCCAAGGTCAAGGCCAGATGTCTCGCGTGCTCCTCCTCCGTCCTTGAATAGATGAGGATGTCGTCGATGAATACGATGACGAAGACGTCCAGGTACTCTTCGAAGACCTGATTCATCAGGTTCATAAATGCGGAGGGTGCATTCGTGAGCCCAAACGGCATCACTGTAAACTCGTACAACCTGTATCTGCTGCTGAATGCCGTCTTCGGGATGTCCTCCTCCCGAATACGAAGCTGGTAGTACCCTGACCTCAGATCCAGCTTTGAGAACCAATGGGCTCCCTCCAGCTGGTCAAATAGCTCGTCTATCCTTGGTAAGGGATACGTATTCCGGACTGTCAACCTGTTCAGAGCCCGGTAATCGATGCACAGTCGAAGGGTCCCGTCCTTCTTCTTAACAAACAACACCGGAGCTCCCCATGGTGAAGAGCTAGGCCGAACGAACCTGGCCTCCACTAACTCCTGAAGCTGGCTTCTAAATTCCACCAACTCCTTTGGAGCCATTCGATAGGGAGCTCTGGATACCGGCTTAGCCCCCGGTACGAGCTGAATCTGAAAGTCCTTCTCTCGGTACGGGGGTAACCCTGGTAGCTTCTCTGGAAACACGTCGGCAAAGTCCCGCACTACTGGAATATCTGCAATGGAGTCCTTGGCTATGACCGCCTCAAAGAGGACCTGATAAACCTCTTCTCCCTGCAGGTGGTCCTTAACAGCCTGCATAGATGATAGTAAGGTACGGGGTGCTGGTAGAATACCTTCGATGATAATGAAGGAGTCGCAGTGCCTCACGGTGATCCTCTTCGCCACGCAATCGATCTGGGCATGGTTCCAATATAGCCAAGTCATGCCCAGAATCAGATCGTAATCTGGCATCTTCAGAACCGTCGCTAGTGCCTCAAACGCCTTTCCACCTATCCTCGCTTCCATATTACAATGAGCAGAGGTCAATATCTCTGATCCATCGGGTAGGCGCACCCTCATCATCTTCCCGGTGAATGGCTCCACTCCTGCCAGTCCTTTCACGAAATCCTCCGACACGAATGATTGCGACGCACCAGTGTCGAAGAGTTTGTGAGCGGGCTTGCCGCTAACGAAGACTATGCCTGGGGTAATTAAGTGTCTTAGTATTCTTATTGTAGTTTATCTTCTCTTAATTTCTAACCAGGTTATGTTTAAAATAGTAGTTTATATGAAGAAAATTTAAAAGTACTGCCATACCTGTGATAACCTGCTCCGGGTTCCGGGGCTGTGTCAGGTCTAGAGCATACACTTGCTCCCTCTCTGGCCTGCGGCCTCGATCCTGAAATCCTCGTCCTCGGTCCTGTCCTCGTCCGCCAAACTGTCGGTGAGGTGGAGCGCCCTGATATGCTGGTGGGGGTGCTCGCCTCACAAGGAAGTTCCTCTTGATATGCCCCGGCTGGTTGCACTGATAGCATACCGGTGGCTGCTCTGCCGTTCTTGGCAATTCCAGCATCTGTATAGGCTGGGGGGCCAATACCCCCTGACTCCTCTGCTCCTTCCCAAACTCCTGACGAGGCTGATCCCCGTTCCTTCTCTCCCCGATAACCTGGCCCCGAGGACGGTCTCTACGACCTCCAATCACTGAATCATCAGCCAGTCTCTTCCGGCTCTTCATTGTAAGCTGATCCGCCTCTCTCTTCTTAGCCATCTCCAGAATCCTGGCCAAACTCCCCTCTGAGACGAAAAGGAGGGCCTGTCTCATGTCATCTTGCAGCCCCTTATAAAACCTCCGGGCATAGCCAACATCGTCTAACTGATAAGCGTCCGCATAACGGGCCAGGTGAGTGAACTCCTGATAGTACTCCACCACAGTCCTGTTCCCCTGCCTCAACCGCAGGAACCTATCCTCCAGGTCATCTCTCGCCGACTGAGGTACGAAATGTCCCAAGAGCACTGCTCTGAACTCCTCCCAAGTAATATCAGCACAGCCCATCCCTGCAAAGGTGTTGTCCAGCTGAGATTTCCACCATCTCTTTCCGTGTGACTCTAAGCAGGAGACTGCCAAAGCGACTGCCTCCTCCGTGGGGCATCGAATCCCTGCCAGCATCTCGTAAATGGTGTCCAACCACTCCTCCGAACGTACTGCAGACTCCGTCCCCTGGTAGGATGGAGGGGAAAGTTCCCGGAAGACAGTCATCCAATTGGCCTCGGGGTTTGGCTGTGGGGCCGAGGCTTGCTGAGCTCTGAAGGCCTCCACGATGGCCATCAGTGTTTGCCCCATCTCCGTCTGCTGGAACGGAGCTGGAGCTGGCGGAGTCGGGACCACATTCGGAGCCTGGGGTGTCCCCTGCTGCGATGTAGGGTTCGTCGCAGGCTACAAGTAAAAATTCCATTTGTTAGAGAGCGAATGAATGGAATTTAAGAAGAGTTAGGATGGACTTTCACATGTGATTTCCCTTATGTCCACACCACTGCTTCCGCTGCTAGTTTGTCCGCAAACTAAGATCGCACGGGAGTGACCCAAGGTTTTGTGGACTACTTCTCTTCTGATTGAGGTTTTGCTTTGATACCACTTGTAAGACCCCTTTTTTTTTGATTCAACCACTGGGGTCTTAGCCCAGAACTGCCGCTTTGCGGTGGCACCGACTCACGGGAAGGCAACCACTACAAAACGCCAATTTTGCCGGCCCTTTTCGATCACAAGAGAGAGAAGTATTTATACAAAAAAATGTAAACAAGTCCACATAAACATGTAAATAAAAGTGAAATCATATCCAGTCCATCAATAGATAATAACAGGAAAATAGATAAACGGGCTCGAGCCCAGTACATCAGAGTCCTCACTACAAGTCGCTCATCGCGGAAGCTATGAAACTACTAATCACTCACAGAGCTGGTCACAGGTGCACCGGTGCTAGACTGTCCCACCTCCATGTGCATCGTACTCCGCTGGTGCTGGTCCCTGGACTGCTGGTCCCTGTCTTCCATCCGGAGCTCCTGTAATGTTGTGGTTCGAAAACCATTAGTCATAAAGACTAAGCCCTATCATCCCCTACCCCTCCCACTACGGCTCCTAAGCACCGGGCGGAGAGGAGGAAAGGGAAGCTATAAAGTGGAGAATAGTCAAGCAGGTGACAGGGAAGCTAATCTAGTAGTTATTTAGAATGAAATAGGTCTAACAATCCTACGGCAGTAAGTAATAAGGAGAGCAATTAATAAGTAGCAATTTGTATAAAAAGGCATCTAGAGAACAGTAAGTAAACAAGCAAGTAAATAAGTATGTAACCTTAACTTATATGAATGCCCATACAAACTTATAAGTTAAGGGGTCTTCTGCAAAGCTCCCATCGTATAAAAAGACCCATACCGATTTATACGTTGGGGTGTCGGTTGTATGTAAATGTGAGTGTAGTGATATGCTATGCCATGATTCATGCAAGTGCAACTCACGCACACGACTCTATGCGCACAGACCTTTAGTTCCCCCTGTTCGGGCAGCTAGCTTCACTCCCAGGAACCTCCGTAGTGGCAAACGGAGACAGTGGGTCGGGCCCCCCCACTCCTAGGCGGGTATCCACACTACCATGCCTAGCCTTTCCGTACGCCCCTAGAAGAACACAACCTAGAGTATCCGCATACTACTGCTGGCTGTACCCACCATACTTTCTTTAGCTAAGTGTCCCACACCGCCGAGTCAGCATACCGATGTCGGTGTGAACGACAATCAGATACCGAAGACCCACCACCTTTATTCTGTACTCCAACCCTCGAGCCCTCGGCCCCCCGGACAGTCCCGTCCGTGCATCTACCTTCAGAGCTACTGTCTGAATGGCAACAAATCCTATTATTCTACTTTCCTAGCTATCGGGGAGTGTGTGTGTGCAACCCTAGTTATACTAGTTGCTCTTTTAATTTATTATTCCTATGGTTTACGTTAGCCCAGGACTGCCCCCGGCATACCCCGTGAAGGACTCTCAAGGGGCACTAAGAACCAAGACGGCGGCATTACGGCCCGAAGTTCCCTTTCGCAAGGCACTTATTATTATTGGTTGATCTCCCTTAACCCGATCCTCTTTTAGTTACTTTAGTTCTAACCCTAGAGTATTAAGACTCTTCCTCTTCTTCCCGGGATGGACGATCTTTTGTCGTTCCCAAACTCCCTTATCCTTAACCAATCTCACACTCTACTTATCCTGACTTCCAATGATGAACTCAATCTTAGCTTGCCCTACCAACCATCAACTACTAGAATTCCGTGGTTTTTACTATATGCAGACCATCCTAAGCTATATGAGGTACACAAGGGAAGGTACCCCAAATTAACTTCCAAATCTCTTATAATATTTACTGGAGGTCTACCATAACATAATTTGTATAAATCCAGAAACTTATAATTTTCCTAATTAATTTGATTTTTATTTAATTTTCCCAAAGGATGGGCCATGGGTCATTTTAAACATGAACTACCTGATCCTCCTATGTAATGGCTACCCAAAAATCATGATCATTAAATAACAGCAAGATAACCTCAAATACAAATTTTCAGAATTTTACAGAAAGTATTTAACCTCTAATTAATTTATCCAGTATAATCATGTTAATCCTACATAAAGAAGGAAGCACAGAAATTATTCATCGAAAAATTATAGAAAAATTACTAATCAGTAGTATGATATAGAAAAGATCTTTGTGCAAAGAATGATAATTTACCAGCTTGCTAAACACCACTAAAAATTTAATCAAATATTCAAGGTAAAACATACTTAATGAAGCAAGCCTTAGAATTAAACTTCCAAAAATCCCATAAAAATTCACAGAGATTTAAAATCATAATAAACGTTCTCTGCTTAAATTTCATCAGTTTCCAGGAAGTGTGTATTCCATAATAAATTTTCTAAGCAAATCATTTAAGCTTCTAAATCGTTAATGAAGTATCCAAAATAATGATCTTAAAATTCATAGAAAAATATCCAGAGCTTGTACCATCCCTATAATTCACTCTACCCAATTCTCATCACTTTTCAATGTGATTTGGTGTCATTTCCTATCTTTACAAATTTTGCACCCTAAACTAGGGTTAGATTTTTAGGTATCCCAACAGTCTCCAAATCTACTAAGATTTCATTCAGAGAACTATATGGTCCCTATGGTCCTCTTCACCAAATTTCGGGTCAATCCAAAGTCATTTGACCCCATGACCTTCACAAACCACCAAGATCCATCCTTAGGGTTTGGCCTTGGTTCTTAGGGCAAACTTACCCCGATCTACCTCAAACTCTATGAGGGTGTGCTAGAGAATATTACTAGCCAGTGGTAAAAATCTCAGCCTCTGTTGAGGTGATCTGACCACTCAAATCTCAAAAGTGCACCTTTAACCTAAGACCCCTTATTAGGGCAAAACTTATGTTTGTTCATTTCTAATCCAAACCATCTCCAACTGAGATGAAAAATTATACAGAACATTATGGTGAACCCAGGGACCACTCACCAAAATTTGGGAGGGTTTGGAAATTATTTAACCATCTAATTAAATTAAGCTAGGATTATTGAATTTTTCTAAAAACTATAGAAAAATATTTCCCAAAAATACTAATTTTTGGGCATCATCTAGATATAAATAAGATTAAGCCACACGCCAAATTTCAAGTCATTTTGATGACTGGTTTGGAGTGGGGAATTTTTCTAAGGTCAGGACAGCCCTATGGATAGACCTCACCAAAACGGGTGCTGTGGTCTAACCAGGACTGCAAATTGAGTGAAATTAATTTTAAATTAAACTAGACTTCAAGGGCTACATTTTCTTTGTTGACCACTTTTCCTGTAGGAGCCTCTAGGTATTTTTACCAAATTAACTAAAATGACAGATATTTCATTCAGAAATTGTTTTAAAAATAAAATCTAATTTAACGGCACTGTTCATCTTCTTCTACAGCCCCAAACCAGAGCCCTGAAACTTAATTTCCTGTAGCTTTTCCAAGTTATTTTCCGGCCATCCAGCCATCTCCCTGGCTGGCCACCACCACCACCTCTGTTGAGGCGAGGGCTATCGTCGGGCTGTGGCACGGCCGCCGGAGAGGCGGTTTCCGGCGAACCCGCCACCATGAAATTTTCGGAAAAGCATGGAAAACGCTCACCCGATCTGGCTCTTTGAGCCCGATATCTCTCCTAGCGATTTCTAAGATCTATCCACAGAAGAAGAGGGAGGGGAGGACCTTGTTCGCGGGCTGGAGGCGTGCAGAGCGTCGGGAAGCCATTGGCGCGGTGGTGGCGTCGCCGAAAATTCTTCAACAGCAAGGGGGAAATCTGAAACAGTTTGATGGAGAGTGTAACCTTTTCCCCTTGCTCTTAGGAGTCTTTTATAGATCAGCAAGTGGGGAGGGGAAAGGATAAAACGTTCATGGCCATTAATATTTCCCTTAATGACGTTTCGGTTATGGCTAAGGCAGTTGAAACGCTGGAGATGAAGAGGTGTTTGCCAGGTGGCGATTTCCTATTGGACCAACATTTCCTTAATTATTTACATAATTAAAGTAGGAAACGGCCCATACATACTCTTGGTTTTCATTCCCATAGTCAGAATTTATTATGACGTCGGTTACCAAAATTTCCAGTCTGGCTGACGTTTCGGCCTTGGTCACGGGCATGACACATAGGTCACGGGCGTGATAGGCCCGGTTAGCCAAGTCTGGGTTCGACGATCGTCGAACTGAGATCGACGATTGTCGAAGGGTGGTCACGGGCGTGACACCTGGGTCACGGGCGTGACTGGCCCGTGTGGCCAATTCTGGGTCGACGACCGTCGAATTGAAATCGACGATCGTCGAGCGTGGTCACGCCTATGTCACGGGCGTGACATTGCGGGTCACGAGCGTGACATGCCTGGTGACTAATTTTGGGCCGACGACCGTCGAACTGAAATCGACGATCGTCGAACGTGGTCACGCCCTATGTCACGGGCGTGACATTGCGGGTCACGGGCGTGACATGCCTGGTGACTAATTCTGGGCCGACGACCGTCGAGCGTGGTCACGCCCTATGTCACGGGCGTGACATTGCGGGTCACGGGCGTGACATGCCATGAGGCAAATTCCGCGCCCGACGATCGTCTACCTGAGATCGACGATCGTCGAAGGAGTCACGCCACAGGTCACGGGCGTGACACCTGGGTCACGGGCGTGACAGGGCCGGGTTGAAAATGCTGCGCCCGACGATCGTCTCCCTGAGATCGACGATCGTCGAATGAGTCACGCCCTAGGTCACGGGCGTGACAGGTCGGTCACGGGCGTGACCAACCCGTGACCCGAAATCTTGGTCGATTTATTTCAATTTTTGGGCTCCCTAGGGTTCTACCACAACCAACCGACTCCTAGGGGTCTAGCCGGAAATGGGATGTTACATTTGTAATCTCTCTTCTCTCCTCCATTCTATAAAAGGGAGGTCATACCTTTGTAATCGTTATATTTTTGGATAATTAAATTTTCAATTATTCAAAGTTCCGTCTTATTTTCTAGTCGTTTGTTTGCTACTTTAACATAGTATCAGAGCACTCGATTTTCTCCTCCTGATTCTATGCCTCTCTCTGACCGCGCGACCTGTTTTCACGGCTTGATTCTTCTTCTCGCGACCTATTTTCGCAGCTTGTTACTTCCGCCTGTTTGCTTACGCCCTGTTCGCGCGACCTATTTCTTTTGCCTGCTTCTTACTTGCGAACTGTTCTAATCGCCGCGTCCTGTTGTCGCGACCTGTTTTCCTTGTTCTCCTTGTTTGCCTCCCAGCGGACTTTTCTCTGTTCGCGTAGTCTTCTCTTTCTTCTGTTCGCGCGGGCTGTTCTCTAGACGCTCGACTACTTTCCCTCTACTTTGTTCTGCGGCTTGGTCGTGGCTTTTCTGGCCGCTGGTGTCTATCATCGCGACCGCTACAGATCTCTTTCTCCTAACCGCTGTGATTTCTCTCTGTTCGGGTGGTTTCTTCCTTGTATTGGCGGCCTCTCAGCCCTTCCTCCCTTGCCGCTCTCTTTCTTAGTCCCCGCGACCTGTCTCTAAGTCGCCGTGACCTGTGCTCCTTTGCTCAGCTTGTTCTCTCGTTGCTCTTGCCCCTTGTAGTCGCGACATACTCCTAAGTCGATGCGACCTGTCCTCCTCTGTGCGGCCCCTCCTTTAACCGCTTTTGCTTGATTAGTCGTCGCGACCTCCCTTTTTTAGTCGCGCGGCTTGTTCTTCTCTCTTCTTTCCCTTTGCCTTGCTCTGCACCTTGGTCGTGGCCCTTCTTGCCGCTGGTGCGCTGTCGTCGTGATCGCTGTAGTTTTTCTCCCTTCATGGCTTTTACATCCTCCTCAAAGCCGTTCGTCTCGGTTGTCACGTCTTCTGGTAGTGCCCACGTTATTACTCAAGGAAAATGGCTGATCGACACCAGTGCTACCAATCATATGCCCGGCAATCTCCAGTGTTTTTCTCTCCTAGAAACACATGATTGGTTACCCCCGGTTATTCTCGTTGACGGCTCTTCATCATCGGTCCATGGGACGGGAATGGTTCATGTCACTCCGTCTCTTCGCTTGGCGAATACTTTATACGTACCCAAGTTCCCGTGTAACTTATTATCTGTTTCCTCTCTATGCAGGAAATTACAGTGTTCCGTCACATTTACTTCTACTTCTTGTTCCTTTCAGGATCCGGAATCCCAACGTACAATTGTTACTGGGACTGAGAGTGGCGGCCTATACTTCCTTGACAACATTTCCGCTTTGTCAACATTCTCCTCCACCTCCACAGATCTCCTGCAATGGCATCTCCGCCTTGGTAATGCTTCCGCGTCTTCTTCGTCAACTTCTGCCCCAACTTCCTCCACAAATTCCTCCCCTTAACTGTGAGGCCTGTCAGCTTGGCAAGCATCACCGCTCCTCCTTCCCTCCAAACACGTTCGTGGATCCACCCGTCCGTTTGATCTCATCCACTCCGATGTTTGGGGTCCTTCTCCTACCCTTACTGTTGGTCGGGGTAGTTCATATTTGGTCATATTTATTGATGATTTCTCTCGTTGTGCGTGGGTGTATCTGTTAAAAGATCGCTCTGAGTTATTCTCTGTATGGACGTCCTTCTATCTCATGATCAAAACTCATTTTAATGTTTCTATTAAAGTTTTTCATTCTGATAATGCCCAAGAATATCTCAGTCATGACTTTTCTACCTTCTGCACTCAAAATGGGATTATTCATCAAACTATTTGTGTCTATACTTCACAACAAAATGGTGTGGCAGAACGCAAAAACCGTCACCTCCTAGATGTCGCTCGCTCCTTGATGACCCAGATGTATGTTCCTCGCTCCTATTTGGGCTATGTTGTTCTCCTTGCCTGCTACCTTATCAATCGAATTCCCTCCACGGTTCTCCACGGACAAACCCCATTCTCCATTCTATATCCGGGCAAGGAGCCTTTTCCTCTCCCTCTCCAAATCTTTTGGTGCACTACCTTTGTGCATGCTCCATCTGCCACCCATGATAAGCTCTCCCCTCGCTCCACCAAATGTGTCTTTCTGGGGTACTCCACCACTCAGAAAGGCTATTGTTGTTTTGATCCCGTTCTTCGTAAGCAGTTCGTCTCTACTGACATCACCTTCTTCGAGAATACCTCCTACTTCTCGGATGACTCCTCTCCTCTTCCCCCAACTTTTGATTCTCCTGCTGTTTCCTTCGTTCCCTCGTCTCCTACTACGATCTCCACCCCTACACCGTCTCCGCCTCTCTCTCTCTCCCTCTTCTCCACCACCGTCTCCCTCATCTCCGTCGTCACTCTCTACTCCCGGGCAAGCTATCTCTTCCACAGATGCCCCGGATGCCAAGGGACCTACTGACCTAGATCTTCCTATAGCTCTTCGCAAAGGGGTATGGACGTGTACCCTCCACCCCCTTGTTGTTGTTGTTTCATATGATCATCTTACCCATTCTCGCAGGGCCTTTGCTCTGGCTATCTCTGCCACTACCACACCCCGCTCCTACCAGGAGGCCCTTGCTATTCCTCATTGGAAGTTGGCCATGGATGAAGAAATGGTGACCCTAACTGAGCGGGGTACCTAGACTCTTATTTCCCCCCCCCCTTTGGGCACTGATGTGGTTGGTTTTCGATGGATATTCGTTGTGAAGTTCTGTCCGGATGGCAGTGTGGATCGATACAAGGCTTGCTTAGTCGTCAAAGGATTCACTAAGACTTATGGGGTTTATTACTTTGACACATTCTCTCCAGTTGCTCATCTAAGCACCATTCGTGTTCTTCTCTTTATGGCTGTTAACAGGGATTGGCCCATTTCTCAGCTGGATGTCAAGAATGCCTTTCTCTATGGTGACCTTCAGGAAGCGATTTACATGGAGTAACCTCCTGGGTATGTTGCTCAGGGGGAGACACAAGTATGTCATCTGAAGAAGGCCATCTATGGCCTAAAGCAAAGCCCCCGGGCTTGGTTTGACAAGTTTAGCGGCATTGTTGTAGCCACTGGTTTTGCACGAAGTTCAGCCGATCACTCCTTATTCATTCGCAAAACCTCCTATGGTATGGTGGTTCTTGTTGTATATGTGGATGATATTCTTCTTACTAGAGACGACCAGGCTGGGGTGGTTTTGACGAAGAAACACCTCCGGCAATACCTGGTCACTAAGGATATGGGCTCTCCCAAATACTTTCTGGGGATTGAGATTTCTCAGAAACCCAACTCTTTAGTTCTCTCCCAACGGAAGTATGCTCTTGATTTGCTAAAAGATACAAGGTTGACTGGTGCTAAACCTGCCAAGTGTCCCATTGTTATTAGGGAAGACAAAACATGGATAGATGACTCGCCTCCTCTATCTGATTCTTCGAGGTACCGGCATCTAGTGGGAAAACTCATTTATCTCATAGTGACCAGACCCGATATCTCCTATGTTGTAGGCAAGGTTAGCCAATTCATGCAAGCTCCTAGGGAGTGTCATCTACAGTCTGCACTGAGGATATTGGAGTATGTTAAAGCAACTCCAGGAAAAGGACTGCTCTTTCAGAAGAATGGTCACTTGAGGGTTGAAGCGTACTCAGATTCAAGCTATGCTGATGATAAAGGAGACCGCAAGTCAACATCGGGTTTTTGCACATTTGTTGGAGGAAATCTTGTGAGCTGGAAGAGCAAGAAACAGTCTGTGGTCTCCAGGTCTAGTGCAGAAGCGAAATATCATAGTATGGCATCAACCACATATGAGTTAAAATTGTTACGGGCTCTCATGCTTGACCTAGGAGAGGTCTACAACTATCCTCTTCCTATGTTCTGCGACAATAAGGCTGCGATATACATTTCCAAAAATCCGGTCTTTCAAGAGAGAACAAAACACATTGAGGTCGACTGCCACTTTATTCGAGAAGAGATTTTGAAGAAACAGATTTGTACTCCATTCGTCACTTCTGACAACGAGTTGGCAGATGTCTTCACCAAGCCGGTGTCCGCTTCTTTGTTTCATATTTACGACAAGCTGGGCATGATTGATATCTATACTCCAGCTTGAGGGGGAGTGTTGAGACCGAGCGGTCTGTCAGTTGAGACCGGGCGTTCTGGAGGCCTGGCGGCTTGTCCCAGCAGTTTGGTAGTCGGGTTGGATGTTGAGACCGAGCGGTCTGTCAGTTGAGACCGGGCAATCTGGAGGTCTGGCGGTCTGGCGGCTTGTCCCAGCAGTTTGGTAGCCGGGTTGGAGACCGAGCGGTCTGTCAGTTTGTCTGGCGGTCTGAGCAGTCTGGCAGCTTGGGGATATTGGCTGGTTGTCTTCCTCTTTGTTGTTGCCGTGCGGTTAGTCTAACCGTGCGGCTTGTGCGGCTTGTATAGTTTCATGTTCTTGTAATTATTAGTCCCACATTGCCTATTTATAATCTCTCTTCTCTCCTCCATTCTATAAAAAGGAGGTCATACCTTTGTAATAGTTATCTTTTTGGATAATAAAATTTTAAATTATTCAAAGTTCCTGCTTGTTTTCTAGTCGTTTGTTCGCTACTTTAACACTAGGCAACCAAACATTCTCGTCATCATGACTCTTAATGAAGCTCACCTTTTCATCTTACCCAATCAACATACCATTACTCCCAACTTCCTACAGTCATCCCACATGTTATAACAAATCTACTGATTTACTATGTGCAGACCAACCTAAAGCTACATGATGGGTATGAAAGGTGACCCCTTCAAATATTATTCCAAATGTCCTAGAATTTTTACTGAGGGTCTATCATGTCATAATTATACTAAATCCAGAAATTTGTAATTTTCCTAATTAATTGAACATTTATTAAATTTTCCCCAAAATTAGACCATGGATGGTTTTGAACATAAAGTACTAGATTTCCTTAGGTTATGGCCTTCCAAAAAATTATGGTCACTATATGATGCCAAAATATCAGAGAGTACTAAGTTTTACAAATTTTCATAAATATATTAGCCCCTAATTAATTAATTTAAGATATTTGCATTAATTAAAGGTAAAGAAGGAAGTACCACCAATCATAATCCAAAAATTACACAAAAATTAACAGAGCTTAAACATTATCATAAAACATTACTGACTGGGTTTCATACAATTCAAAGTTAGTTTAACCATTAATTTATCAAAATCATCAATAGGGGCAACAAAAAGGTTGTAACTACAAGTATGAGCTACTATCTTCCAAATACCCTACAATAAATTTTTCAGAGACTCATCTTTATCTTTATACTATAAGCAAAGACATTTGGAGTTTGGTGTAACATTCAGCTTGCCCAAAATACCCTTAGGTATTGTGTAACTTTAATATTCCCAAAAATACCCTCCCCAATTTGTTGCTTCCTACCAACAAATCATCGGCCACGGATTTCCCACCGCACGATTATAACAATCACCGGCCACGGATCCGGCGAGAGCCACGGATCCGGCGAGAGCCACGGATCGAGCATTCTCATAAGGGTTTTTAGCTTTACTATTTCTCAACGCTCGCCATTTCTGCCTGCTCCCAATCCCTCGCCAGTACCTGTAGACCTCCCGCGAGAAGAGCTGAAGGTGGAGATTCTTCGCTGCATCGCCGTCCCAACGCATCTAGGGTAAGAGCTCTTCGCTATTCCTCCGCCTCCGCCTCCGCCTCTGCCTCTGCCTCCGCCTCCGCCTCCGCCTCTGCCTCCGCCTCCGCTCGATCCACTCTTCGCTTATTCGCAGTCGGCCTGTCAATTCATATGGTAGTTCTCTTTCTTGACTCTCTCATCATTTAACGTGGAATTTCAATTGAAAAATTGGAAGTACTAAGAGTTTTATTTGACATCTTCTCTTCCTCGCAATCTAACTATGATGGCCTCTCCAACAAAATCACTGTTTCCATTTTATTTCTTCAATCTTTCATAGAAGGCATCTCACATATTTAGTTCCCGAAAGGCTTCTCACAGATTTCAAGTTCCAGCTGATAGGTATAGATCCAATGATTTAAATAGCTTTTATAGGAATGGAAGCATAGCTTCAGACAAACAAACAAATAGAGGTAGGTTTCTTCAAATGATCTCACAAACTGGTATCTAATTAATTGAGCAGAGCCACCTTAATTTGTCATGCAATTTCTGTTCATAATTTGTTATTTCAGAAATTTAAACATTCCAATATTTAATTAAAGGTTCCATTTATACTTTAAGTTTCCTACTTCTGACAGCATGTATTTTCAAATTGCATTCTCAAGAGCCTTGAATGGCAAAATATCCATTACTTCTATGTAAGTTTTTGCCACATTTTATCTCTCTTTGCATAAATCATGTGAGCTGATATCATTTTGGAAAGTAGTTGGGATATTTGTTTCTATGAGGGAATTGTCTCTTCAAGCATCTCAGGTCAGTAAGGAGCTCGGGAAGCACTTGAATGTTCAGGTTATGGTAACTACCGGAAGAACTAGCTTGAAGGACAAAAGAAAAGAGGTAGGTTATGCTCTTTCTACTTTTGTTAAATGAAGTTTTATATCTGCGAAAATTATAGTAGTTTTGGTTAAATGCACCGCTTTTAGTGGATGTGTCTACTTAATTGTTCACATTACTAAAAACTACATGGAATGCATGTTGCACATGATCTAGCTACTAGATTTGACACATGATATCAAAAATCATTTGATTTACTCATTTTGTAAGGCTCTAATTTCAGTACATCTATCAGGGGACAACCTAGGTTTGATTTCTCCACAAAAGATTTATTTTCTATATTTGGCTCCCTTAGTTTACATTTTTGAGCTTCCTTCACATATTTGGTCTTATCATAGTTCAATTTTCTTATTACATGTTAATTCATATTGTTTCCAACTTCACATGATAGGCATGCACACAAGTTCTACTAGATTTAACAGAGATGATATCAAAATTCATTTGATTTACTCATTTTGTAGGGATCCAATTTCAGTACATCTCTAAGGGGCAACCTAAGTTTCAAAAGGTTCGTTCTCTATATTTGACCTTTTTTTAAAATGTTTGAGCTTCCTTCAAATGTTTGGTTATGCATGTCTATTATTTTTTATTTGTTCATGTGTTCCTTGAACTTGATAGACTAATTTAGATTCAGAATTCAGGAAAGAAGTGATAAGTCTGAATTGTGTTACAACATAATTTCTCCATCCCTGTTTCTGTCTGCGTTCACTGATGGTTAAATTAATAATAAAGAGCGTCACTATGAAATGTGTTTTTGTGGATAAATATACAACTAGGGATTAGTCTATTTGAACTGCAACGCTTGATTAACTCCATGCAACTGAAAATTTTTAGGATATAGAGATTATTGTCAATTATTGAGACCATCCTTGAGACATTGCATAATAACCAATGTCGCTGCCCACGACCAGTATCGCCATTTGCGACCAGTGCCGTTGCACACGACCATTGCCGCTGCCCACGACCAGTGTTGCCGCACCCGTCAAATCTCACTGCCCTCGCTGAATGTCTCCTCCCTCACCGAATGTCGTCGCCCACGACTAATGTCTCCTCCCCCAACTGATGTCGCTGCCCCCAAACGATGTCTCCGCCCTACATGATTGATGTCACCGTCCTGTACGACTGATGTCACCACCCACGACTGATGTCGCCGTACACAACCGATGTCGCCTCCATGACCGATGTCGCCGCCCATGACCGATGTCGCCACCCACGACCGATGTCGCCACCCATGACCGACGTCACAGCCCACGACTGATGTCACCGCCCACAACCGATGTTGTCTCCCATGACCAGCATCAAACATCTCCCCCATGACCAATGTTGTCATCCACGTCCAACGTCGGCGCCCGCATCCAACGTCGGCTCCCTCGACCAATGTCTCCGCCCTCGACCAATGTCGTTGCCCCTGACCAATGTCGCCGCCCACGATCAATGTCACCGCCCACGAGCAAATGCCACCCCCATGACCAATGTCGTCGTCGACGACCAATGTCTCCGTCGACGACCAATGTCTCCATCCACGTCTAATGTCGCCCCTAGGACGAATGTCGCCCCCAGGACGAATGTCGCCCCCATGACGAATGTCGCCCCCACGACGAATGTCGCCCCCACGACGATGTCGCGCCCACGACGAATGTCGCCACAACGACGAATGTCGCCACCACGACGAATGTCGCCACCACGATGAATGTCTCCACCATGACGAATGTCGTCACCACGACAAATGTCACCCCCTCAACAAATCTCGCACCCACGATGAATGTCGCACCCTCGACAAATGTCGCACCCACGACAAATGTTGCCCGTACGGGGTCTCCCGTGCACGACTGCTTGTAATGATATAAAAACTCTTCTACCAGTATTTCATAAAGATCCAAGGTCATATGACCCTTCAACATTTCCATAAAGTGTATAGGCCTAAACAATTCCTAATTGATTTAAGTTGTGTGTCTAAGTCTAAATGTCACCAAATTCCTTCCTAGGGCTATTCACCACCCTATGACCTCATGGACAAAATTCCAAGTCCATACAAGAACATTTCACACCATGTCCTTCACAAACCCCCAAAATTCAACCTTAGGGTTTTAACTAGGATCCTAGGGAAAATCCACCCCTATCAACCTCAAACTCCATGAGGGGGTGTTTAAACTAACCTTGGGGCTCTGGCCAAGGTCCTAACCCCTTTGGGTGAGTATTGGCCCGTCCGTGCCCCAAGCACACTTTTGCCCTAATTTCCCCTTAAAGAGTCACACTTTGGTCTCACCAAAACCTATTTAAACCAAACCCAATTGGGCTGAGATTTTTATCAGAGTCATAATATGACCCTAAGAGTCAGGCACCAAATTTTTGGTGGATTTAGAGGTCATTAAACCCCTTAAATAATTCATACATGATTTATTAAAAAATTTCAAAACCTATAGGAAAATGATTTCCAAAAATTCCCTTTTTTAGATATGTTTTAGGAATAGATAGGAGTGCCCCCCCCCCATCCAAAATATCACGTCATTTGGATTACTGGTTTGATAGGGGCACTCAATTTAATTTCTGACTAGCCCTATATATAGGCTGCACCATTTGGTGTGCTGTGGTCAGACCACTAACCCAAATTGATTAAAACTAATTTTAAAATAAACTAGACATCAAGTTCTACAACTTTCATATAGACTGCTTTCACTTTAGGGAACCCTAAGTATTGTTAATAATTAATTCTATCTACTGCTAAAACTGCGACAGAATCAATGAATTAATTTAAATATATAAAATAAGCTTGCACGAATCATGAGGCCTAACCGACGGAATCGGTTCGTCTTTCCCAACGCGCCAACGGCCCAGATTAACCAGTCCTACGTCGTTTCAAAAATTATCAAAGCAAAACATATGTAGTTTTCTTTTGATCAGCATTTTGAAGATAGGCAATACTTGATTGATTTAATCAGTGTGTTGATGTGCAGTTTTCTTATTTTATTACCTCTTAATGTGACATGTATTCTAATTGGGATTTAAGACATTATAGACAGTGACCTTCCTAATCATGATCATTTTTGAAACTAATAACAGATTTATTGCAAACCTCTTCTGTTAACAATAAAAAGGAAGACGTTTAATTCAATCATGAACCAAAATAATTAGATATTTCAAGTTTTTAACATGATATTCTTTCTTACTTTTTACACATTCTTTTACAGTCAAGGTAAGGTCATTTCTATGACAAGATAAATTATATGGTATTTACTTTACCCAAATTTGTATTCTATGGTATGTTTTGTAGCAATTAATTTACTTACAAATTTTTTTCCCAATTGAACGGTGGATATGACATTTCAAGGCACAAAATTGATTTCTACAAATTTTAGGCACTAACGTTTAGTTTCATATGAAACATTCATTATTTTGCAAGTGTATTAGATAATAATAAGTAAGCCCAATAAGGTTTTTGTTTTTGCAAGAGTAGGGCAGAAGATTAGAAGAGGTCAGAAGACTATATGTATTGAGAAGGAGAAGATAAGTTTTTTTCTCTCATTTCTCTCTGTCTTGCATTTCATAACTGATTTGTCTTCTTTTTTTTAAGGTATTTCAGAATTACCAAGAGATCAGCATTTACACTCGGGAAATGATTCATTCGAAAGCCACTCGCAGGATGGAACAAAGCGGGTGAGTCTCTACATGTCTACTGTTAATCGATCTAGCCCATCTTTAATAGATTGATAGTTGTCCTCTTACCAATGAGTTCTTTGCATGTATATTTCCAGAGACGTAAATCCAATAAACAAGCATGCCTGAAGTAATAAAGAAGATAAATTTTTCAAGGTACCTTTCGAAAGAAAATGTATTCTAAACTCTATTTTGTGGTCTTTGTGAGGTTTCTGCTAAAATAATAGTTATGTTGTATGACAAATTTCATATTTTAAATTTCTAACTTGTGGCTTATTTTCTTTATCATATATAAGATTTCAATTCATGTTATTGACAAATATCGTCACTCATGACAAATGTCGCTCCCCCGCCGAATGCCTCCCGGGCCGAATGCCCCCCGGGCCGAAGGCCCGTGCTTGTTACTTGTGTGTGTGTGTGTGTGCGCGCGCGCGCACGCTTGTCACTCATGTGTGTGTGTATGCGTGTGTGCTTGTCACTCGTCTATGTGTGTGTGTGCATGTGTGTGTGTGCATGTGTACGCGTGTGCTTGTCACTCGTGTGTGTGTGTGTGTGTGTGCGCGCGCGCGTGTGCGTGTGTTCTTGTCACTCGTGTGTGTGTGTGTGTGTGCTTGTCACTCGTGTGTGCGTGTGTGCTTGTCACTCGTGTGTGTTGTGCGTTTGTCACTCATGTGTGTGTGTGCGCGCGCTTTCTACTCATGTGTGTGTGTGTGTGTGCTTGTAACTCGTGTGTGTGTGTGTGCTTGTCACTCGTGTGTGTGTGCGCACGCTTATCACTTGTGTGTGTGTGTGTGTGTGCGCGCTTTTCACCCGTGTGTGTGCACTTGTCACTCGTGTGTGTTTGTGTGTGTGTGTGAGCTTATCACTTGTGTGTGTGTGTGTGTGTGTGTGTGTGTGTGTAACATCCCATTTCCAACTAGACCCCTGGGAGTGGTTTTGTCTTAACAGAACCCTAGGAAGCCCAGGTATCGAAGTTTGTCGACCAAGATTTTGTGTCAAGGGGTGGTCACGCCCGTGACCGACCCGTCACGCCCGTGACCTAGGGCGTGAACCCCTTTAACGATCGTCGACCTCAGGAAGATGAACGTCGAGCTCAGAAAATTCAACATAGGTCAGACACGCCCGTGACCGATCTGTCACGCCTGTGACCTTGGAATGGCGTTGAGTGAGCTAAGCTCACTAAACGCTGTGGTCTGGATGGCGTTGAGTGAGCTTAGCTCGCTCAAAGCCATAAGCGGGATAGCGTTGAGTGCATTGAGTGCACTCAACGCCATAAGTTGAATGGCGTTGAGTGCACTGACTGCACTCAACGCCATCTAGTGTAGGCAGGTTGGCGTTGAGTGAGCTCAGCTCACTCAATGCTGTATACTGGATGGCGTTGAGTGAGCTTAGATCACTGAACGCCGTAGTCGGTCAGACGGGATGGCGTTGAGTGCGTTGAGTGCACTCAATGCCATAAGTTGAACGGCGTTGAGTGCACTGACCGCACTCAACACCATTTGGTGTTGTCTGGATGGCATTGAGTGAGCAAAGCTCACTCAATGCCATAACCTGGATGGCGTTGAGTGAGCTATGCTCACTCAAAGACATAACCTGGACGGCGTTCAGTGAGCTAAGCTCACTCAAAGCCATAACCTTGACGGCGTTGAGTGAGCTAAGCTCACTCAAAGCCATAATCTGGACGGCGTTGAGTGAGCTAAGCTCACTCAACGCCATAACCTGGACGGCGTTGAGTGAGCTAAGCTCACTCAAAGCCATAATCTGGATGGCGTTGAGTGAGCTAAGCTCACTCAACGCCATAACCTGGACGGCGTTGAGTGAGCTAAGCTCACTCAAAGCCATAATCTGGATGGCGTTGAGTGAGCTAAGCTCACTCAACGCCATAAACTGGACGGCGTTGAGTGAGCTAAGCTCACTCAACGCCATAATCTTGACGGCGTTGAGTGAGCTAAGCTCACTCAACGCCATCGTTTAAAAAGGGCTTATTCTGGATAGCGTTGAGTGAGCAGAGCTCACTCAACGCCATAATAGGGATGGCGTTGAGTGAGCTCACTCAACGCCATAGTCTGGGAGGCCATTCTGATGGCGTTGAGTTAGCATAGCTCACTCAACGCCATAACTGGGATGGCGTTGAGTGAGCTGAGCTCACTCAACGCCGTAGCATGGATGGTGTTGAGTGAGCAGAGCTCACTCAACGCCATTTTACTTAGAATTTTTCTGGAATTTTTTTTTGGTTGTGTGCTGGTTCAGCTGAACGGGGCCGGTCTAGGAAGTGGGCCAGAATGCATTAGTGGGCCGTTTCCTTTTAATAAAACCAAATTAAGTCTTATTTTAGAGAAGGTTGACCGGTCAAGTGAAGCTGTGCCACGTGGACCGTCGGTTTTGGCAAAAGGAGCAGTAACGGCCATGGCCGAGAGCTAGGCTTCATGGCCATCAATGGCATTTGATGCCATGGCCTTCCCCCTTCCCTTTCACGGCTGAATTCAACTCCTCTCAGGGAGAGGAGGAGTTTCCAGCCCTCCTCCAGCTGTTACAAGCCGTTTCATCTCCCCTCCACCATGGCTGAAGCTTGCATGTAAGGGGCACTAATGGCCTGACCGTTTCTACTCCCTCTCGCAGCCTTGTTCTCCTATAAAAGACTCCCTAGACATAGATAGGAAGGTTTCACCCTTGCCAGATAAATCTAGAGCTCATTACCTTGCTGTTGAAGAATTCCGGCGACGCCACCACCGCGCCAATCGCCTCCCGACGATCGGCTCGACTCCAAACCTCGAATAAGGTCCTCCTCTACCTCTTCTTCTATGGATAGATCTTAGAAATCATTAGGAGAGATATCAGGCTCAAAAGAGCTGGATTGGGTGAGCATTTGCATGGTTTTTTCGAAATTTCATGGTGGCGGGTTTGCTGGAAACCGCCTCTCTGGCGGCCGTGCCGCCGCCCGACGGTAGCCCTCACCTCAACAGAGGTGGTGGTGGTGGCCAGCCAGGGAGATGGCTGGGTGGCCGGGAAATAGCTTTAGAAAAGCTACAGGTTTTGAGCATTTTAGGTTGTTGGTTCGGGCTTTTTGAGAAGATGAACAGTAACCTATAATACAAAATTATTATATTTATATATAAATGTAGTGATTTATCAAGCTCTCTTTTATGCTATTTAATGAGGTACTTAGAGGCTTTTTATGTAGAAGTGACCAACATGAAATCTATAGCCCTATGGGTCTACTACATTTCAAAATTGATTTTGGTCAATTTGGTAACCTGTTTTGACCAGGGCACCTCTTTTGGTGGGATCTAGACCTAGAGCTAGGCAAAGACAAAAAGGTGTGCCCACCTTTCATCCTTTGCCCAAATGTTCTGAAATTTGGGCAGGGAGTCTATCATAACTATACCTAGGGCCTATCCAAAAATGAGAATTTTTGGAGAATATTTTGCTATATTTTTTGTAAAAATTTAATAATTCATGTATAATTTAATTAGGTGTCCTAAACACCTCAAAAGCCCCCCAAATTTGGGTAGGAGGTCTTAGGGGTAATGTTAGAACTCTGTTAAAAATTCCACCTCTTTGGGAAGTGTTTTGATTGAGTTTTAACTCGACCCTAGGTTGGCCCTTATAGGGTTTATTAGGTCAATTCATTCCTTTTGAGATTTGAGTGCTCAAACAACCTCAACAGAGGCTGATATTTTGTCCACTAGCTTTTTGGGGCATGAAACACCCTCCAATGTAATTTGGGGTGGTTTGGGATAGGGTAGCCCTAGAACCCTAGGGTAAGTCCCTTAATGGGGATTTTTAGGGTTGTGAAGGTCATGGGGTCAAATGACATTGGACTGACTTGAAATTTGGTGGAGAGGACCATGGGGCCATTATAGTTCTCTGGACAAAATCTTAGGGGCTTTGGAGATAGTTAGGCCACCTAAAACCCTAACCCTAATTTAGGTCAAAAACCTTAATTTGAACTATTATGCTATCAAATGAACTTCAAATTAAGTAAAATTTTGGTAGGGTGCTTTTATGGTCCAAATGGACATAATATAATTTTGTTGAGATTTTTGGGTTAATTTATACAGTACTTCATTTACAACTCTAACTGTGCCCTAGATATTTATCTTGATGATTTTGGAATTTATATGCACTGGAATGTTATGAAATCTTGGATTAGGGCATCATATAGCATGTTATACCTTATGTATTTTTCTTGAGAGTTTTATCTGATTATTTTGTGTACTTTATTTTTTAATGTACTAATTGTGATATATAGTCAAAAATACAAATAATGCCCAATTACTATTTGGAAAATTATTAAATTTAGTCAGTGGGTGTTTTAGACAATGGTAGTCATCCTGTAAATTTATATAGATTTTTAGATAATTAAAAATAGTACCTCTATCACTAAGCAAGAAAAATTAGTGTTTTACATTAAAATAAATTCAGAGCTCAAATATTAGATAAAAATTATGGGACTTGGTTTCTGATGGTTTTAGGTCACCATAAAGCTTCTATAATGTTATTGTGATTTTTGGATATAAATTTACAGTACTTGCTTCACAATATTGTAAAAGTGGCCTAAAATGGTAAATTAGGAAATATAGGCCTAAACACCTCTGAAGTTTCTCAAAATTTGTAATTACTGCTTAAATGCCTCATTGGATTTTTATTGATTTTATGGTGATTTATTGTTTGCTCATTAGTGCACTTCATGTTCATACTAGGGCATTGGGAGGCTGAGAATAAATAAATTAAATGTCAGATGAAATAGGAAAATTATTATTTTCTGGATTTATACTAATTATGTCGTGGTAGACCTCCAGTAAATATTATAGGAGATTCGGAAGACAATTTAGAGTACCACCCCTTGCATACCTTGTAAAGCTTAGGATGGACTTCGTTTAGTAAAACTGCAGAAGCTGAACTAGAGTGGGTAATGAACTTGGAAAATGGAATTTTGGTAGTTTGTTGGTCTGGATAGGGTGAGTTAAATCAAGTTTATTATTGGAAGTCAGGACGGGTAGGGTGTGAGATTGACTAATGTTAAGTGGTGTTCGGGTTCGACGGAAGATCGTCCTCCCCGAGAAGAGGAAGAGTCAAAGTCACCCTAGGATTAGCCCACTGTAATATGATAAGGGAATGAGTTAAGGGAACCAATCAATTACAATAAGTGCCTTGGAAAGCGAGCTTTTGGATACACTTCATCATAGCTCCTAGTACCGCTGCGAGCCCTTCACCGGGTAAACCTCAGGAAGTCCAAGGTTAACCTTAAATCTTAGGAATAAAATGATCAAGAGTAACCCTAATAATAGTTGCACCTCACACCTACACTTGAACACTTAGGAAGAAGAATTGGCATGGAATGGGTAGAGTAGGTTCGTGGTCTAAGGGCCTACTAGTAATGTCAATGGTTTGGTTTGTGATTGGGAAGTCCGGGGAGCTGGATGCTCGGGGACTTGGTATAAATTTGGAAGTCAAGGGAGCGGGATGCTCGGGGACTTGGTATATGCTTGGTAGCCTAGAGAGCTGGAAGCTCGATAACATGAGAACTTGTACAAATATAACTGTCATGATTGCATGTGCATAAAAGTGGTGGGTCATCAGTACTGGACGATCGATCACACCGACGTCGGTACGTTGACTCGGCGGTGTGGGAAACTTAGCCAAAGAAAGCCTGGTGGATATAGCCAGCACTAATACGCAGATACTCTAGGTTGTGTTCTTCTAGGGGCGTGTGGAAGGGCTAGGCCTTGTAGTGTGGTTACCCGCCTAGGAGTGGGTGGCCCGACCCACTGTCTCCGTTTGCCACTACGGAGGTTCCTGGGGGTGAAGCAAGCTGCCCGAATAGGGGGAACTAAAGGTCTGTGCGCATGGAGTCGTGTGGGTGTGTTGCACTTGCTTGTGCATTCCATAGCATATTTGCGTGTCATAGCATAAACATTGTCACCTATCGTATAAGATGGTATGGGACGTTTTATACGATAGGTCCTACAAAACGACCCCTTGGTCTATAGGTGTAATCCCTATAAATCAATGGTTATATTTCTTGTGCTTTTACTTACTTGCTACTCCTTACTATTTGATAACCGACACCCCAACGTATAAGTGGTATGGGACACTTTATACGATGGGAGCCCTGCAAAAGATCCCTTGGCTTATGCGCTTCCGCATAAGTTAAGGTTACATTTCCTACTTTCTGCTTCTGTCATATTTATTATGGAATTACTAGCATAGGTCTGCTGTCACCTACTTTTGACTTATTCTCCACCTTCATGTCCTTCCCTTTCTTCCTCTCCGCTCGGTACCTAAGAGCCATGGGGGAAGGGGTAGGGGATGATAGGGCTTAGTCTTTTAGACTAACGGTTTTCGAACCATAACATTTTAGGTGTACCATATGGAAGGGTCACGGGTTTTGCAGTTTCTGACAGAGTTGACCCCGCGAACGTGTTACCATTGTCACCAGCCGGGACATACACGGGTCAAATGCCCCTTGATGGGTGGGATCCCACCAGCTCAGCAGCAAGGAGGCCGAAGACGTAGATGCAGACGTGGATTGTGAGGCGGCGACTGCAGGACAAAAAGGAAGAAGCACCCAGAGATGCAGCACCAGCAGAGTACGGAGTCGGTGTAGATGGGCCAGTCTAGCTTGGGTGCTCTCGGTTCAGTGATAGTTACGGTGACTCTTAGTTTTAGTTTTGCTTCCGCGAGTGACTTGTAGTGAGGATTACATGTACTAGGCACAAGCCCTCCTTTTGTACTCTGATTATTATTATTGTGGACTCTCCCTTCGTGGAGATTTATTTATATACATGTGGTTATGGTGGACTAGCTTTATATTTACTTATGCTACTGTTATGCGATTGATTTGGCTTGTAGGATCGGCATTTTGTAGTGATGACTTTCCCGGGCGTGATGGTGTCACCGCAAAGCGGCGGTTCTGGGCCTAAGACCCCGACAACTAAAAAAAATGGGGTCTTACAGTGTGTGTGTGTTTGTGTGTGTGTGGGTGCTTGTCACTCGTGTGTGTGTGTGTGTGTGTGCTTGTTACTCGTGTGTGTGTGTGTGTGTGTGTGTGTTCTTGTCACTCGTGTGGGTGTTTGTGTGTGCAGTCACTCGTGTGTATGTGCTTGTCACTTGTGTGTGTGTGTGTGCTTGTCACTCGTGTGAGTGCGTGTGTGCGTGTGTGCGTGCGTGGGTGCGTGCATGCGTATGTGTGTGGGTGCGCGTGTGTGTGGGTGCGTGAGTGAGTGCGTGGGTGTGTGCGTGCGTGGGTGCGTATGTACGTTGGTGTGTGTGTGAGTGCGTGGGTGTGTGGGTGCGTGCGTGGGTGTGTGCATGTGTGGGTGCGTACATGCGTGCGTGCGTGCGTGGGTGCATATGTGTGTATATGTGTGTGCGCGCGCGCTTTTCACTCGTGTGTGTGTGTGTGTGTGTGTGTGTGTGTGTGTGTGTGTGTGTGTGTGTGTGTGTGCTTGTCACTCATGTGTGTGTGTGTGAGTGTGCTTGTCACTCGTGTTTGTGTGTGCGCTTGTCCCTCGTGTGTGTGTGTGTAACATCCAATTTCCAACTAGACCCCTAGAAGTGGTTTTGTCATAACAGAACCCTAGGAAACCCAAGAATTGAAGTCTATCGACCAAGATTTCGATTCACGGGTTGGTCACGCCTGTGACCGACCCGTAACGCCCATGACCTAGGGCGTGACACCTTCGACGATCGTCGACCTAAGAAAGACGATCGGCGAGCTCAGAAATTTCAGCATGGGTCTGGCACGCCTGTGACCTATCTGTCACGCCCGTGATCTTGGAATGGCGTTGAGTGAGCTGAGCTCACTCAACGCCGTAGTCTGGATGGTGTTGAGTGAGCTTAGCTCACTCAACGCCATAAGCTAGACGACGTTGAGTGCACAGACTGCACTCAACGCCATCTTAAGTACGTTGGATGGCATTGAGTGAGCAAAGCTCACTCAACGCCATAAGCTAGACGGCATTGAGTGCAAAGACTGCACTAAACGCCATCTTAAGTAGGCTGGATGGCATTGAGTGAGCAGAGCTCACTCAACGCCATCTTAAGTAGGTTGGATGGTGTTGAGTCAGCAGAGCTCACTCAACGCCATAAGCTAGATGGTGTTGAGTGCACAGACTGCACTCAACGCCACCTTGAGTAGGCTGGATGGCGTTGAGTTAGCTGAGCTTACTCAATGCCATTTTACTTAGACTTTTTCTGGCGGTTTTAGCTTGGCTGATGGTCAGATCAATCGGGCCGGTCTAGATAGTGGGCCCGAATGCATTATTTGGCCATTTCTCTTATTAAGACCCAATTAAGTCTTATTTTAAAAATGTTGACCGGTCAATGCCATATGGCCGTCGGTTTTGAAAACAAGGAGGAGCCACGGCCATGGCCGGAAACCGGCGTTCACAGCCATAAATGGCACTTGATGTCGTGGCCCCTTCCCCTCCTCTTTAACGGCTGGATTCAAGTGCTCATGGGGAGAGGAGGAGTTTCCAGCCTTCCTCAAGCTATTTCGGGTCGTTTCATCTCCCCTCCACCATGGTTGAAGCATGCTCTTAAAGAAGCATTAATGGCAGGAAAGCCTATACCCGCCCGCTCCCCATTTCTTCCCTTTAAAAAGGCTCCCTAGACTCAGAGATGAAGTTTCCACCCTGACCCGACGGATTGGAGCTTGTATTGTGCTATAGAAGAATTCCGGCGACGCCACCACCGCGCCAATGGCGTCCCGACGATCTGCACACCTCCAGCCCGCGAACAAGGTCCTCCCCTCCTCTCTTTCTACGGGTAGATCTTAGAGCTCTTTAGGATTGATAATCGAGCTCAACGGAGCTCGATCGGGAAGGGCTCCTCTTCCTGGTTTTTCCCGCAACAACTTTTATCTTTCGGGTTCGCCAGATTCCGCCTCTCCGGCGGCCGCGCCGCCGCCTGGCGATTGCCACTACCTCAACGGAGGTGGTGGTGGCGGTGGCCGGCCAGGGAGGAGGCTGGATGGCCGGAGGCAGTGTCTGGAATGTGCTCCAGGTTCGGCCAATCATGGCCCTAGGATGGAGGAAGAAAACGACCCAGCACTGTTGGATCTGCTTCAAGATCTGTGCTGGATAATTATTCTCTTTCTTTTAAAAATGATTTTCTGTACTGAAATAGCAGTCACTTAGAAAAATTAAGTAAAAATACTTAGAGGCTCTATATGAGGAAATGGTCAACATATAATTTGTAGTCCTATGGGTCTACTTTATTTTAAAATTTATTTGGGTCAATTTGGTCAACTGGTTTGACCAGGGCACCTCTTTTGGTGGGATCTATACCTAGAGCTAGGCAGAGACTAAAAGGTGTGCCCACCCTTCATACCTTGTCCAAAGGATCTGAAATTTGGGAAGGGAGTCTAACCTAGCTATACTTAGGGCCTGTCCAAAAATGGGAATTTTTAGAGAATTTTTTTCTATAGTTTTTAGAAAAAAAATTAATAATCTTAGGGTAAATTAATTAGATGGCTTAATGACTTCCAAACCCTCCCAAATTTTTGTGAGTTGTCCCTGGGTTCATCATAAGGGTCTGTATAATTTTTCATCTCATTTGGAGATGCTTTAGATTGGAAATGAACAAACCTAAGCTTTGCCCTATTAAGCGATTTTTAGGTCAAGAGTGTACTTTTTGATTTGAGTAGTCATATCACCTCACCAGAGGCTGATATTTTGACCACTGACCAGGCATGATTCCTAGCACCCTCTCATGGATTTTGAGGTTGATCGGTGTACAATTGCCCTAGGACCCAAGGCCAAAACCTAAGGATGGTTTTTGGTGGTTTGTGAAGGGCAAGTGATCAAATGACCTTGTTATGATTTGAAACTTGGTAGAGAGAATTCTAGGGTAGTTAGAATCCTCTTGCAGAAACTTAAATGGATTCTAAAGTAAATCGGTCCCTCAAAACATTAACCCTAGTTTAGGGCACAAAACTTGTAGTGATAGAAAATGTCACTAAAACTCACTGAACAGTGATGAGATTTGGGTAGAGTAGTTTTTAAAGTTAGTGAAAGTTCTGGAGATTTTATTATGAATTTAGGATCATTATTTTGTATACTTCATTAACAATTTAGTAATTTGTAGCATTTATTTAAGAATTTATTATGAAGTAACTACTTGCTGGAAAGTGATGAACTTTATCCAGAGGACTTTTTATTATGTTTAAAAGCTCTGTGAATTCTTATGGGATTTTTGGAAGATTATTTCTAAGAGTTGGTTCTTTAAGTATTGTTTCCCATGAAAACATAATTAAATTATTTTGGTGTCTATCAAGCCTGTAAAATTATGATTTTTGCACAGTGACCCTTTTTGTACCATATTAAGATTCTGTAATTTTTATGTTATTTTCTGATGAATAATTTTGGTACTTCCTTCTTTACATATGGTTAATGGAACTATATTGGATAAATTAATTAGAGGCTAAATCAATTCTGTAAAATCATAGAAATTAATATTTATTGATATCTCTCTGTTATTTAGTGATTATAATTTTTGAGTGGCCATTACTTGAGAAAATCATGAAGTTCATGTTTAAAATCACCCATGGCCAATCGTTTGGAAAAATTAAATAATATCAGATTAATTAGGAAAATTATAAATTTCTGGATTTATGCTAATTATGTCATGATAGACCTCAAGTAAATTTTATAGGAGATTTGGAAGACAGCTTGGAGTACCTCCCTTTGTATACCTCATATAGCTTAGGATGGTCTGCGTTTAGTAAAAACTGCTGAAATCATAGTAAGCCACAGGATGAACTTAGAGGATTGGATATTGGGATAATGGTTTGGAAATGTGTGAATGCATCCACAGTAGCCAAGATGAGGGTAGGTTGGTAGGTTGTCTAGTCATAAGAGGTGCTCGGGACCGACGAAAGATCGTCCACCCCGGTTAGAGAGGAAGAGTCTCAATACACTAGGTTAGAACCAAAGTAATTTGAAAGGGATCAGGTAATGGGTAGAAATCAATAATATTAAGTGCCTTGTGAAAGGGAGCTTTAGGCTTCGGCCCATCGTAGTTCCTAGTGCCCTTTGAGAGCCCTTCACAGGGTATGCCGGGGGCAGTCCTGGGCTAACGTAAACCGTAGGAATAATAAACCAAAAGAGCAACTAGTATAACTAGGGTTGCACATTCGCACACCTCGGTAGTTAAGGAGGTTACTTAGGTTGGTTTGATTGTCATTCAGTCGGTAGTTTCTGAAGGTAGATTCACGGACGGGACAGTCCGGGGAGCCGAGGGCTCGAGGGTTTAAATACATAATAAGGTGGTGGGTCTTCGGTATTTGACTGTCGTTCACACCGACGTCGGTACGTAGACTCGGCGGTGTGGGAAACTTAGCCAAAGAAAGTCTGGTGGATACAGCCAGCATTAGTACGCGGATACTCTAGGTTGTGTTCTTCTAGGGGCATACGGAAGGGCTAGGCCCGGTAGTGTGGATACCCGCCTAGGAGTGGGGGGCCCGACCCACTGTCTCCGTTTGCCACTACAGAGGTTCCTGGGAGTGAAGCAAGCTACCCGAACAAGGGGAACTAAAGTTCTGTGCGCATAGAGTCGTGTGCGTGAGTTGCACTTGCATGAATCATGACATAACATATCACTGCACTCATATTTGTATACAACCGACACCCCCAATGTATAAATCGGTATGGGAATTTTATATGATGGGAGCCTTGCAGAAGACCCCTTAACTTATAAGTTTGTATGGGCATTCATATAAGTTAAGGTTACTTACTTACTTGTTTTCTGTTTGTTTTCATATATATATATTGATTTACTACATGTTTACCTTACTGCTCACTATTTTAGAACTGTTAGTTGTACCTTTCATACTTAGCTGCTTATACAATATATATTTTCCATTAGATTAGTTCTGTTGTCACCCGCCTTTCTTATTCTCCACCTTTGTAGCTTCCCTTTCCTCCTCTTCGCTCGGTTCTTAGGAGCCGTGGGGGGAGGGGTAGGGGATGATAGGGCTTATTCTTTATGACTAATGGTTTTCGAACCACAACATTATAGGAGCTCCGGATGGGAGACAGGGGCCAACAGTCCAGGGACCAGCACCAACGGAGTACGGTGCGCATGGAGGTGGGCCAGTCTAGTTCCGGAGTGCCTGTGACCAGCTCCGTGAGTGTTTAGTATTTTTATAGCTTCTGTGATGAGTGATTTGTAGTGAGGACTCTGATGTACCGGGCTGAGCCCGCTTATATATTTCATATGTACTGTTCTTTGCAGTACTTTCTACTTTCTATATATTGATGGACTTGCTATGATTTTATTCATATATGATTATGTGGACATGTTTACATTAAGTGTATTTACTTACTTCTCTCTCTTTGTAATCGAAAAAGGCCGACAGAGTTGGCGTTTTGTAGTGGCGGCCTCCCCGAGTGTTGGTGCCACCACAAAGCGGTAATTCTGGGTATAAGACCCCGATGGTTGAAAAAGAAAAAAAATGGTGTTTTACAGTGTGTGTGCGTGTGTGTGTTTGTCACTCGTGTGTGTGTGTGTGTGTGTGTGTGTGTGTGTGTGTGTGTGTGTGTGTGTGCTTGTCACTCGTGTGTGTGTGTGTGTAAGAGAGTGTGTGCGTGCGTGCGTGCGTGTGTGGGTGCGTGTGTGCGTGGGTGCGTACGTGGGTGGGTGCGTGGGTGCGTGTGTGGTTGCGTGCGTGCGTGCATGGGTGCGAGCGTGCAAGCGTGCGTGCGTGGGTGCGTGCGTGCGTACGTGCGTGGGTGTGTGTATGCGTGGGTACGTGGGTGCGTGCGCGCGTGGGTGCATGCGTGCGTGGGTGGGTGGGTGCGTGCGTAGGTGGGTGCGTGGGTGGGTGCTTGCGTGCGTTGGTGGGTGTGTGGGTGCGTGCATGCGTGGGTGCGTGTGTGTGTGTCCGTGCGATGGTGGGTGTGTTAGTGCATGGGTGCGTAGGTGGGTGCGTGGGTACGTGGGTGCGTGCGTACGTGGGTGCGTGCATACGTGCGTGCGTGGTTGTGTGGGTGGGTGTGTGTGTGGGTGCGTCCGTGCGTGCATTGGTGGGTGCGTGCGTGGGTGTGTGCGTGTGTGCCAGCGTGCGTGTGTTCCTGCATGCGTGCGTGCCTGCGTGCGTGCATGCATGCCTGCATGCGTGCGTGTGTGCCTGCCTGCGTGTGTTTGTGCGTGCGTGCGTGGGTGGGTGCGTGTGTGCGTGCGTGAGTGCGTGCATGAGTGCGTGCGGGCGTGCGGGCGTGCCTGCATGGGTGCATGCGTGCCTCCGTGCGTGTGTGCCTGTGTACGTGCGTGCGTGGGTGCATGTGTGCGTGCATGCGTGCCTGCATGCCTGCGTGTCTGCGTGTGTACGTGTGTGGGTGCGTGTGTGCGTGCGTGCATGCGTGCGTGAGTGTGTGTGGCGTGCGTGCGTGCGTGCATGTGTGTGTGCCTTCGTTCTTGTCTGTGTGTGTGCGTGCGTGTGTGTGTGTGTTCTTGTCACTCGTTTGTGTGTGTGTGTGTGTGCGTGTGTGTGTGTGTGTGCTTGTCACTCGTGTATGTGTTTGTGTGCGCTCGCGTGTCTACGTGTGTGTGCTTGTCACTCGTGTGTGCGTTCTTGTCACTCGTGTGTGCGTGCTTGTCACTCGTGCATGCTTGTCACTCGTGTGTGCTTGTCACTCGCGTGTGCTTGTCACTCGCGTGTGATTGTCACTCGTGTGTGTGTGTGTGTGTGTGCTTGTCACTCGTGTGTGCGTGTGCGCTTGTCACTCGTGTGTGTTGTGCACTTGTCACTCGAGTGTGTGTGTGTGCGCGCGCTTGCCACTCGTGTGTGTGTGTGTGTTTGTGCGCTTGTAACTCGTGTGTGTGTTTGTTCTTATCACTTGTGTTTGTGTGTGTGTGTGTGTGTGCGCTTGTCACTCGTGTGTGTGTGCGTGCTTGTCACTTGTGTGTGTTTGTGTGCGCTTGTCACTCGTGTATGTGTGCGCTTGTCAGTCATGTGTGTGAGTGTGTGTGTGTGTGCGTGTGTGTGTGTGTGCGCGCGCTTGTCGCTCGTCTGTATGTGTGTGTGCTTGTCGCTCGTGTGTGTGTGTGTGTGTGTGTGTGTGTGTGTGTGTGTGTGTGTGTGTGTGTCACTCGTGTGTGTGTGCTTGTCACTCGTGTGTGTGTGTGTGTGCTTGTCACTCGTGTGTGTGTGTGTGCTTGTCACTCGTGTGTGTGTTTGTGTGTGCTTGTCACTCGTGTGTGTGTGCTTGTCACTTGTGTGTGTGTGTGTGTGCGCGCTTGTCACTCGTGTGAGTTCGTGCATGCGTGGGTGCGTGGGTGCGTGGGTGTGTGGGTGCATGCGTGCGTGGGTGCGTGTGTGGGTTTGTGCGTGTGTGCATTTATGGGTGTGTGGTTGTGTGGGTGCATGTGTGGGTGGGTGCGTCCGTACGTGCGTGCATGGGTGCGTGCGTGCGTGGGTCATGTGTGGGTGCGCACGTGCATGTGTGCGTGGGTGTGTGCGTGAGTGTGTGGGTGCATGCGTGCGAGGGTGCATACGTGTGTGGGTGTGTGGGTGCGTGCATGGGTGTGTGGGTGCGTGCATGTGTGGGTGCGTGCATGTATGCGTGGGTGGGTGCATGTGTGTGTGTGTGAGTGTGTGCTTGTCACTCGTGTGTGTGTGTGTGTGTGTGTGTGTGTGTGTGTGTGTGTGTGTGTGTGTTTCTGTGTGTGTGTGTGTGTGTGTGCTTGTCACTCATGTGTGTGTGTGTGTGTGCTTGTCACTCGTGTGTGTGTGTGTGTGTGCTTGCCACTCGTGTTTTTGTGTGTGTGCTTGTCACTCGTGTGTGTGTGTGTGTGTGTGTGTGTCTTTATCACTCATGTGTGTGTGTGTGTGTGTGTGTGTGTGTGTGTCTGTTTGTGTGCTTGTCACTCGTGTGTGTGTGTGTGTGCTTGTCACTCACGATTGCGTGTGTGTTTGTCACTCGTGTATGTGTGTGTGTGTGTGTGTGTGTGTGTGTGTGCGCGCGCTTGTCACTCATGTGTGTGTGTGAGAGAGAGAGAGAGTGTGTGTGTGTGTGTGTGTGTGTGCGCGTGTCTGGGTGCGTGCGTGCGTGGGTGGGTGCGTGCGTGCATAGGTTCGTGTGTGCGTGGGTGCGTGCGTGGGTGTGTGGGTGCATGGGTGCGTGCGTGGGTGCGCGGGTGCGTGCGTGGGTGTGTGCGTGCGTGCGTGGGTGTGGGCGTGCGTGCGTGTGTGGGTGTGGGCGTGCATGCGTGGGTGTGTGTGTGTGTGTGTGTGTGCGTGTGTGCGTGTGTGCGTAGGTGCGTGCGTGCGTGGGTGCGTGGGTGTGTGTATGTATGCGTGCGTGGGTGTGTGCGTGCGTGTGTGCGTGGGTGCGTGCGTGCGTGGGTGTTTGCGTTCTTGCGTTGGTGGGTGCGTGGGTGTGTGCGTGTATTGGTGGGTGAGTGGGTGCGTGCATGCGTGCGTGGGTGCGCGGTTGGGTGCGTGCGTTGGTGGGTGTGTGGGTGGGTGGGTGTGTGGGTGGGTGTGTGGGTGCGTGCGTGCGTGCGTGCGTGCCAGCGTGCGTGCCAACGTGCGTGCCAGCGTGCGTGCCAGTGTGCATGCGTGTGTTCCTGCATGCGTGCCAGCGTGCGTGCGTGCGTTGGTGGGTACATGCGTGCGTGGGTGCATGCATGCGTGTGTGGGTGTGTGCGTGCGTGGGTGGGTGGGTGCATGGTTGGGTGTGTCCGTGCGTGCGTTGGTGGGTGTGTGGGTGGGTGTGTGGGTGTGTGCGGGCGTGCGTGTCTGCCTGTGTGCGTGCCTGCATGTGTGCGTGTGTGCGTGCCTGCGTGCGTGCCTGCGTGCGTGCGTGGGTGGTGTTGGGTCCATTGTCCACAATGTCCTATATTTGAGTGATGCCAATCTTATAAATGATATACACGTATCTGTAGATGACTATGATAGGTCAGGTAGCCTAAGTGGATAAGTCAGGCAAACACTTACCTAAGGTGTGGGATGACAGAAATCTGTCTAAGTCCACAGGCGTTGAGTGAAGGAACATCACTAAACGCCAGATGACTTATAGTGTTGAGTGTAGCCTATATTGTCATAGTCTAAGTTGGAATGAACTAAAATGTGGCTAAGTCCACAGGCGTTGAGTGAAGTCAACTCACTCAACGTCATGCTACTAAAAAGAAAGTTGGCCAAGTATTTATCGTTGAGTGATGAATACACACTCAACGCCATACAGAAAAAAGGCTATAAGTCGAGCAAAGTTCAGAGCTTGAGATTCTGAGTTCATCGAGCTCAGTTGAGAGTTCGTCGAACTGACAGAGTTCGTCGAGCTCAGCTCACCTTTCGTCGAGCTAAGTTCATAGCTTGAGATTCTTAGTTCGTCGAGCTCAGTTAAAAGTTCATCGAACTGAGTTCAAAGTTCGTCGAGCTCAAAATTCACCGTTCGTCGAACTCAGAAAGTGTAAGACCCCCCCCCCCCCTTTTTTTCTTTTTCAACCACCGGGGTCTTAACCCAGAATTGCTGCTTTGCGGTGGCACCGACTCACGGGAAGGCCGCCACTACAAAACGCCAATTCTGCCGGCCCTTTTCGATCACAAAGAGAGATAAGTAAGAATACATAAAATGTAAACATGTCCACAGAAACACATGAATAAAATGAAATCACATCCAGTCCATCAGTATATATCAAATAGAAAGTACTACATAAGATCAGCTCAGATGAAAATCTAGAAACGGGCTCGAGCCCGATACATCAAAGTCCTCACTACAAATCACTCATCGCGGAAGCTATAAAAACACTAAACACTCACGGAGCTGGTCACAGGTGCTCCGGTGCTAGACTGGCTCACCTCCATGCGAACCGTACTCCGTTGGTGCTGGTCCCTAGACTGCTGGTCCCTGTCTCCCATCTGGAGCTCCTGTAATGTTATGGTTCGAAAACCATTAATCATAAAGACTAAGCCCTATCATCCCCTACCCCTCCCCCTACGGCTCCTAAGCACCGAGCGGAGAGGAGGAAAGGGAAGCTACAAAGGTGGAGAGTAATCAAGCAGATGACAAGGAGCTAATCTAACAACTATCAGGGTGTATAAACAACTATCTAGAATAAAGTACATCTAGCAATTCTACGGTAGTAAGTAATAAAGTAGACATGTAGTAAGTAGCAAATATATAAGAAGACAAATAGAAAGCAAGTAAGTAAACAAGTAAGTAACCTTAACTTATATGAATGCCACAACAAACTTATAAGTTAAGGGGTCTTCTGCAAGGCTCCCATCGTATAAAAAGTCCCATACCAATTTATACGTTGGGGTGTCGGTTGTATGCAAATATGAGTGTAGTGATATGCTATGCCATGATTCATGCAAGTGCAACTCACGCACACGACTCTATGCGCACAGACCTTAGTTCCCCCTGTTCGGGCAGCTAGCTTCACTCCCAGGAACCTCCGTAGTTGCAAACGGAGACAGTGGGTCGGGCCACCCACTCCTAGGCGGGTATCCACACTACCGGGCCTAGCCCTTCCGTACGCCCCTAGAAGAACACAACTTAGAGTATTCGCGTACTTGTGTTGGCTATATCCGCCAGACTTTCTTTGGATAAGTGTCCCACACCGCCGAATCAACATAACGATGTCGGTGTGAACGACAATCAAATACCGAAGACCCACCACCTTATTTTGTACTCAAACCCTCGAGCCCTCGGCTCCCCGGACTGTTCCGTCCGTGCATCTACCTTCAGAGCTATCGTCTTAATGGCAACCAAACCAACTTATTATACCTCCCTATCTACCGGGGTGTGTGAAAGTGCAACCCTAATTATTCTAGTTGCTCTTTTAATTTATTATTCCTATGGTTTACGTTAGCCCAGGACTATCCCCGGTATTCCCCGTGAAGGGCTCTCAAAGGGCACTAGGAACTATGATGGTAGCTGAAGCCCACCGTTTCCTTTCGCAAGGCACTTATTGTTATTGGTTGATACCCGTTACCCGATCGCTTTTAGATTACTTTAGACCTAGCTCTAGAGAATTAAGCCTCTTCCTCTCCTACCCGGGGTGGACGATCTTTCGTCGTTCCCGAACACCACTTAACACTAGCCAATCTCACACTCTACTTATCCTGACTTCCGATAATGAACTTAACTTAACTTGCCCTATCCAAACCAGCAAACTACCAAAATTTCATCTCCCCAAGTTCATTACCCACTCTAGTTTAGTTTCTGTGGTTTTACTATATGCAGACCGTCCTAAGATACATGAGGTATATAAGGGGAGGTACACCAAATTGTCTTCTGAATCTCCTATAATATTTACTGGAGGTCTATCATGACACAATATAACTAATTCCAAGATTTCCAAATTTTTCCTTTTTATCGGGAATTTAATTTATTTATTCTAAGCCTCTGAATGCCCTAGTATGAACGTGAAGTGCACTAATATGCCAACAATAAATCATCATAAAATCAGTAAAAATCCTATGAGGCATTTAAGCAATAATTCTAAATTTTGAGAAATTTTAGAGGTGTTTAGGCCTATATTTCCTAATTTACCATTTTAGGTCACTTCTACTATATTATGAAGCAAGTACTGTAAATATGTACCCAAAAATCACAAGAAAATTTTAGAAGTTTGATGCTGACCTAAAACTATCAGAAACTAAGTCCCATGATTTTTTCTCTAATATTTTGGCTCTGAATTTATTTTAATGTAAAATACTAATTTTTCCTAGCTTAGTGAAGGAGGCACTATTTTTAATTACTTAAAAATCCAGAGAAAATTACAGGGTGACTATCATGGTTTTGAACACCCACTGACCGAATTTCATAATTTTTCAAATAATAATTGGGCATTATTTTTATTTTTGACTACATATCCCAAATGATAAGTTAAAGAAGAAAGTACCCAAAATAATCAGATAAAACTCCCAAGAAAAATACAGAAGGTATAACATACTATAAGATGCCCTAATCCAAGATTTCATAACATTCCAATGAACAAAAATTCCAGAATCATCAAAATAGATATCTAGGGCACAACTAGTGTTGTGAATGAAGTACTGTATAAATTAACCCAAAAATCTCAACAAAACTATATTATGGCCATTTTGACCAGAAAATCACCTTGCCCAAATTTTATTTGATTTATAGTTCATTTGTCAGCATAATAGTTCAAATTAAGATTGGTGCCCTAAACTAGGGCTAGGATTTTAGGTGGCCTAACTGTCTCCAAATCCCTTAAGATTTTGTCCAGAGAACTGTAATGGCCCTATGGTCCTCTCCACCAAAATTTCAAGTCATTCCAAGGTCATTTGACCCCATGATCTTCACAACCCACCAAGAGCCATCCTTAGGGTTTGGCCTTTGATCCTAGGGCAAATCTACCCCCAATCCACCTCAAAATCCATGAAGAGGTGCTAGAGGGCATTCTTATTCAGTGGTAAAAATCTCAGCCTTTGTTGAGGTGATCTGACCACTCAAATCTCAAAGTGCACTTTTAACCTAAAAAGCCCTTGATATGGCATAGCTTAGGGTTGTCCATTTCCTACCTAGAATATCTCCAAATGAGATGAAAAATTATACAGAGCCTCATGATGAACCCAGGAACCACTCACCAAGATTTGGGAGGGTTTGGAAGTCATTAAGCCAATTAATTAATTTTTCCTTAGATTATTAAATTTTTCTAAAAACTTTGAAAAAACATTCTCCAAAAATTCCCATTTTTGGACAGGCCTTAGGTATAGCTGGGGTAGACTCCCTTCCAAAATTTCAGATCATTTGGTCAAAGAATGAAGGGTGGGAACACCTTTTAATCTCTGTCTAGATCTAGGTATAGATCCAACCAAAAGAGGTTCCCTGGTCAAACCAGTTGACCAAATTGACCCAAATTAATTTTAAAATATAGTAGACCAATAGGGCTACAAATTTTATGTTGGTCATTTCTTCATAAAAAGCCCCTAAGTATTTTTCCTAATTTATCTAAGGTGGCTATTATTTTAATACAAAAAAATGCTTATAAAATAAAAGCTTAATTAACTACACAGATCTTGAAGCAGGATCTAAGGGCCCTGGCATCGTCTTCCTCCTCCAGCCAAAGGTCACGATTTGCCCGACCTGGAACTACTTCCAAGCGCAGCCGCCAGCCGTCCAGCCTCCTCCCTGGCCGGCCACCGCCACCACCACCTCCGTTGAGGTGGTGGCCATCGCCGAGCGGCGGCGCAGCCGCCGGAGAGGCGGAATCCGGCGAACCCGAGCGTAATTTTTGCGGGAAAACGGGAAAAAGAGCTCTTCCGATCGGGCTCAATTGAGCCCGAATCTTAATCCTACGGAAAGCTAAGATCTACCCGTAGAGAGAGAGGAGGGGAGGACCTTGTTCGCGGGCTGGAGGCGTGCAGACCGTCAGGATGCCATTAGTGCGGTGGTGGCGTCGCCGGAATTCTCAATAGCATAGTGGGAGGCTCGAAAACTTCAGATAAAGGCTGGGAAAACCTCCTCTTGGGCCTCTGAGGGTGTTTAAAAGCTTGGTCAAGGAGGGGGAACAGCCAAAAGCTGGTGGCCATTAATGGCCCATTATATCTTGGCTTGGCCATGGTGGTGGGGGGCTGAAACGGCTCTGTGAATGCAAGCTAACGGCTAGAAACTCCTCCTCTTCCCTAGATGAGTTGGATCCAGCCGTAAAATGGGAGGGGAAGGCCACGTCATCAAGTGCCATTACTGCCATGACAGCAAGCTCTCGGCCACAGCCGTAACCGCCCTTTTGCAAAACCGTCGGTCCACGTGTCAAGCTTGACCGGTCAACTTATTTTAAATAAGACTTATTAGGTCTTAATAGGAGAAAACGGCCCACTCCTAGATCGGCCCGGTTCAGCTGAACCAGCACACAGCCAGAAATAAAATGCCAAAAAAATTCTAAGTACAATGGCGTTGAGTGAGCTCTGCTCATTCAACGCCATCCTTGCTACGGCGTTGAGTGAGCTCTGCTAACTCAACACCATCCCAGATATGGCATTGAGTGAGCTCTGCTCACTCAACGCCATCCAGAATGGCCTCCCAGACTATGGCGTTGAGTGAGCTCAGCTCACTCAATGCCATCCGGATTATGGCGTTGAGTGAGCTCTGCTTACTCAACGCCATCCAGAATATGCTCTTTTTAAACAATGGCGTTAATTGAGCTTAGCTCACTCAACACCATCTAGATTATGGCGTTGAGTGAGCTCTGCTCACTCAACGCCATCCAGACTACACCAAATGGAGTTGAGTGCGGTCAGTGCACTCAATGCCGTTCAACTTATGGTGTTGAGTGCACTCAACGCACTCAACGCCATCCCGCCTGACAGATTACGGCATTGAGTGAGCTAAGCTCACTAAACTCCATCCATTCTACGGCGTTGAGTGAGCTCAGCTCACTCAACGCCAACCAGATGACACCAGATGGCGTTGAGTGCAATCTGTGCACTCAACACCGTCTAGCTTATGGCTTTGAGTGAGCTAAGCTCACTCAACTCCATCTAGACTATGGCGTTGAGTGAGCTTAGCTCACTCAATGCCATTCCAAGGTCACGGGCGTGACGGATCGGTCATGGGCCTGTCAGGCCCATGTTGAAATTTCTTAGTTCACCGATCGTCTTTCTGAGGTCGACGATCGTCGAAGGGGTCACTCCCTAGGTCACGGACGTGACGGGTCGGTCACGGGCGTGACCACCCCTTGACTCGAAATCTTGGTCGATAAACTTCAATTCCTGGGTTTCCTAGGGTTCTGTTATGACAAAACCACTTCCAGGGGTCTAGTTGGAAATGGGATGTTACAAATCCCAATAAACAAAACAAAGATTTCGTCCCCGAAATCAAGGTTAAGCCTACGGGGGCTCCAATCGGGAAGAGAAGCTTGTAACATCCCATGAAAGTCGAAAGATTTACATCTCTACGTTACGTTTGCTATGTGCGGTTTCGAATATAAGACTAATTCATCCAATTGACAAGACATATACCCCAATAAACAAAAGATTAGCCCCTATTCTTGAAATTCCAGTCCTATTGGTTTAAAACAGGAAAGCAAATTGATTGTCCAGAGGGGTTGTGAGGTATACCTGACCGAAAAGCTCCGGATACTTTTGCCGCATCAAGTCCTGTAGCTCCCATGTATGCTCCTCCTGCCCATGATTGTTCCATAGAACCTTGACTAACGTAACCTTCTTCCGTCGCAAGACCCGCACTGCCGTGTCATCGATCCTGATAGGCTCCAAGTTGACTGACCGATCCGAGGCCACCGGGCCATCTGCCGAGGAAATCAGCTGCTCAGGGCGTAGCAGAGCCTTCCGTAGTGAGGAGATGTGGAAGACGTCATGCAGTCCCGCTAACTCCGGTGGTAGCTCTAGTCTATAAGCCAAGGGGCCAATCCGCTCTAGGATCCTGTAAGGCCCCATATATCTCGGGCTGAGCTTCTTCCGCCCGCGAACCCTCAAGACTCCGTGCATCGGCCGTATCTTCAAGAAAACCCGGTCTCCCACCTGGAACTCCACCTGACGATGCCTCGCATCGTAGTATTTGGCCTTCCTGCTCTGGGCTTCCAACATCCTGTCCTGGATCAATCTAATCTAAGCATCTGTATCCCCCACAAACTCCGAGCCCAGTGCCTACGGATCCTCATCCTGAACCCATGATAGTGGGGTCCTGCACCTCCTTCCATACAATGCCTCGTATGGAGCCATGCCTATGCTGGACTGATGGGCGTTGTTGTACGAAAACTCGACCAGTGGCAGCAATTTCTCCCAAGGCTCGTCGTGGTCTAAAATACACGGGCGCAAAAGATCTTCCAGTGTACGGTTGGTGCGCTCTGTCTGCCCGTCGGTCTGAGGGTGAAAAGTTGTGCTGAATGTCAACCGAGAACCCAGATGGGCCTGGACTGACCTCCACTCCCTGGATGTTAACCGCCCATCCCGATCCGAAACGATAGTCTTGGGCACCCCATGATAACGCACAAACTGCTCAATGAACCTCCGGACTAATACACTAACCGGAGCGTCCTTCGCCACTGGGATGAATCTTGCTAACTTTGTTAGCCTGTCCACTATCACCCAGATCGAGTCATTCCCCGCACGTGATCGAGGTAACCCATGTATGAATTCCATGGCTATATCCTCAAATTTCCACTCCGCACCGGAAGTGGCTGCAGCAAGCCTGCCGGGTTCCTACACTCTGCCTTCATGAGTTGGCAGTGTAACGCCCCATCTTTTCAGCGATTATTTTTATTCTCGTTTGGCGTTACGATGACGCGTTTCCGTGGCTTGTGCCATGTGTGGAGTATGGTTTAGCTCCTTGGAACTGAGTGCCCTGTTTGGTAGCCTGTTGGCAAGATCTCCCTAGCAAACCGAGTCGTTCTGGTGACCCGGTGTGGCCTCTCGGGGGGATGTTTGTGTTTGGCTTCGTTTGGGTGTAACTCGAGTTCTGTTCGTCGAAAGTTAATTTCGACTTCGCCGTTGTGTTCGTAGCGTGGGTATTTAGCTACGGTGCGAATTTCGTCGAATTCCGAGGTGAATTGGTTTTCGAGTCAATTTGGTGCTTTATGTAATTTTAAAATTAATAATATAATTATATAATTATATATATATATATAGAATGAATAGGGTCGATCTTCATCTTCTTCACGATAGAAACCGCCAGTCCTGTACGAGAGAAACGAGTAACCGCCGAGCCTTCCCTTCGGACGCCGATTCCCGGAGCGTTTGTGGACGGAATTCGATTCCGAGAGTGGATACGGATTGCTCTCGTCGAGACCTTCATTCCTGCGATAAGAAATTCGATTTTCGTGGAGTTTTGGAAGGATTGGAATTTTCAGTTTTGGAAGTTTTCCGCCATTAATGGCCGAGTCTTTGTTCTAGGTGTTGCGGCCGTCTTGATCCGTGCGAAGAGGAGGAAAGCAGTCCAAAGCTTCGCTGAGATTTGAGGCAAGTGGTATTCTTGCCCTTGCCAAGTGTTTTCTTTGATTTTATTTGCTGAAATTGAAATCCCGGTTAGCCCAGGTTAGAGGCCTTGTTGTTCTCGTTTTCTTGCTAACTATAGGGCTTAGTTCTTCCTACTGAAACCCCCCCTATGTTGTGATGTTTGGAATCCAAATTGTCGGCGTGAAGCCGTTGTTTTCCTTTAATTTTGATTGATGCTCTGGTTTGGGCGTAGCCGAGAGGGAGAGTTAGGAGGGGGGTGTGGTTGCCAATTTCCTTCGTTATGGTATTATTCGAATGGTTAGGCATAGTTTATATGGTAGTAGCGTGAGACGTGATAGTTGTCTACTGCTTCTGCAGTGGCGTGAGTCGTGTGCGCGTTCCGGTGTCGTTCGGAAAATTCCAAACGGTACAGGTTTGTCGCGCACGGTCATTAACCTTGAGGGCGCACGACCACTGGTCGTGTGCCTCTGTTCGTGCGCGTATAAATTTCAGTTTCCAAAGTTCTGTCTCGGGCAATCGCACGAGCGCTGGCAACAGTGCGCACGACCGCTGATCGTGCGACACTGATCGTGCGCAGTTGCTAGGTTTTCTGTCAGGTTTCCAGGTTCGTTTCGCACGATCATCAGCCGATGAGTGCGCACGACCACTGATCGTGCGTCACTGATCGTGCGCTTTGTATATCTTCTTTTGATAGGCGAATTTAGATGGTTTCGAGTGCGGGAGTTTAGATACTCAAGTGGTAGGCAATTACTTGAGTTCTGGATCTTCTGCCTTGGTCGTTCGACTGCCGTCGAGCTCCATTTTCGTTAGTGGGTTTGTGGGTAGTAACTTAATTTTGGCGGTGAGTGAGGCTAGCTCACTCAAGGCCAAAGTTTAGGTAGGCACTGAGTGGGTTTCACTCAACGCCTAGTCGTGTTGGTTTATTTCAACACTCTTCCTTTACCTTGTATTTCGTTTCCGAGTGGATTTTTTTCCAGTTGAATTTCTGGGTTTTCCTTGTCGGCCGTTTTCTTTATTTTCCTAAAGGCCGAATCGTGGGTCGTGGATAGTAGTGGTGGTTGTAGCTCTCTATGGGGGTGGAGTTGTGTGATATAGCCAAGGCCACCCATGGATTTCTTGCTCCAGGTACGGGCTGGGCATGTCGGGTGGAAGGTCCCTTGTGTTTTCACGTGTTGACCCTCGAGCTTTTGACTGGGACATGGTGGATTGGGGGACTGCGTTTGCCTTCGATCCGGTTCCTCGTTGTTGTTTTGCTACTATCACTTCCCGCAGTTTAGGGTGTTAGAAGTTTCTTCTTTGGTAGTTTGCAGCATTCTGACTCTTGGTAGTCTAGTAGGCCCTGCAGGATGTTGTTCCTGGGCTGGGTCGTTGCTGTTTCTTTGCACGTTGTGCATTTCTTGTTGTCCTGTTTTGGACAGTTGTGACTCTTTTTACTGTATGTTTTCTGTTATTTTGTCCTTTTGGTTGACTCTTTCATGCAGTTTTACCTTGATTTTTGCTTGCTGAGGTATTCTATTTTCTTTTGGAATACCCCAGGTTCTGAGCTGTAGCCAGTTTGGTGGCTAGTTGGAGGTGTTGTTGTTGGTGGACTCCCGGACTTTGGAGTTTTGTTTACCTTGTTTGTGAGGTTGTTTTCAGTACTTTCTTACAGACATATATGTGTGCTGGTGGGTTCGTGTCAGGTTGTTGGCGCCCACTAGTAGTTTTTACCTTGTACTGGATATATACTATTGCTGCTACCATTTATTTTTCTGGAGATAGTCTACTTGCTTTGAGAAGGTTTTATGCTAGGTTGCTAGTTATTTTTAAACTATAAATACTATTATAAATGAAGCTCATGATCAGCATGTTTTTATAAACTTAATCACTATATTCCAAATCACGTACGAAAACCGTTTTCTTATATATATTATATAAACTAAGTGTAGTGTCTTGCATAGCATGAGTGGTTCTCTTGGGACCCTTATGCGCTCTTTAGGGTGTAAAGCCTAATTAAAGTATTTTTCCGCAGCGTTTAAATATAGTTTTCTTTTGTGGACTATTTGATCCACTGAGCCGAGGGATACGGGCTCTAAACATAATTGATTTTCTATTCATTAAGCACATGATTTTCTTGCATAAAGATTGTAGTTGGATTTGCCTGAGCGTCAGCAGTTATCCCCTGCTTGACGTGGCATCATGACGCGTGTTTTCTCTTACTCTGATAATTCTTAATTCGGAGAAAATGCGGGTTGTGACAGTTGGTATCAGAGGGAGGTTGCTTGACAAGTTAGTTGGGCAACCTTCCTTGGATGCTGTTAGTAGTTCAGCATCATGTCATTCACACACCGATATGTCATCAGCACGTCTTGGCAAAAGCACGAACACTACACTCATAGCATAACATGAAGTATACGGGGCATATTATGTAGTATGGGATGCATAATATGTGTTCGTATATGGATCCACCATAGGGGCTACATGTGAGGGTTATGTAGTATGGGATGCATAACCTCACCACATGACTGCGACTAGCACGTTTCTTTTTCGTTGCATGGAAATGTTATGTAGTATGGGATGCATAACAATTTCATGTGTACGCCGCTCATATCATGCATTAAGGTCTTCTTTTTAGAATGCATAGCACAATCGTGCATATCATATCATTGCATAAGCACAACGCGCCGAGCTAAAGATTTGCAGGATGACATATGTACACACATAAGTTTTCAAACTAACATAAGTTCATGCATCCGATCTAGGCACAAGAGTTAGTGAGGTGGTGGTTAACCATCCTAGGTTAGGGCATATCATCTAATTATTGTGAAGAAGATAAACTCTCAGAGCAAGTTTAGCAGCTTTAAGTCTATATCTACATATGTATTGTCTGTACTGGTAGTCGGTTCTAGTCGTGGGTTTTGGTTCTGATTTGCGTTGTATTGATTTTTTTAGGATGGCTAGGCATCCTGCGACTCGATCGACTCCCCTGTCTGAGGGTGAATCTTCTGGAGCTCAGAACGATGCGGTGATCGAGGGTCTGCGTCAGAGTAGCGAAGCTATGGGGAGGCAGTTGGAGGAGGTGCAAGCCCAGATTCAGTCTTTGGTGGCAGTTGTGGCAGGGCAGGCTCAGGGTGCGCAAGTTCCTGCAGGGGGGTTAGCTGTTCCTCCTCCTCCTGCACCCTTGAGACCTCCAGTGGTGGTGCCAGCAGAGATGGCCTTCATCTCGCAGTTTCAGAGGCTGAGCCCTCCCACTTATGATGGGAAGGCAGATTTCATGGTGATAGATGACTGGCTGATCTCCATGGAGGAGATGTTCTCGTACTCTGGGATTTCAGATGATCAGAGGGTGATGATAGCCGCCTATCAGCTTAAAGGATTGGCTAAGAGTTGGTGGCTGAGAGAGAAGGAGAGCCTGGTGGCTGGATGTTCGTGGGAAGTGTTCAAGGAGATGCTGTTGAGGAAGTTCTTACCCTCGGTCGAGCGTGACCGCCTCATGAATGATTTCCTCTATCTGAAGCAAAGGCAGCTCACGGTGGGTGAGTATGAGATAGAGTTTAGTAAGTTGAGCCGTTTTGCCCCTGGATTGGTCAGCGCTGAGGCTGATCGAGTTAAGCGATTCCTCGGTGGTTTGAGGAGTGAGGTGCAGCAGTTGGCCAGTGCTTATGGGTCAGTGACTTATGCTGGAGTTGTAGAGGCTGCTCTTAAGGTTGAGGCCATTGAGACGGCGAAGAGCAGAGGCCAGCAGTTGAGGAAGGATAAGAGGAAGTTGGTAGAGGAGAAGAAACCCCTGGTACCCGATGCTGTTCCGGGAAAGAGGAGCAGGGTGGTGTGCAGTTTTTGTGGCCGGTCAGGCCATCCTGTTGAGAGGTGTTTCAAGAAGGCGGCAGCTCAGAAGAAGGAGCAGGTTCATGCTATTCAGGGTGCTCCTGGGAGAGATGTCTCCTGTTCAGTTTGCAAGCGATCCGGGCATGATGCAGCCCAGTGTTGGTCCAGGGTTAGAGTCTGCTATCAGTGTGGGCAGAAGGGTCACGTTAAGTCGAGGTGTCCTCAGGTCCAGTCAGCTCTTCCTGCAGTTCCATTGCAGGCATTACCTCCACCTCAGAATGTGGACAAGGGAAAAGGGAAGCTGAACGTGATTTCTTCCGAGGAGGCTCAGACTTCGACCCAGGTGATCTCAGGTTAGTAGTTGGTTGTTTTTCTTTCTAGCCTGGTAGTTTAGTTGCTAGATTATTTGCGGTACTGTTGTGCTAGTTCCTTAGCTTTGTGCGTTCCTATAGGGAAATTTAAGGTGAAGAACCGCTGGGCGCGTGTTCTGTTTGACTCCGGCGCTACCCACTCGTTCGTGGCTAGAGCCTTTGTGGAGCGTCATCGGTTGTCTCTAGATCGTGTTCGGGATTCCTTCCGTGTCAAGTTTCCCTCTGGTGAATCTGTGTTGTCAGATTTGGGTATTTTGGATTGTCCGGTTTTGTTGGGGGATTTTCTTGCGAAGGCGGATCTGAAGATGATTGATCTAGAGGACTTCGATGTCATTTTGGGCATGGACTGGCTCTCTCGGTATGATGCGGTCATTCAGTGCAAGGGAAAGCGCTTGGACTTCATCAGGGACGACGGTCAGCCCGGCAGCGTGTATGCTGATCCATGTCAGGATTCTCCTGTTCTCTCTGCGGTATGTGTTCAGAGATTGTTTCTTTCTGATTGTTGTGTTTGTTTAGTCTCGGTGGTTGGAACCGTTGTTAGCATGCCACGCTTGGAGGAGATTCCTATTGTTCGTGGTTTCGCCGATGTTTTTCCTGATGATCTTCCTGGTATCCCTCCTGAGCGGGATGTGGAGTTTGTTATTGATTTGGAGCCGGGTACGCGTCCTATTGCTAAGGCGCCGTACCGGATGGCCCCTCGTGAGTTAGAGGAGTTGCGAATTCAGTTAGATGAGTTGTTGGCTAAAGGTTTTATCAGGCAAAGTTCGTCGCCTTGGGGTGCTCCTGTTTTGTTCGTAAAGAAGAAAGATGGGTCGATGCGGCTTTGCATCGACTATAGAGAGTTGAACAAGGTCACTATCAAGAACAGGTACCCTCTGCCGAGGATCGATGATTTATTTGACCAGTTGCGTGGTAGCACGGTGTTCTCCAAGATCGATCTTCGTTCGGGCTATCATCAGCTCAGGATCCGTGAGGCAGATATTCCACGGACTGCGTTTAGGTCGAGGCATGGGCACTTTGAGTTTTTGGTGATGTCGTTTGGTCTGACCAACGCACCATCAGCCTTCATGGATATGATGAACCGGGTGTTCAAGGATTTCCTAGACAAGTTCGTTGTGGTCTTCATTGATGACGTGTTGGTTTATTCTCGCAGTGCTGAGGAGCACGAGCAGCATTTGCATTTGGTCCTATCAGAGTTGAGGAACCACAAGTTATTCGCCAAGTTGAGCAAGTGCGAATTTTGGTTGCCTCAGGTTTCTTTTCTAGGCCACGTGGTGAACAAGGATGGGATCTCGGTTGACCCAGAAAAGATTGCAGCAGTGATGGATTGGAGTAGGCCGAATACTCCTAAGGAGATCAGAAGTTTCTTAGGGTTGGCTGGCTATTACAGGAGATTCGTGGAGGGTTTCTCTTCTCTAGCCGCACCATTGACCAATCTGACTCAGAAGAATGTGGCTTTTGTTTGGAGCGAGAAGTGCGAAGAAGCTTTTCAGGAGTTAAAGAGGAGATTGTGTACTGCTCCCGTTCTGACCCTTCCTACTGAGGGCATGGATTATGATATGTATGTGGATGCTTCGCATATAGGTCTGGGATGTGTATTAATGCAGGATGGAAAAGTAATTGCTTATGGGTCAAGGCAGTTGAAAACTCATGAGCGGAATTATCCTACGCATGACCTTGAGTTTGCAGCGGTTATCTATGCGTTGAAGTTGTGGAGGCACTTACTTTATGGGGCTCAGTGCAAGATTTTTACTGACCATAAGAGCCTAAAGTACGTGTTCACGCAGAAGGAGTTGAATCTGCGTCAGCGGCGGTGGCTTGAGTATGTGGCGGATTATGATGTGGAAATCCAGTATCATCCGGGCAAGGCCAATGTGGTGGCCGACGCCCTGAGCTGAAAGACGGGAAAGATCTTTAACCTCTCCGCCGATCGATTAGTTGAGGAGTTCCTCCTTATGGATATTTCAGTGGGATGCTGTAGTTTGCAGAGTAGTTTATCAGTGGAAGAGCCGTCCTGGATTTCTTTGACTAGATTGCATCAGAAGGACGATCCGGATCTGTTGCACCTTTTTACCAGGACAGAGAAGGGAGAGTTGCCAGATTTTTCTATTGATGATGCGGGTACTTTGAAGTACCACGGCAGGATTTGCGTTCCCGCTGTTGGGGACATTAAGAGTATGATTTGCAGTGAGGCTCATGGTTCCAGCGTTGCCTACCATCCAGGATCTACGAAGATGTACCGTGACTTAAAGCAAATTGCTTGGTGGTATGGTATGAAAGGAGATATAGCCCGATATGTTGCTGAGTGTCACACTTGCAAGCGTGTGAAGGCCGATCATGGAAGGCCTGGTGGTAAGTTGACTCCGCTAGAGATCCCGACTTGGAAGTGGGAGAATATATCTATGGACTTCATTACGGGTTTGCCAAAATCCCCGAGAGGATTTGATTCTGTTTGGGTTATAGTGGATAGATTGACGAAGTGTGCTCACTTCGTGCCTTATAAGATTGATTACCCGATGAAGAAGATAGCGGAGTTGTACTTGAATGAAGTCATACGACTCCACGGTGTGCCAGTTAGCATCATTTCTGATCGAGACTCCCAGTTTACTTCTCGTTTTTGGCAGAGTCTGCAGGAGGGTTTGGGTACGGATCTGAGGTATTCTACTGCGTACCACCCTCAGACCAATGGGCAGACGGAGCGGGTCAATCAGATTGTTGAGGATATGATCCGGTGCTATATTTTAGACCACGGTGGAGCGTGGGATGAGCGTCTGCGACTCATGGAATTTGCTTACAATAACAGTTATCAGGAAAGCTTGCAGATGGCTCCGTTCGAAGCCTTGTATGGGAGGCGCTGTAGGACTCCGTTGTTTTGGGCTGAGGCTGGTGAGAAGCCTTTGTTGGGTCCTGATGCTCTAGAAGAGATGGAAGTCGCCGTGAAGCTTATTCGGGAGAAGCTTCGTTTAGCCCAGGAGAGGTATGAAAAGAACGCCAATCGGCATAGGTCTGCTTTGGAGTTTTTAGTAGGGGATCTTGTATACCTCAAGGTTTCTCCAATGGTTGGTGTGAAGAGATTTGGTAAAAATCGGAAATTGGACCCAAGGTATGTGGGCCCGTTTGAGGTCTTGGAGCGGATTGGTGTGTCTGCATATAGATTGGATTTGCCAGCGAACTTCCCTGGTGTTCATAATGTTTTTCATGTTAGCCAATTGCGGAAGTGTGTGCGCAGCAGTGGACAACTCTTGGATGTTGTGCCCCAGTTAGAGCCCAACCTCTCTTTCGTTGAGGTGCCAGTTCGTATTTTGGATTCTCAGGAGCGTGTGCTGCGAAAGAAGTCCATACCGATGGTGAAAATTCTATGGAAAAATCAGGATTTGGAGAGCGCGACTTGGGAGCTAGAGTCGGCCATGAGGAGGGCGTACCATCACCTGTTCCTCTGATTTGATCGGTATGTTTCCCTTTGTAACTTCTGTTTGTTACTTTTTCCTTCTTTTGTAGGAGGGTTGTGCGTAAAGTTTCGGGACGAAACTTTCTTTTAGGGGGAGTGACTGTAACGCCCCGTCTTTTCAGCGATTATTTTTATTCTCGTTTGGCGTTACGATGACGCGTTTCCGTGGCTTGTGCCATGTGTGGAGTATGGTTTAGCTCCTTGGAACTGAGTGCCCTGTTTGGTAGCCTGTTGGCAAGATCTCCCTAGCAAACCGAGTCGTTCTGGTGACCCGGTGTGGCCTCTCGGGGGGATGTTTGTGTTTGGCTTCGTTTGGGTGTAACTCGAGTTCTGTTCGTCGAAAGTTAATTTCGACTTCGTCGTTGTGTTCGTAGCGTGGGTATTTAGCTACGGTGCGAATTTCGTTGAATTCCGAGGTGAATTGGTTTTCGAGTCAATTTGGTGCTTTATGTAATTTTGTAATTAATAATATAATTATATAATTATATATATATATATATAGAATGAATAGGGCCGATCTTCATCTTCTTCACGATAGAAACCGCCGGTCCTGTACGAGAGAAACGAGTAACCGCCGAGCCTTCCCTTCGGACGCCGATTCCCGGAGCGTTTGTGGACGGAATTCGATTCCGAGAGTGGATACGGATTGCTCTCGTCGAGACCTTCATTCCTGCGGTAAGAAATTCGATTTTCGTGGAGTTTTGGAAGGATTGGAATTTTCAGTTTTGGAAGTTTTCCGCCATTAATGGCCGAGTCTTTGTTCTAGGTGTTGCGGCCGTCTTGATCCGTGCGAAGAGGAGGAAAGCAGTCCAAAGCTTCGCTGAGATTTGAGGCAAGTGGTATTCTTGCCCTTGCCAAGTGTTTTCTTTGATTTTATTTGCTGAAATTGAAATCCCGGTTAGCCCAGGTTAGAGGCCTTGTTGTTCTCGTTTTCTTGCTAACTATAGGGCATAGTTCTTCCTACTGAAACCCCCCCTATGTTGTGATGTTTGGAATCCAAATTGTCGGCGTGAAGCCGTTGTTTTCCTTTAATTTTGATTGATGCTCTGGTTCGGGCGTAGCCGAGAGGGAGAGTTAGGAGGGGGGTGTGGTTGCCAATTTCCTTCGTTATGGTATTATTCGAATGGTTAGGCATAGTTTATATGGTAGTAGCGTGAGACGTGATAGTTGTCTACTGCTTCTGCAGTGGCGTGAGTCGTATGCGCGTTCCGGTGTCGTTCGGAAAATTCCAAACGGTACAGGTTTGCCGCGCACGGTCATTAACCTTTAGGGCGCACGACCACTGGTCGTGTGCCTCTATTCGTGCGCGTATAAATTTCAGTTTCCAAAGTTCTGTCTCGGGCAATCGCACGAGCACTGGCAACAGTGCGCACGACCGCTGATCGTGCGACACTGATCGTGCGCAGTTGCTAGGTTTTCTGTCAGGTTTCCAGGTTCGTTTCGCACGATCATCAGCCGATGAGTGCGCACGACCACTGATCGTGCGTCACTGATCGTGCGCTTTGTATATCTTCTTTTGATAGGCGAATTTAGATGGTTTCGAGTGCGGGAGTTTAGATACTCAAGTGGCAGGCAATTACTTGAGTTCTGGATCTTCTGCCTTGGTCGTTCGACTGCCGTCGAGCTCCGTTTTCGTTAGTGGGTTTGTGGGTAGTAACTTAATTTTGGCGGCGAGTGAGGCTAGCTCACTCAAGGCCAAAGTTTAGGTAGGCACTGAGTGGGTTTCACTCAACGCCTAGTCGTGTTGGTTTATTTCAACACTCTTCCTTTACCTTGTATTTCGTTTCCGAGTGGATTTTTTTCCAGTTGAATTTCTGGGTTTTCCTTGTCGGCCGTTTTCTTTATTTTCCTAAAGGCCGAATCGTGGGTCGTGGATAGTAGTGGTGGTTGTAGCTCTCTATGGGGGTGGAGTTGTGTGATATAGCCAAGGCCACCCATGGATTTCTTGCTCCAGGTACGGGCTGGGCATGTCGGGTGGAAGGTCCCTTGTGTTTTCACGTGTTGACCCTCGAGCTTTTGACTGGGACATGGTGGATTGGGGGACTGCGTTTGCCTTCGATCCGGTTCCTCGTTGTTGTTTTGCTACTATCACTTCCTGCAGTTTAGGGTGTTAGAAGTTTCTTCTTTGGTAGTTTGCAGCATTCTGACTCTTGGTAGTCTAGTAGGCCCTGCAGGATGTTGTTCCTGGGCTGGGTCGTTGCTGTTTCTTTGCACGTTGTGCATTTCTTGTTGTCCTGTTTTGGACAGTTGTGACTCTTTTTACTGCATGTTTTCTGTTATTTTGTCCTTTTGGTTAACTCTTTCATGCAGTTTTACCTTGATTTTTGCTTGCTGAGGTATTCTGTTTTCTTTTGGAATACCCCAGGTTCTGAGTTGTAGCCAGTTTGGTGGCTAGTTGGAGGTGTTGTTGTTGGTGGACTCCCGGACTTTGGAGTTTTGTTTACCTTGTTTGTGAGGTTGTTTTCAGTACTTTCTTACAGACATATATGTGTGCTGGTGGGTTCGTGTCAGGTTGTTGGCGCCCACTAGTAGTTTTTACCTTGTACTGGATATATACTATTGCTGCTACCATTTATTTTTCTGGAGATAGTCTACTTGCTTTGAGAAGGTTTTATGCTAGGTTGCTAGTTATTTTTAAACTATAAATACTATTATAAATGAATCTCATGATCAGCATGTTTTTATAAACTTAATCACTATATTCCAAATCACGTACGAAAACCGTTTTCTTATATATATTATATAAACTAAGTGTAGTGTCTTGCATAGCATGAGTGGTTCTCTTGGGACCCTTATGCGCTCTTTAGGGTGTAAAGCCTAATTAAAGTATTTTTCCGCAGCGTTTAAATATAGTTTTCTTTTGTGGACTAGATGATCCACTGAGCCGAGGGATACAGGCTCTAAACATAATTGATTTTCTATTCATTAAGCACATGATTTTCTTGCATAAAGATTGTAGTTGGATTTGCCTGAGCGTCAGCAGTTATCCCCTGCTTGACATGGCATCATGACGCGTGTTTTCTCTTACTCTGATAATTCTTAATTCGGAGAAAATGCGGGTTGTGACAGGCAGGCCTCGCAATGCATCACAAAGTACGTAATATCTTTCTTCATACCCGGCCAGTACATCGTCCTCTTCAAATCCTTTACCATCTTGGTGATCCCCAGGTGTACCGAATATCGGCTACAGTGAGCTTCTGTCATGATGTCCTCCCGGATCTGGCCTCCTGTCGGTATGTAGACTCTGCCTCGGAAATACAGGAGACCATCCATCAAAGAGTAATCTCCTGTCGTGCCTTCCTCAAAGGCTCAGAATATCGGCTCAGCTCTCTCATCCAGCTTCTGCCCATCTCTGATGTGGTCCCGAATATCATTAGTAGTAACCATTGACCCCAGGTACTCCATGTATAACTCCTGGTCATCCTCAGACACTAGTGATATCTGCATCTCCTCGAATGCTTTAACCAACTCCAAGGCCATCAATTGCGGGCCTACTCCTGACATACTCGCTCTCCGGCTCAGAGCATCTGCGACCACGTTCGCCTTCCCCAGATGGTAGTGCATGGTATACTGGTAGTCCGACAGAAACTCTACCCAGCGTCTCTGCCTGATGTTTAACTCCTTCTGGGTGTCGACGTACTTCAGATTCTTGTGGTCAGAGAACATGTCGCAATGTACTCTGTAGAGATAGTGTCACCAGATCTTAAGAGCAAAAACGACTGCCCGCATCTCCAAATCGTGCACGGGGTAGTTCTGTTCAGGCTGCTTCAACTAACGGGGGGCATAGGCTATTACGTGCCCGTTCTGCATCAGAATGGCACCCATCCCCTGATAGGAAGCATCTATGTACACTTGGAATCCTTCCTTCCCTGACGGAAGGGCAAGGATGGGAGTCGAGGTAAGATGATCCTTCAGCTCCTGGAAAGCAGATTCGCATCGTGGTGTCCAAATAAAAGGGGACTCCTTCTTCGTCAGAGACGTAAGAGGGAGGGCAATCTGAGAGAACCACTTTATGAACTTCCGGTAATAACCGGCAAGTCCCAAGAAACTTCGAACATCCGAGGCCGAATTTAGTGGTGGCCAATCCCATACTGCCTGGACCTTTGCCGGATCCACTACAAGACCTGCTCCACTGATGACATGGCCCAGAAAGGCCACCTCCTTTAGCCAGAACTGGCACTTGCTGTACTTGGCATACATCTTATGCTCTCGCAGCTTCTCCAAGGTCAAGGACAGATGTCTCGCGTGCTCCTCCTCCGTCCTTGAATAGATAAGGATGTCGTCGATGAATACGATGACAAAGACATCCAGATACTATTCGAACACCCAGTTCATCAAGGTCATAAATGCAGAGGGTGCATTCGTGAGCCCAAAAGGCATCACGGTAAACTCGTACAAACCATATCTGCTGCTGAAGGCCGTCTTCGGGATGTCCTCTTCCTGAATGCAAAGCTGGTAGTACCCCGACCTCAGATCCATCTTTGAGAACCAATGGGCTCCCTCCAGCTGGTCAAATAGCTCGTCTATCCTTGGTAAGGGATAAGTATTCCAGACCGTCTACCTGTTCAGGGCCCGGTAATCTATGCACAATCGAAGAGTTCCGTCCTTCTTCTTGACGAATAACACCGGAGCTACCCATTGTGAAAAGCTAGGCCGAACGAACCCGGCCTCCACTAACTCCTGAAGCTGGCTTCTAAATTCCACCAACTCCTTTAGGGCCATTTGATAGGGAGCTCTGGATACCGGCTTAGCCCCCGGTACGAGCTGAATCTGAAAGTCCTTCTCTCGGTGCGGGGGTAGCCCTGGTAGCTTCTCCGGAAACACGTCGGCGAAGTCCCGCACTACTGGAATGTCTGAAATTGAGTCCTTGGCCACGACCGCCTCAAAAAGGACCTTATAAACTTCTTCCCCCTGCAGGTGCGCCTTAACATCCTGCACAGACGATAATAAGGTGTAGGGTGCTGGTATAATACCTTCGATGACAATGAAGGAGTCGTCGTGCCTCACGGTGATCCTCTTCGCCACGCAGTCGATCTGGGCTTGGTTCCAGCACAGTTAAGTCATGCCCAGGATCAGATCGTAATCTGGCATCTTCAGAATCGTCGCTGGTGCCTCAAACGCCTTCCCGCCGATCTTTGCTTCCATATTACAATGAGCAAAGGTCATTATCTCTGATCCATCGGGTAGGCGCACCCTCATCATCTTCCCGGTGAATGGCTCCACACCTGCCAGTCCTTTCACGAAATCCTCCGACACGAACGAGTGTGAAGCACTAGTGTCGAAGAGTGTGTGAGCGGGCTTGCCGCTAACGAAGACTATGCCTGGGGTAATTAAGTGTCTTAGTATTCTTGTTTTAGTTGTCTTCTCTTAATTTCTAACTAGGTTATGTCTAGAAAACTAGTTCATATGAAGAAAACTTAAAAGTACTGTCATACATGCGATAACCTGCTCCGGGTTCCGGGGCTGTGTCAGGTCTAGAGCATACACCTGCTCCCTCTCTAGGCTGCGGCCTCGATCCTGAAATCCTCGTCCTCGATCATGTACTCGTCCGCCAAATTGCCGGTGAGGTGGAGCGCCCTGATGTGCTGGTGGGGGTGCTCGCCTCATAGGGAAGTTCCTTTTGATATGCCCCGGCTGATTGCACTGAAAGCATACCGGTGCCTGCTCTGTTGTCCTTGGCATCTCCAGCATCTGTAAAGGTTGGGGAGACAATACCCCCTGACTCCTCTGCTCCTGCCCAAACTCCTGACGAGGCTGATCCCCGTTCCTTCTCTCCCCAATAACCTGGCCTCGAGGACGGTCTCTACGACCTCCAATCACTATATCATCAGTCGGTCTCTTTCGGCTCTTAACTGTAAGCTGATCCGCTTCTCTCTTCTTTGCCATCTCCAGAATCCTGGCCAAACTCCCCTCTAAGACAAAGAGGAGGGACTGCCTCATGTCGTCTTGCACCCCCTTGTAAAACCTCCGGGCATAGCCAACGTCGTCCAACTGATAAGCATCTGCATAGCGGGCCAGGTGAGTGAACTCCTGATAATACTCCACCACGGTCCTGTTCCCCTGCCTCAACCGCAGGAACCTATCCTCCAGGTCGTCCCTCGCCGACTGAGGTACAAAATGTCCCAAGAGTGCTGCTCTGAATTCCTCCTAAGTAATATCTGCGCAATCCATCCCCGCAAAGGTGGTGTCCAGGTTGGATTTCCACCACCTCTTTCCGTGTGACTCCAGGCAGGAGACTTCCAAAGCAACTGCCTCCTCAGTGGGGCATTGAATCCCCGCAAGCGTCTCGTAAATGGTATCCAACCATTCCTCCGTACATAATGCAGACTCCGTCCCCAGGTAGTATGGAGGGGAAAGTCCCCGGAATACAGTCATCCAATTGGCCCCGGGGTTTGGCTGTGGGGTCGGGGCTTGCTGAGCTCTGAAGGCCTCCAGAATGGCCGTCAGTGTTTGCCCCATCTCCGTCTGTTGGAACGGAGCTGGAGCCGGCGGAGGCGGGACCACATTCGGAGCCTGAGGTGTCCCCTGCTGTGATGTAGGGTTCGTCGCAGGCTACAAGGAAAAATTCCACTTGTTAGAGGATGTATGAATGGAATATAAGAAAGGGTATTGTTGACATTCACATGTGATTTCCCTTATGGGCACACCACTGCTTCTGCTGCTAGTTTGTCCGTAAACTAAGCTCGCACGGGGGTGGCCCAAGGTTTGTGGACTACTTCTCTTTCGATCGAGGTCTCCTCTGATACCACTTGTAAGACCCCCCCCCCCCCCCTTTTCTTTTTCAACCACCGGGGTCTTAGCCCAAAATTGCCGCTTTGCGGTGGCACCGACTCACGGGAAGGCCGCCACTACAAAACGCCAATTCTGCCGGCCCTTTTCGATCACAAAGAGAGAGAAGTAAGAATACATAAAATGTAAACATATCCACAGAAACACATGAATAAAATGAAATCACATCCAGTCCATCAGTATATATCAAATAGAAAGTACTACATAAGATCAGCTCAGATGAAAATCTAGAAACGGGCTCGAGCCCGGTACATCAGAGTCCTCACTACAAATCACTCATCGCGGAAGCTATAAACACACTAAACACTCACGGAGCTGGTCACAGGTGCTCTGGTGCTAAACTGGCCAACCTCCATGCGCACCGTACTCCGCTGGTGTTATTCCCTGGACTGCTGGTCCCTGTCTCCCATCCGGAGCTCCTGTAATATTGTGGTTCGAAAACTATTAGTCATAAAGACTAAGCCCTATCATCCCCTACCCCTCCCCCCACGGCTCCTAAGCACCGAGCAGAGAGGAGGAAAGGGAAGCTACAAAGGTGGAGAGTAATCAAGCAGATGATAAGGAGCTAATCAAACAACTATCATGGTGTATAAACAACTATCTAGAATAAAGTACATCTAGCAATTCTACGGTAGTAAGTAATAAAGTAGACATGTAGTAAGTAGCAAATATATAAGAAGACAAATAGAAAGCAAGTAAGTAAATAAGTAAGTAACCTTAACTTATATGAATGCCCATACAAACTTATAAGTTAAGGGGTCTTCTGCAAGGCTCCCATCGTATAAAAAGTCTCATACCGATTTATACGTTGGGGTGTCGGTATGCAAATATGAGTGTAGTGATATGCTATGTTATGATTCATGCAAGTGCAACTCACGCACACGACTCTATGCGCACAGACCTTTAGTTCCCCCTATTCGGGCAGCTAGCTTCACTCCCAGGAACCTCCGTAGTGGCAAACGGAGATAGTGGGTCGGGCCCCCCACTCCTAGGCGGGTATCCACACTACCGGGCCTAGCCCTTCCGTACGACACTAGAAGAACACAACCTAGAGTATCCGCATACCTGTGCTGGCTATATCCGCCAGACTTTCTTTGGCTAAGTGTCCCACACCACCGAGTAGCCGTACCGATGCCGGTGTGAACGACAATCAAATACCGAAGACCCACCACCTTATTCTGTACTCAAACCCTCGAGCCCTCGGCTCCCCGGACTGTCCCGTCCGTGCATCTACCTTCAGAGCTATCGTCTGAATGGCAACCAAACCAACTTATTCTACCTCCCTATCTACCAGGGTGTATGAAAGTGCAACCCTAATTATTCTAGTTGCTCTTTTAATTTATTATTCCTACGGTTTACGTTAGCCCATGACTGCCCCCGGTATTCCCCGCGAAGGGCTCTCAAAGGGCACTAGGAACTATGATGGTAGCTGAAGCCCGCCGTTCCCTTTCGCAAGGCACTTATTGTTATTGGTTGATACTCGTTACCCGATCCCTTTTAAATTACTTTAGACCTAGATCTAGAGAATTAAGCCTCTTCCTCTCTTACCCGGGGTGGACGATCTTTCGTCGTTCCCGAACACCACTTAACACTAGCCAATCTCACACTCTACTTATCCTGACTTTCAATAATGAACTTAACTTAACTTGCCCTATCCAAACTAGCAAACTACCAAAATTCCATCTCCCCAAGTTCATTACCCACTCTTGTTCAGTTTCTGTGGTTTTACTATATGCAGACCGTCCTAAGATACATGAGGTATATAAGGGGAGGTACTCTAAATTGTCTTCCGAATCTCCTATAATATTTACTGGAGGTCTATCATGACACAATATAACTAAGTCCAAGATTTCCAAATTTTTCCTTTTTATCGGGCATTTAATTTTTTTATTCTAAGCCTCCCAATGCCCTAGTATGAACATGAAGTGCACTAATGAGCCAACAATAAATCATCATAAAATCAGTAAAGATCCTATGAGGCATTTAAGCAATAATTCCAAATTTTGAGAAATTACAGAGGTGTTTAGGCCTATATTTCCTAATTTACCATTTTAGGCCACTTCTACTATATTATAAAGCAAGTACTGTAAATATGTACCCAAAAATCACAAGAAAATTTCAGAAGCATGATGGTGACCTAAAACTATCAGAAACCAAGTCCCATGATTTTTTCTCTAATATTTGGGCTCTGAATTTATTTTAATGTAAAATACTAATTTTTCCTAGCTTAGTGAAGGAGGCACAATTTTTAATTATCTAAAAATCCAGAGAAAATTACAGGGTGACTATCATGGTTTGAAACACCCACTGACCAAATTTCATAATTTTTCAAATAATAATTGGGCGTTATTTGTATTTTTGACTACATATCCCAAACGATAAGTTAAAGAAGCAAGTACCCAAAATAATTAGATAAAACTCCCAAGAAAAATACAAAAGTATAACATGTTATAAGATGCCCTAATCCAAGATTTCATAACATTCCAGTGAACAAAAATTCAAGAATCATTAAAATAGATATCTAGGGAACAACTAGGGTTGTGAATGAAGTACTGTATAAGTTAACCCAAAAATCTCAACAAAACTATATTATGGCCATTTAGACCAGAAAATCACCCTGCCCAAATTTTATTTGATTTGTAGTTCATTTGTCAGCATAATAGTTCAAATTAAGATTGATGCCCTAAACTAGGGCTAGGATTTTAGGTGGCCTAACTGTCTCCAAATCCCCTAAGATTTTGTACAGAGAACTGCAATGGCCCTATGGTCGTCTCTACCCAAATTTCAAGTAAGTCCAAGGTCATTTGACCCCAAGACCTTCACAGCCCACCAAGAGTCATCCTTAAGGTTTGGCCTTGGATCCTAGGGCAAATCTACCCCAATCCACCTCAAAATCCATGAGGAGGTGCTAGAGGGCATTCTTAGTCAGTGGTAAAAATCTCAGCCTCTGTTGAGGTGATCTGACCACTCAAATCTCAAAGTGCACTTTTAACCTAAAAACCCCTTGATAGGGCATAGCTTAGGGTTGTCCATTTCCTACCTAAAACATCTGCAAATGAGATGAAAAATTATACAGAGCCTCATGATGAACCCAGGGACCACTCACTAAGATTTGGGAGGGTTTGGAAGTCATTAAGCCAATTAATTAATTTTTCCTAAGATTATAAAATTTTTCTAAACACTTTAGAAAAACATTCTCCAAAAATTCCCATTTTTGGACAGGCCTTAGGTATAGCTGGTGTAGACTCCCTGCCAAAAATTCAGATCATTTGGTCAAAGGATGAAGGGTAGGTACACCTCTTAGTATCTGCCTAGCTCTAGGTCTAGATCCCACCAAAAGAGGTGCCCTGGTCAAACCAGATGACCAAATTGACCCAAATCAATTTTAAAATATAGTAGACTCATAGGGATACAAATTTCATGTTGGTCATTTCTTCATATAAAGCCCTTAAGTATTTTTCCTAATTTATCTAAGGTGGCTGTTATTTTAATTCAGAAAAATGCTTAGAAAATAAAAGCTTAATTAACTGCACAGATCTTGAAGCAGGATCTAAGGGCCCTGGCATCGTCTTCCGCCTCCAGCCAAATGTCACGATTTGCCCGACCTGCAGCTACTTCCAAGCACAGCCGCCAGTCATCCAGCCTCCTCCCTGGCCGGTTACCGCCACCACCACCTCTATTGAGGTGGTGGCCATCGCCGGGCGGCGGCGCAGCCGCCGGAGAGGCGGAATCCGGCAAACCCGAGCGTAATTTTTGCGGGAAAATGGGAAAAATACTCTTCTGATCGGGCTCAATTGAGCACGAATCTTAATCCTAAGGAAAACTAAGATCTACCCGTAGAGAGAGAGGAGGGGAGGACCTTGTTCGCGGGCTTGAGGCGTGCAGACCGTCGGGATGCCATTGGTGCGGTGGTGGCATCGCCGGAATTCTCAATAGCACAGTGGGAGGCTCGAAAACTTCAGATAAAGGCTGGGAAAACCTCCTCTTGGGCCTCTGAGGGAGTTTAAAAGCTTGGTCTAGGAGGGGGAACGGCCAAAAGCTTGTGGCCATTAATGGCCCATTATATCTTGGCTCGGCCATGGTGGTGGGGGGCTGAAACGGCTCTGTGACAGCAAGCTAACGGCTGGAAACTCCTCCTCTTCCCTAGAGGAGTTTGATCCAGCCGTAAAAGGGGAGGGGGAAGGCCACGGCATCAAGTGTTATTACTGGCCATGACAGCAAGCTCTCGGCCATGGCCGTAACCGCCCTTTTGCAAAACCGTTGGTCCACGTGTCAAGCTTGACCGGTCAACTTATTTTAAATAAGACTTATTAGGTCTTAATAGGAGAAAACGACCCACTCCTAGACCGGCCCGGTTCAACATAACCAGCACACAGCCAGAAATAAAACGCCAGAAAAATTCTAAGTACAATGGCATTGAGTGAGCTCTGCTCACTCAACGCCATCCTTGCTACGGCGTTGAGTGAGCTTTGCTCACTCAACGCCATCCCAGATACAGCGTTGAGTGAGCTCTGCTCACTCAACGCCATCCATAATGGCCTCCCAGACTATGGCATTGAGTGAGCTGCTCAGCTCACTCAATGCCATCCGGATTATGGCGTTGGGTGAGCTCTGCTCACTCAACGCCATCCAGAATATGCCCTTTTTAAACGATTATGTTGAGTGAGCTTAGCTCACTCAACGCCATCAAGATTATGGCGTTGAGTGAGCTCTTCTCACTCAACGCCATCCAGACTACACTAAATGGCATTGAGTGCGGTCAGTGCACTCAACGTCGTTCAACTTATGGCGTTGAGTGCACTCAACGCTATAACGCCTCCGATTTTTCTGCGATTATTTAAATTCTCGTTTGGCGTTACGTCGACGCATTTTCTTGGCATGCGCCATCTGTGGAGTGTGTTCTTAACTCCTTAGAACTAGTTGCCCTATTTTGTAGCCTGTTGGCAAGATCTCCCTAGCAAGTCGAGTCGTTTTGGGTGACCCGGTGTGGCCTCTCGGGGGATTCTTGTGTTTTGGATTCGGGAGAGTATAACTCGAGTTCTGTTCATCGAAAGTTAGTTTCAACTTTGCCGTTGTGTTCGTAGCGTGGATATTTATCTACGGTGTGAATTTCGTCGAATTCTGAGGTAGTTTGGTTTTCGCGTCGCTTTGGGTGTGCCAATAGTAAAGACTAGAAGAAAATTCTTTTTTTTTTATTTAAGGAGCAGGCGGTTGGGTTCGGTTTTGCTGAACCGATGCTTTAAAGATTGTATAAAAGCCTTATTAAGAAGTGGCGGGCCCACTTCTCCTCTCTTCTTCTCCCCAAGACCGAAACCGCTGCTCCTGTTCGCGGAAAACAGAGGAAACTGCCGGACCTGCTTCTCCTTCGGACGGCGATTCTAGGAGCGTTTGTGGACGGAATTCAATTCTGAAAGCGGATTTGGGTTGCTCTCTCTTGGACCTACATTTCTACGGTAAGAGATTGGATTTTCGTGGAGTATTGGGAGGCTTGGATTTTCGGTTTCTTGTGGTTTTTCTCCATTAAAGTGTGGGTTTGCTTGTTAGGTGCTGCTCCTTCTAGTGCAGAACGAAGAGGAGGGAAAGCCGACCAAGCTTCGCCGGAAATCGAGGCAAGTGGTATTCTTGCCCTTGCCATTATTGTTCTTTTGAATTTTTGAATGTTTCCCGGTTAGCCCTAGGGTAGAAACCAGGCATATTCTCTTTTATCTTGCAAAATTTTAGGGCTTAGATTCTCCTATGAGCCCCCTCCTTATGCTGTTTGCTCAACCTGCTAGTTGTGTTCACCATTTAGACGCCCGATTTTTAGTTCTAGTTGGGTGCTTTTGCGGGTGGGGCCGAGAGAGAGAGTGAGGGAGGAAGTTGTGGTAGGGCTCTGGTTAGAACCAGTCTTGGTAGACTCTCGGGTTTTGGTGTTGAGTGTGGTGCACACACTCAAAGCCAAAAGCCGCCCGGACTTGGCGTTGAGTGTGGTGGACACACTCAAAGCCATAGTTGGGTATGTTCCTTGCGGCTGAGTGGTGGGGTGATTGAGTGAAAATTTTCGTCCAAGTCAAAATCGACGGGAATCACCAAGTGATTCCCGCCGATTTCGACGTGTATCGTCAGTGATTCCCACCGATCGGCGAGAATCATCCTTGATTCCCGCCGATTCGGCGAGAATCATTCTAGATTCCCGCCGATTGGCGAGAATCATCCTGGATTCTCGCCGATTCGGCGAGAATCATCCTGGATTCTCGCCGATTCGGCGAGAATCATCCTGCATTCCTGCCGATTCGGCGAGAATCAGTCGGCATTCCCGCCGACCTCCTCTAGTTGGCGATTGTTTAGGGTTTTCCTACGGGAGTGAACTTTGGCATAGAGTGAGTTGACCTCACTCAACGCCAAAGCTGCTTTGGCGTCGAGGGAGGTGGACTCACTCAATGCCACTGTTGGGTTTTGTGGTTTTGTTAAAGGCGTTGAGGGAGTGGACCTCACTCAACGCCATAGCTGTTTTGGCGTTGAGTGAGGTTAGCTCACTAAACGCCGCTGCCTCTTTTGCTGAAGGCGTTGAGGGAGTGGACCTCACTCAACGCCATGGCTGTTTTGGCGTTGAGTGAGGATAGCTCACTCAACGCCAGAGCTATTCTTGCGGAGGGAGTTGGGTGAGTGATTCTCACTCAATGCCATGGCTGTTCTGGCGCTGAGTGAGGCTAACTCACTCAATGCCAAGATCTGGTTAGGCGCTGAGTGGGTTCCACTCAACGCCAAGCCGTGTTGAGTAACTTCAACACTGTTTCTCTTTCCTCGATTTTCGTTCCCGAGTGAATTCCTTGATTTTATTTTGAGTTTCCTTGTCGGCCATGTTTTTTTCTTTCCTAAAGGCCGAATCGTGGGTCGTGGTTAGTAGTGGTGGTTTGAAGCTCTTCATGGGGGAGGTGTTGTGTAATTTAGCCAAGGCCACCCTTATTCTTCTATCTTGCTCCAGGTACAGGCTGGGCAAGGGGGTGGAAGGTCCCTTGTGCTTTCACATATAGACCCTTGAGCTTGTTGGCTTGGAAATGGTGGTTGGAGGACTGAGTTTGCCTCCAACCCGGATCCATGTTGTTTGTTTTTGCTACTACCATCTCTCACAGCTTAGGGTGTTAGAAGTTTCTCCCTTGGTAGATTGCAGCACTTTGGGCTCTTAGTAGCCTAGTAGACCCTGCAGGATGTAGTTTCTGGGCAGGGTTGGTGTTGTTTCCTTGCACGTAGTGCAGTCCTTATTGTCTTGCCTTGGGCAGTTGTGACTTTTTCTGCTGTGTGTTTTCCTCTTTTATTTATTCCCTGGTTGACACTTCAATACAGTTTTTCCTTGTTTTGTTTGCTGAGGTATTCTTTCTTCTTTTGAATGCCTCAGGTTCTAAGCAGTAGCCAGTTTGGTGGCTAGGTTGCGGTGGTGTCGTTGGTGGTCTCTTGGACTTTGGAGATCCTGTTGCTTTGTTAGTGAGGTAGTTTTTCTGTACTTTTCTTACAGACATATGTATTTGCCTGTGGGTTCGTGTCAGGTTGTTGGCGCTCACTGATAGTTTTTACCTTTGTACTAGATATATTATTTTTGCTGCTATCATTTTCTGGAGATAGTCTACTTGCTCTGGTGAGGATTTATGCTAGGTTGCTAGTTATTTTAAAACTACAATTATTACTATTATAAGTATATCGCATGATCAACATGTTTTATAAAGGTAAATCACTATTTTCCAAACAACGTATAAAGATCGTTTCCTTATATATAATATAAATTAAATGTAGAGTCTTGCATGACATAAGTGGTCCTCTTAGGACTCTTATGCACTTCTTAGGATGTCAAACCTGAATAAAATATTTTTTCGCAGCGCTTAAGTATAGTTTTTAACTGTGGACTAGGTGATCCACCGAGCCGAGGGATACGGCCTCTAAAGTATAACTGATTTTTCTAATCATTAAACTCATAAATTTCTTTCATAAAGTGTAGTAGATGGTTTTGCCTGAGCGTCAGCAGTTATCCCCTGCTTGACGTGGCATCATGACGCGCGTTTTCTCATACTCTTATAATTCTTTAATTCGGAGAAAATGCGGGTTGTGACAAACGCAGTCAACGTCATCCCGCCTGACAGATTACGGCATTGAGTGAGCTAAGCTCACTCAACGCTATCCATTCTATGACGTTGAGTGAGCTCAGCTCACTCAACGCCAACCAGATGACACCAGATGGCGTTGAGTGCAATCTGTGCACTCAACGCCGTCTAGCTTATGGCTTTGAGTGAGCTAAGCTCACTCAACGCCATCCAGACTACGGCGTTGAGTGAGCTTAGCTCACTCAATGCCATTCCAAGGTCACGGGCGTGACGGATCGGTCACGGGCGTGTCAGGCCCATGTTGAAATTTCTGAGCTCGCCGATCGTCTTTCTGAGGTCTACGATCGTCGAAGGGGTCACGCCCTAGGTCATGGGCGTGACGGGTCGGTCACGGGCGTGACCACCCCTTGACTCGAAATCTTGGTCGATAAACTTCAATTCTTTGGTTTCCTAGGGTTCTGTTATGACAAAACCACTTCCAGGGGTCTAGTTGGAAATGGGATGTTACAGAAAGACAGTCTATGCCCAATGCTTATTAAATACAGAAAATTGGCTAAGGCAGAAAGCGTTGAGTGAGGCGTTCTCACTCAACGCTCTCAATGCTTAAGTTGTTGAAGAAGAAGACATTTGGTTAAGAATAAAAGCATTGAGTGGAGGTTACTGACTCAACGCTGTCAACGCCTAGTGAAAATAGAATTTTGTCTAAAGGGTTTGGCGTTGAGTGATGCTTACTCACTCAATGCCAAGCAGCAGAAAGCCGATAAAGCAAGTTGGCGCTGAGTGAAGCTGAATCTCTCAATGCCTAGAAACAGACTTTATATTTAAGTAGTTTAGCGTTGAGTGAAGGTTACTCAATCAACACAAAGAGAGAGTAAAACTGTCTAAGTGATTTGGGATTAAGTGATGCTTACTCACTCAACGCCTATTCTCTAATGCTCGATTTTGGATAAGTCCAAAGGTGTTGACGTCAGCATAATCGACAAGGTCAACTAAGGTCAATTCAGGAACGGGGAAGCTACACTACACGACAAAACTTATCGTGAAGCTACTGTACGTCTTCTTCCATTAAAGCAAGGCGCAGTTGGAAGCTGCAGGTGGGGTACACCGATCTCTAAGAGTTGTTGATCGGCGAACTACAAAAGGAAGAGATAGGTCCAAGGCAAAGATAACTTTTAGGGCATACAATATTCAAAAAGGAGAGCAGTCATCTTCATCTTCTTCGTCATTGCTGCATGTGAAAAGTTTGAAGCTCTCCAGTAAGAAAAGTTAAGTTAGTTGTTCAAGTGTCCATCTGCAACAGCAGATTCAGAATCATTTCTGAAGAAATAAGAACTTTCATCCTTTGGCAGGTTCAGTGAATTGTTTGAAGACTCAAGATCAAAAGATCTTTAGCTTTCACCAGCAAGTTCAGAAGTTATCTTCTGAGTTCCTCTAGCAAATCCTTTCCCTGCTGTGAAGAGAGTTGGAGCAGAAAGTTTTCTGCTCAAGTGGTTGACACAGAGAAATTTCTCTTTGTCAAAGTTAATTAAACTATTTCATTTTGTAGGATCCTTCTTGATCTTAGCTGTAAGACATTTGGGTCGGAGGTAGGGCAAATTTGCATGAGTTGTAGGAGAGTGCTGCTCTCTAAGGTAGGTGAGTTTTACTCAGTGAAAAGTAGGGCAGTTTTGCCTAAACTGTAGGAGAGTGCATCTCTCTGAGTTTAGGAGCAAGCTTGCTCTGAGGTAGGGCTATCCTCCATAGCCTGAGTGGTAGGGCTTAAGTGCCTGAGGTAGGTGATACTTGTATCACTGAGTGTAGGCCTTTGTGATTGAGTTGTAAGTCTTTGAGGAGGCTGAGAGATCTTGAGGGATCTGAGGTGTAAGCTCCTTGGAGTATTGGTTTGGAGAAGTGTCTTGACTAACAGAAAGCTAGTAAGGTGGGAGGAGATTGGATATACTCATAATTTTGGGGAACCACTATAAAACACTTGTGTGCTTTTCTGTGTTTGCTTTTATTTTCTTAATTATAGGTGCTAAGGACAAGCTCTAGATCACTCTAAGTTGAAAGCTAAAAGAAATAAACAAGTGATTTAAAAAGACTATACAAAGACCTAAGCAGACATATTCACCCCCTCTAGGTTGCTAGCAGAACCTTAGTGAGAGCTTTCCAACTGAAAAATATTCTAATTCCACGGAGCTTCTAACGGTTGCGCTCTCGTTGATGTGGAGCCTAGATGGGAGTGCTCTCACGGAGGCGGTTGACGTCAGTTAAGGCGTGAGGGAACTGTAGCGCAAGGAGAAGTTTGGAGGTAGCGCTCTCATTGATGTGGAGAAAAGATGGGAGTTCTCTGGCGGAAGCGGTTGACGTCACTTGAGGCGTGAGAGAACTGTAGTGCAAGGAGAAGAGCGGAGCGAATTACTGAGCAGAGAATCGGTCTAAATTCATGTCACGACCCGTCTCGACGAAAGTCAGAGTGCGCTTCGGGCGGGCCGTGATGCCACAGGCATGGGCGGAAAGGAACCATGTGTTGGGTCCGGCGTTCCTTCACTTGACCCGTGGCGCTTTGCTACTTATTTAAGAAATTAAGTAGCGCCCTCTCCAACAGTCCGGGATTTTGGTGTCGTTGGTTATGCGCTTGATCCTTCAATTGGTATCAGAGGAGGTCACGGGTTCAAGACCGGGGGGCGCTATTAAATCCTGATTTTTCCCTTCTACTGTGTGGGTCCGGCGGGTCAGGCAAACCGTGGACATGTGGTAACCCCACCTCTGAGCCATTTGGGCCATGTTATAACCCCACCTCTGAGCTGAAGGGTTGTACTGGATGCCGGGGGGATTGTTGGATCTGGCGTTCCTTCACTTGACCCGTGGCGCTTTGCTACTTATTTAAGAAATTAAGTAGCACCCTCTCCAACAGTCCGAGCTTTTGGTGCAGTTGGGTATGAGCTTGATCCTTCACCATGTCTGCTAAGGCGGATGCGGTGATACTGAAAATAGTTTTAAAAATAGTTATTTTGTTTGAACAATTTATTGTATTAAAAATAGTAATTTTGTTCGAACAATTTATTGAGTATAAATGTATAGAAGCACTTAAAGTGTTTAAAACATGGAGAATTAATGCAGATGTATTTTCTTGTAAAATTTAATGCTACACACAGTGCTGAAACAAAAGTAATACAATAATAATAGTAGTGGAAATATTATAGATAAGATGATCTAATACATCAAGAATATCCTAGGAGTTGTCCATGATACAAAAGAAAATGTCTTACTATAACTATTACATGATAGACAGACAGTAAAGGGATCGTAGAACCTGATACAGACAGCTATAAATGAAAAACCTCTGAGCAAAGCTGAACGAGAAGTAGCTCAGGGAGCAGGCGGCGCAGTCACGAACCCTAAGACAATTTCAAGACAGAAGGAAAATGCCTTAGAACATAGAATTTAAACATGAGCAAATTAATTATTTTAAAATGAGAGCAAAAACAACAGACATAACCGAGTACTGATATATCTTGTACAAAGATACCAAACATACCAAGAATCAGGTCAACAGACATATCTAAAATATTAGCCTACTCCGGAGTATAGCCTAAAATTATTTATGTAATATGTTGTAAGTCGTGATCGATGAAGTGTGTATGTACTATAGCGGGCGCACATGGCTCACGATCAGATCTGAGTGCAAGTCTTATCGGAAAAGTAATCATGCTTGTCGTGACCATGCCAACAGACAGATGCCCAGTTAGACGTTATAATTCAAGGATTTCGCTTACAACTACGGATTTGCCTTATAATTTCATACTTAGGTGATTGTCTATCATATTTTGTTATACCAACATTTTTAGAGTTCAGAATTTTGTAAAAAAAGAAATTATTTGTAAAAGAGCAGGTAATCAGATTAAATCTAAAGTTTTGCAAGTGAGAGGGGGTTCTTTACTTACATTAAAGTGATGTCGAAAAATGCTCGCGACAGCCAAGTGGCGCAAGCAAGGTTAAAGCCTCTAGCTACACCTGTTCGATATGAAAAAATGCATTCCAAAACACGTTTTTATGTCATCACATGCGTTTGATAATCTCTCCACACAAATGAAAGGAGTTTAGGAATTTACCTCCCTCGAGAGTGAGGGGAGAAGAGACTACCGCAAGGTATCGAGAGTTTTGGTGGCGTTTGGAGGCGAAAATCCCAAGCTTGGCGCGATTCTACCACCTAAGCCCAATGAACGGCATCGGAAATGCAAACAGAACTGAAATTAGTTGACTTTACGACAAATCCAAGGGGGGATCGGCGAAATTACGCCAATCGAAGGGCGGAAATCCTCCAAAAAAATTAGGGCAAACGAAAAATGAGGGATTGATGAAATTCCTTACCCAAGGAGTCCAGATTTGGGCTCAAAAATCCATGAAGAGGGGTTTCGAGCGAAACCCTAAGAGTCCCTCACGAAATCCACCGGTCGGAACGAGTAGGAGCTTGGGATGCCGGAGAAGAAATGATGTCCTTGCCCTCACTGGCCAGAGAAGGAGGAGAGGAAGGGAGAAATAAGTTTCTACCGGCCCCTCTTCGAAGTAGTCGGCCAAGAGAGGGGTTGTGCGGGATTTGCCGGCCAAGGGGAGCACCGGAGACGTCGCGGAAGAAAAAAGAATAGGCGCCCGGACAGGAGGAAGCGTTTTCCGGCCACGGGGAGGCGTCTCGGGGGCGGGCGGAGGCGTTGGCGGAGGGTTCCGGGGCTGTTAGGTGCGCAGGAGGCAGAAGCGGGATTTTCCAGCGGGTTTCTTGCGGGACGCGAGATTGCGGGTTTGCACCGGGGGGGACTAGGGATTTTATTAAAGGAGGGGTGTAGATTTAGGACCGGGATTTTTATTGAGGTCTTTGTTTATATTATTATTATTATAGTATTAGTATTGTTATAGGGTTTGTTACATTCTCCCCTTCTTAGGAAGTTTCATCCCGAAACTTGCATGAGAATTCTCTGAATGGAACTAAAATAACAGAGCTTCAGATGACATATACTTTAGCAGAAGTTTGCAGATTAACGCATGAAAGTTAACCATGAAGGAAAAGGAAATCGGACTTAGAGACGTACCAAGAATCAAGAGAAGAGTTGTGGATACTTGCTGCGCATGTAAGATTCGAGTTCCCAGGTGTACTCCTCAGACTTGTCATGCACCCAAAGTACCTTCACCATTGGAATGGTTCTCTTGCGAAGCTTGCGTTCTTGATATTCAACGATCTTTGAAGGCTCAATCGGATAAGACAGATTGACTTCAGGAATCACTGGAACTTCTTCAAGAATACGATTAGGATTGTGGATGTATTTTCGAAGCTGACTGACATGAAAGACGTCATGGACACCGGCCAAAGAAATAGGTAGATCCAGACGATAGGCAGATCCTCCAACACGCTTTGAGATGACGTACGGTCCCACGAACCTCGGGCTGAGCTTATGATGGCAACCGAACCGTTTCACCCAAAGAGTAGGAGAAACCTTCAGAAACACTTGATCACCAACAGCAAACTCTAACGGACGGCGGCGCTGATTTGCATACTTTCTATATCTCTCAATGGCACGACTGAGCTGAAGACGAGTCTTCTTAGTAGCTTCTTCCATTTCCTGAAGTAACTCAGGACCCAAAATCACCCTTTCACCGACTTCTGACAAGTAGAGCAGGGTCCTACAGTGACGCCCGTAATGTGCTTCGAAGAGGGCCATCTTGAGGCTCTCTTGATAGCTGTTGTTGTAGGCGAATTCAACCAAGGGTATATGCTCATCCAAAGCTCCCATGTGATCCAGAATATAGCACCGAAGCATGTCTTCAAGAATCTGATTGACCCTCTTGGTCTGGCCATCAGTCATCGGGTGATAAGCGGTGCTCATGTTAAGATCAGTGCCCAAAGCTTGCTGAAATCCTTTCCAGAAGTGTGAGAGGTCTAAGTTGTTAGCCTAAATCACCTAGAGGGGGGTGAATAGGTGAATTGCGTGTCAAATGCGGAATTAAAAACTAACACAGCAAATATCAAGCAATCACAGAAGACAAGAGATTTATAGTGGTTCCCCAATCTTGGGTACGTCCACTTTCCTCACCGATCTAGCAAATTACTAGACTCGGCTACTCCACTATCTCGGATTGAAAACAATCCTACACCTCGGAACCACGTTCCTACAAATCTCGATCCCAAAACGGATCTACAAAAACTCGGAAGACAAAACTTCCTACAAGTCTCGGAGAAGAATCTCCTACAATGAAATTTGGTTTGAGTAAAAAAAATTAAAACAACAATCTCAGATCTGGATCTGTCTTCTTCTTTAGGAACTTCGGCTTGATCAGAAAATGTAGAAGACGACTAGAGAAATATCCACGAATCTGAGATCTAGAACCACCTCGATCAAGAAGGTAGATCTGGAATCTTCAAGGCTTGGCAAGATCGAGTGATTCTCTTTCTTCTGGATCGCTGGAGAAAAGATCGATGAAAACGAAGGTGGCGATCCAAACTTTTCTTCTTCTTCCGTGAACGGCAATGGCGGCGGCGTGAAATTAGGGTTCACGGAATTCCTCTTTCTTAAAAAGAATATTTCTGTAATAGCGCTTAAAAAGTCATTTCTGAAAAGACCTATTTATAGGTGGGTTCCAACAGTCATAACATTGATTAATGATGACACGTGGACCAATCAGAATTGACAGATTCAAAGTACTTATGATGAAAATGGACTTAGAATAATTCAGGAGAAGTTGACTGCGATACTCGAGTAATGGAGGATATACACGAGTATGGAGAGATGGATTACTCGAGTAGCAAGAAGCAGTATACTCGAGTATAGAAAGAGAGAATTACAGGAGAGAAGAATGTATTACTCGAGTATCAAAAAATGGTATACTCGAGTATCAGAAGTGTATACTCGAGTAATAGAAAAGTATACTCGAGTATCAAGACGATATACTCGAGTATCAAAAGGCTAAACTCGAGTATCAGAAAATATACCTGAGAAACGTTTATATCAGAGTCAATTACTCGAGTATGGAAGAATTTACTCGAGTATCAAAAATCAATTACTCGAGTATGAACATACTTACTCGAGTATCAGAAGATATACTCGAGTAACAGAATATATACTCGAGTATCAGAAAACAAGTTACTCGAGTATAAACATACTTACTCGAGTATCAGAATATATACTCGAGTATCAGAATATATACTCGAGTATCAGAAAGCACTTACTCGAGTAAAAACATACTTACTCGAGTATCAGAATATATACTCGAGTATAAACATACTTACTCGAGTATCAGAATATATACTCGAGTATAAACATACTTACTCGAGTATCAGAATATATACTCGAGTATAAACATACTTACTCGAGTATCAGAATATATACTCGAGTATAAACATACTTACTCGAGTATCAGAATATATACTCGAGTATCAGAATATATACTCGAGTATCAGAAAACACTTACTCGTGTATTACAAGGAAATACTCGAGTATAAAGGACTTAGGAAAATTCTAAGATGAAATTTGCTCCAATGCTTCTGTCCATCAGTCCAAGTGCATGAAGGAAGTGTATCCCAATAGAGAGGCTATACATGGGCCAACACTTTGGATCACATAATGAGGGATTACATTGTATGGTCCTGTGTTTGGTGACCCATTATAGACTGACATTGGTCTACACTTGGCAATTAGAACCTGCACACATACAACTTAAACACAGCATCAAATACACCTTAATTCATCTTAGTTCAAGGTCTGACCTCCTACAAATCTGAGGTATTGTGGAGACAGATCCCAACAATCTCCCCCTATTTGTAGATGTCAGCACTCTCTATACTAAGGTGAATTACTTAAGAGTAAAAGAACAGCAAGCTTATAACAGGAGAATAAGCTTAGCTAAAGCAGAGTAAACAAAATATGACCATAATCAGAATTAAATATATATATATGAGGAAATGTTTTTAAAGCACATAAACAAAATAGTCCAATTCCACTTTCTCAGATCCACTCATGATGGAGCATCCTTGTGCATCCTTTCCCTTTTGAGCTATTGCCTCTCCAGGTAGCTGTAAGGCTTTGGGAAATAAGTCCTGGGCCTGGGAGGAGCAGCAGGGTTGTTGTGTCCCCAGTTTCTGTCATGGAGTCTGATTTTAATCTGAGAAGCTTCATATGCTTTCCACTCTGAATAGCTGTAATGATTATCTCTGTTTTCCCCAAGATCTGTCACTAATTTCAGGGTATCAAGAATAAGGGATTTGGAGGTTGGACTCCAAACCTCTGAGTGAACAATTGCTGGATCTCTTCTGGGTTCAGAACGACTTGCAGAGGCACCTTCACCATACTTTCTTTTCCTTTTAGATGGACCTTGAGAACTGGAAACAAAATCATCTTGCCACATGTCAGAGTAGTTGAGAGGAGGCTCAGTCAGATCACCCTCAGGTCTAGGAGAGAAGACTGGCACACCACTTTCTGGAATGGTAGCTTGGACAGGGGCATCTGCAGAGGGTTGTTCTTCAAGAGGATTTAGGTGCTGAGGAATGATGGCTGGGTTGAGCTGAGCATTGGGGAAGTTCATATTATGCAGCCACACAGCAGTATCATATGTATAAAACTTTACAGATTGAAGTTGAGAGAGAATGTCTGCTTTCATTTCCTTTACAATTCCATCCACTGTAGTTTGAGCCTGTGTAGAGAGAGTTTCAACTTGTTCTTTTACAGCTATTTGAGCTTGCTCATGAAGTTTTTTCACTTGTTCTTTTACAACTTTCTCCCCCTTGCTGATATCTATGTTTAGCTTTGCAATGGCTTCATCTTTGAAGGTGCTCACTTCATTACAAACTTTCACAACATTCAGTTCAGCTCTCTCATCTAGCTTGAGCTGGTTGTGAGCTACTGTCTCAGCCTGATTTCTTAGTTCACCAATGCTTGTAATGGTGTGGTCTATGGCTTTGCCTCCAATTTGGAACAACCTTTTTAACTCATCAGTATTTGCTTGAATCTCAGCAAAGCCTCTGCTCATCTCTGTTTCAAGAGCAGAGACCTTGGATGTTACTGATTGCAGAGAGGCATCAAAGTAATCTCTCTGTTCTTTTAGCATAAGCTCTATCTTGCTGATAATATCTGAGGATGAAGAGGAGGGAGCTGAGGTTGGTTCAGGAGCTGAAGCAGCAGGAGCAAGAGCAGAAGTAGAAGCAGAAGCAGTCCAAGGAGGGATTTCTGAGATCACCACTGAGCTGACTGCTCTCTTGAATGGAACTGTGTCAACATCTTCTTCTGAGGGTAGGAGAGAGGGCATGGAGAAATCCAAGTTCTTCAGAGGTGCCTCCACAGGATCTGGAGACATCTCATCATCAGACAGGAGAATATGAGCTGATTTACTAGGCTCACTCTCAGGAGAATGGACTGGAGATCTTGCAGGAGATGGAGCTGGGGTTCTTGCAGGAGACTGAGCTGGAGTATGGACTTCAGACTGAACTGGAGACTTAGCAGCTGAGTCATTCTGGAAGAGAGGGGCATCTGAGCTGAGCTCATCAATGAATTTGTTGATATCCTCAGCTGTAGACAGAAGGGCTGCTGAGTCTGGAATCTCTGAGTCTGCATTTGCTGATTGAATATCTGCTGGAGGAGGAGAGATTGGAGGAGTGGGAATTCTTACTTCTTCTGTTTCTGGAATTAATGATTCTGAAGAAACCTGATTCTGAGGAAGAGAAGAGGCAGGCTCCCCCTCAATTGCTGCACCCAGAGTGTCAGCAATTTGATGTTGAGGAGGAGATGGGGTCCTGATGACAGCTTGCTGTCTGGAGGTTTGGGCTGGGTTCATGATCTTGAGGTCATACCTCTGAATGGATGATATTGAGACTTTCTTCATGTGGTGAAGAGGAGTCCCTTTAGAGAAGTCAAACACTGTTGGATTAATCTCATGGAGGAGGAGGGAGATAATCCTTGCAAAGCTGGGATGTTTGACGCTTTCTTTGATCTTATCGAGTATCATCATTCCAAATTGAAACTTCTTCCTGCAGACAATAGCTTGCATAACATCAAAAAGATTTTGTGATACATCTCGAATGGAGTAAGTCTTGCACCAGAGGATTTTGGCAATGATGTCAACTAGAAACTTCCCTTCTGGATTGAACAGAGAGCGGTTCAGGGTTTCACCTCCACCTTCTGGATCTCGACCACAGAATAAGGAGGTGCGGTCGGCATCTGCCTTGTCTAAATCATCTTCTTCGTCGACCACGGGCATCCGAAGCAGAGTGGCGACAGAGGTTTTATCTAACCGAACATCAACTCCCCTTACCTTTGATTTCAGAACTGTACCATTGTGCCTAATCTTCAAGTTTTTGTAGAACTCTTCAACATCAGAAAGCAAAAGGCGGCAAGGTTCTTGAAGAACGAAGGTTAATCCGGCCGTGTCGAGGAGAATCAGAAGGTTCTTGAAATCATCGGAGATATCTTCAATGCCATCAGTCACTAATTCCGAGCCGATTCCAAACTTGGAGGAGGGAGGAGCCATCAGCGATTCTGCAATGAGGAAGACGGAAATCTGCGGCGACGGAAGACGAAGAACAGGGTTTCGGGAATACGAACAGCCGGCGGCTACTCGAGTGAATGAGAAGTGGAAAGGACTTTGTCGTTTTGAATATATATATAAATAATTCTAATTAGGTTTAAAAAACGAATTAAGTATAAAGACATACCTGAAGAGGCGGCAATTTAGTTGTGCGAATAGAGAGTTTGAAAAAAATCCAGAGAAATCCGATTACACGAGAGGAGTTTACGGCATACACGAGTAATCCTTAACATATACTCGAGTATGGACTGAGTATACACGAGTATTAAGTCTAGACGGATTTTTCCATACTCGAGTATAAGAAATTCATACTCGAGTATCAATCTGATTACTCGAGTATATGAAGTTCAATACACGAGTATTAAATTCTGAAGACTTATCATACTCGAGTATGAAGAGTGCATACACGAGTATTGATTTGATTACTCGAGTATATTTGACTTGTTACTCGAGTATTCACTATTTCACTCGTGTAAATGTAACTATTCTCGAGTCTCAAATTTCTTGAAGGAATTTTCACTAAACAAAAGAAAAATGTACCTCAGAGTATCCAACATTTCTGACCTCTTCTAAATTTCTGAGTCCATCATTGGTCTTCTTTGTTAAGCAGTCCAAGCTCAGTTTTGAAGAATGAAAACTTGGACTCATCCAGCGGCTTGGTGAAGATGTCTGCAACTTGCCTGTCTGTGGAGACATACTGTAGATCTATATCTCCATTTTCCACATGCTCCCTGATGAAATGGTAGCGAAGCTCTATGTGCTTGGTCCTGCTGTGGGAGACTGGGTTGTTGGCTATTGCAATTGCGCTGGAGGAATCACAGAACAGTGGAATGTTCTGGAACTTCATGTTGTAATCTTCAAACTGATTCTTGATCCACAAAAGCTGTGCACAACAGCTCCCTGCAGAGATGTACTCTGATTCAGCCGTTGAGATGGCTACACAGTTTTGCTTCTTACTGCTCCAGGAAATGAGTCTCCTTCCGAGGAATTGGCACGTCCCGGAGGTGCTTTTCCTGTCGTCTTTGCTTCCTGCAAAATCTGCATCTGAAAATCCAATTAGTTCACTATCATTACTTCTTGGGTACCATAAGCCAAGATTTGGTGTTCCTTTGAGGTATCTCAAGATTCGCTTTGCAGCGATGTAGTGAGATTCCTTAGAGTTCACCTGAAATCTAGCACATACACATGTCGAGAACATTATATCTGGTCTACTCGCAGTAAGGTAGAGCAAGGACCCAATTATGCTTCTGTACTTGGTTTCATCAAAAGGTTTCCCTTTCTCGTCCTTGTCCAGAGACATAGCTGAGGCCATTGGAGTCCTCATAGAGGTTGCATTCTCCATTCCGAATTTCTTAAGCAGCTCTTTGGTGAACTTGGTCTGAGAGATGAAAATTCCATCCTCAGATTGTTTCACTTGTAGCCCTAAGAAATACTTCAGCTCTCCCATACTGCTCATTTCAAACTTCCCTTGCATAAGTTTAGAAAACTTCTTGCAGAGGTTATTATCTGTAGAGCCAAAAATGATGTCGTCGACATAGATTTGCACTAGCAAAATCTTGCCTTTTATTTCCCTAAGAAATAATGTCTTGTCTATCTTTCCTCTTGTGAACTTGTTCTCAAGAAGAAAGGTGGACAGCGTCTCATACCAAGCCCGAGGGGCTTGCTTGAGACCATATAGTGCTTTTTGTAATAAATACACATAGTTAGGAAGGGTTGGATCAACAAAACCTGGGGGTTGCTCTACGTACACTTCTTCCTTAATGTTACCATTTAGGAAGGCGGACTTCACGTCCATTTGATAGACGGTAAAGCCCTTAAGTGCAGCGTAGGCAAGAAATAACCTGATTGCCTCCAGTCTTGCTACTGGAGCATAAGTTTGGTCGAAGTCGATCCCTTCCTCTTGACGATATCCCTTGGCGACAAGTCTGGCTTTATTCTTTATAATTGTTCCGTCTTCATCCATCTTGTTCCGGTAGACCCACTTTGTCCCGATGACGTTCTTATGCTTGGGTCTAGGAACAAGTGTCCAGACTTTGCATCTTTTGAACTGATTTAATTCTTCTTCCATGGCTAGAATCCAGGATGCGTCGGAGTTGGCTTCCTCAAATTTCTTTGGTTCAACCTGTGAGAGAAAGCTTAAGTGTAAATTCTCGTTAGGTGTACCTCGACGAGTTCTGACACCATCCCGAGGATCTCCTATGATTTGGTCAACAGGATGATCCTTCAAGTGTCTGAACTCTAAAGTCCTTGCATCTGGGATCTCTTCAGCCACTGGAGTTATATCTTCAGCTGGGATGTCTTCTTCATCTTGATCATCTCCCTCTTCAAAGGTGGTTGTAGAGGGGATCTTGATGAACGTCTCATCTTTATCTTTAATAGGTTCATCCAAGCTGAGTTCTTTCAACTTTGTACCTGCATCTACAATAGGCACACTAGACGAGTTGCTTTGCAACAGACTCGTCTCATCAAATACAAGATGTATCGACTCTTCCACAACCAGAGTTTTTCTATTGAAAACTCTATAGGCCTTACTATGGCTACTATAACCTACGAAAATACCTTCAAAGCTTTTCTCGCTAAACTTTGTAGTGTGATACTTGCCATTGTTAAGTACGAAGCACTTACAACCAAAGATTCTAAAGTATGAAATGGTTGGTTGCCTGCCTTTTAGAAGTTCGTAAGGAGTCTTATCATGGTCTTTGTTGATGAGTGCTCGATTTTGCACGTGACAAGCGGTGTTGACGGCTTCAGCCCAGAAATACTCCGGAAGTGAGGCATCACTCAACATGGTCCGACAAGCCTCTATGAGTGTTCTGTTCCTTCTCTCAGCCACTCCATTTTGCTGTGGTGTGCGGGGAGAGGAAAACTCATGAAAGATACCTTGACTTTCACAAAATTCTGTCATGGCTCCAGACTTGAATTCCGTTCCATTGTCACTTCTGATTTTGACTACGGAACAGTTGTATTCATTCTGGATTTGCCTGACAAAGTTAGTGAAAATACCGAAGGTATCTGACTTGTGTTTCAGAAAGAACACCCACGCAAAGCGCGAGTAATCATCCACAATAACCAACGTATATTCCTTACCTCCCAAACTTCTAACCTGCAGTGGACCAAACAAGTCCATATGAAGAAGCTGTAAACTTCTATTGGAATCCTTGCCTATTATGCTTTTGAACGAGCTTCTTGTTTGCTTGCCTTTGATACAAGCGTGACAAGGACTGTCCGTAACGCACTTGACCTTGGGTGCTTCACGCACTAAGTTTTGAGAGAATAATTTATTAATAGTTTTGAAATTAATATGTGCTAGTCTCTTGTGCCATTGGTCAGCAAGAGATGCACTACTTTTTGCCAAAAGACACACTGGTGTCGAAGAGTCTATACAAATAAAATTTAAACAGAAAATATTTCTGCTTCGAGTGCCTGATAAGATAGTTTCCATATTGTTAACCGATTTTATCAAACACTTGTCTGCATGAAATTCAACTACGTATCCTTTGTCGCATAGTTGGCTTATGCTGATGAGATTGTGTTCCAATCCTTCAACATAGGCTACATTCGAGAAGGATACGCTACCGTTAGAAATCATACCATAGCCTTTAGTGATTCCTCGATCTGAACCTCCAAAGATGACCTTTGGTCCGTCGCAGACTGAGGTGTAGTTCAGTAGTAGGCTCCTTGTCCCGGTCATATGCCGAGAACATCCACTGTCCAAGTACCAGATTGGCATTTTGGTGGCCTTTGGACATACCTGCAATTACAATCATTTAGCCTTAGGAACCCAAACAAGTTTGGGTCCTTGGTCTCGAGTTAGAATACTCCCCCTACGAGTATTAGCCTTATGAGTGGTCACTCTCACGTTGCTAACCTTAGGGGTTGCAGCATTTTCAGGATTGAACCAACAATCACTGGCAAAATGACCAATTCTGCCACAACACCAACAGTTGAACCTGTTGTATCTTTGCCTTGGGTAGTCCTGCCTGACTTTCTGGAATGAAGGTCTGGCAGGACCCTTACTTTTGGAGGAAGAGGCTTCATGATGATTGCAGTTGCATGAAGTCTTCTCTTTCATAGGCTTTTCTACAGCGGGTTTTACTTTTGGTGTCTTCTTAAAGTTATGACCATGAGCATAAGGTCCATAGCTTTGAAGCTGAATCTCCTCATAAGGTGCCTTGAAGACACTCTCGCCAAAGTTACGAGGACGAGTCCAACCTTGGTATCTTGACTTAGGCTTCTCAGGGATCGGCCTAGAAAAGTGTCCATAGGTGGACTCATAATCGAGTTCGTTCGTGGGAAAGATAACTTTCTTGAACACAACAGGTTCCAAGGGAGCTTTCCCTTTTTCCTCAGCTAGAGCCTTCCGGGCAGCCTTATTCTTCCTCTTGGCCTTGTTTCTCCTAGAGGATTTACTAGAAGATCCAATGTGGCCTAAACCAGCACCCTTGGCCTTAGCAGAGAATTCAGCAACGATTGGAAGAACTGTCTTAGGCTTAGAGAAGCTCTCAACAAGCTTCTTTTCAGCCTCGAGCTGTTTTTCCAGTTCTTTGATGATTTCCTCTTTAAGGTCAAGGTGCTTGAGAGCTTTATTGTATTCCTCCATAGCTTCATTTAGGTTCTCTTGAAGAGAGTTAGTCCTATTGACTTCTTCTCTCAAGTTGCTCTCACTAGCCTGTAGAGAATTGATCTCTTTGGCTTGACTTTTCACCATTCTACGACATTTCTCGTAAGCGGTGAGTAATTCCTTATACTGTCCCATGAGTTCAGATTCATCTTCAGAGGAATATCCCTCTTGCTCATTGTCATCTTCAGAATCAGAGAGAGGAGTGTGAGATTTTACCTCCCCAGTAAACTGGGGGACTTGTTCATCATCCGAATGAGCCATGAGCCCAAAGTAAGCTTCCTCTTCTTCACTCGACTCAGATGAGTCAGAGTCGCTGAGAGTTTTGCTCTTCTTGGCTACTAGGCTTCTCTCTGTCCTCTTCTTGGGGTGTGAGGATTTCTTTTCCTCTCTTCTTCCACCCTCTTTCTTTTTGTGAGGGCAATCGGCGATGACGTGACCTGGCTTATTGCAGCAATAACAAATGATGTCAGTAGAAATCTGTTTGTTCGGTTTAGGATTATACCTGTCATGGCTACTTGAGCCTTTCTTCCGATGATCACTGTCATGTCGTGATCTTCTATATGAGGCATCCTTGCCTCTCCATTGCTTTTTTCTTGTTCAAAAATTTCTTGAACTGCCTTGAGAGTAGGGAGAACTCTCCATCAGATAGTTCTGAGCCAGATGAGCTAGGCTCAGATGATTCTTCTTCATCAGCCTCAGGAACTGGGGCAGGAGAGCTAGCTTTTATCTTCCTTGAGCTATCTGCCTTTAGAGCGACAGATTTCTCCTTGGATGCAGACCTGCTTGTCTCTTCTTCAGCTTTTCTTGAGTTGATTTGCAGCTCGTAAGACATAAGCTTTCCGAACAGATTCTGCGGGTCCGTCTCAGCTAACCTTCCAAACTCCCGAATGGCACATACCTTATTATCCCATTCCTTGGTTAGGGATCTTAAGAATTTGTCATTGAGTTCCCCGTTGGTGAAGACACGGCCATACACTCTTAGGCCATTTACTATCTTGAAGAAGTTCTCAAAGGTGTCAGCTATGGCTTCCTTATGACCTTGCCGGAAGGCTTCATACTTTTGATTCAGAAGGGATCTCCTATCATCCCTCACTTCTTCAGTGCCTTCCATTAGAGTCACAAGGGATTGCCACATCTCCTTGGCAGACTGGCAATGAATTAGATTCTGCAGCATTGAGTCGTCGACTGCACTTGCTATAATATTTTTAGCCTTCTTGTCCAGAGAGACAAGTGCAATCTCATCCTTGTCTAGATCCATCAGCTTCTTGGGAACTTGCTTGGTGGGATCTATGGTGGATGCAGTCATAGGAATATGGGGACCTTCTTCAACAATCATGAAGATCCGGGGATCTACTGCTTCCATGAAGAACTTTACTCTTTCCTTCCACATAGGAAAGTTGTTCTTGGTGCAGATAGGGAGTTTAGCAAAATCCTTGGTCTTACTCATGCTTGATACTTTTCAGAAAACAACTTAGAAGGATAAGATCAAGGTGTTAACCTTTTAACGATCAACCTCCCTCTGATACCAATTGAGAGGTCTAAGTTGTTAGCCTAAATCACCTAGAGGGGGGTGAATAGGTGAATTGTGTGTCAAATGCGGAATTAAAAACTAACACAGCAAATATCAAGCAATCACAGAAGACAAGAGATTTATAGTGGTTCCCCAATCTTGGGTACGTCCACTTTCCTCACCGATCTAGCAAATTACTAGACTCGGCTACTCCACTATCTCGGATTGAAAACAATCCTACACCTCGGAACCACGTTCCTACAAATCTCGATCCCAAAACGGATCTACAAAAACTCGGAAGACAAAACTTCCTACAAGTCTCGGAGAAGAATCTCCTACAATGAAATTTGGTTTGAGTAAAAAAAATTAAAACAACAATCTCAGATCTGGATCTGTCTTCTTCTTTAGGAACTTCGGCTTGATCAGAAAATGTAGAAGACGACTAGAGAAATATCCACGAATCTGAGATCTAGAACCACCTCGATCAAGAAGGTAGATCTGGAATCTTCAAGGCTTGGCAAGATCGAGTGATTCTCTTTCTTCTGGATCGCTGGAGAAAAGATCGATGAAAACGAAGGTGGCGATCCAAACTTTTCTTCTTCTTCCGTGAACGGCAATGGCGGCGGCGTGAAATTAGGGTTCACGGAATTCCTCTTTCTTAAAAAGAATATTTCTGTAATAGCGCTTAAAAAGTCATTTCTGAAAAGACCTATTTATAGGTGGGTTCCAACGGTCATAACATTGATTAATGATGACACGTGGACCAATCAGAATTGACAGATTCAAAGTACTTATGATGAAAATGGACTTAGAATAATTCAGGAGAAGTTGACTGCGATACTCGAGTAATGGAGAATATACACGAGTATGGAGAGATGGATTACTCGAGTAGCAAGAAGCAGTATACTCGAGTATAGAAAGAGAGAATTACAGGAGAGAAGAATGTATTACTCGAGTATCAAAAAATGGTATACTCGAGTATCAGAAGTGTATACTCGAGTAATAGAAAAGTATACTCGAGTATCAAGACGATATACTCGAGTATCAAAAGGCTAAACTCGAGTATCAGAAAATATACCTGAGAAACGTTTATATCAGAGTCAATTACTCGAGTATGGAAGAATTTACTCGAGTATCAAAAATCAATTACTCGAGTATGAACATACTTACTCGAGTATCAGAAGATATACTCGAGTAACAGAATATATACTCGAGTATCAGAAAACAAGTTACTCGAGTATAAACATACTTACTCGAGTATCAGAATATATACTCGAGTATCAGAATATATACTCGAGTATCAGAAAGCACTTACTCGAGTAAAAACATACTTACTCGAGTATCAGAATATATACTCGAGTATAAACATACTTACTCGAGTATCAGAATATATACTCGAGTATAAACATACTTACTCGAGTATCAGAATATATACTCGAGTATAAACATACTTACTCGAGTATCAGAATATATACTCGAGTATAAACATACTTACTCGAGTATCAGAATATATACTCGAGTATCAGAATATATACTCGAGTATCAGAAAACACTTACTCGTGTATTACAAGGAAATACTCGAGTATAAAGGACTTAGGAAAATTCTAAGATGAAATTTGCTCCAATGCTTCTGTCCATCAGTCCAAGTGCATGAAGGAAGTGTATCCCAATAGAGAGGCTATACATGGGCCAACACACTACAAGAAAAATGACTTTTAGTGACGAAATTTTTTGTCACTAAATGTTATATTTCGGTCACTATTAACAATTAGTGATCAAATTTATTTTGTCACAAGTTCGTCACTAAAGCCCCGTCACTAAATGTCTTTAGTGACCAAAAAAAAATTGTCACAAAATGTGCACATTTTGTGACCACATTAATTAAGTCACTAACGACATTCAGTGACTGAAGTAATTTGATCACTAAAACCCTTTAGTGACCAATTCAATTTTGATCACTTAAAATCACTTAGTGACCAATTTAATTTGATCACTGAATGTTTTTTTTTGTGTCCAAGCATATTTGGTCACTGAATGGTTTTACCGACCAAATTAAATTAGTCACAAAATATGCATATTTAGTGACTAACTATGTTTAGTCACTAAAGATATTTAGTGACAACCTTGTGAATTTGGTCCCAAAAAAGATATATTTTTTCACAAAATTGTATTCAATTTCTCACTAAATATTATAATCTTATTTCATTTACTATCAATTAAAATTCAATATTAAGCATTCAAACAAAAGAATAAATAAAATTCTCATCACAGGGAAATTTTTTGCGAACATACATTATTTTATTAATTAAGATAAAAGAGGGTGGGAGATAGCCCAAACCCTTAATACAAAATAAAAGAACCATCGTCTCTTTTTAAACTTAATACAAATTTTTATAGGGCACGTGATCCTCCTTGGCCATTGAAAATATCGGAGCTCCATGCATGACTACACATGATTGGGCTCTAGTGAGATGACATAACACATGCTTAGGACCTGGAATTTCAATAATCCAAGAAATTAAGGACATCGCCATTCAGGAACATATCAGTAAACAATTAAGGTCAGAATAATAGATATTCCAAAATCATACCTTGACTTGTAGCAAAAGGAATTTCACATGGTCGATAATCTCATCAAGCATTGATGTCTTATTTGTACTGCAAGATGCAAGAAATTTGATTATAAATGGCTCCCAAGCTAACAAAGAATAAATAAGATATAAATAACTCTCAAACAGAACAGAATATATAGCATGGTGTCTTCACTGTCACTAAAACAATTGCAGGATGTGTTGTTTAATCAGTTACCTGGTGCTCCAGCTTTGAACAATCATAAGAAGCATCTATGTGGCTTTGCAGCCTCTGCAGACATTCCTGAACCAAAATCTAGGAACAATAATAGTTAGCAATTTCCATTTTCCTAGAAGTAATGAAGATCCAAAGCATGCATTATTGAGTGCCGTAAATCCATCAAAACGGTAAAAAGGGCGAGTATTATATATAAGAAACATCAACAACAACACTCAAGCCTTTATCCCACTATAGTGGGGTCATCTATATGGATCATTTATCTCCATTGTGCCCTATATATGTTTTGTCATAAGAAACATCAGAACAAAAAATTGATCATAATAAATCAAGCCCATGGTGATTCAACACTCTCTTCAACACCGGATGTATGCAGTAGAGGTAACTGGGGCATTCCATTTGTGAATTTTGGCGGTGAATATGTTGGAAGAGTGGAACCAGATGAAAATGCAACTGGTTGTGGACTGGCAGGTGATGTCTGAAAGGGAACAACAGTTGGTCTCAATGGAGAAGAGAATATAGGAGGGCCTGGAGGAGTGCTGAATTGGCCCGGTGAGCTACCGCTTGAGATACTACCGCCATTATTCCGAGCACCCGGTGATCTAGAGGAGGACAAAGGGTGATGATCTTGTAGGGATCTCTGAGGCGAAAATCTCGCAGCTAGAGGAGAGGAAAATTGAGGCTGATTTAGTTTATTCTCAGGGATGGCAGTCATCATGTTTGAAGAAGGCAAAACTGTGGCGTATCCTGGTGGAGGTGGTGACTGAGATGTCTCCATTTTCCACTATGAATTACTGCCAAAAAGTTTAAATTCAAATTCAGCACCCCAAAACAACTTTTTCAACAAGTCCAAAGATGGTTAGATTATTACTACGGATGCATAAAGCATTTACACAAAGGAGGACTTGATTTGAAAATGGCGATTTACTGTGCAATTTTACCCTAGCAGCACAGATCAGGCTCAAAGAACTGGTATTCCACATAGCTAATTCAGATTTACGACAAGGCAATGCGAGAGAAGCAGATTCAGTAATCTTCAGCTAATTGGATGATATAATAAAGAAAAAAACTATCTGATTTAAATCCTTTTGAAATGATCGTGGAATGGGATCAAGATGCCATATCGATTCAGCATTATGTTAAAAAACCTCGGATCCATCTTACAAACGCTCGATTTTGAACGAAATCAGACAACATTAATATGCAGGAAGTGATTACCATATTCAGGAAGTGATTACCATATTCGGGTAAGTGATTATAACATAAATTGCAAGTGCAACATACTCCATCTCTCACACTTGAGCAAACCGAATATGACCAATTTCTTTTCATAATGAGTATGTACAAACGTTTTTGATATACATAGAGAATTTTCTAATAATTTTGCCATTTATATTCTTACTTCAAATGATGTAAAAAATAGTACCTGTAAGGGGGTAAGCTCAAATGATATTCGAGCATCAATTTCTCTTCTCTGAGCGCAAACACAAGAAAGTCCCTTTCCGATCCATGCAGTTGACCCTGTGAAAATGTTGGTTGTAGCATTTCACGCAAGATGATAATCAATGATTATTTAGAGCCACTGTATCAAGCAAAGATGATCCATATAGTGAATTTGTACAATAGATAAATTTGTGCACTACGAAATTTCAGTCACCACATCCACCAGGATAAAATTGAGTTGGCCTACAGTGACTGAGATGGCCTATAGTGAATTTATCTGCTGAATTTTCGAAGGAGTGAGTTGGCCTATAGCAAATTGAGGAACCTGATCCAGATTAAATCTTCCAACATCCTTAAGGTAAAGATGGTCCCTATAGTGAATTTGTACAATAGATAAAAATGTAGATAGCAGATAAATTTGCTTTACAGCTGATAACTAAAAGATATTATCAATACCTTGGGCGACATCCCATATAGGGAATGATGAGCTCCCACATGATGCAGATGCCAAGTATGTGAACAAATATCAAGGAAAAAACTCAAAGAAGATTAATATAAACAGTGGGGTGTGTGGATATTGCAGGATCTAATCACTGGCCAGAATCTTCATAATCACAAATTAAAACTTGGATCCGGATATAAATGCTACTATGAGCTTATGTGGGTGCCAACTCACTCCTTCGAAAATAACTTCAGCAGATAAATTCAACTGTAAAAGAACTTAATCAATCAAAAAAGGAAATTTGTGCACTAGGAAAAAGGATTTTTTTTACACCCCTTAATCTCTTTAAAAAATACTAAAGATTCATGTCATGTTAGAAAAATTAAACATCAAGTGCAACAAGCCTGTTGCTTTTATAATCCAGTCAGTAAACAGAACAAAAATAAAGGAAGGCCATTGAAGCCCTTTGAGGACTAAATTGATCCGATTACTGAACCTATTTAAGATAGGATGAATATGAGCTCTGCTTCCTATAAACAGAGGCGGAATCTGCCATCAAGAAAGGCTGTATCCGTTACAAAAGAAGTACCTAAAAAATCAGCTTATGGATCTGCTCCTTCTGGACCTACTGAGGATGTCACTGCACACTCCCGGGAAAGTTGGATTTGTAGGTCTGTTAACACTGCCAGTCAAAATTACATTGGCTCTAAAATGCCAGACAGTACCCAAAGGAAGGTTTTCAATTCCGATTCCAACCCCATTTCTCTTCAACCGATCACTTGGAAAAGATCTATTAATGGTGAAAATCAAAACCAAAGGAGCAAAAACCATGAACCAAACGGACCCTTATTGTTACCTGTCCTCGCTGAAAAATATGATCGCACGGTGGTAGGCTTCGGCAAAGAGGTCGTCGCAAACGGAAGTTCACGCCGGCTTGGGGATTCCTCAGCGTTCCGCACACCTTCAGTTGCTGCGGCGCGAGATGGTTTCGAGGAGAAGGGGACATCGGATTTGGGAGAGGTGGAGGTTCCTGTAGAGGCAGGGAAACTGTCGATCTAGAGAGAGGGGGAGAGGCGGAAATGACGTTCGATCGTTCTACTGGAACCGCCAGATAGAATTAGGGATATAAATTTTTTATTTTTCTATTTATTTATTTTTAGGAGAGAAGTTGGTGTTTCAATTAATTTTATTAATAGAGATGGAGAGATACTAAATTAAAATTAAAATAACTTAAAAATCTAATTTTTAATTTCTTTACAAAGACTATACGCAGCCCAACCGTGCTCGTTCTCTTCTCACGTCCTTTAAGGTTTTTGGAACTCTGTCACGCGCCTCCCCTTCTCTCCCAATAGCTGATCTTTTTGAACCCTACTGGCGCCAAAAAGCACTACCTCCTTTCTCGTCGACATCAACATCCACGCACGGGAAGGTATTTTGCTCCTTTCACGTCAACATTTTCAGCCTCTAGGAGCGGCCGACAAGCCCTATTTTGCTTGATTTCAGTCCAATTTGTGATGATTTTTTACTTATTTTAGTCTTTTATTTTAGTGTCCCTTCATAGGTGAACATTTGCATGCACATTGTTTTTAAGGTTTTGGTAGAGATTTTTTTTTTGATTTGAACGAATGCCCTCTATTTTACGGCATTTGGGGTCAATTCTGTCCTCTTTACATGAAGGCAATATATGCTTATGTGCTTAGAGTTTACTTGTGGTGTGCTAATATGATCAAATTGCATGCCTTGTTGTTGCTAGCTAGAAAGTTGAGGAAAAGTGATCGATATGCTCTATTGTGATAAAAAAAGGTAACTAAGTAATTATGTTTGATATCTTCATAATGATTCTTGAATATGTATTTATGATGAAACATGTTAAATAAATCATCTTAAATTTGTAAATAAGTTGTGCTTCTGATAATTTGAAAATCATAATTTCTTTAAAATGAGTTTTACTAAAAATGTGTATTTAGTGACTAAACTTTAACTTTGTCACAAAAAAATATGTTTTAGTGACAAAACTTTAACTTTGTCACAAAAAAAATATTTTTAGTGACTAAACATTTAATTCGTCACTATAGATATGTCTCTAGTGACAAAATACATTTTGTCTCTAAATCTCGTCACTAATGGTGTGCCTTTAGTGACCAAAGTTTTCTTTAGACACTAAAGATGTGTATTTAGTGACTAAACATTTATTTTTCACTAAAAATATGATTTTAGTGACTAACTTTTTAATTTGTCACTATAGATATATTTTTTGTGACTAATTGTATTTTGTCACTAAATTTTTGTCACTAAAGGCAAGTTTTCTTGTAGTGACACTTTGGATCACACAATGAGGGATTACATTGTATGGTCCTGTGTTTGGTGACCCATTATAGACTGACATTGGTCTACACTTGGCAATTAGAACCTGCACACATACAACTTAAACACAGCATCAAATACACCTTAATTCATCTTAGTTCAAGGTCTGACCTCCTACAAATCTGAGGTATTGTGGAGACAGATCCCAACAAAGTGCGATACAAATCTCGAGTCACGATCAGAAACAATCTGTAGAGGAATCCCATGGAGCCGAACAATCTCAAAAACATAAATCCGGGCCATCTTCTCGGTGGAATGACCCTCCTTATACGGGATAAAGTGAGCCACTTTAGTAAGGCGATCTACTATGACCCAAATCGCATCATGCCCTCTCGGAGTGCGGGGCAAACCCGTAATGAAGTCCATAGAGATATCTTCCCACTTCCATTCGGGAATAGGAAGGGGTTGCAAAAGTCCACCAGGACGCTGACGCTGAGCTTTTACCTTCTGGCACGTCAGACATCGATAGATGAAGCGTGCAATATAGTTCTTCATGCCAGGCCACCACACGATCTGCTTCAGGTCATGATACATCTTATAATTGCCAGGATGACCAGATGTGCGGGACTCGTGAGCTACCAGGCAAATACTATCCAGCAACTCAGGGACATCGGGAACACATAGGCGACTTCGGAAACATAGAACATTGTCAGAGATAGAGAAATCTGGGAGAGTACCAAGTTCGACCTGTCCGCGAATGCGCTGGAGTGCAGGGTCAGATGGCTGCAGATCCTTTACCTGTTCTACCCATAACAGAACAGAGACTCCTCCTTGACCTCCGGGTGAGAAGGATATGTCCATCCACTCGAGGTCATCAATCAGGGCCGTGAGAGAAGCTGATATGGGTGCACAGGCGGCAACTGAAGCCTGACGACTCAAAGCATCCTCTACTGAATTGGCTTTCCCGGGCACATAAGTGAGCTGCAGGTCATAATCTGTAATGAATTCCAGCCATCGCCTTTGATGAAGATTAAGATCTTTCTGAATAAAAATATACTTCAAACTCTGATGGTCAGTGAAGAAGTGACACTTCACGCCATAGAGGTAGTGGCGCCAAAGCTTCAAAGCAAACATTACTGCAGCAAACTCCATATCATGAGTGGGGTAGTTGCGTTCATGGATCTTCAACTGCCTCGACCCATAAGCAATAACACGATCCTCTTGCATCAGGACACAGCCCAAGCCCACTCCGGAAGCATCGATATAAACTGAAAAGTCCAACCCTTCTGAAGGAAGAGCTAAAACTAGTGCTGAACACAAACATTGCTTCAAATCAGAAAAGGCATGCTCACACTGATCTGACCACTCAAATCTAGCATGTTTTTGAGTTAGTCGTGTCAGGGGGGCAGCAAGAGAGGAGAAATTCTTGACGAAACGCCGGTAATAGCCCGCCAAACAAAGGAAACTGTGAATCTCAGTAGGGGTAGAAGGTTGCTTCCAGTCCATAATGGCGGAGACCTTGGCAGGATCAACGGAAAGTCCATCACCGGAAATGACATGCCCCAGAAAGGCAACACGATCTAGCCATAACTCGCATTTCGCCAATTTGGCATAGAGCTGGTGTTGACGAAGAGTGGAGAGAGTGAGTCTAAGATGGGTTGCATGCTCCTCACGAGTCTTGGAGTAGACCAAGATATCATCAATGAAAAAAATGATGAACTTATCCAGGTAGTCGCGGAAGACACGGTTCATCATATTCATGAAAGCAGAAGGGGCGTTAGTCAACCCGAAAGACATTACCAAGAATTCAAAATGCCCATACCGAGTCCAGAAGGTTGTTCTGGGAATGTCGGATTCCTTGATCTTCAGTTGGCGGTACCCCGACCTAAGATCTATCTTGGAAAAGACGGTACTGCCTTTGAGCTGGTCAAATAGTTCATCCACACGTGGGAGGGGGTACTTATTCTCTATGGTTACCTTATTCAGGTCCCGGTAGTCGATGCACAATCTCATGAACCCGTCTTTCTTTTTAACGAAGAGAACAGGGGCTCCCCAAGGAGAAGAGCTGGGACGAATGTACCCATGCTCAAGCAACTCATCCAATTGAGATCTAAGCTCCTCTAGTTCTCGGGGTGCCATACGGTATGAAGCTTTTGATATGGGGCGCATTCCAGGCTCTATATCGATGGAGAACTCTACTTCACGATCAGGCGGCATTCCAGGCAACTCGGAGGGGAACACATCAAAAAATTCGGAAACAAGCGGGATAGACACGAGTGGAGGTATGGCAGCTTCGAAATGTGAGGCATAAACAAAGCAAGCAAAACATCCCTGGTTAAGAAGTCGAGAGGCGCGCACAGCAGAAATTACCTGCAGGTGGTTGCGGGTGGTCTGAACATGAACGATGTAATCTTTGCCATCGATACTGAGATTGACCCTCTTTGCCACACAGTCCAATTTTGCTTGATACGCGACCAACCAGTTCATACCCAAGATTACGTCGAATTCTGTCATGTCCAGGACTATGAGATCGGCGACGACTTGCAGTTCACCGAGCAGTATCGTACAATTGAGAATGCCTCAAGTAGATAAGTGCAAATGATCGGGCACAGAAATCTCGAAAGGGACATCAAGTGGCGAAGTAGGCCAACTATGGAGATCCATGATATGACGTGCTATAAAAGAGTGAGATGCCCCAGAATCGAATAGTATTCGCATCCACTTGATTTTGACCCTAAAACTCCCTAGAAATGAACATTACAGGTGCATTCAAGATCTTTTGACATTAAGGCATATAATGAAAAGATGCAGGAAATTTAAAAATTCATATAAAACATACCAGAGATGACGGAGGTAGATGCGAGCGCCTCGCCCTGAGTGGTGACGTTTAGCATAGCCTTGCCCTTATCTTGGGCACCAGAAATAGCTTGCAGGGGCTGAGCGGGGATCAGGCTTTCCTTCACGGGCAATCTTTAATCTGATGTTCAAACTGCCCACATCTGAAGCAAGTATTCTACTTGCGGCAGCAATCATTCACCAAGTGGCCCGATTTCTTGCAGTAGGTACAGACGGAGGAGGCAGAGGCAAGCGTAACCTGGGGCTGTTGGGCGGGCATAACCATCTTTTGCTTCTTCAGAAGATATCGACAGACTAGGACGGTATGGCCAACTTTGTGGTAGGAGGCACACACCTCCTGAGACTTGGGACCTTGCTCCTGAGGTGGAGCACTCTTGCGCTTGTGGTCACGTACAGCGGCATTGCTCGTACCATGTTGAACTTTCTTGGCAGTGCGATCCATCTCAATAGCTTCAACCTTCAAGGCAGCTCCAACAGTCTCGGCGTAGGTGGTGGCGTCGTGGGCTACCACATGCTGACGGAAATCATGTCGGAGGCCCTTCACGAAGCGGCTGATCTTCTTGGATTCATCGGGCACGAACTCTGTGGCAAGGAGAGATAGATGAGAGAACTCTATCTCATATTCAGTTATGGTTCTTCTAGGCTGCTGAAGGGACAGGAACCTCTCAGCTAACTTGTCTCGCTCCATGGACGAAAGAAACTTTTCCATGAGCGCATTCTTGAACTGCTCCTAGGTCATAGCGGAAGAGTTGGGGAGACTGCGGCGCTGAAGCCACAAGGTGTATGCATCCTCGGTCAGCTGGTAGGCCGCAAGATGAACCTTGTGTGCCTCAGGAACACTAGCATACTCGAAGTGCTTTTCCATCTGGGAGAGCCACTCTGAGATGACGAAGAAATCACGACTGCCATTGAAGGACGGCGGATTCAGCCTCTTGAACATCAACGTATCTACCATTGTGATGGCCGCGGAACAGAGACCTACTGTGGTTGGTTCGAAATGGTCAGATTCCGCGGGCCGGTTAGAAGATCGAGTTTTCTAACGAGAGGAGGCAAGTGCACCTATCGCAAGTAGTACTCGGTATTCGGGAAAATACCGAAGTCGTATTATTCTCGGGGACGCGTTGATTATATCTACTCTTCCAGGAATACTATTATCTTACTAACAGTAAGGTGGGATTTTTTTGTTTAATTAAAACGGAAAGAAAGAAAGCAGAATTTTGCTAAGTTAGTTCGATGACGGGTTAACGCTCGGCATCGAATCGGATTAAGACTAAAATAATTCTTAACAATTATTGAACTTTGTTTTTAATTTAATAAAAGGCACTTGGCCGTGGAGGTTCCAAGAACATGAGCTCACCTTGGTCTAGGGATATCGCTCACCTGGGCGCTAAGGCTATTCGACCGAACGTTAGTCCGACGAAGGATTCCCCTTAACGCCCGCATTACGCTAAGAACCCCGCTATTGGGTGGGGAACCCAATCCGGCAGAACTACGTTTCTCCTCTTTCGAGGGGGCGTACGCAGTTCTCTTTACCCAAGGGGGATCGGTCCATACGTGCAGCCTCTCGGCGTCGCGTATGGATAACGGAAATAGAGCCCACACATCGATTATGTGGTCCTATGCGTCGTTAACCCGGGGTAAACCTTAAGTCCTTAAATTAAAATAAAAATAAAGTTTTTAATTATTTCAAATCATTTTTTATGTCCCAATGCTCTTCGATGCCGAAGGCTAAAAGAGATTAGCCACTCATCGGTATGGTGACGGCTTTATGTTTTTAGGTGAAGCGTGAGTGTTAAATTAAGCACTGAACAATTATAAGAGAAAACACGAAAAATAGGACAATTAGATAAATTGAAGGCAAATTGATGCAGACACTCACGCACACTTCAAAACCATAAAGAAAATTAAATAAATCAAGCCCTACTCAAATGAGTAGGCGGAAATAAATGCACACACGCACACACTCTTCTTAATTGAAGAAAGCGATAAATAAAGCGGCAAAATTATCTTCTACACGCACGCACTCTACATAATTGAGAAAGCGATAAAATTGCAAGTCCCGGCTCAAATGAGTGGGCGGGAGTAAATTTATCTCATACACGCACGCACTCTACTTGAAAGTAAAACACACACACGCACTCTACAAAAATGAAAACACACGCACCCACACAAAGTTTTCCTACTCAAGTGAGTAGGAAGAAAATGAAAGCAGTAAAAAGACAAGTCCCACTCAAACGAGTGGGCGGGAAATGAAAGCAGAGCGCCATTTAACTCTTAACGAGTAGGCGAAAATAAATTCATACGCACACACGCACTCTACAGGAGTTGAAATAAAGCAGTAAAACCTAACTCATACACGCACACACACTTGCAAAAATAAGAAAAACAAAGTGCTCAGAAAATTAAAACGACTGCATTTCTACCGCTAGAATGCGGTAGAAATGCATAAAAAGTGAAAATAAAAATTAACCGAGCGAAATTGTTTTGAAAATAAACGCAAAATGGAAGTACTCGAAAGAATAATACAACTGCATTTCTACCGCTAGAATGCGGTAGAAATGCATAAAAAGATGAAATAAAAATTAAAGGGACTAAAAGTTTTACGAATAAAAAGCTAAAATGAAGTGAGCGAAAAATTATAACGACTACATTTTTATTCATAAGTTTTTATAAAACCTCCAAAAAAGTGAGAATAAAACTAAAAAGGAACGAGAAGTTTTACATTCCTAAGAGCCTAAGTTAAAGAAAATAAAAACGAACACTTTTAGGGCGGTTTTTATAAAACCTATATGAATAAAAATGATAAAGAAGAAAAAGCTAAAGCTAAAAAGTGCGGAAAATAAAAACTAGACGGACGGCACAACGGCTAGAAACGCCGATAAATCCTAAATCTAACTAAGTTATGAAAGCTAAAAAGATGAAAACATAAAAGAAACACAAAAAGATGAACGAAAAATTGCTTAAGTAGGTGCATTCAAATGGATTTTTTCATACTAATTAAGAGAGAAAAATTCAAATTTTATTAAAGTAAAAACCCTAATACAAACTAAGAGAGAGAGAGGGGGAGAAATTCTCCTTACATAAGTATGGAATCCAAATGGGTAGCACCTCCCCTAAGCAAAGTGGTCAAAAAAGTGGACAAAATAAGCTTCATGGAAGCTCTTATTTATAGACAAATTTTCGGGTTGGTCACGCCCGTGACTAGGGCGTGACAGGGGGGTGTGTCGACACTATTCATGAGCTGATCGGGTGACTTGACTAGAAAGTTGACTTCGGCTGAAAACGTGGCGGTCACGCCCTAGGTCACGGGCGTGACATGTGTCAGTCACGGGCGTGACTGGGGTGTGTCGGGGAGGTCGATCTGGGCGCGGTCCGGCCGCAAAGTCGCGCGCGTCACGTCGGGCTAGGTGGCAAGGTCACGCCCGTGTCACACCTTGACACGGGCGTGTTGAAGGGCGTGTCGAGCTGGGTTTGATGACCGCCGATCGTCGAGCTGGCACCTGTGGTCGGCGATCGTCGAGGGCATGACACGGGCGTGTCGGTCATGTGACACGGGCGTGTCAGTCAACTTTTTTGACTTTTTTGGAATTTTTCTAGAAATTTTCTGCAAAAAAATAAAGCTAAGTTAGAAATAATATTTACAAAAATAAGCAATTTATTGGATAAAACAGATAAAAAAAAGGCAAAAAACAAACAAAATTGACTTAAATAAAATACGAAAATATAGGTATATTTACAACTCATCAAACACCCCCATACTTAAGCTTTTGCTATTCCAGAGCAAAAGTTTGAGGTGAACTTATAAGGAATAATAAAAAACCCTAAGTTCTGCTACCGCTAAATTAATTATAAGAGAGATCAAATAAAAATATACGGGGTATAAGAGTTAAGTCCTAAAATTATTTAGATGATTTAAACAGGGCAAAAGTTTTGGCCAAAAGACTTCTTGATGTAATCAAATAGAAAGCAATAATTGTATTGGTTAGATTAACAGAAAATAGTTTGGAGTTATACGAACTTTAGCTTATAGGAGTGTTATCGGAAATAATGCAATTTACGAATTATGCTCTCAAAAAGATTTTTGAATTAATTCTAGAGTCATGAAATTGGCTAAGGGGGGTTGATGTTGATTTATGAAGATGCTTGGATTTTGAGGCGAGGTTATTTTTTTCGAACCTCCATTTTTTTGATTTGGGTGTTAAAGGAAAACGAAATCTTATTTTCCTTAACATAAAATTTTTTCTTCTTCATAAATAACCCAATGTATATGTGTTGGAGTAATGAATTTTATCCTCTTACTCCGTAACGTATAATCTTTTAATTTATTGAGTGCCTATGTTTACGGAATGAAATCTTATTCCCATTGACATAAGATCTTTTTCTTTTTCTTTTTGGGGAAATATTTTTATCATACCAAGTAGGTTATGATAAGTAAGGGGAGAAAAGAGAACTAGATTTTTAATTGAAAAATAATTGAGAGCAACCTTTATAAATTGTACGTTCCAATTTTTCAGAAAGCTAAAAGCAAGCATAATTGAATTCTATAGTCGTTATTTTCTAACATTGTACACATGCTCCTATCTATGAAAAATTAGAAGTAGTGCCTAAAGCGAGTCCCCTATTTTTAACAAAGTATAATAAATTCTTTAAAACTTAACCCCGGCTATTTAGATTTTTCAATCTATAATTAACAAACGAATAGTGAACAAAGAATTGATCAAATTCGCATATAAATAAACTCAAAACGAAAGTTTTGGATAACAAGAAACTTAAGAATGAAATATTTGATTTATTTGTTTCAAAACTTACATAACAATTTTTTTTGTTGTTTTTTGAAGTTATGCTCTTTTTTTGTATTTTTGTATTTATATCTTTAATATATACATACTAAAAAGAAAGAAAAATGCGAAAATAAATTTTTTTTGGATTTTTAAGTTTTGTGAATTTTTTGTATTTTTAAATTTTGTGAATTTTTTTGTATTTTTAATGAAGTTTTCATTCTATTTACAAAAATTTGGAAAAAAGAAAAAATATTTACAAGGATGAGAGGGAAAAAGGGAGAGGGGAAAGAGAAAGAATATTTACAAAAAGTATTTACAAAAATTATTTACAAAAATATTTACAAGAATATTTACAAAAATACAAACTAGGTAGCCGCGAGATGACTCGTTATGTGGATGGCTCGATGAGCCGGATCTCGCGGACCGAGTTAAAAATAAGTCAGTTTCAAAAATGAAACTTCAAAAAATTTTAATTAGAATTTTTTTGATTTTTTTGTGTTATATATATATATTTTTTTTTTGAAGTTTTTTTTTTTTTTTGTAAGTGAAAAAGAAAGTACGAAAATACGAAAACACCCCCATACTTAGATCCAACATTGTCCCCAATATTGTATGCTAAGCATGAGGAACAAGACAGCAGGTATATGTACAAAAAAGGAAAAAGAGGGGGGCAGAAAACGTCCCTGATCTGCGCTCGGGGAAGCCCATTAGAAACCCTGCATTTATTAGAAAAATAGAAAACATAATAAATAAAGACGTAAAAAAGATAGACGTGGGGTGCCTCCCAGGAGCGCTTTGTTTATAGTCGCGTAGCTTGACTATAGTGGCGGGTTTATATATGGAGAAGGGTTATGGTTTCGCTCCTACTGATCACAGGGTCGCCTGCTATATAAGACTTTAACCGATTACCGTTCACCTTAAAAGTGCCTTTTTCGGGGTGGGAGATGAGTATGGTCCCATATGGCCAAACCTCTTCAACCTTGAAGGGGCCGAACCATCGCGATTTTAGCTTACCCGGGAAAAGCCTAAGACGTGAATTGTAAAAAAGGACTAGATCGCCCGGAGAAAAAATTTTGGGGGTTTTAATTTTTCGATCGTGATAAAACTTAGAACGCTCCTTATAGAACTTATTGCTCTCGTAAGCGTTCGCACGCCATTCATCGAGCTCGTTTAGTTGCTGTTTTCTATTCTGAGCGGCTAAGTTAGAGTCGAGGTTTAAGAGTTTTAATGCCCAAAGTGCGCGGTGCTCTAGTTCTACGGGTAAATGGCACGCTTTGCCATAGACTAATCGAAACGGGGTACAACCGGTAGCGGTTTTGTACGCCGTACGATACGCCCATAACGCGTCGTCGAGCTTAGCAAACCAATCTTTCCTATTAAGTGAAACGGTTTTTTCTAATATGCGTTTTATCTCTCGATTTACTACATCAACTTGGCCACTTGTTTGCGGGTGGTAGGGGTGGCAAGCTTGTGCGTGACTCCGTATTTAGCTAACGTCTTAGCCATTAGAGCGTTACAGAAATGCGTTCCCCTATCACTAACAATAGCGCGAGGCGTGCCGAAGCGAGAAAATAATTTTTTTTAAAATGTAACGACGACTCGCGCATCGTTGGTGGGGAGAGCCTGCGCTTCCGCCCACCGTGATACGTAGTCGACCGCCACTAAAATATACATATTTTTATAAGAAGGAGGTAGGGGGCCAACAAAATCTATGCCCCATAAATCGAAGACTTCGCATTCTAAAAACATATTTTGGGGCATCTCGTCGCGACGTGAGATGTTACCCGACCGCTGACAGCTATCGCATGCGCGCACAAAATTGTGCGCGTCTTTGAAGAGAGTGGGCCAAAAGTAGCCCGCCTCTAGCGCCTTCCTAGCGGTCCGGTTGGCTTGATAGTGCCCCCCGGCTGGACCCTCGTGGCAGTGCCTCAATATTTGCGTGCACTCCACTCCCGCGACGCATCTTCGAACCGCTTGGTCCGCGCAGATACGGAAAAGAAATGGGTCATCCCAAAAGAAATTTTTCAAGTCGGAAAAGAATTTCTTCTTTTGATGACTTGAAAAATCTTTTGGAAGTACCCGCGCGACTAAGTAGTTCGCAAAATCTGCGAACCAAGGCGAAGATGACGAAGACGAACGAATGGCGAGAAGGCGTTCCTCGGGGAATCTGTCATTTATTTCAGATTCGACGAGCGCTTCCGCACCCGGATTTTCTAAACGGGAGAGGTGGTCAGCCGCTAGATTCTCCGCGCCCTTCTTATCTCGGATCTCCAAGTCAAACTCTTGTAGGAGGAGAATCCATCGAAGAAGGCGGGGCTTCGCGTCGGTTTTGGCTAGTAGATATTTAAGGGCGGAGTGATCGGTAAAAACGATAACTTTAGATAGCGTAAGATACGAGCGAAACTTATCGAAAGTGAAAACGATGGCTAAGAGTTCCTTTTCCGTCGTCGTGTAATTCACTTGTGCGGAAGTGAGCGTCTTGCTAGCGTAATAAATAGGATGAAAATGTTTTTCTACGCGTTGGCCAAGAACGGCGCCTAAGGCAATATCACTAGCGTCGCACATGATTTCGAACGGAAGGGACCAATTAGGGGCCACTAGAATTGGAGAATTGATAAGTTTTTGTTTTATAAAATTAAAAGCAGACTCGCAATCGCTACTAAAGACAAAAGGTGATTCCTTTTCCAAGAGGTGAGTAAGCGGCTTTGTTATTTTTGAAAAATCTTGAATGAAGCGCCTATAAAAGCCCGCGTGGCCTAAGAAACTCCTAATGGATTTTATGTTTGTCGGCTGAGGAAGTTTTTCTATGATTTCAACTTTGGCCTTATCGACCTCTATCCCTTTAATCGAAATCTTATGGCCGAGGACCAAACCTCCTCGAACCATAAAGTTACACTTTTCCCAATTTAAAACAAGATGCGTGTCCTCGCATCGCTGGAGGACACGATCGAGATTACGAAGACAATCCGGGAATGAGCATCCGAATACAGAAAAGTCATCCATAAATATTTCCATAATATCTTCTACTAGCTCACCAAAAATTGCTAGCATACATCTTTGGAATGTAGCCGGCGCATTGCAGAGGCCAAATGGCATTCTTCGATAGGCGAAGGTGCCAAAGGGGCAAGTAAAAGTTGTTTTCTCTTGGTCTTCGGGGGAAATAGGGATTTGGAAAAACCCCGATAAACCGTCGAGAAAACAATAAAAAGGATGACCGGAAAGACGCTCAAGAATTTGGTCAAGGAACGGTAGTGGAAAATGGTCTTTGCGGGTGGTATCATTAAGTTTGCGGTAATCGATGACCACCCGCCAACCCGTAACAGTACGAGTTGGGACGAGCTCGTTGTGCTCATTCGCCACTACGGTTAGACCGCCCTTCTTGGGCACGACATGAATGGGACTAACCCATGCACTATCAGAAATGGGATAAATAATCCCCGCATCTAATAATTTAATTATCTCAGCTTTCACGACGTCTTTCATGTTTGGGTTAAGACGCCGCTGCGGCTGAATGGTTTTGCGGCAATTATCGTTTAAGAAAATTTTGTGAGTGCAGAAAGAAGGGTTAATCCCCTTTAGGTCAGAAATTTGCCACGCAATTGCGTGGCGATGTTTAAGCAAAACCTCCAATAAATCGGAGGTCTCTGAATCGCTTAAATACGAAGAAATGATTACCGGGAGTGTATCATTTTTCCCCAAAAAGGCATATTTTTGGGATTCGGGTAATGGTTTGAGTTCCAGGATGGGCGGTTCTTCTAGTGAGGTTTTAGTGCTAATGTCTTTTGAACCAATTGGTTCAAAAGGCATGTTCGTAGGTGCGTCCTCATCGCAATAAAAATTTTCGAGCGAAAAAATATTTTCGTTTAAAAATTCGGACTCGAAAACCGGAGAAGAACAATCTCCATAAAAAGAATCTAAAGAATAGCAGAAATCGTCGCTCGGCGACGAGTCTTCCATAGAGGAGTTAATAGAAAAAGTAACTTGGTCGTCTCCTACCCAAAGGAGAAACTGACCATTACTTACATCAATTAACGCACGTGAGGTCGCGAGGAAAGGGCGACCAAGTATTATTGGTACGTTGGCGTCTTCCTCGATGTCCAAGATGACGAAGTCCACCGGGAAGGTGAACTTGTCTACTCGGACAAGGACATCCTCAACAACCCCGATGGGGAACCTAACCGAGCGATCCGCTAGTTGGATGCGCATATTGGTAGGAGCAGGAGTACCCAAACCTAAACGCAGGAAGAGCGAGAACGTCATCAAATTAATGCTCGCGCCTAAGTCTGCCAAGGCGTATTTTACTAATACATCGCCAAAAAGGCACGGGATGGAGAACCGTCTCGGGTCGTTTTGTTTTGAGGGCAATTTACTAGTAAGAGCCGCCGAGCAGACAGTGTTGAGAGATATATGCGAAATATCCTCGAGTTTGCGTTTATTAGAAAGTAGTTCTTTTAAAAATTTCGCATATTTAGGCATTTGCGAGATAGCCTCGCAAAAAGGAACATTAATATGAATTTGTTTAAGTAATAAAATAAATTTTTCATATTGTGCGTTTACTCGCTCATTATCTAACTTATGCAGGTAGGGCAACACCTTGTTTAAAATAGTTTTGTCGTTAAAAATCGGTAAGGGTTACGTAATCGAAGAAGAGGGAAGAGGGGTCGGAGGTGAAATATGTACCTGAGGATCGATCCGTTTTGGATCGACCACCTCCTTACCGCTACGAAGGGTTATAGCGTTGGCGATTTCCCTTGGATTGGGCTCCGTGTTCCCTGGCAGTGCCCCCAGCGCGCGTTCTGACATAAGTCGCGCCAGCTGTCCAACCTAGAGTTCTAAATTTTTTAGCGATCCGGTGATGTTCCGGATATTGGACTCGTTGGACGCGACATAACGATTAAAATTTTCCTCCACCGGGGATGGCTTCATAGGAGGGGGAGGAGGAAACGTTGGCGCAAAAGGAGGGGGAGGGGGACGCTGCACGTTGTTCAGGTTGCTCCAGGATAAATTCGGATGGTTCCTCCAACCCGAGTTATAGTGGCTATTATAAGGGTTGTTTTGAAATGAGGGACGCACCGGATTTCCCATGTAGTCCACGAATTCGTCGACTACGCAGACGTTGGAGGGGGGAGAAAACAAGGCGGAGTGGAGGAGGCAACAGACATCTCCGCCACCTGCTTAGTTAGCCTTTCCACTTGGAGGGCTAGCTGAGCAGTGGCATCCACTTCAAAAATGCCCGCCTGCTTAGGGCGCGCCCGCGGGACATTCCACTGGTAGGCGTTCACCGCCATTTCCTCGAAAAGGGCCTGGGCGGCCTCGGGGGTCTTATTGTTCAGAGTGCCCCCGGCAGCCGCGTCAATCATTTGACGCGTCTGACTATTCAGTCCATTATAAAAAATTTGTACCTGCAACCACGTTGGCAGAGCGTGGTGCGGGCACCGGCGGAGAAGCTCCTTAAAGCGTTCCCAAGTCTCGTAAAGAGACTCGGAGTCATTTTGGACGAACGAAGATATGTCCGCCCGCAGTCTTGCAGTTTTCGCGGGCGGAAAATACTTCGTAAGGAATTTATCAGCCAATTCCGCCCAGGACGTGATGGATCCCCGCGGGAGGGAGAGTAACCACGCCTTAGCCTTGGACTTAAGAGAGAAGGGAAAAAGGCGCAAACGAATGGCGTCATCAGTGACGCAATTAATTTTAAAAGTATCGCAAATTTCAAGAAAATTAGACAAGTGATTATTGGGGTCCTCATCCGGCATTCCGTCGAACTGCACGGCATTTTGGATCATTTGAATCACACTTGACTTAATTTCAAAATTATTGTTGGCCACAGCGGGCCGAACAATACTCGACCCCGTATCATTCAAGTTGGGCCGAGCGTAGTAAGACATAGTACGCTCGGCCGGTTGGGCATTATTCGGGTCGGCCATAGAAGAAGAAGAGGGTTCTCCGATAGATTCTGTGGGGTCTAAAAAGGGAATTCGACGGAGAGATCGGATACGCGCAAGAGAGCGGTCGATCTCGGGGTCGAATTCAAGATTTTCAGAACTCGAAGGTTGTCCACGGGTCATGCACCCTAAAAAAAACGAAAGGGGGAAGGATTTTTTTTGTATAAAATTTTTTATTTGAAAATAAAGTAAAATTAATAGAGTCCCGGATTCAATATAACAACCGTGCTTCCCCGGCAACGGCGCCAAAAACTTGATGGCCGCGGAACAGAGACCTACTGTGGTTGGTTCGAAATGGTCAGATTCCGTGGGCCGGTTAGAAGATCGAGTTTTCTAACGAGAGGAGGTAAGTGCACCTATTGCAAGTAGTACTCGGTATTCGGGAAAATACCGAAGTCGTATTATTCTCGGGGACGCGTTGATTATATCTACTCTTCCAGGAATACTATTATCTTACTAACAGTAAGGTGGGATTTTTTTGTTTAATTAAAACGGAAAGAAAGAAAGCAGAATTTTGCTAAGTTAGTTCGATGACGGGTTAACGCTCGGCATCGAATCGGATTAAGACTAAAATAATTCTTAACAATTATTGAACTTTGTTTTTAATTTAATAAAAGGCACTTGGCCGTGGAGGTTCCAAGAACATGAGCTCACCTTGGTCTAGGGATATCGCTCACCTGGGCGCTAAGGCTATTCGACCGAACGTTAGTCCGACGAAGGATTCCCCTTAACGCCTGCATTACGCTAAGAACCCCGCTATTGGGTGGGGAACCCAATCCGGCAGAACTACGTTTCTCCTCTTTTGAGGGGGCGTACGCAGTTCTCTTTACCCAAGGGGGATCGGTCCATACGTGCAGCCTCTCGGCGTCGCGTATGGATAACGGAAATAGAGCCCATACATCGATTATGTGGTCCTATGCGTCGTTAACCCGGGGTAAACCTTAAGTCCTTAAATTAAAATAAAAATAAAGTTTTTTAAATATTTCAAATCATTTTTTATGTCCCAATGCTCTTCGATGCCGAAGGCTAAAAGAGATTAGCCACTCATCGGTATGGGGACGGCTTTATGTTTTTAGGTGAAGCGTGAGTGTTAAATTAAGCACTGAACAATTATAAGAGAAAACACGAAAAATAGGACAATTAGATAAATTGAAGGCAAATTGATGCAGGCACTCACGCACACTTCAAAACCATAAAGAAAATTAAATAAAGCAAGCCCTACTCAAATGAGTAGGCGGAAATAAATGCACACACGCACACACTCTTCTTAATTGAAGAAAGCGATAAATAAAGCGATAAAATTATGTCATACACGCACGCACTCTACATAATTGAGAAAGCGATAAAATTGCAAGTCCCGGCTCAAATGAGTGGGCGGGAGTAAATTTATCTCATACACGCACACACTCTACTTGAAAGTAAAACACACACACGCACTCTACAAAAATGAAAACACACGCACCCACACAAAGTTTTCCTACTCAAGTGAGTAGGAAGAAAATGAAAGCAGTAAAAAGACAAGTCCCACTCAAACGAGTGGGCGGGAAATGAAAGCAGAGCGCCATTTAACTCTTAACGAGTAGGCGAAAATAAATGCATACGCACACACGCACTCTACAGGAGTTGAAATAAAGCAGTAAAACCTAACTCATACATGCACACACACTTGCAAAAATAAGAAAAACAAAGTGCTCAGAAAATTAAAACGACTGCATTTCTACCGCTAGAATGCGGTAGAAATGCATAAAAAGTGAAAATAAAAATTAACCGAGCGAAATTGTTTTGCAAATAAACGCAAAATGGAAGTACTCGAAAGATTAATACAACTGCATTTCTACCGCTAGAATGCGATAGAAATGCATAAAAAGATGAAATAAAAATTAAAGGGACTAAAAGTTTTACGAATAAAAAGCTAAAATGAAGTGAGCGAAAAATTATAACGACTACATTTTTATTCATAAGTTTTTATAAAACCTCCAAAAAAGTGAGAATAAAACTAAAAAGGAACGAGAAGTTTTACATTCCTAAGAGCCTAAGTTAAAGAAAATAAAAACGAACACTTTTAGGGGGGTTTTTATAAAACCTATATGAATAAAAATGATAAAGAAGAAAAAGCTAAAGCTAAAAAGTGCGGAAAATGAAAACTAGACGGACGGCACAACGGCTAGAAACGCCGATAAATCCTAAATCTAACTAAGTTATGAAAGCTAAAAAGATGAAAACATAAAAGAAACACAAAAAGATGAACGAAAAATTGCTTAAGTAGGCGCATTCAAATGGATTTTTTCATACTAATTAAGAGAGAATAATTCAAATTTTATTAAAGTAAAAACCCTAATACAAACTAAGAAAGAGAGAGGGGGAGAAATTCTCCTTACATAAGTATGGAATCCAAATGGGCAGCACCTCCCCTAAGCAAAGTGGTCAAAAAAGTGGACAAAATAAGCTTCCTGGAAGCTCTTATTTATAGACAAATTTTCAGGTTGGTCACGCCCGTGACTAGGGCGTGACAGGGGGGCGTGTCGACACTATTCATGAGCTGATCGGGTGACTTGACTGGAAAGTTGACTTCGGCTGAAAACGTGGCGTTCACGCCCTAGGTCACGGACGTGACATGTGTCAGTCACGGGCGTGACTGGGGCGTGTCGGGGAGGTCGATCTGGGCGCGGTCCGGCCGCAAAGTCACGCGCGTCACGTCGGGCTAGGTGGCAAGGTCACGCCCGTGTCACACCTTGACACGGGCGTGTTGAAGGGCGTGTCGAGCTGGGTTTGATGACCGCCGATCGTCGAGCTGGCACCTATAGTCGGCGATCGTCGAGGGCATGACACGGGCGTGTCGGTCATGTGACACGGGCGTGTCAGTCAACTTTTTGACTTTTTTGGAATTTTTCTGGAAATTTTCTGCAATAAAAATAAAGCTAAGTTAGAAATAATATTTACAAAAATAAGCAATTTATTGGATAAAACAGATAAAAAAAAGACAAAAAACAAACAAAATTGACTTAAATAAAATACGAAAATATAGGTATATTTACAACTCATCACATTGCTACAGGAGGAGCAGCCAGACCTGTCATGAGCGGGACCGCAAGGGTGTCAGTAAGCAAGCCAGTTCCTGAACCAGGTGCAAGAGGGATGGTTCCAAGAGCGGCGGTAGCAGTGACTCCAGCTGTCCCTGCGCTACCAGAATCAGGAGCTGTGTCAGGAGTTTGACGATCTTCCTCTAAGCGAGCGAGACACTCGAGAATCTGCCTCAACAGCTAGGCAGTAGCGTCTACATGAGCTGCCCCGATAGGAGGGGTAGCTTTCTTGCGCTGAGATCGCTTAGGGGCCATCTAAGCAGGGACACAAAGGAAATGAGTAAGAAAGATAATTACGTCAATCATAGGATATTAAGGAACAACAGGTTCTAGCATTTTAATACTGTAGAATACATAAATCATATATTAGTTACAACATTTTCTTTGGACAACTCTAGGTGATGGTTAATGACAAGAAATCACATGCAATGTCACACTATTTACAAATCCATGTGTATACGATCATCATCTGTTGTTCTTGCTTAACATTTGTGTAATGAGTTATGTTATGCATGTAATGTAATCATGTCTAAAATGCATTCCTATGAATGTTCATGAATGGATACACATGCCATGTTAAGCGCCCATATCACTTAACATGTTATGCATATTATGATTCTAATGCCAACGCACTTGAAAATATTAAACCGCCCATACAATTTAATATTCGCAAGCGGTGTATAGCCTAGTGGAAATTCATATGCACAAAAATGTTAAGTTTGCCCATAACCCCTTAACATTCGTGTGCATAATACTCATGATTATGAGTGAGTGTGTGCGATGTCTCAGCTGCGAACAACAAATAATGGCAGGCTGAGTGAGATATGATGCATGTATATGTATTTACATAATAGAAGTTAAAATATTTGAAAATTTCAAAATACTGCATTTTTAAGAGCTAACCTGGCTCTAATACCAACTGTCATGTCCCGTCTCGACGGAAGTCAGAGTGCGCTTCAGGCGAGCCGTGATGTCACAGGCATGGGCGGAAAAGAACCATGCATGTTAAGGCGGATGCGGTGATACTGAAAATAGTTTTAAAAATAGTAATTTTGTTTGAACAATTTATTGAGTTAAAAATAGTAATTTTGTACGAACAATTTATTGAGTATAAAATGTACGGAAGCACTTAAAGTGTTTAAAACATGGAGAATTAATGCAGATGTATTTTCTTGTAAAATTTAATGCTACGCACAGTGCTGAAACAAAAGTAATGCAATAATAACAGTAGTGGAAATGTTATAGATAAGATGATTTAATACATAAAGAATATCCTAGGAGTTGTCCATGATACAAAAGAAAATATCTTACTATAACTATTACATGATAGACATACATTAAAGGGATCGTAGAACCTGATGCAGACAGCTATAAATGAAAAACCTCTGAGCAAAGCTGAAGCTGAACGAGAAGTAGCTCAGGGAGCAGGCGGCGCAGTCACGAACCCTAAGGCAATTTCAAGACAGAAGGAAAATGCCTTAGAACTTAGAATTTAAACATGAGCAAATTAATTATTTTAAAATGAGAGAAAAAATAACATACATAACCGAGTACTAATATATCTTGTACAAAGCTACCAAATATACCAAGAATCAGGTCAACAGACATCTGAAATATTAGACTACTCCGGAGTATAGCCTAAAATTATATATGTAATATGTTGTAAGTCGTGATCGATGAAGTGTATATGTACTATAGCGGGCGCACATGGCTCACGATCAGATCTGAGTGCAAGTCTTATCGGAAAAGTAATCCTGCTTGCCGTGACCATGTCAGCAGACAGATGCCCAGTTAGACGTTACAATTCAAGGATTTCGCTTACAACTACGGATTTGCCTTATAATTTCGTACTTAGGTGATTGTCTATCATATTTTGTTATACCAACATTTTTAGAGTTCAGAATTTTGTAAAAAAAGAAATTATTTGTAAAAGAGCAGGTAATCAGATTAAATCTAAAGTTTTGCAAGTGAGAGGGGGTTCTCTACTTTCATTAAAGTGATGTCGAAAAATGCTCGCGACAGCCAAGTGGCGCAAGCGAGGTTAAAGGCTCTAGCTGCACCTTTTCGATATGAAAAATTCATTCCAAAACACGTTTTTATGTCATCACATGCGTTTGATAATCGCTCCACACAAATGAAAGGAGTTTAGGAATTTACCTCCCTCAAGAGTGAGGGGAGAAGAGACTACCGCGAGGGATCGGGAGTTTTGGCGGCGTTTGGAGGCGAAAATCCCAAGCTTGGCGCGATTCTACCACATAAGCCCAACGAACGGCATCAGAAATGCAAACAGAACTGAAATTAGTTGACTTTAGGACAAATCCAAGGGGGGATCGGAGAATTTACGCCAGACGGAGGGCGGAAATCCTCCCAAAAAAATTAGGGCAAACGAAAAATGAGGGATTGATGAAATTCCTTACCCAAGGAGTCCAGATTTGGGCTCATAAATCCATGAAGAGGGGTTTCGAGCGAAACCCTAGGAGTCCCTCACGAAATCCACCGACCGGAACGAGTAGGAGCTAGGTGTTGGGTATTGCATCCACAATAGACCGGATTTGAAGAAGCAACTGATCAAGCTAAGGTGAATTGAGATGTATTTGATATGTCTTTTCAAGTTGTGCTTACAGCTATTCCATGCCAAGTACACACCAATGTCAGGTTACAGTGGGTTAATATACACGGACCTACACAACATAATCCCTCGTTGTGTGGGCAAGTGTGTTGACTCACGTGTGCTCTCTCTATTGGGGTGTACTTATTTTCAAGTATAGTCTCAAGGAAGACCAAGAGCAGAAGAAGGAGCAAGAAAGGTCAAAGCCTAAGGCTCAAGAAAGTACAAGGAAGAAATGGGAAATTTTCCCAAGTAAGAATCGACGGGAATCGTGAGTCATACCCGACGACATCGTCGGGTATCGTCACTGATACTCGTCGACTTCGTCGGGCATGTTCATCGATAGCCGTCGATCGGCCCTAGCTGCCTTGATCCAGAATTCTCCATGGTCAGAAGTTATCCAAGTCAAAATCGAAGGGCATCACCAATGATGCCCGCCAATGTCGACGAGTATCGTTGGTGATACCCGCCGATTCTGACTTAGCAGATTTCCGCCGTTTCACTGGACCGAACCGGGCCGCCATGCACAGTATAAACCGAAGCTCCGTTCCTTCCTTCGTGGGTCCCGCAACGGCTAATTAGGGTTTGTTTTGGGGTATATATACCTAAGTTTAAATCATACTCAATACGGATCGAGAAATACGAAAAGAATTTTTTTGGTCGTAACCTAGCTTTCGTCGATCTCAAGCCGTCGATCGCTCAATTGTCGCCGTCGTCGATCCCCTCTCGTAGCTGATCACGCTTCGACAAAACCGAGGCAAGCCGCTGGTCCCTCGCTTCACTCTTGAGATTCTTTGTCTTCTAATTCGTCGACCGAGACTTGTTCTCCATTCCGAATCGGTAGAGACGCTTGATCCAACTGAGATCGATTGTTGACCTAGCTTGCTTCGTCAAGAAGTTCAGATCTACAACGCATAGCCGCCGCACTCGCTTGCCGCCGCCGATCAAGTCAAGATCCGATCCAAGAGAGAAAAACCAAGTGTGGATTCTTCGTCATTTTCGTGCAAGCTCTCAACGAACGAAGAAGGACCTTGGGTTCTCCAAATTGCATTGTTTGTATTTCTTATTTACACTCAATTTTTGCAAGGAATTTTATTCCTAGTTGTAAGGGTTGGGTGCAACCCATTTTTGTGGAGTGTCGACTCTTTGTTGTAGGAAGGGTTCCTTCCGAGTTGTAGGAGCGTGGCTCCGAGTGGAGAGATTGGATTTCAATCTCATTTTGGAGGAGTTTCCTAGTCGTCCCCGTGTGGGAGATAGGCGAAGGGGAGAGTGGACATACCAAAGTTTGGGGAACCACTGTAAATTACTGTGTGTTTTCTGTGCTTGGTTTGTTTAATTGTGCAGGTAATTTTTAATTCCGCAAAAGACGTCACTGCACCTATTCCCCCCCTATAGGTGGATTAGGCTGACACAAGACACTTTCAAGTGGTATTAGAGGGAGGCTGCTCGTCAATAAGTTTAACACCTTGAGTAAAATCCTTCGTCTAGTGTCAAAAGATTCAAGCATGGACGGGTTCAAGAACACCGGAAAGATTCTCGTTTGTACTAAGGCAAACTTCCCTATCTAGAAAGAAAGGATCAGGTACTACATGGAAGCAGTCGACCCCCGACTTTTCATGATAGTGGAGGAGGGACCCCAAATTCCTATGATCACCTCTACAATTGATCCTACAAGGAAGGTACCTAAGAAGATCATGGATCTGGACAAAGATGAGATGGCTCTCTACGGTCTGGACAAGAAAGCCAGAAACATTCTAGTCAGTGTCGTTGATGATTCTATGCTTCAGAACTTCGTCCACTACAGAACTGCCAAAGACATTTGGCAATCCTTGATAGTGCTGATGGAAGGCACTGATGAAGTAAGGGACGATCGAAGATCCCTTCTGAACCAGAAGTATGAGGCCTTCAGATAGGGGCCCAAGGAAGAGATCATAGACACATTCGAGAACTTCCTCAAGATTGTCAATGGCCTGAAGAATTATGGAAGGACTTTCACTGATGGCGAGCTGAATGACAAGTTCCTGAGATCCTTAACTAAGGAATGGGACAACAAAATTTGTGCCATCAGGGAGTTTGGCATACTTACTGAAACCGATCCTCAGATCCTCTTCGGGAAGCTCCTATCTTATGAGCTTCAACTCAATACCAGAAAAGATGAAGAAGAGGCCAACAGACCTTCCTCGAAAGATAAGACTGTTGCGTTGAAGGCAAACCACTCAAGGAAAGGCAAGGCGGCTGCATCAGCCCGTTCTCGGGGAAAGGCTGAAGAAGAAGATACTGAGCCCAGCTCATCAGGCTCATAGCTATCTGAAGAGGAGTTCTCTCTTATCACCCGAGAGTTCAGGAAGTTTCTCAGGATGAGAAATCAGAGAAAAGGAGACGACTCCTCCTCCAGAAGAACACATCAGTCAAATGATCGTCAAAAGAAGAAGAATTATTCTTCGGACAGGTATGATACTAAACCGAACAAATATCATTTTGCTGATATTATTTGCTTTGGCTGCAATAAGCCGGGCATGTTATTGTTGATTGCCCTCAGAAGAGAAAGGACAAGAAAAAGGAGAAAAAGGAGAGGAGCTACATTGCCAAGAGGCCCAAGACCCTCAGTGAATCTGACTCGTCAGAATCCAGTGAGGATGAGGAAGCCTTCTTCAGGCTCATGGCTCGCTCTGACTCAGAAGGAGAATGTCCCCCATTTACTGGGAAGGTAAAAGATCACACCCCTCTCTCTGATTCTGATTCTGGCTCTGACTCTAAGTCTCCTGAAGATGATCACGAGGACAACCCATCTGCTCGTGAAGCTGAACTCCTTGAACAGTATGAGCTTTTGCTCAATACTCTTGATCGATGTCGAAAGGAGTTGAGGGTTTAGAAGAAGGAGGTCAAATCCCTTAAGGCTGAGGGAGTTTCCTTACGAGAAGAAATCACTAGCCTGATATCTCTCAGACAGGAACACCTCGACTTATCCTCTGAGCACTCAGACTCCCTAAGGCATCTTGACCTTCAGCAGGAAACAATTAAGAAGCTGGAAGAACAGCTTGTGGCCGAGAAGAAAGTTGTAGAAAGCTTCTCTAAGCCCAAGACTATTCTTCCTCTGGTTAATGAATTCTCTGCTCAGGCTAAAGGTGCTGGCTTGGGTCATATGTCTGAGCCTGGTAGATCATCCAAGAGAAACAAAGCTCAGAGAAGAAATAAGGCTACCAAGAAAGCCTCTGCCGCTGAAAAAGGGAAGGCCCCACTCAATCAGACCATATTTAGGAAGCCCAGCTTTCCCTGCAATAAACATGATTTTGAGTCCTCCTACGGGCACATATTCTGGCCCTCGGTTGAAAAGCCTAAGAGCCGGTACCTTGGATGGAACTTCCCCCGCAACTTTGGCGAGAGTGTTTTCAAGGCACCCTATGAGGAAATCCAACTGCAACATTATGGTCCTTTTTCATTAGGACATAATAGGGAGCAGGCACCAAAAGTCAAGCCTGTTATACCTAAGGAAAATGAGGTGAAGAAATCATGTGACTGCTGTTACCATGACTCTCCCTCATCAAGTGCCCAGACCCCAGCTAGACCTACCATCTCACGGGTCAAGCAGGAGACTGGGAGGAGAAGGTACAACAGATTTAATTATTGGTGTTGCGGAAAGGTTGGCCACTTTGCCGTGGATTGCTGGTTCAATCCTAGAAATTTTGAAGATCCTCAAGTTAACCAAGCGAGGTCGGCCACTCGAAAAGTTAACATTCCTAAGGGGAGTGAACTGACAAGGAATCTAGGACCCAAACCGTATTGGGTTCCTAAGGGAAAATGATTCTGTTTTGCAAGTATGTCCAAAGGCCACCAAAACTCATATCTGGTACTTGGACAGTGGATGCTCTCGGCATATGACCGGGACAAGAAGCTTGTTACGTGATTATTCCTCTGTTGCTGACGGACCTAAAGTTATCTTTGGAGGGTCTGATCGTGGAATCACCAAAGGCTATGGTATGATTTCCAACGGTGTATTCTTTATCACCGATGTGGCTTATGTTGAAGGGTTAAACCATAACCTGATCAGTGTAAGCCAGTTATGTGATAAAGGGTACGACGTTAAGTTCTGCAAGGATAAATGCCTGATTATATCGTGTTCCTCTATGGAGACGGTATTGGCATGCATCAGGAGCAGAAATATTTTTTGTCTAAATTTTTTAAACTTAGATTCTTCTACGCCAGTATGCTTAGTTGCAAAAGATAGTGCATCTCTTTGTGATAAATGGCACAAGAGATTAGCGCATATTAACTTCAAAACGCTTAACATGCTATTCTCTAAAAATCTAGTAAGGGATGCACCCACTATTAAGTGCATTAAAGAGAGCCCCTACCACGCTTGTCAAATGGGCAAGCAGACAAGGGCTGCCTTTAAGGGCATTGTAGAAAAGGACTCTTCTAGGTGTCTGTACTTACTACACATGGACTTATTCGGTCCAATGCAAGTTCACAGCTTAGGAGGCAAGTCACATACGTTGGTGATTGTTGATGATCACTCCCGTTTCACGTGGGTGTTCTTTCTGAAACACAAGTCAGATACCTTTGAGGTATTCATAAAGTTTGTCAAGCAGATCCAAAACGAACTAGACTGCACTGTGGTCAGAATCATGAAGTGACCATGGAACAGAGTTCGAATCTGGTGCTATGACCAAATTCTGTGGAAACTTGGGTATCTTTCATGAGTTTTCCTCCCCTCGTACTCCACAACAAAATGGAGTTGCGGAGAGAAGGAATAGAACTCTTATTGAAGCAAGCACGACAATGCTGAATGATGCGTCTCTACCAGAATATTTCTGGGCAGAGGCTGTCAACACGGCTTGTCATGTGCAAAACAGAGTGCTTATCAATAAAAGCCATCGAATGACTCCTTATGAGCTGTTGTAGGGCAAGAAACCGACTATGTCCTACTTGAGGATCTTTGGCTGCAAATGCTATGTACTCAATAATGGGAAATATCCACGTACTAAGTTTGGTGAAAAATGTTTTGAAGGTATTTTCGTAGGATATAGTAGCAATAGTAGGGCATATAGGATTTTTAATAAGAAAACTCTAGTTGTATAAGAATCTATAAATATTGTATTTGATGAAGCGAGCTTGCTTCTTAGCAGCTCGTCTAGTGGTACTTTTGGAGATGCAGGTACCAAACTAGGAAACTTAAGTCTTAATGAGACTGAAAAAGATGACGCTCAACAGTTTGTAAAGATCTCCACTCCTACCTCATTAGGAGAGGAAGACCCTCAGGAGTTGGAAATTCTACAGGAAGAAGAAGTGCCAGAAGCAGTAGCAGCTGCAAATGCAAGACTCCTAGAGCTCAGACACGTGAGGGATCATCCTGTCGATCAAATCATTGGAGATCTGCGGGATGGTGTCAGAACTCAAAGAGGTACAATTAATGAGATTTTGCACTTAAGCTTTCTGTCACAGGTTGAGCAAAAGAAATTTTACAAAGCCAACAAGGATGCCTCGTGGATATTGGCCATGCAAGAAGAACTTCATCAATTTGAAAGGTGCAAGGTCTGGGAGATCGTTCCCCGACCTAAGCGACAAAATGTAATCGGCACCAAGTGGATCTTCTGAAACAAGATGGATAAGAATGGAGTCATCATAAAGAACAAAGCACGACTCGTAGCTCAAGGATACAGACAGGAAGAAGGGATTGACTTCGATTAAACCTTTGCACCAGTGGCAAGGCTCGAAGCCATCAGGTTGTTCCTCGCGTATGCTGCTCATAAAGGATTCACCGTCTATCAAATGGACGTAAAATCTGCTTTCCTAAATGGAAATTTGAAAGAAGAAGTATATGTAGCTCAATCCCCGGGTTTTGTTAATCCAACTTTCCCTGAACATGTGTACTTTCTTAATAAAGCACTATATGGCTTAAATAAAGCTCCCCGCGCTTGGTATGAGACCTTGTCTAGGTTTCTTATTGAGAACAAATTCTCAAGAGGAAAAATAGACAAGACATTGTTTCTTAGGGAAGTCAAAGGCAAGATTTTGCTAGTGCAAATCTATGTCGATTGTTGAAGTTGGAGACCGAGCGGTCTGTCGGTCTGGCTTTGCGGGTTATTGACCGAGCGGTCTGACGGTTTGCCTTCAGCGGTTTGGTTGCTGTGTTGCGGTCTGAGGTCCAAGCGGTCTAGCGGTTTGTCACTGGCGACTTGTAGACCGGGCGGTCTAACGGTCTCACATGGCGGCTTGTCTCTCTCTCTGGCAGTGGCCGGGCGGTTAGCCCTTCTGTCTAACCGCGTGGCTTGTGCGGTTTGTGTTTGTACAGTCCGCGTGTTTTTAGTCCCACATCCCTTATTTGTATTCTCTCTTCTCTCCTCCATTCTATATAAGGGAGGCCATACCTTTGTAATAGACACCTTTTTCTGATAATAAAATTTCAGTTATACCTTTTCCGGCTTGTTTTAGTTCGCTTCTAACATGGTATCAGAGCAATCGATCCTTTCCTCCTGATTCTGTGAGCCCTCTCTGTCCGCGCGACTTGCTTCTTCGGCTTGCGCCCTGTCCGCGCGGTCTCCTTCTCTCCCTGTCGTTGCCCTCTGTGTGCGCGGCCTGTTGCCTCGTTCGCCGCGACTTATCGCTGTGTGCCTTGCCTTCTCTTGTGCTTCTGTTCGAGCGGACTGTCTGCTTGCCACTCGACTTCTACCCCTCTGCTTGATACTGCGGCTTGGTCGTGGTCTTTCTGGCCGCTGGTGTTTGACATCCTGACCGCTGCAGTTTTTTTCTTCTGCCTATCAGCGCGGCCTGTTTCCTAACCGTGCGGCTTCCTGTTGTTTGCTCTTATGGCTCTTTCTGATGCTTCCACTGCCACCACTCCTGCCGCCACCCCTGTTGCCAATCCGGCTCCGCCTCTACCTCCTACTCCTTCTGGGAACCTTGGCACCGTTTCCAAGCTTGTCGCCTCCAACTACCCGGATTGGAGCGTCTCTTTCACCTTTCTCCTTCGCTCGCAACGCAAACGCCACCATCTCATTGATGACCCTCCTCCTACAACTTCACCTCTCTTTGATGACTGGGATGCGAGTGACGCGCTTGTGCGTACTTGGCTCGCTAACAGTCTATCTGATGAGTGTCTTCCCGTCATCCATCATGATGAGACGGTGAAGGCCGCTTGGCTTCATCTTGCTGCTCTATACTCCAAAGGGGCTCAGACGTCCCGCATCTATACGTTGTATGCGGACCTCTTTGCCCGGCCTACCTTGTCTCCTGCTGCTGCCTACCAACAAGTTCAAGCTCTTGGGGCTGAGATTCTTCAGAATCGCCCCTTTTCTGCGGATCTGGCTCAACAACACAAGCACTTCCAGGATTTTCTGGTTGTGTGTTATCTGCTACGTCTTCCTGACACTTATGACATGATCCGCCAACAAATTCTGGGTGAGGCGGAATCTCCTACTTTAGATGCCACCGCTGCTCGCATCGCCGTTGTCACCTCTCTCCTTCAGCGCCCGCTTCTGCCCGCTCCTTCTCCACCGGATAACTATGCTCATCAAACTCAGCGGAGTGGCTCTGGTAGCCGCAGTCATCAGTCTAGCGGACGTCCTTCTTCCCGCTACCTCTGCTCTCACTGCGGCCGCACCGGACATACTTCTGACCGCTGCTGGACGAAACATCCCCATCTTCGCCCCTCGGGTGACTCTTCCGCCTCCTCTTCCAAGCCGTCTGCTTCCGTGGTCACATCATCAGGTAGTGCCCATGTGGTCACTCAAGGTAAATGGCTTATCGACTCCGGAGCAACTAATCATATGACGGGCAATCCTCAATGCTTCTCTCTCCTCGAACAGCATGATCGGTTTCCCCCGGTCCTCATTGCAGACGGTTCTCCCTCCCCGGTTCATGGGTCGGGAGTAGTTCATGTTACTCCGTCCCTTAGGCTAGAGGACACTCTCTATGTGCCCAAGTTTCCGTGCAATCTATTGTCGGTTACTTCTTTGTGCAAACAGCTTTAATGTTCTGTAACGTTTACTCCATCTTCTTGTTCTTTTCAAGATCCGAGCTCCCAGCGGACGATTGCTACTGGGACTGAGAGCGGCGGCCTCTACTTCCTCGACAACGTTTCCGCTTTGTCCGTCTTCTCTTCTTCTTGTACGGATCTTCTCCAATGGCATCTTCGTCTCGGTCATCCTCCACCACGGCTTCTACATCAGCTTCTACCCCACCTCCCTCCCTCCAATACTCCTCTCAACTGCGAAGCATGTCAACTTGGCAAGCATCATCATTCCTCCTTCCCGCCGAAGCAAGGTCGGGGCTCTACTCGTCCGTTTGATCTAGTCCACTCCGATATCTGGGGGTCTGCTCCTACCCTTACTGTTGGTCGGGGTAGTTCTTATCTTGTAACCTTTATCGATGACTTTTCTAGATGTACTTGGGTGTATCTCTTACGAGATCGCTCTGAACTTTTTAATGTATGGACCTCCTTTTATCATTTAATCAAAAATCAGTTTGGTGTTGGTATTAAAACTTTTCGCTCTGATAATGCAAAAGAGTACTTAAGTCATGCTTTTACCTCCTTCTGTGTGCAACATGGCATTATTCATCAGACAAGCTGCGTCTATACATCCCAACAAAATGGGGTGGCGGAACGCAAAAACTGTCACCTCCTCGATGTCGCTCGCACATTGATGACTCAAATGCATGTCCCTCGCTCATATTGGGGCTATGCTGTTCTTCTTGCCTGTTATCTCATCAATCGCATTCCCTCCTCCGTTCTCAACGGAAAACCCCCTTTTTCCATCCTTTATCCAGGCAAGGAGCCTTTTCCTCTCCCTCTCTGAATCTTTGGGTGCACTGCTTTTGTGCATGCCCCATATGCCACCCGTGATAAGCTCTCCCCTCGCTCCACCAAATGTCTTTCTGGGGTACTCCGCCACTCAGAAAGGCTACTGCTGCTTTGACCCTGTTCTTCGTAAGCAGTTCGTCTCCGCTGACGTTACCTTCTTCGAGAATGCCTGCTACTTCTCGGATGACTCCTCGTCTCTTCCCCCCACCTCTGATTCTCCTGTTATTCCGTTCGTTCCCTCGTCTCCTACTGCAATATCCGCCCCTCCTCCGTCTCCGCCCACTCCTCTCCCTCCGCCTCTCTCTCCGCCTCCATCTCCCTCATCTCCGCTGCCGTCGCTCTCTTCTCCCGGGCCAGCTCTCTCTGCCATGGATGCTCTGGATACCGAAGAGCCCGCCGACCTGGATCTTCCTGTCGCTCTTCGCAAAGGGGTGCGAACGTGTGCCCTACACCCCCTTGCTGCTGTTTTTTCATATGATCGTCTTACCTCTTCTCGCAGGGCCTTTGTGCTGGCTATCTCTGCCACTACCACACCTCGTTCCTACCAGGAGGCCCTTGCTATTCCTCACTGGAAGATGGACATGGATGAGGAAATGGCGACCCTAACAAAGCGGGGTACCTGGACTCTTGTCCCTCCTCCCTTTGATACAGATGTTGTTGGCTGTCGCTGGGTCTTTGTGGTCAAATTTGGCCCAGATGGCACTGTGGACCGTTATAAAGCTCGCCTGGTGGCTAAGGGCTTTACTCAGACCTATGGGGTTGATTACTTTGACACCTTCTCTCCCGTGGCTCGTCTCAACACTATACGGGTCCTTCTCTCTGTGCCGGTCAACAAAGACTGGCCACTTTCCCAGCTGGATATCAAGAATGTCTTCCTTTATGGTGATCTTCAGGTGGCCGTCTACATGGAGCAACCTCCTGGGTATGTTGCTCAGGGGGAGACACGAGTATGCCGACTACAGAAGGCAATCTATGGCCTCAAGCAGAGCCCTCGAGCTTGGTTTGACAAGTTCAGCGGCATCGTGGCGGCCGTTGGTTTTGCTCGCAGCTCTGCTGATCACTCTCTATTTATTCGCAAAACCTCTTCGGGACTGGTGGTTCTTGCAGTATATGTTGATGATATTCTTCTCACTGGCGATGACCAGGAAGGGGTAGCCTTGACAAAGCGACATCTTCGCCAACATCTGGTCACGAAAGATATGGGTTCTCCGAAGTACTTTTTGGGGATCGAAATCTCTCGGAAGCCCAACTCTTTAGTCCTCTCTCAGCGTAAGTATGCCCTTGATATTTTAAAAGAAGCAGGATTGACTGGGGCCAAACCTGCCCGATGTCCCTGGCTGTTGGAGAAGACAAAACCTGGATAGATGATTCGCCTCTTCTTTTAGATGCTTCGCGGTACATGCGTCTGGTTGGTAAGCTCATATACCTCACCGTGACTAGGCCCGATATTTCCTATGCTGTGGGCAAGGTGAGTCAATTCATGCAAGTTCCCAGGGAGTGCCATCTACAGTCCGCCTTGCGGATCTTGGAGTACGTCAAAGCAGCCCCAGGGAAAGGATTGCTCTTTCAGAATAATGATCATCTGAGGGTTGAAGCATACTCAGATGCGAGTTATGCTGATGACAAAGGGGACCGCAAGTCTACCTCCGGTTTCTGTACTTTTGTTGGGGGCAATCTGGTAAGCTGGAAGAGCAAGAAGCAGTCTGTTGTCTCCAGGTCCAGTGCTGAAGCAAAGTATCGGAGTATGGCATCGACCACTTGTGAGCTAAAATGGCTACGGGCTCTCATATTGGATTTAGGAGAGGTCTACAACCATCCTCTACCTATGTTCTGTGACAACAAGGCTGCTATATACATCTCCAAAAATCCAGTCTTCCATGAGAGAACCAAGCACATTGAGGTCGACTGTCATTTCATTCGTGAAGAGATTCTGAAGGAACAAATTTGCACCCCCTTCGTCACGTCTGAAAAAGAGCTGGCTGACATCTTCACCAAGCCAGTATCCGCCTCGTTTCTTCATATATATGACAAGCTGGGCATGATCGACATATATGCTCCAGCTTGAGGGGGAGTGTTGAAGTTGGAGACCGGGCGGTCTGCCGGTCTGGCTTTGCGGGTTATTGACCGAGCGGTCTGACGGTTTGCCTTCAGTGGTTTGGTTGCTGTGTTGCGGTCTGAGGTCCAAGCGTTCTAGCGGTTTGTCACTGGTGACTTGTAGACCGGGCGGTCTAACGGTCTCACATGGCGGCTTGTCTCTCTATCTGGCAGTGGCCGGGCGGTTAGCCCTTCTGTCTAACCGCGCGGCTTGTGCGGTTTGTGTTTGTACAGTCCGCGTGTTTTTAGTCCCACATCTCTTATTTGTATTCTCTCTTCTCTCCTCCATTCTATATAAGGGAGACCATACCTTTGTAATAGACACCTTTTTCTGGTAATAAAATTTCAGTTATACCTTTTCCGGCTTGTTTTAGTTCGCTTCTAACATCGATGACATAATATTCGGCTCAACCGATAACAACCTTTGCAAGAAGTTCTAAAATCTCATGCAAGGGAAGTTTGAAATGAGCAATATAGGAGAGCTAAAGTACTTCTTAGGACTTCAAGTGAAACAGTCTGCAGAGGGAATTTTCATCTCCTAGAAGAAGTTCACAAATGAACTTCTAAAGAAGTTCGGAATGGAGAGTGCAACCTCTATGAGGACTCCAATGGGATCAACTATGTCTCTGGACAAGGACGAGAAAGGGAAACTTTTTGAGGAATCCAGGTACAGAAGCATAATTGGATCCCTGCTCTACCTTACTGCCAGTAGACCGGACATTATGTTTTCCACATATGTTTGTGCTAGATTCCAAGTGAACACTAAAGAATCTCATTACGTTGCTGCAAAGCGAATATTGAGATACCTTAACTGCACATCTAATCTTGGCTTGTGGTACCCGAGAAACAATGATGTCGAGCTTATTGGCTTTTCAGATGCTGATTTTGCAGGAAGCAGGGATGATAGGAAAAGAACTTACAGGACGTGTCAATTCCTCGAAAGAAGACTTATTTCATGGAGTAGTAAGAAGCAGAACTACATCGCAACTTCTACGGCAGAATCAAAATATATATCAGCAGGCAGCTGTTGTGCACAACTCCTGTGGATAAGGAACCAGCTGGAAGATTACAATCTGCAGTACAGAGAGATTCCTATGTATTGCGACTCCTCGAGTGCAATTGACATAGCTAATAATCAAGTATCGCATAGCCGGACAAAACATATTGAAGTGCGCTACCACTTCATCCGGGAGCATGTGGAGAACAAGGAATTGCACTCAGCTATGTCCCCACTGATCAGCAGCTCGCAGATATCTTCACAAAGCCGCTGGACGAGACCAAGTCCAACTTCTTCAAGACTGAACTTGGGATGCTGAACATTGACTGAAGAGGCTTGAGCTGCACATGGACCTTGGATCAAGGGGGAGCTACAGCTCAGAAGTCAAGTCTATGCATGAATGCAGACTTTAAGGGGGAGCATGATGTCCCCAAGGGAGCTCCATATTTACAGAAGCCAAAAAGGGGGAGAACTCTCTCTCGTCTAAGGAAGCTAAGGGGGAGATTACCCTCTCAGCTAAAGTGGCGCCAAGGTGGCCCCAATGATGGAAATGGTAATGAATTCCAACACATTTTCTTTATGCTTTATGTTATCATTTCTGCTATACAGTTCACCTTAGTTTGTAGGGTTTAGGCTTCTTCAAATAGGGGGAGATTGTTGGGTATTGCATCCACAATATCCCGGATTTGAAGAAGCACCTGATCAAGCTAAGGTGAATTGAGATGTATTTGATGTCTTTTCAAGTTGTGCTTGCAGCTATTTCATGCCAAGTACACACAAATGTCAGGGTACAGTGGGTTAATATACACGGGCCTACGCAATGTAATCCCTCGTTGTGTGGGCAAGTGTGTTGACTCACGTGTGCTCTCTCTATTGGGGTGTACTTATTTTCAAGTGCAGGCTTGTTGGGTATTGTATCCACAATGTACCTGATTTGAAGAAGCCCCTGGACCAGCTAAGGTGAATTGACAATGTATTTGATCACTTGTCTTCAAGTTGTGCTTGCAGTTATTCCTCGCTTAGTACACACCAATGTCAGGGTGCAGTAGGTCAATATACACGGGTCTGTGCAACGTAATCCCTCGTTGAGCAGATCAGTGTGTTGGCTTACGTGTACTCTCTCTATTGGAGTGTACTTACTTTCAAGCACAGGGTTAAGAAAGATCAAGAGCTGACAAGGAGCAAGGATGGGCCAAAGACCAGCTCAAGGGAAGAAAGGCGAAAATCGTCTAAGTAGAAATCGTCGAGAATCACTAAGTGATTCTCGCCGATTCGACGAGAATCACTAGTGATTCTCGCCAAATCGACGAGAATCACTCGCTGATTCTCGCCGAATGTTGCCGGCTGTCTCGACGCCGCCCTGAATTCTACGAAGGAAGAATCGTCGAGAATCACGAAGTGATTCTCGCCTGATTCATCGAGAATGACTCTGCATTCTCGACGATTCGGCGAGAATCAATTGTGATTCCCGCCGATTCTCTCCGACTTGCTATTTCTATGTAGCTAGAATTCTGCTAAGTGGAATTCAGCGAGAATCGTAGGTGATTCTCGCCGATTCGTCGAGAATCACCTACGATTCTCGCCGAATTTGACTCAGGCAAATTTCTGCTATTCTCTGGACCGGTCCAAGTTAACTCGCGCTATTTGGAGCCGGACTTAGGGTTTCTTTTTGGTGGGGCCCACAACGGTCATATTGGATCATGCTATTGTATAAATACATCGGTATGTTGAACAGTAAAAAGAACGAACTGAGAAGAAGGAAAGCCGAGCCGCCGACGTGACCTAGATCGCGAATCTCGCTCCGTCGTCGTCGCCGCTCGTGTTAGTTGGTCGCCGCCGCTGATCGTGGTTTCTTCCTGATCTCCTGGCGACAGAAGCTCTGTCTCGCAACGCTTCTCACGAGTCCTTCTTGAGAACCTTTGTCTCTTGATTTGTAGATCGGGAATACCTTCCCTATCCGAATCGATTGAGACGATTGATCCAAGAAAGACCGTTGGTAGACCTTGCCGGCTTAGCTACGAAGTTTGGATCTACATTGCATCGCCGCCTCATTCTTTGCCGCCGCCGATCTAGAGAAGATCCTTTCCAAGTGAGACCTAAGGTCGTGGACTCTTCGTCATCTTCAAGAACACGTCATCGAACGAAGAGGGACACCTTATTCTCCATAAGTAGTTTGTATTTCTAATACACTCCATTTTCAATTTTGTTGTAAATGAACGTTGGTTCCTAGTTGTAAGGGTTGGGTGCAACCCGTGGTGCAATGTAATTCCTAGTTGTAAGGGTTCCTTCCGTTAGTGTGAGGATTGGATTTCAATCCTGTTGGTGAAGTGACTGAGTCGTCCCTGGTTGGGAGATAGGTCGAAGGGGGAGAGTGGACGTACCCAAATTGAGGAACCACTATAATTTGCCTGTGTCTTTCTGTGCTGCGTTGTTTGGTTTATTTGTGCAGGTACAATTTTAATTCCGCAAAAACGCTGCAAGACACCTATTCCCCCCCCCCCCCATAGGTGAAGGTAGTTGGCACTAGGTGGACTTTCAAGGCTCAAGGAAGACCAAGAGCAGAAGAAGGAGCAAGAAAGGTCAAAGCCTAAGGCTCAAGAAAGTAGAAGGAAGAAATGGGAAATTTTCCCAAGTAAGAATCGACAGGAATCGTGAGTCATACCCGACGACATCGTCGGGTATCGTCACTGATACCCATCGACTTCGTCGGGCATGTTCATCGATAGCCGTCGATCGGCCATAACTGCCTTGATCCAGAATTCTCCATGGTCAGAAATTATCCAAGTCAAAATCGAAGGGCATCACCAACGATGCCCGCCGATGTCGACGAGTATCGTTGGTGATACCCGCCAATTCTGACTTAGCAGATTTCCACCGCTTCACTGGACCGAACCGGGCCGCCATGCACAGTATAAACCGAAGCTCCGTTCCTTCCTTCGTGGGTCCCGCAATGGCTACTTAGGGTTTGTTTTGGGGTATATATACCTAAGTTTAAATAACACTCAATACGGATCGAGAAATACGAAAAGAATTTTTTGGTCGTGACCTAGCTTTCGCCAATCTCAAGCCGTCGATCGCTCGATTGTCGCCGCTGTCGATCCCCTCTCGCAGCTAATCACGCTTCGACAGAACCGAGGCAAGCCGCTGGTCCCTCGCTTATCACTTGAGATCCTTTGTCTTCCGATTCGTCGACCGAGACTTGTTCTCCATTCCGAATCGGTAGAGATGCTTGATCCAACTGAGATCGATTGGTTACCTAGCTTGCTTCGTCAAGAAGTTCAGATCTACAACGCATCGCCGCCGCACTCGCTTGCCGCCGCCGATCAAGTCAAGATCCGATCCAAGAGAGAAAAACTAAGTGTGGATTCTTCGTCATTTTCGTGCAAGCTCTCAACGAACGAAGAAGGACCTTGGGTTCTCCAAATTGCATTATTTGTATTTCTTATTTACATTCAATTTTTGCAAGGAATTTTATTCCTAGTTGTAAGGGTTGGGTGCAACCCGTTTTTGTGGAGTGTCGACTCCTTGTTGTAGGAAGGGTTCCTTCCGAGTTGTAGGAGCGTGGCTCCGAGTGGAGAGATTGGATTTCAATCTCATTTTGGAGGAGTTGCTGAGTCGTCTCCGTGTGGGAGATAGGCGAAGGGGAGAGTGGACATACCCAAGGTTGGGGAACCACTATAAATTACTGTGTGTTTTCTGTGCTTGATTTGTTTAATTGTGCAGGTAATTTTTAATTCTGCAAAAGACGTCACTGCACCTATTCCCCCCCCCCCCTATAGGTGGATTAGGCTGACACTAGACACTTTCACTAGGGTTGCCGGAGAAGAAATGAAGTCCTTGCCCTCACTGGCCGGAGAAGGAGGAGAGGAAGGGAGAAATAAGTTTCTGTCGGCCCCTCTTGGAAGTAGTCGGCCAAGAGAGGGGTTGTGCGGGAGTTGCCGGCAACGGGGAGGCGTCTCGGGGGCGGCCGGAGGCGTTGGCGGCGGGTTCCGGGGCCGTCGGGTGCGCAGGAGGCGGAAGCGGGATTTTCCTGCGGGTTTCTTGCGGGATGCGGGATTGCAGGTTTGGACCGGGGGGGGGACTCGGGATTTTATTAAAGGAGGGGGGTAGGTTTATGACCGGGATTTTTTTTGAGGTCTTTGTTTATATTATTATTATTATTATAGTATTAGTATTGTTATAGGGGTTGTTACAATTCATGATCTTGCCAGAAAACCTCAGAACTCTATCTCTCTCTCTCTAACCTCTGGAGTTGCTCGGCTTGAAACGAAGGCCTGGGGGCCTATTTATAGTTTTCTGTAGGGACGCATCAATAATTGCGACGGAAAGTGAGTTAAGCTGGCGAATGGCGTTGCTCTGTTTCGATCACGCATATCACCATTTTTTGTCGAAATAACAGTAGTGCCCCCCCCCCCCCCCGAGGTAGTTCGACGAACTAGGGGTGGCCGACGAGCCCATCTCCCCTAACGGCGCTTGTTGTCAAGCTCCATGACAGTGGCTCACGCCGCCCATGTTGGATTCGCCGATTGAGATGAACAGTGTGTATTGAGCGTAAGTAATTTAGTTTGTATATATATATATATATATATATATATATATATATATATATATATATATATATATATATATATATATATATATATATATATATATATACAAGTGACAGGCACGGGCCTCCGGCCCTGAGGGCATTTGTCGTGGGGGCGTCATTTGTCGTAGGGGGTGACATTTGTCTTGGGGGTAACATTTAGCGTGGGGGCAATATTTATCGTGGGGGCGGCATTTGTTGTGGGGGCGGCATTTGTCGTGGGGGCGGCATTTTTTGTGGGGCGACATTTTTCATGGGGGCGATTTTTTTCGTGGGGGCGATATTTTTTCGTGGGGGCGACATTTGTCGTGGGTGCGACATTTGTCGTGGGGTCAACATTAGTATAGTGGACGTGCCAATGTAACCACTCTTGTGACATTTTGGTCTAATACAGTGGGCGTGGCTAGCATCTACAGATCGGTCCCTATTTTGCTCTCCGGGAGATTTTGCTGCGGGTTTCGTCGTGTGTGTCTCGCAGCGGTTTTGTTCGTGTCTCGCAGCGGGAGAGCCAGAGATTTCGTCTGTCTCACAGTCGGAATGCTGGCGGGATGTAGAGGAGGGGAAATAAAATGGTCTGGCGAGATGTAGAGAAGTGGAAAGATGGGCTGATGGGAGGTGATGGACATAAAGCTTGCATGGACATAAAGCTGCTGGGAAAGATGGGCTGATGGGAGAAGACTTTGATAGTATATCTATACTATTCCCAACAAGCAAGTTGACGGACATAAAGATGGAGAATTCCTTATGAAGTTACACATGGGTCCATTATATTCAAACAAATTTGAATTTTTTTGTCATTGTTTGGTGTCATTAATTAAAAAAAATAAGGGTATTACAGGTATTATGAATGTTACACCAAAGAGTGTTTTTCTTTTATAGAATAGTATAGATATATATACATATACATTCACAATCATATGTGAATATGATGTGCGAAGGTGCGAGTGACGACAAATGAAATATGTCGCGACAGTGGTGTTAGCGGCGAGCACGGCTACGTGCGGGCAAAAATCGCCTAGATACGGAAAAAAAAACCCGCTCGAGAGCATCGAGAACAGATGCTTGTTATATATAAAGATAAGAAAGTTAAGCTATAGGAAAGAAGACCCTGGCTAGATCAGTAAAGTTTGGATGATCAAATCATAATTAATTTCTACTTCTAGGCAGCACTTAAATTTCTAAGTATATCACTTTTAAAACCTCATAAAACTAAACAGAAGAGGCTTCTCTCCTCTTTTTATAAACCAAGCATTCTCACTCTACATCAATTCCCCTGGTTTCAAGTCACTTGAAACATTCTTTAATATATCAAAGCAAAACAAAATCTATTTATTATCTTTGTGGGATGTGTAGGAAACAATAAGAGCTGCTCATTATTATGCACGAGCATGCAGCTTCTTATTTGCAAGTAATTTCTTCATTCGCAACTCTCATCATGAGAAGAACTGTACACTCCTCTATCTCCAAAGAGAAATGATTAGGTATAGACACAAGATACAAAATATATGTTCTCAATTTATTTTCTTATGAGAAAAAAACATATTTTTATTTGTATATAAAGAAAACATGAATTAAAAAAACAAAATAACTATTTGAATGATCAACCTAATCTTAAAGCTAATCAAGTAAATTGCGATGAATTTCTGGGAAATTGTTTTTAAACAATCAAATATAAGCTTAAGTCAGTAACTTCGAGATCAAATTACAAAAGCTTGTTCAGCAACTAAACATATAATTTAATTCACAAGAAATGCAACCAGAATAAAATATCAACAGACCATCCCATGTAGTTTTAGGACAAACATATAAACTTGTATAAACAACAAAGAACTTCTTCAAAATTATACCAATGGCAAAAGAGATGGATGAGCACCCTATACTTGTCGAAAAGTAAGGTTCAGGCGACCGGGACGGACAGCTGTTTCATTGATCAGGAACGCGGGCGCAGTATTAGGTTTAATTGATGCAACTCCGTGGAAAATAAGCCGTGATTTGCCGCCAAATATCAACACATCGCCCGAATCGAGGATCACCTTCCCAGCCTTATCCGCATCCCTCACATCGCCGTACAGAAACTCAGCTGAATCCCCAACAGAGAAGGAGACGACGGGTAATTCTTTCGCAAGGCTCTCCCTGCTCTCATCTATGTCCTGCAATGTGGAGAGCAAAAAAAACTAGATTGGGTAAAGATAAAATAAATATGGGTTGGCTCACAAATCTTTGTTGATTAGACAAGGACTGCTTGTAGAGCCCTCTTAGAAATAATGCATGGGAACCCCATGTATTAGGAAGCAAATCAATTTTATGATTTAGTAAAGTGCAAATGACATTCATTAAAATATATTTCAATCTCACTTTCTATCGTCCTTAACAGTGTCTGGCATTGGACATACTTTCATGCTATGAAGTATATTAATATGCTTTTTGTGCATGCATTCCAACCAATAGCATAAACAACCACGGTTCAATATCACTCGACTGAATACTTTAATATTGTGGCGATTCGAATTTGTGCCTATTGAAACATGGATCGGAGTAATTTGAATTTGAACATGTTGAAATGGGGCTTAGAATTGAACCGGTTCAAGAACAGATTCAAAACTATAGGTTTAATTCACAGGCAAGCGGAAAGATTTGAAAGGAATGTTTAGAGAGCTATTGAGGGCGCAAATTCCATTTTATGGAAGGAAGTCGATATTTGTGTTTCGAACCGAATCACTCTATTAAGTGCAACGAAGCACCGATACTTAAAAAAACTCTGCGTATCGTCTCAGACGTGTATCGTCTCAGACGCGTATCGGCTTGTACGCGCACGGATACGGGAAATGCCCGAAAACACATGGAAACTCGTTTCTGAAACTATATGAAACACAATTTTAAATAAAAAAATATTTTTAATTCGGAATCGCGCATCCCGCTTGTGGGATACGCGATTCTCGTGCGGTAAAATTCCGCTGCTTATTCATTTCACGTCTTAGCTTTTGGTTTACGCGATTCATCGGGCGCCCAGAGTTCTCCCGCATCACGCCGCCATCGCGTCGAAGCTCTCCGACATCACTCCCGTTGAAGCTCTCCCTTCTCTTGTTTTTGCCACTGCCGCTTCAAACCCCTCTCCCTACTCTCGATCCCGCCTTGCTCGTAATCTCTTCCTCTTCTTCTTATTCTTATTCCTCCTACGCTTCTTCCGCTTCTTCTTCTTTCTCCTCTTCCTCTTATTCTTCTTCCTCTTCTTTTCTTCCTCTTTCTCTTCTTCTTCCTCTTCTTCTTTCAGGTTTTGATCATTGTCATTTTCAATATCTCGCTTTTTTAAAAAAAATACCTAAGATTTATTCCTATAGAAACTGTCTATTAGTGTAACTTCATGGTATATTTGTCTAATTGTTATTCTTGGCATTGGCCTTGGTTATGTTAGGCTTCCATAGAGCTTAACTTATAGTGTATGTTTGTATTAAGTGCCCCCAAGTTATATTTTGATGATCTAAAGCTTTAGATGAGTATTGCGGCGTGCCGATGCATGATATCTAAGTTTGAATCCAACAAATGCAAATTTATCATGTTATACCCATACAAAATGCCTCCACATGATCAATCAATGCATCTAGTATTGGTTTAATTTAAGTTCTAAATAGGTGAATTGCATTGCATAACACATTATAATTGTCTTGCATACCATCTCTAAACATGGTCAATTATTTGCATAACACATTATTTAGAACTTATCATATGTATGGCCTATGTTGTAGTCTTATTAAATTTTTTTCGTTACAATTGAAGATATGTACACTTAATTTGTTAGTTGACTTATTTTAGTATTAATTAATATTTATATTAAAATAATTTAAAATTTTTAAAAAGTTTCTCGGATCCTTATTTTTTGAAAAATCACATTTTCGATATCCATTTTGTATCATATCCCGTTTCCGTCCCCATGCTACATAGATTATGTGAAGAGGGAGATGAGAGCGAGCCCTGAGCCCTAAGGGAATGAGCCATCAGATTCCTGATTTTTTTTGTATGGTCATTAATTGTGTACAGTCTTAAATTTTGCGTGTCAAGAATATCCATGTGCGTTGTAATCTTCGATTCATATTAGTAAAAGAATTAGTTGCCCCTCTCTTGTGCAAGTAGATCTGTTACAGATCGATTTTGGAACTTGTCATTATCATATTATATGTATTGAGTTTGCATTAGCAGTCGAGTCTTGTTATATTAGTGTATTTAAATGTTTTATGCATTTTCATGTATTTACGGTGTCACTCGTGGGTTCTATAAATACACCCTTAGAGTCTTGCATCACTAATCAATGAAATGAAGTCTAGTTCTTGTCCGTTATTGTGAGATCTTGGCTAGGTAGTACAATGTCAACTGCCATCTTTCCTTCGGACCAGAGAAAGCCGGACTGGTGGCAATCCTGCCGGATGCTGGATGAAGTCGGTGAGCGCAGCAGAAGGCTCTTGGTGGTCCGTCGGAAAAAGAAGAGGCAGAACGGGCGGGCTCGAAAGGGCCCACAGCCCCGCAAATAGGCCGACGTTCGTGGTCTGCTGGATCGTGCAAAGGGAGAGCGGAGAGCATAGGAGAGTGGAGTCACCGTCATGGAGACATGGCTGGCCCTCGTGTAGGAACTGCATGGACAGTCTCCTAATTGATCCATACATCGCTGAGCGTGCGGAGCCAAGCCACCGCCAGAATGGCGTCGAGACCACCTAAGCCGAATGCATAGAAGTCCGCGGTCACGGAAAAGGACCCCACGGAGAGAGAGAAGGCAGTGCAACGACCCAGAGTCGGTCGGTGGCGCCCATCGCTCAAACGGACCGTAACCTCCGGGGAGGGAACCGAGGGAAGACGGAGATGTTGCACCATGTGCTCAGATATGAGGTTGTGGCTTGTGTCGCTGTCCACCATGATGACGATCGAGCAATCCTGCAGTGTGCCCGAAAGTTGTATGGTCTGCTGGCCAGAGGTCCCGCCCGTCGAGGCGCAAGATAGCTCCAACCGGTGAAATGTAGTTGCGGTGGAATCGAGAGGTGTATCCCCCGTAAAGAGCTCCAGGGCCTCAAAGTCAGTTAAGGTAACCTCAGAATCGATGTCGCCGATGGCGCGAAGCTCCTTCACAGAGCACTCATGGTTGGGGGAGTACGGTTGGCGGCACCAAAAACAGAGGTCCTTGCTGCGAAGCTCGTTGTAATCACTATTCGACAGACACTGAGGGGCCAGTGGGCGGCACACACAGTCATTGATTGGGGGAGTCATGTGTATGATTTTTCATGGGTAGTTGGGTCACCAGATAAAATTGTTGGAATGCATATTTGACTATGAGGAAAGGACGAAATTTGAAGGTGGAATGATGGAAGGAGGATTGGACAGATGTTAGCAAGGAACTTTTAATTTGGTAAGCTAGGAGTGAGAAAGTATGATTGCACGCTTATAACTAGGTGGAAGTGAGGGGGGTTATGAGAAAACATGTAATGCAGATGGGCGTATGCTTTATGCATTTTATTTATATAAGACATTGTTTTTTACCTATGCATTTGCTTTTTCGATATTTTTTTATTGCTGGAAAATTATAGTGGTGAATTCCCTATGATAGGATTATCTAGATTGTGCGATTTTAACTCTAGGTTGAGCAAAGGCATAATCCTTTGATTTAGGCTCCATTTGGTGGGACATATTTTCACCGGTCAAGCGGTTACGACCGCATGAACCAGACTTTAATTAAGATCAGATTCATGCGGTCATAACCGCTTGACCGGTGAAAATAAGTCCCACCAAACGGAGCCTTAGTCAGATCAAATCTTGTCTCTTGTCATACTCTCATGTTGAGTTTCAACCTTAATTTTGAGCCTTAACCAATTTTGTTTTCAGAAGTAACAAGTTTATTTTAAAATATATCTATGAAAAAAGTTGTTTCTATTAAAAATAACTAAAATAAAAAAAAATGAAAAGGAAAAACAGGAAAAAAAAACTTGCTCCCTTGACAAATTCCAATCAGACGATCCTTATTCACTTCCCTTGAATTCAATCCTATTGAGACCGAGCGGTCTGTCGGATGAGACCGGGCGGTCTGACGGTTTGTCTGGCGGTTTGAGCGGTTTGGCAGTACCGAGCGGTTTGTCGGATGAGACCGGGAGGTCTGGCGGCTTGTCTGGCGGTCTGGGCAGTCTGGCGGTTTGTGCGGCTTATATAGTTTCAGGTTCTTGTAATTATTAGTCTCACATTGTTTATTTGTAATCTCTCTTCTCTCCTCCATTCTTTAAAAGGGAGATCATACCATTGTAATAGACACCTTTTTCAGATAATAAAATTTCAGTTATACTACTTGCGGTTTGTTTTTTGTTCGATTCTAACATGGTATCAGAGAACTCGATCTACTCCTCCTGATTCATTGTGCCTTCTCTGACCGCGCGACCTGTCCGCGCGGCTTGCTTCCTGTTCGCGCGACCTGTTTTTCGCGGCCTGTTTGCTTGTGCCCTGATCGCGCGCCCTGTTCGCGCAGTCTGTTTCTTTTGCTTGCGCCCTGTTCGCGCGGCCTGTGTTTTTTGCTTGCTTCTTTCTTGCGACCTGTTCTAGTCGCCGCGCCCTCCTCCTTCTCTTCAGTCGCCGCGACCTGTCACCGCGACCTGTTTTTGCCTTGTTCGCCTTTCGCCTCCCAGCAACCCCCTCTTCTGTTCGCGCGGTCTGTCTTCTAGCCGCCCGACTTCTTCCCCTTTGCCTTGCTCTGCATCTTGGTCGTGGTCTTCCTTGCCGCTGGTGTGCTGTCACCGTGACCACTGCAGACTCCTCTCCCTGTCCGCTGCGGCCTTCTTTGCTGCTCTTCCTGCTTGTTGTTCGCGCGGCTTGTTCTTTCTAGCCGTGCGACCTCTTTCCCTCTGCTTCTTGGTTGCAGCCTTCCTTGCCGTGCGTCTTCCTGCTGTTCGAGCGGCTTGTTGTGTCTTCTCGCGCGGTTTATTTTCCTCCCTTCATGGCTTTCACATCCTTGGTCACATCATCTGGTAGTGCCCACGTTGTTACTCAAGGAAAATGGTTGATTGACACCGGTGCTACCACTCATATGACCGGCAATCCCCAGTGTTTTTCTCTCCTAGAAACACATGATCGGTTGCCCCCCGGTTATTCTCGTTGACGGCTCTCCTTCACCGGTCAATGGGACAGGAGTGGTTCCTGTCAATCCGTCTCTTCTCTTGGCGGATACTCTCTACGTGCCCAATTTTTCGTGCAACTTATTATCTGTGACCTCTCTATGCAAGCAGTTACAGTGTTCTGTCACATTTACTTCTACTTCTTGTTCTTTTCAGGATCCGGACTCCCGACGGACGATTGCTACTGGGACTGAGAATGGCGGCCTATACTTCCTTGACAACATTTCCTCTCTATCCACCTTTTCTAACACCTCCACAGATCTTCTTCAATGGCATCTTTGCCTTGGTCATGCTCCTCCACGACTTCTTTGTCTGCTTCTGCCCCAACTTCCTTCCCAAAGTCCTCCCCTCAACTGTGAGGCCTGTCATCTTGGCAAGCATCACCGCTCGTCCTTCCCTCCAAAGCAAGTTCGTGGATCTACCCGTCCATTTGATCTCGTCCACTCTGATGTTTGGGGTCCGTCTCCTACCCTCACCGTTGGTCGGGGGAGTTCATATTTTTTCACCTTTATTGATGATTTCTCTCGCTGTACGTGGGTGTATCTGTTAAAAGATCGCTCCGAATTATTTTCTGTATGGACGTCCTTCTATCTTATGATAAAAACCCAGTTTAATGTTTCTATTAAAGTTCTTTCGATCTGATAATGCCAAAGAATATATCAGTCATGACTTTTCTACCTTCTGCATACAAAATGGGATTATTCATCAAACTAGTTATGTCTATACTTCACAGCAAAATGGGGTGGTCGAACGCAAAAACCGTCACCTCTTTAATGTCGCTCGCACTCTGTTGACTCAAATGCACGTTCCTCGCTCCTATTGGGGCTATGCTGTTCTCATTCTCCTGCTATCTTATCAATCGTCTTCCCTCCACCGTTCTCCACGACAAAACCCCCTTTTTCCATTCTATATCCTGGGAGGGATCCGTTTCCTCTTCCCCTACGTATCTTTGGATGCACAACCTTTGTGCACTCTCCCTCTGCCACCCGTGACAAACTCTCACCACGTGCCACCAAGTGTGTCTTTCTGGGATACTCTACCACTCAAAAAAGCTATTGTTGCTTTGACCCGGTTACCCGCAAGCAGTTTGTCTCTGCGGACGTCACCTTCTTTGAAAATGCCTCCTACTTCTCTCCCGACTCCTCTTCCTCTCCTGATATTCCGACTTCACTTACCACCCCTTCCTCTTCCTCTACACCTACCGAGATTATGCCACCCCCTCCCTCTCCACCATCTCCTCCACTGTGTCCTCCTCCTGAGGTATCTCCTTCTTCTCCACAGTCGCCTCTCTCTACTCCCGGGCCAGCTCTCTCCTCTACGGATGTCCCGGAAGCTGAGGAACATGATGACCTGGATATTCCCATTGCTCTTCGCAAAGGGGTGCGGACGTGTACTCAACACCCACTAGCTGATGTTGTTTCATATGATCGTCTAACTCATTCTCGCAGGGAATTCGCCTTGGCTATCTCTGCCACTGACACTCCCCGCACTTACCAGGAGGCTCTTACTATTCCTTATTGGAAGACTGCCATGGATGAGGAAATTACTACCCTCACTGAAAGGGGTACATGGACCCTTGTCCCCCCCCCCCTTTGGGCACTGATGTGGTTGGATGTCGATGGGTATTCGTTGTGAAGTTCCGCCCGGATGGCAGCGTGGATCGATACAAGGCCCGCTTAGTCGCCAAAGGCTTCACTCAGACTTATGGGGTTGATTACTTTGACACCTTCTCTCCCGTTGCTCGTCTCAGCACCATTCGGATTCTTCTCTCTGTGGCTGTCAACCAGGATTGGCCCATTTCTCAGCTCGATGTCAAGAATGTCTTTCTCTATGGTGACCTTCAGGAAGTCGTATACATGGAGCAACCTCCTGGGTATGTTGCTCAGGGGGAGACACGAGTATGTCATCTGAAGAATGCCATATATGGCCTAAAGCAAAGCCCTCGGGCTTGGTTTGACAAGTTCAACAGCATTGTTACTGTCATTGGTTTTGTACGAAGTTCAGCCGATCACTCCTTATTCATTCGCAAAACCTCCTCTGGTATGGTGGTTCTTGCTGTATATGTGGATGATATTCTTCTGACTGGCGACGACCAGGCCGGGGTAGCTTTGACAAAGAAACACCTCCGGCAACACCTGGTCACTAAGGATATGGGCTCTCCCAAATACTTTCCGGGGATTGAGATTTCTCGGAAATCCAACTCTTTAGTTCTTTCCCTAACGGAAGTATGCACTTGATCTGCTAAAAGAGGCAGGGTTAACTGGTGCTAAACCTGCTAGATGTCCCATGGTTATTGGGGAAGACAAAACTTGGACAGATGATTCGCCTCCTCTATCTGATTCTTCAAGGTATCGGCGTCTGGTGGGCAAACTCATTTATCTCACAGTGACCAAACCCGATATCTCATATATTGTAGGCAAGGTTAGCCAATTCATGCAAGCTCCTAGGGAGTGTCATCTATAGTCTGCCCTGAGGATATTGGAGTAAGTTAAAGCAGCTCCAGGGAAAGGACTCCTTTTTCAGAAGAATGGTCACTTGAGGGTTGAAGCGTATTCCGATTCGAGCTATGCTGATGATAAGGGAGACCGAAAGTCAACTTCGGGTTTTTGCACATTTGTTGGAGGAAATCTTGTGAGCTGGAAGAGCAAGAAACAGTCTGTGGTCTCCAGGTCTAGTGCAGAAGCGAATATCATAGTATGGCATCAACCACATGTGAGTTAAAATGGTTACGGGCTCTCATGCTTGACCTAGGAGAGGTCTACAACTATCCTCTTCCTATGTTCTGCGACAATAAGGCTGCAATATACATTTCCAAAAATCCGGTCTTTCATGAAAGAACAAAACACATAGAGGTCGACTGTCACTTTATTCGAGAAGAGATTTTGAAGAAACAGATTTGTACTCCGTTCGTCACTTCTGACAACGAGTTGGCAGATGTCTTCACCAAGCCGGTGTCCGCTTCTTTGTTTCATATTTGCGACAAGCTGGGCATGATTGATATCTATGCTCCAGCTTGAGGGGGAGTGTTGAGACCGAGCGGTCTGTCGGATGAGACCGGGCGGTCTGGCGGTTTGTCTGGCGGTCTGAGCGGTTTGTCTGGCGGTCTGAGCGGTTTGGCAGTACCGAGCGGTTTGTCGGATGAGACCGGGAGGTCTGGCGGTTTGTCTGGCGGTCTGAGCGGTTTGGCAGTACCGAGCGGTTTGTCGGATGAGACCGGGAGGTCTGGCAGCTTGTCTGGCGGTCTGGGCAGTCTGACGGTTTGTGCGGCTTATGCGGCTTGTATAGTTTCAGGTTCTTGTAATTATTAGTCTCATATTGCTTATTTGTAATCTCTCTTCTCTCCTCCATTATATAAAAGGGAGGTCATACCATTGTAATAGACACCTTTTTCAGATAATAAAATTTCAGTTATACTACTTGCGGTTTGTTTTTTGTTCGGTTCTAACAAATTCCTTTGAATTCAACTGATTGGATCACTCTAGATATGGCCAATTAAATATCTTTCCCACTCCCTAATTACATAATTCTGTTAGAAAAATATGTAAAAAGACCCAAATATAAGTCCGCTTGTAATCCTATTTTGTCCCACATCTTAGGATTGGGAATCCTCCACTCTCTCTTCCTATATAAATATACAAATACATGTAGTTGACACAATTTTTTTGGAGAAATAAAAATACTCTTTGTTTTTCTCTATCTTCTATGATTCTCTACATGGTATTAGAGCACCGATCCTCATTTTTCAGATTTTAACCTGCCAACTCCTGTTTGGACGATTAAAATTTCTCTAACACACATTTGGTTGGGTTTCTTCCGCCCCCCCCCCCCTCCCCTCTTGTCTTTTATATATTTTTCCCGTCTTTTTTAGGTCCCACTTTCCAGCCTCCTTCGCGGTCTCATGTGCTAGCCGCGACCTGCGCTTTTGCCCCTTTTGGTCGCAGATCTCTTTTGTGACATGTGCCTCCTTCACAGTCAGTCGACCTGCGCCTTCTCCCCGCGGCTGCCCTGCATCTCGTGCAACCTGCGTTCTTTTTGCTGCTGCTCATACTGCTTCTCCTTGCCACTGGATCGACTGTTGTCTCTGCACTTTTGGTCGCAGCGCTTCTCTCCTACCTGCCGATTCTTCACGATGCGGGTTGTGCATCTACCAGTTATTTCAGTTCGTTGGGCCGGTTGTTCCTCTAGAAGCTGGTTGTTCTTCTAGTCGTTGTTCGTGCTGCGGTTTTTCTTCCTCTTGGCGCTGCGGATTGTTCCTCTAACCGTTACTTGTTCCACTAACCGTTACTTGTTCCTCCTGATGTTGCGGATTGTTCCTCTTTCCGCTGCTTCAGTTCGTCGGGCCGGTCATGTATCTCGTTGCGGGTTCTTCCTCTTGCCACCAGTGATCTGTCACCAGGCCGCCCTCTCTACTTGCTACGGTGCTTCTCTTGCCTTCCAGCGTTAAGTTCGCCCGTTGTCTGCCTCAGTTTGTCGGCTGTCTGTCTTCCTGCCTTCAGCCTTGTCGCAATTACAGCCGGTCTACTTAGCCGCCTCTTGTCGCTCGTGACCTAGCCGCATCTTGCCTCTTGTTTAGTCGTTGGTCTTGCCTTGCTAGCCACGGTCCCTGTCTGCATAGGCCTCTGTATACTCGCTTCCTAGCGCTGCTACTACATGGATACGACATCTGCTTCCTCTCTACCTGCCCATGTTGCTGCTCCTCCTCCTGAACTTCGTGATGAGCTTCGGATCACCACTATCTCTCTCTGTGGGAAGCAAAACTGTGTTGAGTGGGTGCACTCAGTTCGCCGCGTTCTGCAGACCAAAGGCCTTCTTCATCATCTGGCAATGGCTCCTCCTACCGCACCCACCGAGGAGTGGATCTGTGATGACGATTGTGTCCAATCATGGATCCTCAATTCCATGGACACCGAGCTGTATCAGATGGTCATGTATCATGAGGCGGTCAAAGTCATGTGGGAGGAACTTCACTCCCTCTATTCTAGCAAGGACAGCCTCCAACACCTGTTCGACATCATCACCGATCTTCAAACACTTGACCCCGGGCCAACAGGTGACTTGACTTCCTTTGTTGCAAGAGCCAAGACTCTTATTGAGGCATGGATACCGCATCAACCTCCCACCAAAAATCTGGTTGCGCAACGGGCACATAAAGAAGCAGTTGGGATTGCCATGATGATGGTCCGTGTTCCACCCCATCTTCACAGTGTTCGGGCTAAGATTCTTTCCTCATCCACAACTCCCTCAATGTCGGAGGTTTGTTCTATGCTCTTGAATGTTACACAACCCCCTGATGTTTCTGGAATAGACCTCTCTTTAAATGTGCTTATTGTTGTAGGGATGGTCAACTTGAGGCCATCCGTTATCGCAAAAATGGTCTGCATCCACATCTCACTGCTTCCGCTACTTCTGATCCTCACCCCTCCACCTGGAATGACATCGATGCGTTGCACACCCAAGCTCCAACAGTTACGAGGGATGATTGGTCGCTCCTCTGGATCTGTTGCGTCGATCTCCAATGAAGGTATATCCTGCCTCTCCCGTATCTCCTAATGGATTGTGGACTCGAGTGTCACACATCATATTACTCCACAGAAACCGCCTAAGTACTGCCCTCTGCATATCCCAAGTTCATTACCGTGGACAATGGTGACACCACCCCAGTTTTTAGAGCTGCTGATGTGGATCTCACTCCAACGCTCTCTCTATCATCGGTCCTTCATGTTCCGGGATTCCCCTTTAACTTGCTTTTTGTTAGCCGTCTTAGTCAAGAACTTAATTGTTGTGTGAACTTCTCACCTTCTTCCTTCGTTGTGCATAATCGACAAACGCAGAATATCATTGGTAGGGGCCCGTTGTCTAACATGCTTTATCTCTTGGATGTTCCACCTACTGTTCTCTCTACGGTCTCCTCTATTAATTGGCATCGCCATCTTCGGTATGCTCCTCTCCAAATTCTCAAGAAAGCCCTTCCCGATGTTTCCCTTCAAGAATTTACTTGTGAATCTAGTATCATTCGGCAAACAGCACCGTACTTCTTTTAGTTCTACTTGTACTCGAAGCGATGCTCCTTTTTCTTTAGTGCACTCTGATATTTGGGAACCGTATAAAATCCCTAATGTTTATGGTTATCGTTACTTTGTTATATTTATTGATGATTACTTGTATGTAACCTGGTTGTATTTACTTCGTGATCGTGTTGAAATTCCCTCAATCTTTTGTGTCTTTATTTTAGAGACTCGTACTCAGTTTTCCACTACCTTAAAAGTACTTTGCACAGTGTGTGAACCATCGTACCTTCTCAAATCTTTTTTGTGTGACTATCCATCAAGCATCGTGCGCTTATACCCCACAATAAAATTGTGCGGCTGAGCGAAAAAATCATCACCTTCTTGACGTGGGCCACGTGGCTCGGTCCCTCATGTTTCAAATGCAGGTACCTACACTATACTGGAACTTTGTTGTTTCTGTTGTTTGTCATCTCATAAATCGCATGCCCTCTCCCATGCTCGACTTTACAACTCCATTTAATCTTCTTTTCCCCTCGAAACCTCTCTTCTGCCTTACGCCTCGTGTTTTTTGGATGTGAAAGTCTTTAATTACAAGGTACTTAATCACCTAGATGGGGGTGAATAGGTTTTTGGTTTTTTATAATTTTCCCTCTACTTAGTGTGTTGTGGGTGAGTTAAATATTGCTTCCAAGACACAATCACACAAAGCACACACAAGGTTTATAGTGGTTCCCCAGATTATGAGTACATCCACTTTCCCTCACCTTTCTAACAGCTTGTTAGATAAGGTCTCTTCTCCAAAACTCGGCTTCTTAGAGCTTACAACACAGATCCTTAAGGATCTCTCAGTCTCCTCCAATACCTACAGCTCAGGCACAAAGCCCTACCTCAGAGCAAGTTTGCTCCTACAACTCAGTGATCAAAGGATCATCTACCACACACTTGAACCCAAGTCCTACAGCTAAGGCTATGGAGGTTAGCCCTACAACTCAGAGAGTAACACTCTCCTACTTCAGATCTGTTAAGATCCTACCTCAGGCCAAAGGCCCTACCTCAGGCGCACAGGCCCTACACTCAGATCCACACAAAGATCCTACAAACTCAGGCTAAACAGCCCTACACTCAGATCCACACAGGAATCCTACAAACTAAGCCTAAACAGCCCTACACTCAAATCCACACAGGGATCCTACAAACTCAGGCTAAACAACCCTAACTTTCTTCACAGCAACAGTAATAGTATTTTCAGTAAGAAGCTGTCTGTGCTGAAGAAACTCAGAAACTTGTTTCTGAACTTCCTGAAGAAGACTGAATATTTGACAGTTCTTGTTTCCTTTAATAAGCTAACCTGGACTTACAGAAACCTGAAAACTCTGCTCCCTCTTCTTAATCAGATCCATATCTGAACTTGTTGTAGCAGAAGAAAATAGCTACAACAACTTGAAAGAACTTTTAGATCAGCTGATTTGACTTCAAGCTTCAAGCTCGGCAACAATGACGAGAAAGATGAAGTTCAGCCGCAACTTTTCGAAATAAGAAAATCCTAAAAGTTAAAGTTCATTCAGTCCATCTTGTCCCTTTTATCTTCCGTCGATTAACGGCTCCAAGAAGCAGTGGGGACCACCGGTGGTTGACGTCAGCATTTGTGTACTTAGCCAAATTCTCATATTTAACTCCAGGCGTTGAGTGCGTTGAGTGAATGGCCTTCACTCAACGAATCTGGACTTAGTCAAATTCTCTGCACCATCAGGCATTGAGTATGTTGAGTGAAGTGGCTTCACTCAACGCCTCTGGACTTAGTCAAATGCTTCTGCACTGCCAGGCGTTGAGTGCGTTGAGCTGCAACTTTCTTTATCAGTTAAGCGTTGAGTGAAGCTTCATCACTCAACGTTTTTGTACTTAGCCGCTTTCTGTCTTCTTTCTTCTTAGGCTTTGACAGCAGTAGCATAACTCAACGCTTTTGCCGTCTAGCGTTGAGTGAACTGACTTCACTCAACGTCTGTGGACTTAACCGCAATATTATCTCAGCAGCCTGCTGGGCTTTTACTGTCCTATCTTTACTCAGCGCTTTTGTTGTCTGGCGTTGAGTGAACTGGCTTCACTCAACGCCTGTGTACTTAGTCGTTTTTTCAGCTTGCCAATACTGAGGCTTTGATAGACTCAGCTATACACAACACCTTCTGATATATGTCGTTGAGTGAACTGTCTTCACTCAACGCCTGTGTACTTGGCCGCAGAATTGCTTTGAAGACTGTTAGGCTTTGACTGTTCACACCTTACTCAGCGCTTTTTGGCATCTGGCGTTGAGTGAACTGGCTTCACTCAACGTCTGTGGACTTATGAGATCTTCTGTCTTTCCAGCATTCTTCTTTGGCATCTGGCATTGAGTGAAATGGCTTCACTCAACGCCTGTGGACTTAGACAGAATTCTGTCTCTCCACTTCTCTACCTTGTGACCACCTGTCACAATCACTTAGATAACCTGTCTAAACATCTTCCATGGAACATCCTGCACATGATGAACTTAACCAACATCAAATACAACTATGCTCTTAGTGTTGATGGTGATGCCTCTTCAAATCAAGTTTAGGGAACATTGAGGGCAATATTCCCAACAGGATGTACATGTTATATCCATAATCTGGGTTCACCTACTGAAAAGTTTGCTCCTCGTGCTATCAAATTTATATTTGTTGGATACTCTCGCACACAGAAGGGTTGTGTTACTCTCCCACCAATGGAAAACTGGTCGTTTCGGTAACGTAACCTTTCTCGAGGAGCAACCGTTTCACTCCTCTCCTTCAGCTCCTCTTCTCCCTCCTCACATACCTCATCCTACCGTTCCTGTCACGTCTCCTCCGCCACTTCTTCCCACACTAACCCCGACACCAACGCTACCCAAACCACCCCTTCGTGTATACACTTGTGATGCAGGCCCTCATGTTGACACCGTCAAAACTACGGACGAAACACGATTGTCTCTCTACGATTCTAATTTTACACTCGCACAAAATTTTCACGCAGCGCACACGCCAAGCAATTATATCACGTTAATGCTAACGTACGGGTAGCCAAACCGGTTAGGATCGAATAAGAGGCTATAGACCAATATTCTTTCCGGCTAAAAGGACTCACCCAGTCCGATCGAGCGAAGGTTGTCCCAAAAGAGATCTTCCAAAAAATTACGATTCAGAAACGGTAGATCTCTCCCAACAAAAAGTTATGAGGTTCGTCAAGCCTTTCGAAAAATGTATTAATCAAGATAAACACACAACGATCAAAGAAAAACCACGAGTATTTAACGCTATCAAGAATTCAACGCCAAAATTTTCCACCACAAGAAAATCTAAGGAAAGAAACACACAAAGGTAGTGATTTTCTTTACCCAATCGGAATGGATGATTCTGATTTTCTCTTTCTTGAATCGCTCTTCAACGGCTCCGCCGGAGTCGCGCCGGTTGAAGATGAAAACTTGTCCGACTTCGTCGCTTCCCGCTTTGGCCGATGCTCACCCTAAATTTGAAGGATGGCTGGCCTTGATGGGGTTGCTATGGGTCGGTTTTTTTGGAAAAAGAAAAGGTGGCGGGTATATAGAGAATGGTGGAGAGAGAAAAGGTGGTGGCTATGGGTGGTCGGGTTGTGGAAGAGGGGGGTGGCCGGCTGGTTTTGTGGAAGAGGAAAGTGCTCGGGTAGGAGAGGGGAAAGCTTGAGGGTGGTCGTCTAGGAGGAGGGGTGAGGCTGGCGGGTTTGGTGAGGGAGATAGGGAAGGAGGAGGCTAGGGTGAGGAGGAATAGTTGGCGGCTAGGAAGAAAAGAGGCTTGGCCGAAAATTTTAGAGGAAAGAGGAGGGAGATCTCAAGAGGGCAATTAGGGTTCAAAATTTTATTTCATTCAACTTGAATAATTCTTAACATTACATGACCTTATATAGACTCACCACATGACTAGGCTATTTGCAGCCCAAGTAAAATAAAATAAAACACATGACTAGGCTACATGCAGCCCACATAAATATAAAACACTCCTAAAGTTTTATCATGACATGAAATAATAAATAACACGCTCAAATGCTAGTAAAATAATAAAATAAAATAATACGCAACTAAATATTAATTGGCCGTCTTGCGCCGAGAGCGGAGATTGTAGCATCGCTTCACAAGGTCACCATGGCGCCGTAAGTCTTTTGTTGGAGACGGAGAAAGATCTTCCGCGAGCATGCCTTCATTATCATCAACATGTTGGGGGTCGTAGTCTCCATCAATCCTCCCCCGCTCGAAAGTACTCATCACCGATGAGCTGTCCCGAAGGTACCGCCGCAGAAGAGCATCATCCAAGAGAGCCACCTCCGATTCCGGAAGTCAAGAGTCATCAGAGGCCGGACGATCACGCCAACGAATCAAGTAGCGGCGAACATCACCACCTGGAGAGGAAAGCACTTCATCCTTGATGATCTTGTCTGGCAAAAAGTTTGTCCTGGGAAACCTGGAAAAAACATTAGGCAGAAAAGGAGGAAAATTTTCTTCATCAACAACCAACGTACCTTCATTGGAGACCGATGGAGAGAGCGATCCAGACACAAGCTCACCCCCCAACCCATTAGAAAATGCAGTGGAGCTAAACGTACAGTTAGATAATTCAAGTAGTGGAGAAACATATGGCGTTAAATCAGAAACATTAAAAATAGGGGAAATACCTCAATCAGTGGGTAACTCCAAAAGATATGTGTTTTCTCCTAATTTCTTTAAGATCCGAAAAGGTCGAGCTCGCCGATTCGCCAACTTTTTTATAGTGCCTGAAGGCATCCGTTCAGGGACGAGACGCACCAACACTAAATCGCCAACCTTAAAGTGAGATTCTATTTTATGCACGTTAGCATGAACTTGATAAGATGTGTATTGTGTGGTTAGCGTTTCATTTATGTGTTTATGCAAATTATAAGATGGCGGTAACGAATCAAGTCAAGTGGCATTGCTGCTTTATATCCGTGCACGATCTCATTTGGTGACAAATCAGTGGACCTATTCTTCGAATTATTATACGCTAACTGAGCATGAGGAAGGATAAGGTCCCATGTACCCATGTGGTCACCCACAAAGCAACGTAGCAAACTACCCAAACTTCTGTTTACCACCTCCGTTTGTTCATCCGTCTGTGGATGGTAGTTTGAAGAAAATAATAGTTTGGTACCCATAATCCTCCACAAGGTCTTCCAAACCTAGTTATTAAAGGCGCAAGGCGCAAAGGGGCTTGGAGCCTAGGCGCAAGGCGCAAAGCGCAGGCGCGCGCCTGACAAAGGCAAGGCGCAGGCGCGCGCCTGACAAAGGCAAGGCGCAACCACATCCATTTTAAATAATCAGCATAAAACATCATTTCAACTTCTCAATCAAATTATTAATCTAGTCTACTAATTAATCATTCATTACCATCATTTATATCTCTTAAAAAATAGAATCAATGTGATCTCTTATATCATATCTAAGTCTCAATGCATATATATCTTTCACAAACACAAAATCAATAAAAAATTATTGAGTCCTTGAATTATTTTTTTCTTAATTTTTGAAAAAATAAATTTACAATAAAAATTTCACTCAGACGCACCTTTTATATTCTAAAGGCGCAAATAAGGCGCACAGAACGCAAACCTCTGAACCTGGTGAGCCTGGAGTCTCTGAGGCGCGCCTTTAATAACATAGCTTCCAAAAATAACTAGTAAATTTCACATCTCTATCGGTCACTATCGACTTTGGAACGCCCCTATGACCAACTTAAAAAATAATTTTGCTACATTTGACGCATCATCAGTCTTACTACACGCAATAAAATAGGTCATTTTAGAAAATCAATCTACTACCACTAGAATGGAATCATGACGACGAATCGTGACTGGTAGGCCTAAGATAAAGTCCATACTAACATCTTCTCAGGGAATGGAAGGAATAAGCAGAAGGGTATAAAGTCTCGTGTTCATTTTATTACCTTTAGCTAGTTGACATGCACGACAACTACCCATAATTTTATTAACTATAGATTTTAGGCCTGGCCAGTAGAACTTATCTTCGACAAATGTAATCGTCTTATCACGCCCGAAATGCCCACCTAGACAACCACTATATAACTCTCATACGATAAAATGTCTAAGGGAAGAACGAGGAATACAAAGCTTTGAATGCTTAAATAAATAACCGTCCCGAATATAATATGTTGAAATGGTAGTGGGAGAGTTGTCTTGAGTGGAATAATAAATGTCCCTAAAATCCGGGCAATTAACGTACTCATCCTTTATCCTATCAAATCCAATCACTTTGACTTCTAGCGTAGACAACAATAAGGAGACACGACTAAGAGCATTCGCCACACAATTTAAAGTTCCCTTTAGATGTTTAATTATGAAGGTATACTCCTGAAGATAGGAGACCCACTTAGCATGCCTTGGGCTAACTTTATTTTGGGAATTAATAAATCGCAAGGCCTCGTGGTCGGATAGAATCACAAATTCCTTAGAGATCAAATAATGACGTCAATGGTGTAAACACCGGATAACCGCATAAAACTCTCTATCATAGTTAGAATAATTTAATTTCGGCCCCGAGAGTTTCTCACTAAAACATCCAACAGGACGACCCTCTTGACTTAAGACACCACCAATACCGATTCCAGACGTGTCACATGACAATTCAAAAACTTTATTAAAATCTGGTAATCGTAAAAGAGGAGCTTCCGACATTCGAGATTTAATTATTTCAAACGCTTTGGCGGCCGATTTAGTCCACGTAAAATCTCCCTTTTTCATGCACTCCGTTATTGGTGTCATGATACTACTAAAATCCTTGATAAATCGGCAATAAAACGTAGTTAATCTGTGAAAACTCCGAACATCCCGCATATTGGTTGGTTCTAGCCAATCCTTGATAGCTTGGACCTTCTTAGGGTCTACATGGATACCATCCGAACTTACGATATAACCTAGGAACTCCACAGATGGAACATTAAACGTACATTTTTTAAAATTAACAAATAATTTCTCTGATCGCAGTGTGGAGAGTACTGTCCTCAAGTGAGACTCATGATCATTTGCTGAGGAGCTAAAAACTAGGATATCATCAAAATAAATAACTACGAATTTTCCTAGATAAGGCTTGAATACGAAAGTCATCAATCTTGAAAAAGTACTCGGGCCGTTAGTGAGCCCTTCCCCGAGCACTAACCACTCATAAAGTCCGTCTTTTGATTTAAAGGTCGTTTTCCACTCATCTCCCTCCCTAATCCTGATTTGATGGTAGCCACTCTTAAGATCTAACTTAGAAAAAATCGTGACTCCAGCTAGCATATCCAATAAGTCGTCCAAACGAGGGATGGGAAACCTGTATTTAACGGTTATTTTAGTAACGGCCCTATAATTTACGCACATCCGCCAAGATCCGTCTTTCTTAGGCACAAATAATGCGGGTACGGCACAAGGACTCTTACTGTGACGGATGAACCCCTTAGCAAATCCGAAATTAATTTTTGCAATTCTAGATGCGCGGAGGGGTTTAACTGATAATGGGGAAGGTTAGGCAACGAAGAACCCGGAACGAAATCAATCTCGTGTTGAATTTCACGCATGGGGGGTAACTCAGGTGGTAGGTCATCCGGGTAGACATCCCTAAATTCCTCTAACAGGTTTTTCAACACTGGAGCTAGATTATCAAACGAGGAGCTATCTTCCTTGACTTGCAAACATACTAGCGCATACATGACTCCGTTAATAAAAGACTAGCGCTCCAACTCCTTCTTACCATCAAGCTTAAAGTTTTCTTCTCTACTGGCACAATAGTGTCTTTGGAAGAGACTGAAGGATCTTTAGGTGGAGTTAGTTTAAGGATAACGGTCTTACCATCAAATTTAAATTCATATGAGTTGGCTCGCCCAAAATGAGATACATCATGATCATAAAGTCATGGACGACCTAATAATACGTGACAAGAGTCCATGGGGATGACGTCACGCCAAATCTTTTCAGAATAAGCCTTGATGGTAAGGGGTACCAAACAACGCTTCGACACTGGGAGGGATGTCTTATTACCCATGCCACCTTATAAGGGTGAGGGTGCGGCTCAGTAACTAAAGACATTCGGGTCACCGCATTTTCAGAAATAACATTCATACAAGCTACCACTGTTTATGATCAACTTACACCACTTCTCTCCACTCTTAAAATTCAACGAAAAAATATTCGTCTTATTCTAGTCATCTAACGCTCGTGGAGTCGCCAGAATACACCGCATGACCATAATATGAGATTCATCCTCCATATCACTTGGCACTCCTTCCGACTCGCTATCCTCTCCTGCCTCATATATAAGGTCGTTTGACTCACATGTGGAATCTAACAGGGCTAAGGGCTTGGGCTTAGTAGGACACTCACTAGCGTAGTGACCCTGAATCCCGCAAGCGAAACAAGTCGCATTCGTTTTGTTGACCCTTCCTACAGGAACTCTCACTCGTTGGGTTTCTAATATTCCTGACAGTCACTACTATGGAGTTCGAGTCAGTGGACCGGAACTTGCCCTTATCCTTATAAGTAGAGGTGGGAGGCGATCCTAAGATGGACTTTCCCTTCTGATACGAGCGAGACTTATTCTTAAAAACATTGTGCTTCTCGATATCTAGTGCAACATTGAAAGTGGTGTTTAGGTCGGTGTGACCATAACCCAATAGCTTACCCTAGATGTCGGGGTTTAATCCCTTGCGAAATCTAGAGAGGGTGATCTCAGGCATCTCCCTCACACCACACCTAACCATCATGTCCTTAAGGAGACTCATATATTCAAAGACCGTCATATTCCCCTGCTTAAGGGTGGCCAAGTAATCAAACATCTGCGTACGATGGTACGAAGGAACGTACTGGTCTGTCAGCATGGCCATCATGTCAGCCCAACCAATGAGTAATTCCCCATTATCAGCTCTCAGACGACGTTCCTCATTCAACCAGAATATCTTGACTCTACCTAGCAACTTCATTCTCTCCACTCGCACTTTATCCGCGTCAGTCAAATTTTGCCACTCAAAGTAGCATTCTATTTCCATAACCCAGTCAAGGAAGACTTGGGGTTCACCCATTCCATCATATGATGGGGGTCTGACCCGGATGGCTCTAGTAATGTCAAACTCATACGGTAAACGTGGGGCTCGTTCGTTATTATGGTTGTCATTTTGATTATTATTCCCTTCAACACGTGGGTTGGCGGCTTGATTATGGGGAGCCGCTTGATGTAATCTTAAGTCGTATAGCATCTCCCTAATCTCCGTCAACTGATCGGTTAACTCCTGACGGAGTTCCTCAATCGCTGCGGGAACGTCACCCGCTTCCCGCTCGTCCGCCATATGGGAGAAAGATGGGGAATACTCAGTGCCCAACCTAGTGCGCATGCAGAAATAACAGTGAAAACTGACTCAAAGAAAACACCATGGATGGAATTGTTCCCGCCTAATAACTTGGGTAAAAATATATTTTTTTTGTTTTTCTTACTAAAAATAAATAAGAGATTATTTAAAAAAAAATTGTTTTTTTTGCAGAAAAATAAAGATTTTAAGCCGCTATTGGCAGACCAGAAATTTTTTTTTGTAATTTTGACAAAAACAACGTGCAAGAAAAGTGCGTGTTGACGAACCAAGCAAGAGGGGGAGGGTGCCAATTAGGAAATTGACGTGAACCTCCCTCTAATACCAAATTGATTCAGGCCCTCACGTTGACACCGTCAAAACTACGGACGAAACACGATTGTCTCTCTACGATTCTAATTTTACACTCGCACAAAATTTTCACGCAGCGCACACGCCAAGCAATTATATTACGTTAATGTTAACGTACGGGTAGCCAAACCGGTTAGGATCGAATAAGAGACTATAGACCAATATTCTTTTCGGCTAAAAGGACTCACCCGGTCCGATCGAGCAAAGGTTGTACCAAAAGAGATCTTCCAAAAAATTACGATTCGAAAAACGGTAGATCTCTCCCAACAAAAAGTTACGAGGTTCGCCAAGCATTTCGAAAAATAAATTAATCAAGATAAACACACAACGATCGAAGAAAAACCACGAGTATTTAACGCTATCAAGAATTCAACGCCGAAATTTTCCACCACAAGAAAATCTAAGGAAAGAAACACACAAAGGTAGTGATTTTCGTTACCCAATCGGAATGGATGATTACAATTTTCTCTTTCTTGGATCGCTCTTCAACGGCTCCGCCGGAGTCGCGCCGGTTGAAGATGAAAACTTGTCCTCCTTCGACGCTTCACGCTTTGGCCAGTGTTCACCCAAATTTGAAGGATGGACGGCCTTGATGGGTTGCTATGGGTCGGTTTTTTTTTGGAAAGAGAAAAGGTGGTCAGGTATATAGAGAATGGTGGATAGAGAAAAGGTGGTGGCTATGGGTGGTCGGGTTGTGGAAGAGGGGGGTGGTCGGCTGGTTTTGTGGAAGAGGAAAGGGCTCGGGTAGGAGAGGGGAAAGCTTGAGGGTGGTCGGCTAGGAGGAGGGGTGAGGCTGGCGGGTTTGGTGAGGGAGATGGGAAGGAGGCGGCTAGGCTGAGGAGGAATAGTTGGCGGCTAGGAAGAAAAGAGGCTTGGCCGAAAATTTTAGAGGAGGAAAGAGGAGGAAGATCTCAAGAGGGAAATTAGGGTTCAAAATTTTATTTCATTCAACTTGAATAATTCTTAACATTACATGGCCTTATATAGGCTCACCACATGATTAGGCTATTTGCAGCCCAAGTAAAATAAAATAAAACAAATGACTAGGCTACATGCAACCCACATAAATATAAAACACTCCTAAAGTTTTATCATGACATGAAATAATAAATAACACGCTCAAATGCTAGCAAAATAATAAAATAAAATAATACGCAACTAAATATTAATTGGTCGTCTTGCGCCGAGGGCGGAGATTGTAGCGTCGCTTCACAAGGTCACCATGGCGCCATAAGTCTTTTGATGAAGACGGAGAAAGATCTTCCGCGAGCATGCCTTCATTATCATCAACATGTTGGGGGCTGTCGTATCCATCAACTTGCCGCCCTCACTATAACAACCCAAATCATAAAGTGCGTATGAAATCCCCGATGATGAAAAAAAGAGGCAGTACAATATTTATTGATACATTTTTTTCATTCTTTATGTTAGTTTCCGTTTTTTTCTTTTGGTTTTTGTTTTTGCTTGGCTTTATTTTGTTATGGGGTGCTAATAGTAAAGGGGATTTGGTTTGGTTATATATTTTGTGGCTGGTGACATTTATTTGATTATTATTTGGTTGATATTGTTGTAATGTTGGCTGATTGGGCTGATTTTGGTTAAGTGACATTACCTTTGTCATGACATTTAGCATAAGCTTATGTGGCTGATTTTGGGCTAATTTAGTAATATCTGGATAAATTTATGCAGTGCAATTAATTTTATGTTGGCTGGTCTCACAGCCTACCGCTTCCTCACGCTAATAAAAAAAGTCGTCGGCCTCTTCTTCTTCCACATCTTCTTCTATTTCTGCCCGACGCTGCCCCCGTGCTTGTGTGCGATGTTTGCTGCTCCTCCTGGACTTCCCCTACTCTCCTCTCGTGCAAGATATCTCCCCCTCTTCCTCTCTGAAGTTTCCGCAGCTGTTTGGTGGTCGTTGCTTCCTTTGCCGCTGATTAGGGCTGCTTCTGCCGCCTTCCTGCCGCTTCTGTTGGGCTGTCAATTTTTTCTCTGTTACACAACGACTTCAGTGCCTCTTTTGGAGTGTTTGGAAGAATTTATCTGGACCTCTGTTTGTCCAAAAAGGACCGGTTGTGCAACAATTTCTTCCTCCCACTGTAAGTGCTTTCTCATTCTCCTGCTATTTCTTTATGATTGGTTTCTAGTATTGCCATAGATGGCCTGTTGTTGGGATTTAATACTATGAGGAGGAGGAGGAGCAATTGATCTGGTCGGATATGTTTTGTTCCTTGTTATAATATTAATTGGCTGCCTTTCTTCTTGATTAGTTGTTGATTGTGAGCTTTGTCTTTGCTCTGACCGGTCAATTTCAGTTTTCCGTTAATATAAAGTTAGCAAATTTGTTGTCATGAGCTATTCTCAGTGACTGGTCATCCTTGTTATTTTGTTCTTCAGTATGGGAGATATTCTAGGTTGCACCAGCTGATTTCAATGTATAAGCTATATAAGTTTACTTATTATTACTCGGCTATGTTATATACATTGGACCAGTTATTCCTCTAATCGTTTACTGATTTTTGTGGTTGTTTATGAAATGAGGGATGAGGTTTGACCTTTAAAAGTGGAGGTGGTCAGCAAGCACAGCAAATATATATATATATATATATATATATATATATATATATATATTTGACTGTTATGTTGGTATTGGCCGGCTGAAATTAATGGTTGTTTAGGGTTGTTTGGGGTTTTGCTTTGCATATATTGGCAAGCTTTATGTTGACTATTAAGAGCAGATTTGGGTTTACCTTTGGTTCATTTTTGGTCTTTCCTTATTGGCTATTCAAGCATGTTATTTCATATTTTGTTTTGGATTTTGAAATTTAATTGGTTTATGTTGTTGGCATTCTCATCTCTGCAACTCCCATTTTTTGCTCATGTACACAATTCACTGCCCAACACTCAGAATCATAGAGCATCGCGGGTCAAATTGCAGTACGGTAAAACTTGCCCTTAAATTTTAGTGGTACTTTACGATCACATAAGATCCCTGACGCGCCTCTCCACTTCAACCAACCCGCTTGGATTCTATGTGTCACATCTTTATCAATTCCTCCGTCTTTTTGATCTATCGATCTAAGATATTTAAAACACTCACTATGGGAAATATCTTAATCACCCAACTTATTAACGAAGTCATCTGTCCTTCTTGTACTGCTAAATTTAAGCTCCATATACTCTGTCTTTGCCCTGCTCAACCTAAAACCCTTCTGTTACGCCCCCGAACATGACACAGTTCTTTGGGCGTCAATATGCCCGCAGGCGGAAGAAGAAGACAGACGACAATGGGGTTGAACCATCTGGTTCAATCCCCACTCACTAAAGACCGGCGGCTTGGGGCTAAACAACCCCAATTCAGTCCCGAATGGGAGGGGCCGACCGGCCCCTCTTGGGATCGGGTATAAATATACTTATACCCGGGGCTCTCTCTTTTGGGGAAGAAGAGTATTTTCATGTATTTTCCTCCTCCTCCCCCCCCCTCCAAACCTAATTTCTCTCTAGAATTCTCCCTAGTTCTCTCCCCCCTCTCCAATCTCCTATCATTTGGTATCAAAGCATTCATCCTACGGCCATGGTAAACACCCGCTCGCAAGAAGAAATCAACCGGTTGGAAACCCTAGAGGAGAACTACATCGGGTTGACGGATTCGGTAGCTGCCACCGAAGAGAAGATGAGGGCGTCTACACAACGCTTGAAGGAACAGATCGATGCCCGTATGGAATAACTCAAGGCCCTATTGTCGCAAAATCTAAAAGGAAAGACGCACGAGGAGATCGGCGGGTTGCAAAATGTCGCGACTTCCGCGTCGCACTGTCTCTCGCTACAAGTGGGCGAGGGTTCTGGATTGGGTGACCCGGCTCGGATCGGGACTGGACTCAGCGACACAGACGGCGTAGCGGGATCGGCGAGTGTTTCGGATTGACGTGGAATGGGCGCAGCAGCCTCCACCGGCGTGGGATCGATCTCGATCGGGGCTGGCGACTTCGGAGCAGGGCGTGCGCCCTGGGGACGGTTTAACAGCGAGCAGGGAGGTGCCAGACGGGCTCCAGGCGCTCTGTTGGGGGGTCTGTGGGGCCTCCTTCCCCATCCATGGGGTTGGGTACCTCCAGGAGGGTACGTGGTCGGCATTCCTTGGAGCGGCCAGCAACATCAAGGCTACCCGGGCCCAAATCTTGGCCCTACGGAGCCAAGAAGACCAACATGGCATGGGCACAAACAAGGGTGTCAAGTTCAAGAAGCCCCACGAACCTACATGCCTCTGAAATTGACGTGCATGAATTTCCCAAGGTACAACGGAGGGGACGCTCTCGAATGGGTGCAGAAGACCGAGCTTTTTTTCAGCTATCAAGAGGTTCCAGAAGGCCAATGGGTACAGCTAGCATCATTCCACTTGGAGGATGACGTCTTCCAGTGGACGCAGTGGTTTTTGAGGGGCAAGGACTACGTGCCCTAGGCTGATTTTGTGGAAGGTTTCACCACCAGATTCGGGCCACTGGAGTATGATAACTTTAACGCCCTCCTACAGAAGTTACGTCAGAAGGGATCAGTGATGGAATACCGTACGGAGTTCGAAAAGCTGGCAAATTGGGTACACTGGGAAGAGAAGACGTTACTCAACTGTTTTGTATCGGGACTGAAGAAACACTTACGTGATGAGGTTCAGGCATATATGCCTCGCAGTCTGAACCATGTCATCAGCTTATCCTGCATCCAGGAAGAGCGCTTCAACAGGCAGCGTACCCACACCACGGGGAGACCCACGGCTCCCCGGCAGCCATCAGGAGAGAACCACTGGCGACCGGTAAACCTACTATGACACGATTATCTTGGTTCAAGCTACAGGAGAGGAATGAGAAGGGACTATGTTTCAACTGTGATGAAAAGTTCGCGCCCGAACACAAATGTCAGAAGATACAGGTTTATATGCTACATGAGGATGTGGAGGAGGAGCTCTCTCCTGAGTCGGAGTTGGTGGGAGACTTGGATTTGACTGAGTTTGGAGTATCCATACAGGCGACGGAAGGTTGCAACGCCCCCATCACTATACGGATCGCGGGAAAGATTAATCAAGAAAAAGTGACGATTTTAGTGGTTAGTGGGAGCACCCACAACTTCATTCATCCCGATGTGGCACAACGGGTGTGAAAGTGAAGGGATAGACACTACTCTAGAGGGGGGGTGAATAGAGTTATCAAATTTTGCACTAGACAAAACTTAATGGCCTACCCAACTCCCTTGGAGTGAAGTGCGGAATGAAAAGATTATAGATATTGATTTAACCTTAAAGCCTAACACAAGTGATGTGTACAAACTCAAGCTAACTGTAATTACAGTTAAGGCTTGGAAAACCTAATCAGCAACTAGCAATCCTAGTTATATCTATTCACAGGCACAATGCAGGAATTAAACAAGTGAATCCAGACGACACAAGGAAATTTATAGTGGTTCCCCAAACAACTTGGGTACGTCCACTCTTCTACCCACACGGTAGGAATCCACTCAGGTTTTTGATCAGGTGCCCTGCCACCAACAGGATCTGCTTCAGGTAGATCCAGAAACTCTTTAGACTTTTGATCAGGTGTCTAAAAACCAAGCACAGGTTTTTGATCAGGTGCCCTGCCACCAAGGGATACTTTTGAAGGGAGTAATAACCCTGTACAGGAGGGGGAAGAAGGTTAAGATGTCTTCTCTATTTTACAAAGATTAGAGAAGCACAAAAACTTGCACTGAGCTAGAAAGCTCTAAAGAATCAAGGCTCCCCCTGGCTCAAAGATGTCCAGGTGAAGTCTTGCTTCAGTGCAGAAAACTCTTCAGAAAGCTCTGAAGGAAAAACTACAAGAAGATACAAATAATAAAAATAAAGATCTTCAAGCAGCTGTCTTCTTCTTCTTCTTCTTCAAACGAACTCTGAGTTTGAACTTCCTGAAAGCAGGAGAACTCAGGTTGAAGAAGAGTAGAAGATCTTAACACTTCTCAGTTAGATGGAAATTGCTGAGAGCAGAAAGCTTGATCTTGATGAAGGCTTGAATGCTTGAAAATATGTGTAACACTAGTTAGCTATATGCTAGCTTGAATCCTTCTTCAAAGGGTCCTTTATATAACATCAGCAAGCAACGGCTCTCTTCAGTTTGAATAATTTGTCTTCTTCTGAGACTTGAGACCTGAGCTGTAAATATCAAGAAGACACAACAAACTCTGCAGCAGAAACATTCTATAAAAGGAATAACCCTTTTTCTAGGAAGCTGCAGGAAACAATTTGATAATAAAGTACTAAATAAAGTCATATCAGAAACAAACTCTTTATAGCAAAAAGAAGACTTTTCAGTCTAACGGCTATAAAGGGCTGACAGCAGATAAAGTAATTTATAATGTCAGCTAATAAGACAAACAACTTTATCTAAAAAGATTTGACTCAGGCAAAAAGAATAGAGCAGATATGCCTGGAAATATTATCATAAAACACAAAACAACTTGCCAGAAAATGTATTAATTAATTAAATATAATAAATAAATACAAAATATAAAGGCAGACAGAAAGCGTCGAACGACCCACGGAGATCGTCGACCGACGCACGGAGATCGTCGAACTATCGGACAGATAGTCGAACGATCCAAATAGTCGAACTATCAAAGGAGATAGTCGAACTATCACAGCAGATAGTCGAACTACCAGAAGATAGTCGAACTATCAGATAGTCGACCTATCAACAGATAGTCGAACTATCAGGGCCAAACAGATAGTCGAGCTATCAACAGATAGTCGAGCTATCAGATAGTCGACCTATCAATCAGATAGTTGAACTATCAAGAACAAACAGATAGTCGAGCTATCAACAGATAGTCGAGCTATCAGAAACAAACAGATAGTCGACCTATCAACAGATAGTCGAACTACAGATAGTCGAACTATCAAAGCAGATAGTCGAACTATCAAGCGAGAACAGATAGTCGACCTATCAACAGATAGTCGAACTATCAACGCAGAACAGATAGTCGAACTATCAACAGATAGTCGAACTATCAGATAGTCGACCTATCCAAGCAGATAGTCGAACTATCAAAACCAAACAGATAGTCGACCTATCAACAGATAGTCGAACTATCAGATAGTCGACCTATCCAAGCAGATAGTCGAACTATCAAAGACAAACAGATAGTCGACCTATCAACAGATAGTCGAACTATCAGATAGTCGACCTATCCAAGCAGATAGTCGAACTATCAAAGCACACAGATAGTCGAACTATCAACCGATAGTCGAACTATCCTCGCAGACTGAAAGTCGAACAACTGATAGACGATCGTCGAACAGTTAGTCGACGATAGTCGAGCGGCGTTCGACGATAGTCGAACGAACAAACTACTTAACCAAATTCTCAATCTGGAAAAGTGAGGACTCTACAGTTAGACTACTAACCATTGACCATAGATATTTCTTGGGTCAAGGAGCACAAAGGAGAGGACTAAACTCAAATCAAACTAGGGTACCAACAGGGTGGGACATGGGATTGATATGGGAGCCGTCTTTCATGTCATGGTGGCGGATGGGAGCAAACTTCAGTGCGAAGGAGTTATGAAGGGAGTGGAGATGCGGATATAGGGGTACTCAGGATGCACAACCGTATATCTTCTACCCATCAGAGGCTATGACATGGTGTTTGGGGTTCAGTGGCTGCAGCAACTGAGGCGAGTGACCTTTGATTGGGACCAGATGACGATGGAGTTCGTACAGCACGGGAAGCAATACTGTCTGGGGGCCTAAAATCTTCCCTGATGAAGGAGGTATTCCTTCAAAGTTTGGAGTGACTTGAGAGTCAGGGCAGTACAATGGCAGTGATTATGGAGGTGACAACGGCCTCCACAGCCCCTCCAGTTGTACCCATTCAGATGCAGACGCTTCTGGCTCGGTATGCCAATATATTTCAAACACCCCACACACTTCCACCACCGCGGTTCAGAGATCATCAAATCCAGCTCAAGACGGGTGCAGAGCCTACCAACATCCGACCGTACCGCTACCCGTACATCCAAAAGACAGAGATAGAGCACAGTGTCATAGAAATGTTTACCGCCGGAATTATCCGCCCCAGTACCAGTTCTTTCTCGTCTCCAATGATTTTCTAGTAAAGAAGAAAGACGGGACGTGGCGATTTTTTGTGGATTACTGCGGTCTGAACAACTCAACTATTAAGGATAAGTTCCACATTCCTCTGATCGAAGAACTGTTGGACGAACTGCACGGCGCTCGCCTCTTCACCAAGCTCGACCAAAGGTCGGGCTACCATCAGATTCGGATGCGCGAGGACGACATACACAAAACAGCTTTCCGTACGCATGATGGACACTATGAATTCCTGATAATACCTTTTGGGCTTACCAACGCCCCGTCCACGTTCCAGGCAGTCATGAACGAGACCTTTCGTCCTCTTCTCCGCCGATCAGTACTGAAATTTTTTGATGATATCCTCATCTACAGTACCAGTTGGGAGGAGGACTTGACCCATGTTGAGCACGTTTTCACCATCCTTCGCCAGCACCAACTATACGCCAAGCAGTCTAAGTGTTTGTTCGGGCAAGAGGAGGTGGAGTACCTGGGACATTTGGTCTCCGCTAGCGGTGTCAAGGCTGATCCCAAGAAGATCGAGAGCATGCTATCGTGATCTCGTCCTCACACAGTCTGAGCATTACGGGGCTTCCTGGGACTTACAAGATATTACCGACGGTTGGTCAAGTATTATGGCAAATTCGCTTGTCCGCTGACTCAATTATTACAGAAGGACGTCTTCCATTGGTCGGATGAGGCTGAAGGGGAATTCCAGGCCCTTAAGTGGGCCATGACAGCCATTGCGGTTCTCGCTCTTCCTGATTTCAACAAGGAGTTTGTGTTGGAGACCGACGCATCCGGAGTGGGCATCGGCGCGGTTTTGATGCAGGAGGGGCAACCACTGGCCTTCTACAGTAGGGCGTTGGCTCCCCGTATTTTGGGACTCTCCACGTACGAGAAGGAGATGTTGGCAATCATTCATGCGGTGGCCATGTGGAGGCCTTACTTGCTGGGACGACATTTCAAAATCCGTACTGACCATCAAAGCTTGAAGCATTTCTTGGAACATCGGGTCTCCTCTCCGCTTCAGCAGAAGTGGGTGACGAAACTGTTGGGCCATGATTACGAGATTCTTTACAGACAGGCAAAAGAGAACTTAGTCGATGACGCATTATCCCGCCTACCGGAGAACACCATCGCCCAAAATTTTTGGTCCCCTACTCGACTCTTAAGATGATATTCAAGAGGAGATCATGCGGGATCTGGCACTACGGGCCATTGTGGAGGCTCTTCGACAGGGGCAGATCACTATACCAGGCTACCAGCTGTTGAATGGCAGACTTTATTATCAGGCCCAGGCTAAGTTATCAAAGGCGCAAGGCGCACCGAGGCGCAAAGGGCCCCTGGAGCATAGGGGCAAGGCGCAAGGCGCAGGCGCGCGCATGAGGCACGTGAGGCGCAAAAATTGGGGGAAAAGGAAATTTAGCGAATTTGGCGCCCAATTCGCTGAAATTGTGGGAATTGGGCGCCCAATTCGCTGAAATTGTGCGAATTGGGCGCCCAATTCGCTGAAATTGAGCGAATTCACTGAATTTCAGCGAATTGGGCGCCCAATTCGCTCAATTTCAGCGAATTGGGCGCCCAATTCGCTCAATTTCAGCGAATTGGGCGCCCAAATCGCTCAATTTCAGCGAATTGGGCGCCCAATTCGCTCAATTGGGGTGCCTCGGGTGCGTCTAGGATCACGTTTTTGACCATATTAAATTTTTTTTAAAAAAAACCTTGAAAGACCCGGGCGCGCCTTTGGTGCGCCTGGGAGCCTGTAAGGCGCGCCTGGGACACATCGCCCGCCTCAGCTGTGCTGAGGCGCGGCGGACTGCGCCTGGTGCGCCCGGCGCCTCAGGCGCGCCTAGGCGCGCACCTTGACAACTATGGGCCCAGGTGGTCATTCCGCCAAAGTTCGCTTGGAAGACAGTCATGATGCACGAGTTCCACTCATCCCCAACTGGCGGCCATGCGGGCATACTCTGTACTCTGCAACGGGCACGGGCAAATGTTTTTTGGACAGGCTTACGGTGCGACATTCAACAGTTTGTGCAGCAGTGCGAGATATGCCAGTATCAGAAGTACGAGACGACCTCCCCAGCAGGCCTGCTTACACCTCTGGAGATTCTGCACCACATTTGGGAGAGTGTCCATGGAATTCATCGACGGGTTGCCCAAGTCTAAGGTAAGACAATTATACTGGTCGTGGTCGGCAAGCTCTCTAAATATAGACATTTCTTAGCGTTGAGCCATCCGTACACAGGCGAGTCAGTCGCCGATCTCTTTGTGTGAGAAATTGTCCACCTCCACGACATTCTGCGCGCCATCATTTCCGATCGGGATCCGACATTTGTAGGCAATTTTTGGCGGGAGCTCTTTCGATTACAGGGGACTTGCTTACGCTTCAGCACGGCGAATCACCCCCAAACGGATGGCCGAACAGAGGTTCTCAATCGGGCAGTGGAAACATACCTTCGTTGTTTTGTGATGGACGAGCCGCAAATCTGGACCAGTTGGCTACACTGGGCCGAATATTACTACAACACCTCTTACAACTTCGCTAGCAAGATGACCTAGTTTGAGGTCGTTTACGGACGTCCTCCCCCCTCTTTGAGCAGCTATGAACCCGGCAGCACAACATTGTCGGTCGTGGATCGGGCGCTTCGCGGCCGGGACCGCACTCTAGCCACTTTGCGTTAGAATCTCCGCACCGCACAAGATCGCATGAAGGCCCACGCAGACAAGGATCGCAAGGAACGGGAGTTCGCGGTTCGTGATGAAGTCTTCCTCAAGCTCTGACCTTACCAACAGGTGTTTGTTGCCCGCCGGACGAACCAGAAATTGGCCCCTCGCTACTATGGGCCCTTTCATATTCTTCGTCGTGTGGGGCCTGTCGCTTACACTTTGGCTCTTCCTGAGGGGTCGCGTATTCATCCGACTTTTCATTTGTCCTTACTTAAACAGAAGATCGGCAACGCAATTCAGGTCAGTCCGTTCCTGCCAGAATCAACAGTTGCGGGGGAACAACGACTGATACCCGAGGAGATCCTGATGCTCAAATGGAAACGGCGGGGTACTGAGTACCGTCCTGAGCTCCTGGTCAAATGGAAACACTTGTCAGAAGCACACAATACTTGGGTTGATCTATTGGAGTTAAGGGAGCTCTACCCAGACTACCACCTTGGGGACAAGCTGGTCCTTGATGAGGAGGGGAATGTTCATCCCCGAACATGACACAGTTATTTGGGCGTCAATATGCCCACAGGCGGAAGAAGAAGAAGACAGGCGACAACGGGGCTAAACCTTCCGGTTCAGCCCCCACTCACTAAAGACCGACGACTTGGGGCTGAACCACCCCGGTTTAGCCCCGTATGGGAGGGGCCGTCCGGCCCCTCTTGAGCTCGGGTATAAATATACCCGGGTCTCTCTCTTTTGGGGAAGAAGAGTATTTTCAGGTATTTTCCTCCTTCCCCCCTCCAACCCTAATTTCTCTCTAGACTTCTCCTTAGTTCTCTCCTCCCTCTCCAATCTCCTATCACCTTCTTTTCTAAAGTATCTCGCCAAGATTCAAGTTTTGCGTTTACACCCTCGCACGTCTCATCAACCAAAATGATATCATCCGCAAACAATAAACACCAAGGTATTGCTTGTTGGATATGTCTGGTGAGCTCATCTAAGATAAGGGTCAAGAGATAAGAGCTTAAAGATGAACCTTGATGTAAGCCAACAGTGATAGGGAGTTCCTGTGTTAATCCTCCAGATGTCCTCACCCTTATCAATGAATTTGTATACATATTTTTGATTGTGTCAATATGTGATATATTTACACATTTCTATTTTAAGACTCTCCATAAGATCTCTCTTGGAATTCCATCCTAAGTCTTCTCAAGATTAATAAACAACATATACAAATCTTGTTTTCTTTCTCGATAGTTGTCAATGAGTCTCCTCAAGAGATGTATAGCTTCCATGGTCGACCTCCCTAACATGAATCTAAATTGATTCTCCGAGATGTTAGTCTCTCTCGTCTTAATCTTCTTTCTATTACTCGTTCTCATAGTTTCATGGTATGACTCATCAATTTAATTTCTCTGTAATTAACACAATTTTGTATATCTCATTTATTCTTATACAAAGGTAACCAAGATACTATCTCTTCATTGGTCTGACATCCTCTTTGACTTCAGTATCTTATTGAAAAAACATGTAAGCCGCAACATTCCTTCGTTTCCTAGACATTTTCATACTTCGATGGGTATATCGTCTGGCCCAACCGCATTTTCATTTTTCATCTTATTTTGAGCATTGTTTACCCATGATACTTGAATTTTACGATAAAACGTTATGTTCTTATATTTCTCTGATTTACTTAACTCTTCCAAGTTCAATTCATTTTTTTTGTTTTATTATAGAGTTGATAAAAATATCTTTTTCAACGCTCTTTAATATTTACGGTCAATCGTCAAAACTGTATCTGTCTCATCCTTTATGCATTTTACTTGACTTAAATCTCTTATCTTTCTTTTTCTAGCTCGAGCAATTTTATATATGTCACGCTCTCCATCTTTGGTATCCAGCCACTTATAAAATTCTTCATAAACTTGACTTATTGCTTAACTTACTGTCTGTTTAGCAAAATAATAAAAGAATATTTGAATATATTTTTGAGATCTAAAGAGGATCTAAAGGAACATTTTATGGAAATTGAGAAGATAATAATATAAATACTTTTGTTGTTTTGTATGCATATTGCTATCTATCACTTTAACATTATGTATAACAGTTCACGAGATACTTTACTCACATAATCATATTTTATAACTAAACCATCATGGACCTCATTTTTTTAGGAAACAGGAGCATCACTCAGTGCTCCAAAGAGAGCTCCCCTAAAGGCGGAAGAAAAACAAAAGCGTGTTGAAGAACTCGCAAAGATATAACTTAAGATATTTATTGGAATCGAAGAAGCGCAGGAAAGACATAGGACAACCTGTGAAGATTGGCAGTATGCCTTCTGTAATCAAGTCGATTAAATATATAAACCTTGTATCATCTGTAACAAACTTGTATAAATGAAATAAAACTTGGTGTTGTGTTTTTACTTTTTACATGTTCATCATTTTTGATATAATGCTGCGACGAATAAATTGGAAATTACACTTGATTCTTGAATCCATTGTGGAGACCGGAAAAAGAGTCATCGCACTCACAAATCTGATGCCCTACAGCGGTAGCCCACTACCAGCACTATCTCACGGCATGTTGATCCGGCATCAACCTCTATGGCTCACCCCCTAAGGGAATTATGTATACTTACACCGCCTCTCCTTACCTCTCCTCAAATTCGTGATATCTTTATCCTCCATTTTTATACCTAATTCTTTGCATAAGGCTCTCCAGCATCTGAGGTGGTATGCGGCCATGGATGAGAAAATGACTGCCCTTTGCGCTAACCGGACTTAGATCTTGTCCCACTCCCTCCAGGATAGACTTGTGTCGGCTGTAAGTAAGTCTTTGCAATAAAACATGCCTCAGACGGGGCAGTTGAATGCTTAAAAGCACAAGCCTCGGGGGTTCACTCAACAACAAGGCCTCGACTATGATGAAACTTTCTCACCAATTGCCAAGTTGAATATCGTTCAGGTCCTGATCTCCTAAGTTGTTCATAGACAATGGCCCCTGCATCATTTGGATATCAAAAATGTCTTTCTCAAAGACGGCCTATTGGAACCTGTCTACATGCACCAACCTCTTAGGTTTGATACTACGGGGGAATCTCGTGTTTGTCATCTCAAAAAATCAATTTATAGTCTCAAACAATCTCATCGAGCTTGGTTTGACAAGTTTAGCAAGGTTGTTCATGAAGTTGAATTCACGCGAAGCTCGGCTGACTTCTCTCTCTTTACTCGTCATCAACCAACCAGCACAGACATTCTTCTAGTTTATGTGGATGATATTCTGATTACTGGTAATGACTTCGCAGGGATACAATAAATTAAGCAATACTTAAACTCCGTCTTTCAAACTAAAGATCTGGGAAATCTTTGCTACTTTCTTAGACTGAGATAGCAAGACGGACTGATGGCCTTGTCATATCACAACGGAAGCACTGTCTTGACCTTCTTCAAGAAGATGGTTATTCGGGGTGCAAACCTGTTGACACTCATATGGATGTCAACCACAAGCTTTGTGGTCATGAATCTGACTCTGATCCACTACTTACGAATTATGAGTATTATAGACATCTTGTACAAAAGTTGATGATTCCTTTTTTACATGCAGAGAAAGAGGATATGAATTTCGAGGAAAATGAAAACAGATGGAATCTACCCCTTTTTTCCATCAGGGCCCCCGCTGACTATGTGCGCTCTCTTGATGATTGATGCTCCACTACTGGTTTTTGTACATACTTTGGAGGAAACCTTATTACTTGGCATAGCAAGAAGTAATCGGTTGTTTCTCGCTCATATGCTGATCTCGAATATCGTGGGATGACAGTTGTTGTATCAGAGCTCACCTGGCTAGAAAGTCTCCTTGGTGATTTGGGAGTCATACTTTTCTCACCAGCAATTCTGTTTTGTGACAGTCAAGTAGTTATACATATTTTCAAGAATTCTGTGTTTCATGAGCGAACCAAACACATTGAAGTTGACTGTCACTTCATTCGGGAAAAGGTTCAATTAAAGAAGTTGGAATTAGAGCATGTTCCAGCTACCGGGCAAGTTGTTGACATTCTCACCAAGGTCTTACCTCGACCGTTGTATCATTAGTTCTTGTCCAAACTTGGTACTTACGATTTGTGCGCTCCAACTTACGGGGGAGTGTTAGAGAGAAAAATGTAAAAAGTCTCAATATTGAGGCCCAAAAATAAGCCCGCTTGTAATCCTATTTAGTCCCACATCTTAGGATTGGGAATCCTCCCCTCTTTCTTCTTATATAAATGTACAAATACGTGTAGTAGTTGACACACATTTTTTGGAGAAATAAAAATACTCTTTGTTTTTCTATATCTTTTATGGTTCTCTACAAATTCCATAATTATGTGCCTGAAAAGATGTTGATTATTGGGCCTTCTATTGCCTTCCCTTGCTGCTGATGGACTAGGGGAATTTGGTATATATAAAAATATTAGAAAAACAAAAAGGGAGGGAAAATATTTGTTGTCCCCTCCTTCCCGAAGAGAACTGTGTGCTCTCTCTTCCCACTTCTATTTCTTCCTCCCCAATTTCCTCTCTACTTCCCCTCTTTCCCTTCGTCAATCCACGAGTGTCTACGCCATCTACCTCCTCTATCTCGTCACAGCACCATCCTCCGTGCATGTCGCCGCAACAATTACACCATTTGCACGAGGAGTCTCTCGTCTTCCACCAGACCTTCCGCCGACCATCATACCCAACTTTTTCATACCTCGTAAGATCTATCTTAATCTTTTGGTTTGCCTCGGACTAGTTTAGAGAAATTAACTTAGTGTTTTCTGAGTGAAGTTGTTATGGGTTGTGTTACGCTCGGGGCCGAGTCGCGGCTGTTTGGGAGACAGTACAAGCGTCGGGAGCGACAGGAAGGTGGCGGCAACAGGGCTGAACCATCCAGTTCAGCCCCCACTCTCTGAAGACCGGTTAATTGGGGCTGAACCAAACCGGTTCAGCCCCTATTGGGGCCGGCCAGCCCCTTTGACCGGCCCCCCTGGTTCCGGGTATATATAACCCGGAACCCCTCTTTGGATGGGTATGCAAGATTATTACAAGGTACTTTTTATCTCCACTCTAACCCTAGACGTCTTCCTTCTTTCTCTCTAGTAGTTTCATAACATTTGGTATCAGAGGCACATTCTTCCACCATGGTGAACACGCGTACACAAGAGGAGGCTAGCCGACTCGAAACCCTAGAAGAAAATTTCGTAGGGTTGACGGATTCAGTGGCCGCAATGGAGGACAACATGAGAACATCAACACAGCGGTTGGAGGAGCGGATCGACGCCCGAATCGAAGAAATCAAGGCACTGTTGAAGGGAAAAGGACCGATTGGTGACGAGAACGGCGGATCCGGGTCGGATGCCGCGGAATCCCACCACTCGCTTCCGCCGGACGCTAGGGAGGTGGGATCGGGCTTCGGCGTTGGCACGGTCGGCGGCGCGGCATGGCAAGGAGCAGTCGGAGACCGAGGGCGTCAATCGTGGATGGGAGCGGCGTCGACGGGGCCGTCCGCACCGTTCGCGGGAAAAGGCGAGGGGAGCACGGGCCGCACTCATTGGCGGCGGACTGGGGAAGAGCCGTCGGGCTTCAAGCGGCCGGCTGCAGCGGCGGGGCACGGTCCAGGTGCTACGGGAGGAATTTTTCCCTTCCCGTGGGCTGGTGGACCACCGGGGGGCTTCGTTCACGGCACTCCTTGGGCCGGCCAGCCACCACCTCCGCCGTGGAGAGCACGACAATACCAAGGGCAGGTTTTTTCGGAACCAGTTGAACATGGGAGGCGTTAGAGCTACGGATATGGCCAAGGATGGCCGGGGCAAGGTGCACAGCGGCCCCACTTGGCTCCAAAATTGACACGCATGAATTTTCCAAAATGCAGTGGCGGGGATGCTCTGGAATGGATCCAAAAGGCCGAGTTGTTCTTCCGTTATCAGGATGTGCCGGAAGGACAGTGGGTGCAGTTGGCCTCCTTCCATCTTGAGGACGATGCCTTCTAGTGGACGCAATGGTTCCTGCGCGGGCGGGAGTACGTTCCTTGGGGAGAATTTGTGGAAGGCTTCACAGCCCGATTTGGGTCGTTGGAGTATGAGGATTTCGAGGCTCTTCTGCAGAAGCTGAGACAGAAGGGCTCCGTGATGGAGTATCGCACTGAGTTCGAGAAACTCTCAAACCGGGTTCGTTGGGAAGAGAGGACGCTCTTGAGTTGTTTTGTGTTTGGACTCAAGGAGGACCTTCGAGACGAAGTGCAGGCACACGTGCCCCGTTCCTTAAATCATGCCATCACACTGGCTCGTATTCATGAAGAGCGCTTCAACAGGCAGAAAACTCGAACCACGGGTAGGCCACCTGCGTCCCCAGCACGACAGCAGCCAGCAGTCGGTAGCAAGCCGACAGTGACACGATTATCATGGAGCGAGCTTGCAGCCAGGAAGGAGAAAGGCTTGTGTTTCAATTGTGATGAAAAGTTTACACCGGGCCATAAGTGTCAGAAAATACAAGTCTTCATGTTGCAGGAGGAGGAGGAAGAGGAAGCGGTTTATGAGGAGGAATTGGACGGTGGTTTGGATTTGAGCAAGCTTGGGGTATCTCTACATGCTTTGGAGGGGTTCAGTCCGCCACTCACCATGAGGCTGACAGGTTGGTTGGATAAGGAGAGGGTGACCATTTTGGTGGATAGTGGGAGCACCCACAATTTCATCCACCCGGCTGTGGCACGGCACGTCGGACACAGGATAGATACAGGGTCTGCCTTCCAGGTTATGGTGGCGGACGGCAGTAAGCTACAGTGTGAAGGGGTGCTAAAGGGTGTGGCACTTCGGATGCAAGGATATACGGGTTACACCGATATATATTTGTTGCCTATCCGGGGTTCTGACATGGTCTTGGGAGTTCAGTGGCTCCGCCAGTTGCGCCGGGTAACGTTTGATTGGGAGCATATGACTATAGAGTTTCACCAAGGTGAGACACAGTTCTGCTTACGGGGTCTCAAATCGTCGTCTATCAAGGAGATCTCTATGTAGCATGCAGCGACTGGGAGAGGAAGGCAATATGATGGCGGTACTTATGGAGATTCAGGCATCAGCTACGGGGGAATCGGAGGTACTGGTACAGTTACAGACTCTTCTTGAGCAATATGCTGACGTTTTTCAGGAACCCCGCACACTACCTCCCACGAGGTTTCGGGATCATCAGATTAACCTTAAGGCAGGGACAAAGCCAATAAACGTTCGACCTTATCGTTATCCACATGTTCAGAAGGCAGAGATCGAGCGCAGTGTCCGGGAGATGTTGGATGCGGGAATTATCCGTCCCAGTACTAGTTCGTTTTCAGCCCAGATCATTCTAGTGAAAAAGAAAGATGGTTCGTGGCGGTTCTGTGTTGACTACCGAGCTCTGAACAGCGCCACGGTGAAGGATAATTTTCCAATTCCTGTAGTGGATGAGTTGCTGGATGAGTTACATGGGGCATTCATTTTCACTAAGCTGGACCTACGTTCCGGCTATTATCAGATTTTGATGCGAGAGGAAGATATCCAGAAGACGGCCTTTCGGACACATTGTTGGGTACACTGAAAAATATGTATCAGATTTGGAGAAGCCTCATCTTACTCAATGATATACATCAATTTGTATTTGATGGATGTTTGAGTTTCATTGTGCAGGTGTAAGGTTTGCAAGAAATTTCTCTAAGTACAAGTGTCGACACTTGTGAAGAATTGTGTCGACAGCCAGAAGTTGTGATGACACCCAGAAGTTGTGTCGACACTAGAAGCAAGGCCTGTGTCGACACTCAGGCATTGTGTCGACACCTGAAGAAGAAACTGTGTCGACACTTGAAGAAGAAGCTGTGTCGACACCTAAGGCAGGAATTGTGTCGACACCTAAAGAAGAAGTTGTGTCGCCACCCAGGATTTATGTCGACACCAGAAGAAAGGCATGTGTCGACACTCAGGAATTGTGTCGACACCTGAAGCAGTTGTGTCGACACACAGAACTTGTGTCGACACACACACTCAACGCCATATTACAGCAACAGCTATACTGGGTCTGAAGTCTTGTGTTGACACACAGGACTTGTGTAGACACACACTCAATGACAGCTGGACATACACTCAACGTCATTTGTCTGCATCAGCTATGTCAAGACCAGAAGCAGTTGTGTCGACACACAGGACTTGTGTCGACACACACTCAACGACAGCTGGACATACACTCAACGCAATCTGTCAGCATCAGTTATGTAAAGACCAGGAGCAGTTGTGTCGACACACAGGACTTGTGTCGACACACAGGACTTGTGTCGACACATACAAACAGAAGCTGTGTCGAATAGCAGAAGAATGACTATGTCAACACATGGAGTGTTATGTCGACATCATCAAGACTTGTGTCGACACTTAGTCTATTTGTGTCGACACATGTGAAGCACTTTGTTGAGTGGTTCATGCTGAGTTGTAAAGTCTTTAAGGAATCAGCTGTCATGACTGGTGACTCGACAGCTTTCATAACCAACAGGTCTGACACCTTTGTCAGAACTGTCAGAAGGTTGTTACAAACCGGATCAGCCGGTAATCATGAGGAAACTCTATATAAGGGACTGATCCTTGACAACCATAACAACAACAGAACTAAGGAAGTAATCAAGCTATTACGGGAAAAGGAATCTGACAACAAGAAAAGGGGAAACCCTTAAAAAGGCAGATCCAGAGCGGTCTGTAAGAGAAGATTCAGATTTTATTCTAAATTTAAGGAAGGAGCTGACAGGAGATCAACTTCTACATCAAGTAAAATTCAACTTTATTTTGTTCTATCGAGAAGCTTTGAAACAGCTAAGTCAGGTTGAATCTGAAGATTCAGTTTATTCAAGAACTGATCAAGAAACTCTCACCTATAGAGAGTTTTATCAGGTGATATCTTCATATCTCTTAAACAATTAATTTCTTGTAGGATCTTTTGTAATATCTGAGTTGTAAGCCTGTAATTATAAAGACTGAGGTAGGGCTGAGTGTCTGAGGTGTAGGACTGGTAATAGTCTGACTTGTAAGCCTAGTGATAAAGGCTGAGGTCTGAGGTAGGATTCTTGGGAAGAATCTGAGGTAAGACTTGTATAAGTCTGAGCTGTAGGAACCAATCTGATTCTGAGTTGTAAGATCTGTGGATCTGAGCAAGTGGAAGGAAGTTGGGCTGAATCCAGTTCTCTACTGGATAGGCGAAGGGGGAAAGTGGATGTACTCATACCTTGGGGAACCACTATAAATCTGGTGTATGCTGTGCTGTGTTTTCTGTACTGTGATTTGCATTTTCTGTGCTAAGTAAGAACTAGTTAATTGTCTAAATTATTAAAGAAAATTAGAACATATTCACCCCCCCCCCTCTAGGTGTCTAGGCTCTTGAAATAAGTCTTTCAAGTAGTATCAAAGGGAGGTTACTCAAAGATTGACCTAACAGTCTGAGTGAATCTCCAAGGCAATTAACAGATTTCAAGAATGGGTTCAAATGAGAATCAAAAGGAGTTTGGATCTATGAAACTGTCTATCTGCAGGAAAGAATGTTTTGGCATATGGAAGGAAAGGGTTAGATTGTTTATGGAAGCTTCTGATCCAAGAATCTACATCACTATACAAGAAGGACCCTTCATTCCAATGAAAGTATCAGCTCTGGATGCAAATATAAAAACCCCTAAGAACTATTCTGAAATGACAAACGATGAGATCATCTTGGCAACACTAGACAAAAGAGCACAGAACATTATTGTAAGTGTTATAGATGATGTCACATTTCAGAATCTGGTACATTGTAAAACCTCCAAGAAAATGTGAGACACTCTGATTGTCTACATGGAGGGAACAGAAGAAGTTAGAGAGAACAGGAAATCTATGCTAAATCAAGAATATGAGAGCTTTAGACAAGTCAAGTCTAACAGCACATATGTTACAAAAAGTTCTTCATGATAGTTAATGAGCTGATGACCTATGGAAGAGTCTTCAGCGCATATGAACTGAATGACAAGTTTCTCAGATCACTAACAAAGGACTGGGACACAAAGATATGTTGAAAGTATCTAGTGTCGACTAAATACACCTATGGGGGGGGGGGGAATAGGTGTCGTGCAGTTTTTTGCGGAATAAAATTTACCTGCACAAATAAACAAACACAGCACAGGAAACACACAAGAAATTATAGTGGTTCCCCGATTTGGGTACGTCCACTTTCCCCCTTCGACCTATCTCGCACCACGGGACGACTCGGTCACTTCTCCAAACGGATTGAAATTCAATCCTCACACTACGGAAGGAACCCTTCCAACCAAAGGAGTCACAACTCCACCACCACGGGTTGCACCCAACCCTTACAACTAGGAATAAAAATTCCTTTACAACTAATCAAAAATTGAATGTATAAGAAAATACAAACAAGGCTTTTGGAGAATCCGATGTCCTTCGTTCGTTGAAGCTTTCTTGGAAGTAACGAAGAATCCACGACCGGAGTTCTCTCTTGGAGAGGATCTTGTCAAGATCGGCGGAGGCAAGCGATTGCGGCGGCGATACTTTGTAGATCCAAACTTCTTAACGAAGCAAGCAAGGTCTACGAACGATCTCAGTCGGATCAGTCGTCTCAATCGATTCGGAATGAAGAACTAACCTCGTTCAACGAATCGAGAGACAAGAGATCTCAAGAGAGATGCGTGAGACGCTCGTCTTGCCTCGGTACTGTCGTCGGAAGATCAGAGAACCTCTGAGATCAACGGCGGCGACTAGCTTGCGAGCGGCGACAACGATCGGCGACGTTCCGCGATCTGCTAGGGCATACGTTGGCTACTTCAGATTTTCCGTGAATCCCCTTCTTCATGTTCAAAATACGCGACTATATATACCAAAGCCAACCCTAATGACCGTTGTGGGGCCCACAAGAAGAAACCCTAGCCCCGGCCAAAACAGCGCACGACAAGGCGATTTGGTCCAGCGAACGAGAAAAATTGCCCAAGGCAAAATCGGCGAGAATCGGTGGTGATTCTCGTCGAAGTCGGCGGGAATCACTCACGATTCCCGTCGATTCTGCCTTGGCCGAATTCAAGTTGGAAACATGTCAGCCGGTGGGAATCGGCGGGAATGCAAACTGATTCTCGTCGATTCAGCGAGAATCACAACGATTCCCGTCGAAGTCGGCGAGAATCATTTGGTGATTCCCGTCGATTCTGCCTTAGCAGAATTCCTGTAGGAAAACAGTCATCCGAACGAGGTCGGCGGGAATGCAGATTGATTCTCGTCGAATCGGCGGGAATCACTAACGATTCTCGTCGAAGTCGGCGAGAATCACTTAGTGTTTCCCGTCGATTTTGACTTAGAAGAAATTTCTCTTCCTTCCTTTGATGACTTGGTCTTTGACCCATCTTTGCTCTTTCTTCTGCTCATGATCTGCCTTAATCCTGTACTTGAAAATAAGTACACTCCAATAGAGAGAGCACACGTGAGTCAACACACTGATCTGCTCAACGAGGGATTACGTTGCGCAGACCCGTGTATATTGACCCACTGCACCCTGACATTGGTGTGTACTTAGCATGGAATAGCTGCAAGCACAACTTTATAGAAGATTGTCTAATACATTGTGAATCCATCTTAGCTTGGCTGGAGGCTTCTTCAAATCCAAGTAATTGTGGATACAATACCCAACAATCTCCCCTTATTTGAAGAAGCCAAAATCCTACTAGCTAAGATGAATTACACCAACCAGAAAGATATACATAACAAATGTGCGAGACAAGAATTCAGAATAATAAAATTTCACGCATTCAGAACAATAAATGAATCAGCATGTGATCATATATATATATATATATATATATATCCCAAGGTTGTTCATTTAAATACAAGAAAAGATATACATGCATATAAAAAATAAAAACAAATCTAGATTCCAAGTCTATCCATCCTTTGCCTGAGCATCTCTTAGTTGTTCAGTCATGTACTTCTTGCTTTGCCTTTCAAAATATTCCTTAGGCTTCAGGTAGTACCTGGGGGGAGGAGCTCTATTCCGCACAGTGTTTGTCCTGAAGAATATGTTTCTTTTAGCCTCATATTCTTTGTGCATTTCCCACTCATACTGACTGTACACTTCATTTCTATTAAGCTCTCCCCGCTGTTGTAGCAAGAATGTATCCAGTATAATACTCTTAGACACGGGACTCCATCGTTCATTCTTAACTTCACTTTCCTTCAATCTTAATTTCCACTCAACTGGAGTTTCTTTGGAAGTTCCTTCTTGAAGTTTTCTTTTCCCTTTTGCAATGGTCTCTTGATCAAACATAGCACTGTGAGCAGCTTTGGCAGCGGCTTTGGCAGCCTTTCTGGCATCAGCTTCACTCAAAGGAAACTCCTCAGCACTTGCAACCTCATCAGCAGCAGTAGTAACCTCATCAGTAGGAGCAACCGGAATATGTATACCTTATGCTTGCTGAACTAGCCAATGACAACTGTCAAAAACATACTCGTTGGATTGCTTGAAGTTTTCGACCATGATTTGCTCTAACCCTGTCATCTTAGTTGTATATTCCTCCTCCCCCTTTTTGGCTTCTTGAGCAATTGAGTTTGCATATGAATGCAGTGACTCATCTATATGCTTGACATTCCTGAGTAAAATCATCCAGCAGGGATTTCTGATTCGTGTTAAGTGTGACCATGTTGGCATCGAACAATTTGATGTTGTTGGCCACGACATGTGCATTTTGATTTACCACTGCCAGATCAGCTGTATTTTTCGCATCAACAGATTGACGGCAGTGCCGGCCTCAGCATACTTAGCGTCAAATCTTTGTTCCATCATATCCAGCTTATGATTTATCTCCACAACATTCTTTAGCATCATATCCTCAGACTGCTTAATTCGTTTAAGTACCTTATTGTGAGATCGTTCAAAGGAGGTCTTCAGTTCATCCACTATACCTTGAATGATATTTACCGTGTGATTTGTCAGGCTAGGTCCTAGCGGATGATCCTGATGGATGGCCTGGTCGTGCACTGGGGGGATAGGACTCTGTGAATCAGGATTCTCTTCTTCAGATACACTTGTGGAGCTGATAGATTCACGGTCTCTTGAGGGGGGATTGGGGCGGCCTCTGTCGTTTTTCCATATATACTCATCATCCCCTGCCGGGAGGTCTCCCCCTCAATTGTTGCGCCAGAGACATCAGGAACTTTTACATGAACCTGTTCCTCAGAGGGGAGATCAACATCAATCTCCCTCATGGTCATTTCATTTCCAGCTTGCTCAATTTTCAAATCATCAGTGGCAGCATTCTCCACATCATCCTCATCATCCTCATCAGCAGCAACATTCTCCATATCATCCTCTACTTCCTCCTCGTCAGCCTGATCAGTAGCGAGGGTATCCACTGCATCCTTTGCGATCAGGGTAATATCAGTAACGGCGTCTGCTTGATCTGAAGCTGAGACTTCCATCCTGATAGCAGCAGAAGGACTGGGTAATGACTCCCCCTCAGTTCATGCATGCAGCAGATCAGGAACTTCACTGGGTTCATCCAAAGGATTTCTGAACTCCTGAGCTCTGTCTTCTTCATCAACATGTGTTCCAGACGCACCCCCTTGGCCAATTCTTCGTTCCCACCTATCAAAGACGCTGGAGTCCATCTTCTTTAGGTAGTGAAGGGGAACTCCCTTAGTCATATCAAATCTGTCTCCGTCCATCTGATTCAGATATAGGCTGATGATTCTCCCGAAGTTAGGAGTACGTAGGGTATCTTTTATCTGCTCAAATAACATGGCCCCCCAGTTGAATTTCTTTCTGCACACTATAGCCATCAGGATCTTAAACATGTCACCTGATATATGACCATGGGAGCCAGGTTTGCAGATCAGAACCTTCCCTATGATATAAGAGAGGAGCTTTCCTTCTTCGTTCATGTCCTTGCGTTTTATAGCCTTGGTCCCTCGTGCTACTCCACAGAACAGTAGTGTCCTCGCACGATCATTTTCATCTAGATAGTCCTCTTGTACTGAGCTGGTGAGCTGGAGGTGATGTGATAGTTTTGCAGCAGTCATCTTGATCCTTAGTCCAGCTATCTTACTCTTTATTAGAGTGTCCTCGTGACGTAGCTTGGCGGTTGCGTAAAACTCAAGAACTTCCTTGTCTAGGACTTTACACGGGTGCTCGAGAATGAAGGAGAGCCCGGCTTGTTCTAGCATCAAGATGATGTTCCTGAATTCATCAAAAGCATGGGAAAAACCAGTCCTAACCAACTCACTCCCAGTGAGGAGCCCGGCCGTTGTTCGAGGAGCCATTATAAACCTAAACAAGTTACACTCAATGAACTTAACTCTATCTAAATCTATAGTTTGTAGGAACTAAACTAGTAGGAACTAGACAAGTTACAAACGAGCTAATGATTCAAGGAAGAACGGTCGTTACCTTTTACTCGGAGGGGGGAAGGTAGAAAACTCTAGGCAGGCGGTGAGCAGAGAGAAGCCCTAGTCCGATAAGAGGCTTGCGTCGGGACGGAATGCTGGCGGTGAATCGGCAAGACACTTGCGTCGAGCAGATGCCGGAGACGGGAACACCGAGCCGACGGGGAGAGGACAGCGGGCGGACTACACTCGACGGGAGCGACGGGAGTCGACGAGAGGCAGACACGATTTCGCAGGTTCCACTGGGAAGCTGTTTCTGCAAGGTCGATGGGAATGCGAAGGGTCGGGAGGAGAGTTTCCGCTATTTCCGCTATTTATTTCCGAATTTTGTCGCTGTTTCCGATATTTCTGCTGGTTATGGAGGTTTCCGATATTTCCTCTATAGATTTTTCCTCTATTTCTGCACGATTATTATAATCGACAGGAATCCTGTTTATTTCACCTAGATTTTCTTTTTCCTCTAAACAAAGGATATCAAGTTTTCTTATGATAGCTAAGTTGAGTTCAAGAAAGGCTAACACTAGAAATAAACCCCGGCTTATCCTTGTTGGATTCAAAATGTAATATTGTAGTTTCAACTATTGATACAAGTCCCTTGAGAGTCATAGGACCATTTGACACCCCCTTTCTCACCATATCAAAATTTTGACAGTTTATCAGTTTCCACAATATGGATCATACGGATATTAGCTTCCGTGTGCTTCAATCAGGTGTGTGTATATATATATATATATATATATATATATATATATATATATATTTATATCTTGAAGGGGAATTTACACATGTGTTTGGATATATATATACATTTATGTAATGCGATTCAATTTTCGAAACTGAATGCGCGTACCTGGGATCATTAGGTTGATCATTCGGATCCAATGTTTGAAGTACAACGGGTATCAAGTTCAAGTAGGACACTGTAGTTAGCATTATCTCTGGTCTCATATACTTGTTCCATAGCAAGCCTGGAACATCTCTTGTCTAGGTCCTATCAGGTTCATGTGTGCCTAGACTATCCTGCAAAAAAAGAATTACCTTACCTTAGGAACCCAATAAGTATTGGGTCCTAGGTTCTTGTCAGCATAAAATACAACATGCCTTCCTACAGGATTTCAGTCAGGAAGGCTATCTCTTGCCAAAGGATGTGGACATACCCTTGCCCTTGGCACAGAAGGATTGTGCCAACAATCTATGGCAAAGTGACTCACTCTGCCACAGCACCAACACTCATGAATATTGTATCTCCTTTTCTGACCGAATCTACTGACAGAGTTAGTCACGATCTAAGGTCTGACAGGGGCAGAGCAGGTCTGCTCACAGATTTACCCTTTCCACTGAGACTCGAGGGAGGGCGGATGGAGAACATGTGGTGAGTGTCCTGAGGCCTGCGAGGTGGTGCTTTCTTTTCAGTCAGCACACGTCCGGGGGCCCCATTGATGCTTGCTACATGTTTCTCAACTCCCTTTCCTTTTGTCCTAGGGTGGGAAGATATTCTGTGAGAGCTGGTTCCTGCAATGTCATAAAGTGGGGGAGCTGAGGCCGTAAATACAAACGGTTCATGATGAGCCGTGTGTATTTTCTCATGGGTAGCCCTAACAACACTTGCACTATGGGTGTTTCCACATGAGGCCCGATCATTCTTGCAGTGACCATAGTTGTTCTTATGGTAATACCTGAAGGAATGATGTGTGCCCTTCCTACTCGGTGTGGGGGGTCTGAAAACAGTTTCCCCATTTCTCCATGATTTTATAATTCGTGAGATCCACCCGTTTTCTCTCTTTCTCTTAATAGCATCTACCTTGGAAAAGTTAGATATTATTCTCTTCTCGGTCTCTAGAGAAAACTCTAGATCCGAGATCTTTGAGTCTTTCACCTTGATGGATTCCAATTGGAGGTCCATCATGGTCCTCAACTGAGCAATTTCCATAGCTTGTTCCTCAACAAGCAAGTTGCTCTTCTGAAGGGCACTACGAAAGGAATCAAGAGTTTCAATCTTTTGATTGAAACTGCCTATTTCCCTAGCATCAAAAGATGGACAAACCTCTGAACTTCTCCAGTCTTCAGGAGATACAAGAGGAAGGGAGCAAGAAGAGGAAGATACCTGATCCTGATTGTGCTGATCAGGGTTGGAGTTAAGGTCTGCAGAGACTGAGGTTTCAGCTTCATCACAACTGCATTCCTCAATCTCTTCTTCAGTCTCAGATAGAGACACTGGAGCCCTGATATTGAGAGTTGTTCTTGACTTTCATCATCAGAGACGAGGACCCCCACATATGCTTCATCCTCTTGCTGGCATTCAGTCCCGACAGTCTTCTTTCCCTCCATGAGGTCAGAGATTGTTTCCCACATGGACTTTGCAGTCTTGCACTTATCCAATCTTGTATGAGAAGAGTCTGACCAAATATCAGAGATGATCTGTCGTACCATCTTGTCCAAGTTGAACAGTGAGATCTCAGTTTCAGACATCTCTGCGGGACTCTTAGGAATTTGGAGATCTTCTCCAGAGTCAGAAGCCTTCATGGGAATGAAGGGACCCTCTTCCACAATGAATAAATCCCGGGGGTCAATGGCTTCCAGATGAAACTGGACTCTCATTTTCCAGATGGGATAATAGTCTTTGGTGCAGGAAGGCAGTCTCAGGGGAGAGACATCAGTGTATAGCTCCATGCTTGAGTCTTGTTTTCTTCTTGACACTAGACACGGGATCTTACTCAAGGTGTTAACCTTATTGACGAGCAACCTCCCTCTGATACCACTTGAAAGTATCTAGTGTCGACTAAATTAACCTATAGGGGGGGAATAGGTGTCGTGCAGTCTTTTGCGGAATAAAATTTACCTGCACAAATAAACAAACACAGCACAGAAAACACACAAGAAATTATAGTGGTTCCCTGATTTGGGTACGTCCACTTTCCCCCTTCGACCTATCTCCCACCACGGGACGACTCGGTCACTTCTCCAAACGGATTGAAATCCAATCCTCACACTACGGAAGGAACCCTTCCAACCAAAGGAGACACAACTCCACCACCACGGGTTGCACCAAACCCTTACAACTAGGAATAAAAATTCCATTTACAACAAATAAAAAATTGAATGTATAAGAAAATACAAACAAGGCTTTTGGAGAATCCGGTGTCCTTCTTCGTTCGTTCAAGCTTTCTTGGAAGTAACGAAGAATCAACGACCGGAGTTCTCTCTTGGAGAGGATCTTGTCAAGATCGGCAGCGGCAAGCGATTGCGGCGGCGATACTTTGTAGATCCAAACTTCTTAACGAAGCAAGAAAGGTCTACGAACGATCTCAGTCGGATCAGTCGTCTCAATCGATTCGGAATGAAAAACTAACCTCGTTCAACGAATCGAGAGACAAGAGATCTCAAGAGAGATGCGTGAGACACTCGTCTTGCCTCGGTATTGTCGTCGGAAGATCAGAGAACCTCTGAGATCAGCGACGGCGACTAGCTTGCGAGCGGCGACAGCGATCGGTGACGTTCCGCGATATGCTAGGGCACGCGTCGGCTACTTCAGATTTTCCGTGAATCCCCTTCTTCATGTTCAAAATACGCGACTATATATACCAAAGCCAACCCTAATGACCGTTGTGGGGCCCACAAGGAGAAACCCTAGCCCCGGCCAAAACAGCGCACGGCAAGGCGGTTTGGTCCAGCGAACGAGAAAAATTGCTCAAGGCAAAATCGACGAGAATTGGTGGTGATTCCCGTCGAAGTCGGCGGGAATCACTCACGATTCCCGTCGATTCTGCCTTGGCCGAATTCCAGTTGGAAACCACGTCAGCCGGTGGGAATCGGCGGGAATGCAAACTGATTCTCGTCGATTCGGCGAGAATCACAACGATTCCCGTCGAAGTCGGCGAGAATCACAACGATTCCCGTCGAAGTCGGCGAGAATCACTTGTTGATTCCCGTCGATTCTGCCTTAGCAGAATTCCTGTAGGAAAACAGTCATCCAGACGAGGTCGGCGGGAATGCAGATTGATTCTCGTCGAATCGGCGGGAATCACTAACGATTCTCGTCGAAGTCGGCGAGAATCACTTAGTGATTCCCGTCGATTTTGACTTAGAAGAAATTTCTCTTCCTTCCTTTGATGACTTAGGGTTTGTTTGTTTACGCTTTTGGACCCGGCGTTTGCGCCAAACGCGACGGCACGGCGGGTAAACAAATGCCGCCGTGCGGCGTTTGCCGCATTTGGACCCGCTGCGCTAGAGGAAACGGCGAAATCCATGGCTTTTCGATCCGCCGCCTGCCGCCTCCGTTTCCATCGGCCGGCCCGTCTCCTCCCGCCCCGTCTCCTCCCGCTGAAACAAACAAACCCTTAATCTTTGGCCCATCTTTGCTCCTTCTGCTCATGATCTGCCTTAATCCTGTACTTGAAAATAAGTACACTGCAATAGAGAGAACACACGTGAGTCAACACACTGATCTGCTCAACGAGGGATTACGTTGCGCAGACCCGTGTCTTCAGTAATTTCAGCCCAGCAGAGGTAGGCTATTTGCAGGCCATTTTCAATTTTCTATAAATAGGACCCAAGGGGTACCTCAGAAAGGCATGCTTACTGATTCTCAGGTCTTCTGGCGCTTTTTGAGGTACCTTAGCCCGGCACTTGGCTAATGAGGGGAAGCGCTCTGAGATCTTCCGGGATTGTGGTGGGACCTCTGCGCCTTTCTTGTCATTTTCTTGCAGGAGCGGAGTAGGTGCGCGACCACCTCTTTCCCCAAGGGTCGAACTCCACAGAGATCGATTTCTCGGTTTCAACACCGTGTATATTGACTTTCTGCACCCTGACATTGGTGTGTACTTAGCATGGAATAGCTGCAAGCACAACTTCATAGAAAATAGTCAAATACTTTGTGAATTCATCTTAGCTTGACTGGAGGCTTCTTCAAATCCAGGTAATTGTGGATACAATACCCAACATATGTGTCATCAGAGAGATGGTCAGGCTTACTGATACACCTCCACCAATACTATTTGGAAAGCTGTTATCCTATGAAATGCAGCTCATTGCTAGAAAAGAGGAGGAGAAAAACAGTAGGTCTGAGTACAAAGAGAAGTCAGTGGCCTTCAAGGCTGAAGGCACAAGAAAGGGTAGGAGAAAGTCTCCTTCTCTACCCAGAAGGAGTGCTGAGGCAGAAGAAGAAAATCCTGACAACAGCACATCAGATAGTCATACCTTTGATGAGGACTTTGTTGCCTTTACAAGGCAGTTTCAAAGGTTCATGAAAAAGAAGAAGTGGAGAACCAGGCCATCTACATCCTTCTCCAAGGATGAGTATTACAAGAAAAAGAAGACTCACAAGGAGGACAGGTATGCCTCAAAACTTAGTAAACAAACTAATTCTAAGATTGTTTGTTATTGTTGCAACAGGCCTGGACATGTCATAGCTGACTGTCCAGACAAGAGGACTGAATCTAAGGACAAGAAGAAGCATCAAGTGAAAGGCAAGAAGGAGAAATCATTTGTTGCTCAAAAGCAGAAGAGTTGGACAAACTCTTCATCTTCAGAATCAGGGGAAGAAGATGATGCAGAAGCATATGTTGGGTTGTTCTAAACAGAAGAAGATTCTAGGGAATTAGAATTCCTACAAATGCTGGACTCCATAAATGGAGTGAAAGACTATTGATGTAAAGGGCTGATGGCTCTGTCAGAAAATGATCAGTGCCAGGATCAGCCTGGTCCAAGCAAGGTATACAATTCTCCCTCAGCTTCTCATTATTTCACTGGATCAGAATCAACAGCATCAACTTCAAGAGAAGTGGATGGTTCTGATTCTGAGGGGGATGTACATCAACTCATTAATGAGTATGGTGGGCTATTGCAAGCTCTAAAGAGGAGCAAGCTTCTTGTCAAGGAGCAGACCAAGGAGATTGAATCTTTTAAGCAGACTGCATCAAAATCAATCAAGCTGATTGATTTGAAACAGAAAGAGGTTGCCAAACTGAAGAACATAACTGTCATTCAGATGGGCACAATCTCTTTCAAGGAAAATTACATCAAGAATCTGGAGGCAAAATTTCAGAAAGAAAAAGAATTAGTGGCTAAATTCTCTAAGCCAAAATTAGTCTTGTCTTTAATAGACAACTTCATTTCTCATAAAGGAAAGACTGGTCTAGACTTTAAGGGAAAGACAAGGGCCACCAATTCACATGGAAAAGGTAAGGCCCCAGTTCATCCACTAGCCTCTAAGCCCCCTATTTTCTTTAGGAAGGTGATGCAACCTACAAACAGGTATGATCATGAAATTACTCATGGTCCTTGTGAGTATGGAGATCACATTGGCAAGTGTGCAAATGCCAGTAGGCCACTCTATAGGCAAGTCCATCAGGTTCAAAAGGAATTCTTGGGGTTTGCTACTCCAGCACCTACACTTAAAAGGACTGCTGACAACAAGGTTGTGAAGTCTGTACCTAAGAGAAGGTACAACAGATTTGAGTGTTGGTGTTGTGGCAAGGTAGGCCACTTTGCTATGGATTGTTGGTTTAACACAAGTGTTAAAACCAAGAATAGTTTACCTATCAGAAAAGTTGTAGGTAAACATAATAATTTTCAAACTAACAAGAACCTAGGACCCAAAACTAATTTGGGTTCTAAGGATGAGTGATTCTTTATTTGATGCAGGTGAATCCAAGTGATCATACCCTTATATGGTACTTGGATAGTGGATATTCATGACACATGACTAGAACAAGAAGAATGTTGAGGGACTATGTACCCATAGAGAATGGACCCAAAGTAATCTTTGATGGATCAGAAAAAGGAATCATCAAAGGATTTGGTAACATTTCTAGTGATTCAATTACAATCACTAAAATGGCTTATGTGAAGGGTCTAAAACATAACCTGATTAGCATAAGTCAACTTAGTGATCTAGGTTATGTAATCTCTTTCCTCAAAGGGGAGTGCCAAAAAAGGAGGTCAAGTGATCAAGAGATCATTTTGACTGTCACTAGGAAAGGGAATGTATATTTTCTTAACCTAGATTGTGAGTTTAACAACTCACCCATTTGCCTAGTTGCGGGTGAGAAAGCTTCACTATGTGTCAAATGGCACAAGAGGCTAGCTCATCTGAACTATAAGTCTATAGGACAGCTGTTCAGCATGGAGTTAGTGAGGAATGGTCCTCAAGTCAAGTGCATTAAAGAGGGTGTGTGTTCAGCTTGTCAAAATGGAAAACAGACTAAGTCATCTTTCCATGCACTAGATACCAAAGATTCAATGAGATGTTTATATCTCTTGCATATGAATTTGTTTGGTCATATGTCAGTTCATAGTCTTGGTAGGAAAGTATACACATTTGTTATTGTGGATGACTATTCTAGATTTACATGGGTTTTCTTCTTGAGGCAGAAATCTGAAACTCCTACTGTTTTTCAGACCTTTGTTAGACAAATTCAGAATGATTCAGAATGAATTTAACAATTCAGTGGTCAAAATCAGAAGTGAACATGGAACTGAATTTCAGTCTGAATGTATGACAAAATTCTGTGAAGAACTTGAGATTCATCAGGAGTTCTCCTCACCTAGAACACCCCAGCAAAATGCTATTGCTGAAAAAAGAATAGGACTCTAATTAAGGCAAGTAGAACACTACTTAGTGACACTACTCTCCCTGAGTACTTCTGGGCAGAGGCAGTAAATACTGCATGTCATGTACTCAATAGAGCCTCCATCAATAAGAAACATAAGATGACTCCCTATCAGATTTTGAAAGGTAGAAAACCAAACATTTCCTACTTCAGAATCTTTGGTAGCAAGTGTTATGTCCTAGTTAATGGTAAACACTATCAAACTAAGTTTGCTGTCAAATCCCTAGAAGGGATATTTGTTGGGTACAACAATAATAGTAGGGCATACAGGATCTATAACTTGACTACACAAGTTGTAGAAGAATCTGTCCATGTAGTATTTGATTAGTCTATGTCGATTAACAGTGAATTGTCTAGCTCTTCAAGTAGTTCTACAGGTTTAAAGGATAGGCTGGACAAGCTGACTATCAATGAAGAAGCACCTGCTAGGCTAGATGAAGAAAAGAATGCATGCTGTCCAGGGGGAGAACAAGACTCACTGGATGAAGAAGACAATGAGGAGCATCAAGTTGAGGAAAATGAAGAAGGCCAAGAAATTGGCAAATTTCCTCCAGCAAGAAGACACCTAAAGGATCATCCAGCTCATCAAATCATTGGTGATGCAAGTCAAGGTGTACTAACCAGGAGCAAGAACATGAACACAGTTTTATGTTCAAGTTTCTTATCACAGATAGAACCCAGAAAGTTTGAAGAAGTCATGTTAGACACAAACTGGATTGATGTTATGCAAAAAAAGCTGAATCAATTAAGAAGGTATAAAGTCTGGGAACTGGTTCCTAAACCAAAAGATGACAACATTATAGGAACCAAGTGAATCTACAGAAACAAACTTGATGAGAATGACACTATAATCAAGAACAAGGTAAGACTGGTAGCAAAAGACTACAGGCAAGAGGAAGGGATTGACTTTGATCAAACCTTTGCACCAGTAGCAAGGCTGGAGGCTATAAGATTATTCTTGGCCTATGCTGTCTATTAAGGGTTCAAGGTATATTAGATGCATGTAAAGTCAGTATTTCTGAATGGTGACTTAAAAGAGAAAATCTATGTTAAACAACCCTCAGGTTTTGTAGATTCTCATTATCCTGATTATGTATATAGGCTTAGGAAAGCTCGATATGGTTTGAAACAAGCTCATAGGGCTTGGTATGAAACCTTGTCTGCTTTTCTTATTGAGAATAAATTCTCTAGAGGAAAGATAGACAAAACTCTATTTTTTAGGGAATCAAAAGGCAAGATAATCCTAATCCAGATATATGTTGATGACATTATCTTTGGATCTACTAAAAACAACTTTTGTAGAAAGTTTGTCAAACTTATGTAAGGGAAGTTTGAGATGAGCAGTATGGGTGAGCTGAAGTTCTTCTTGGGACTTCAAGTAAGACAGACTGATGATGGATTGTTCATATCTCAGTCTAAGTTCACAAGGAAGTTGATTAAAAAATATGGGATGGACTCTGCCTCCACCATGAAAACTTCAATGGGAACAAGTATACCTATAGGCAAAGATGAGACAGAGAAACATGTTGATGAAACTTTGTATAGAGGGATAATTGGCTCCCTACTCTACTTGACTGCTAGTAGACCTGACATCATGTATGCTACATGTGTCTGTGCTAGCTACCAAGCTTGCCCAAAGGAATCTCATTATACTGCAGTTAAGAGAATTTTGAGATATCTTAAGGGCACACCTAATCTAGGTCTTTGGTACCCTAAGAATAGAGATTTCTTACTAACAGACTTCTCAGATGCAGACTTTGCAGGATGCAAAGAAGACAGGAAAAGTACTACAGAAACTTGTCAATTCCTAGGTGGAAGGTTGATGTCATGGTGCAGCAAAAAGCAAACAAGTGTAGTTATCTCAACTGCTGAGTCAGAATATATAGCTGCACGCAGCTGCAGTGCACAGTTGATGAGGATAAAACATCAACTTGGAGACTATGACATCAAGGTAAGTAGAATTCCATTATTCTGTAATTCAACTAGTGTTATTTCTATTGTTACGAATCTTGTATCTCACAGTAGAACCAAGCATATAGAAATTAAGTTTCATTTTATAAGAGAACATGTGGAGAAGAAAGATATTAATCTAGAATTTGTAAACACAAATAGTCAAATTGCAGATATTTTTACAAAACCTCTGGATGAAACTAAATTCAATTATTTTAAAATTGAATTAGGTATGTTGAACCTAGAATAGGTCAGCTCAAGCATTCCTAAATAGAATATGTAAGCACAATATTTCTCAGGAAATTTGTCTAAGTACAAAGTTTGTGTCGACACAAATAAATTGTGTCGACACACTCAGTATGTTGTGTCGACAAAGAAAAAGGATGTGTCGATACAGAATCAGTACTTGTGTCGACAGAAGAATAAGTGTCGACACAACTATGTCGAGACATGACTAGCCCGTGTCGACACTAACACAAGTATGTCGACACATAGATATGTCGACACATAGACATGTCGACTAAAATTAAGTTTTTTCGTGATCTAAGTCTATTATGTCGACACATGTACAACTATGTCGACATGTATTTTTACTAAGTAAGGTGCGTCCTTTGACCTACCCTTTACCAATAGACTATAAATAGGGGAAGACAAAATCTGGTCGACTACGCCTTCAGATTTCTCGACTCTAGACCTTGTGTCGACATAGATATTCACTTCTCTTCTCTGTCTCTCCATTTCGTCAATGGCACCCATCAAGGAAGACAAGGTGAATGAAGGTTATGAGCTGGTTCGTGATGGATTCACGACAGCATCGCACGACATCCAATGAGTAATTACCCTAATTTCGGAGAATGGGTTGGAGTTCTTCGTCTCAGAACCAACTAAGATTTGGAAAAAGGAAATAATGGAATTTTATTCATCAGTAACTGTGGACACTGATGGGAAGAAGATCAAAGCAACTATTCAAGATTCCCGAGTGAAACTTACACTGAAGACGATCAGGAAGTCACTCCAACTTCCTAAGGTTCAGGATGATGATGACATAAGTCCATCCATGACAAAAGATGCATTAAGCTGGTGCGGGCTAAGCCCTAATACCAAAGTTGGATCATCCATTACCAGGAAAGTGATGAATTCACAAGGAAAGTTTCTGTCTGAAATCGTAGGCAAGGTAATTCAGTGTAAGACTGGTGGACATGACAGAATTTAAGTCTCCATGTTCAATCTAATGACAAGAGTCATCTTCACTGTAAAAACATACTGGACATCAGTAGTATTTGACAAAATATAAAAAGGAATAAAGAAACCAAATCTGGAAAGGATCCTCAGCTTATGTCTAACTTCTATAATACCGAATGTTATAAACCAACTACCAGGATCAAAGATCAATCATATGAGGAGAATGGATATAAGGATTCTATCCAGATGGGATAGAGTATTGACTAAGGAGGTTTCTACTCCACAGAAAAAGGTCAAGAAAGATAAGAAAAAGACAGAAATTGTTCAGCAAGAAGAATCTTCCAGTGATTCTGAAGAGGAAGTAGTCTTCAGTTCAGATGAAGACAGACAACAAAAAGAAGCTCAAGATCAAGTGGAGAGCAGTGTGCTCCCAGAGCAACAGATAGTCTCCACTTCAGGGGGAGAAAATCCTGAACCAGCAGCACAAGATACTGTACTTTCTGAGCGACCTGCTCAAGGGGAAGGAATTGATGCAGCTACTCTAGGGAGTGAGTATGCAGCTGATACAGTAATGGATATTATATCAGATATAAATAAAGAAACACTGCTAAATGTAGAGAAGGAAACACAAAATGTGCAAATAACAGATACAGCTCAAGATGAGCAAGTATCTCCATTATAGAGAAGGGCCTGGACAAGAATCTGGATGTCCAGGGAGAACCTGTTGTTTTCCAAACTAACCTTGTTCCTCCTGTACAGATGCAGCAAGAGGTAACTATGGAAGAGTTATTTCCTGATTTACCAGATGCAAGAACTGAGGGGGAGCAATCACAGGTAGAAAAAGATCTTCCAAGAACTGAAGGGGAGGAGCTCACGAATGACCCATCTAATAAAGAAACAGTTGATATAGAAAGCTCATCACAACCCTCTGATGATGAGGAAGCCTCTATGGCTAAGAAAAGGAAAATGGTTGCAATCAAGAAAAAGGGCACAAGCTACAAAAAGGCCTTACAAACAGTAAATCAACCACCTGCTCCAAGCATGGACTTCAGTTCATTACTGGTCCAACTGCAAGTAAAATTGGATGAACAAAGGCAGTCCTTACAAAAGTATGTAGATGAGTCAAATAAAGAACTGCAGTTTCAGCTGGCTCAGGACATAAAATCAATCAGATTTGAAGTCAATCGGTATAAGAAAGAGATGACAGATTGCTTCCATAAGGGAGACAATGCTGTAGTATATTTGGCTGAGCAACAACAGCTGCTGAAGACTGAGGTTGAGGATATTGCCGTCAAGCAAGGATATATTTTAAAAAATCAATTCAGGTCCAATGAAAATCTCAAAGACTCCCATGAAGAAATACTCAAAAAACTAGGAAGTATTTCAACTGATTTGAAAACTGAGATATCAAAGCAAGTACAAGAAGATCTAGCTGCTGTTCAAACAGCCATTGGAGTCTCTCAAAAGACTATTTCTGATTACCTGGCTAAATTCAAAGCCTACTATCAAGAAGGTACAGAATATCTGGCTGATCAAATAAGGTTTCAAAAGACTGATCTGAGGGATCATATAACTAGAGAAGTCATAAAGGGGAGAGATTATTAGTCACAGCTGGTTATGATCATGCAAAATGGGTTTCTAATACCATCAGAGCTACACTTGGCTTTCCTCCTTTGTGTGATGATGACAATGTTGCTGAGTCTGGAGTGCAACCTGCTAATATTGAAGGAGATCAGCCTGAAGTTGCACAGGTTATTTACCCTCCTGCTGACTTTGACATGGTTCAACAAGGAGTGCAGACAATGTACAGCCCTCAACAGGAGGCACCAAATGTGATTATTGAAAAAGTAGACATGTCAGAGACTGCCAAGGATGCTCAAAAGAAAGCACAGTTATCCAAGAAAAGGTTCAGAGAACAGGCTGAGTTGAAGCCAGATTTTGAGCAATGGAGCTCTACTTCCAGGAATATTATTTTGACTGTCTAGAAGGCTGTAAAGGATAAGACCTATGATAGGGGTAAATGGTATTCTGAGCAAGAGTGGAACAAGTATCAAGTCAGGCAAGAAGTCATTCTTCAGTACAGAAGGAGTGCAAAAGCTGGGAAGTTAACTGCTAATGCTCTGCAGCCTAGTAGATACTTCCCCAAGCCTTTTCACTATTTTGAAAGGCAAAGGATAAAGGCTGAAGAACTAAAGAAGAAGGATCTCAAAGGGAAGAAACCTGCTGATGATACAGAACTTATTGTGTAGACAAAGATTAAATCTGGAAAAGGCATTGTAATTAAGGA